>JAZKJV010000005.1:0-740588 GCA_037367405.1 Ottelia alismoides
TTGAAAAACAAACTTTGAGCAGATTAAGTGGAGCTTTAGGTTCAAAAGAGGGTTACAAAGACTGACCCAAATTTGTATGGTTAGTTGCACCTACTTTCAGCTAGTATGGCCGTAAGAACGGACCGTAGAACGGCTACACGTATTACTTCAGGACGATACCTTACAGTTTATCCTTTAATCAACAAATCTATCAGAAATTGTATCCCTCGCTGAGAAGTAGCTAGTCGTTTTTAAATTCAGTTGTCAGAATGAAGTCTTCAAGTTTTAGCTCTACCCTAAGTATGCGATACTTTTCCTACAAACCATGAGTGGGTTCCTCTCCACCATTCACAAGGTTAATTTTTTATGTCAATTTTTTGGTCAATCTATATTAACAATCCTTATTTTAAGTTAGATTATCACTTGATTAAGTCCTTGCCATACAGCACGCCTAACGATCACCATCTGACTCGACTGACCTAGGATAATAAGCTCATGAGCTTGGTCTAGATTGATAATTGTTGCCCTCAAGAAAGGGAACTACAGGATCCCTATAGTGGTTTTAACTAATTCCCTCGAAGCCATGTCATCCTTATCTCAGATAAGACTAGCTCGCACATTTCTTTTTGAGTTGGGTATGAAGCAATGTCAAACCAAAAGACCCAACTAGCATTAGCTCTCACTAAAACTCCTAATAACTAGTGGGAATGGGGGCTCTCTTCATTTCCAGTAAGATGCTTATTGCACCCGCAGTCAGAGGTTCAGATTGAAGGACTCAGACATTCGATAATGAGGCGCACCATCAGGACGGGTTCACTCTCTGATAGCAGACCACGACTTCTCAGGTCTTTAGTTGAGGCCAGATGCTGGACTATATAATCAGCAGATCAGACCCTCATCCTTGGTCCCATAGCACATTTGACTGATGCCCACCTCGAGGACTGCCAATCCGAAACCCCTACAAACATCGGATAGAATTTAGTAGTCAGAAAGGTCAGAGCTCCCTCGACTACCCTACCTTTCTACTCAGCTATACTCCAGGGGAGCCACAGTGGGATCCTGCTTTCCGAGATCATGTTTTTCTTTAAAAACAAGGTTATAAAACCAATGGGAAGGGAGTCGACAAAAACGATGCAACCGATAAAATCAGTGATGCATGCCTAGTTTAGAAGACTTACAGTTATCATCGCACTTACATGTTGGATGCAATATAGAATTGAAATTTTATAGTAAATTGGATGCAATTAGGAAAAATCGCAGCCAGTAGAAAGTTCTAATTAGTAGGAAGAATTTATTTGAATTTGACTAAGTTAGGACGATCTAAGGTGTGTATTATTAAAGTGATGTGTGGTCCCAATTTGTTCCGAGCACAAGCAAATGTTAAACCTATGACGCTATAATAACCACGAGTGCATGTCTATCCTACGGACAAGCAAAGCACACAACCACATTGG
Organism: Ottelia alismoides; assembly: GCA_037367405.1. NCBI lineage: Eukaryota > Viridiplantae > Streptophyta > Magnoliopsida > Alismatales > Hydrocharitaceae > Ottelia > Ottelia alismoides. The sequence goes on from JAZKJV010000005.1 coordinate 1,434, forward strand.
TCCAAAGTCCAATCCTGATACATGCACAAAATTCCAAATGAAATCCTCTAGAAATCAAGCAAGTAATTGCAAATTATACAAAAATGAATTAAAAAACTCTCTCAAGAAAAATGCCTTTGATGCATCTCAAGTTGCCCAGAAGAAGCACCACCTCCACGTTGAGCAATTTCTCGTACGAAATAGAGATTTATATTAGAGAGATAAAATATATATACAAAAATAAAAAATAAATGCTAAAAAATGAAAGTATTCACAAAAAAGTTTGGAGGTCAGACTACCCGAGTGAATGAAAAATCCAACTCTAAGTTCTCTAAAAATGAACCTAAGTTTATTTACCTCCCTGGCAATGGCACCATTTGATGGATCGTGATGCCTTGGTGGAACTCTAAATGAAAATACACTAAATTAACTATATAATAAGTGATTTTCAGTTTGGTAAGGTTCATTTAGGGTATCTTCTATTACTCTCAAATTATCTCCAAAAATACCCTAAATAATTTGTCGATTTTATATTGTAGTCGAGCAATTGGAATTAATCAAAAATTTTCCTCATGAATAATTAATTTAATCAATTTAAGCAATGAGTGGGTTTGTGTTTATTTAACCGAAGCAAGGCCCAGGGTTGACTCAAGGTGGCAAAGAACAACTTCGGGATCAATTTATCCAACTTAATGAATCGTTTTCCAATCAGATTTTTGGTATTTTTCATGCAATTAATGACGAGAATGTCATTTTTAGCAAAGTTCAAGGACTAAAATGTAAATTTCAATCAAAGTATCCCTAAAAATCCTAAGACTTGGATAAAATGTGAAAATATACAAAGTTAAGCTATTATAACTTTTTGGGATTTTTTCAGATGCAAAATAATTCATTATTAAAATGCAGACTACGTGATTTTAAGTAATTTAATTTTAATAAATAGCAAAACTAAATATTTATCGGAAATTAAAATATCCTAGATATATCTATATGAGAGGTATCCAGAATGACTTTGATTTCCTTAAAATACTAAGCATACAATCAATTAAAACTCAAACATTTGGAACACAAAACAATTTAATATGACCAAGATATGCATGAAAATGTGATAATTTTTTGGGCATGTGATAGAGAGCAAGTAAATCTATTTGATTTTTATGCAATTTTTGGAGCATGGAATAATTTAATACGCATTTAAGGACTCGGTCGGTAAAGTATATCATTTTTCACCAAATTAATTAATTAAATTAAGCATGGCTCACAAAAATATCATCAAATAACCACAAAGTAGAGAATAAATTATTCTACAACAAGCAATTTTTCGAAATAAAATATGATGAAAATTATGACTCCAATAAACGTGCAAATGCAGGGTCCTTATTGCAATACAAAAAATGAAATAAAATGCAGATATGGACTAGAATGAAATTACCCAGAAATTCGAGAGGCTTCCTACAATTTTTTCCACACGTCAAGTGATAGCTCACGGTGATGGTTGAAGAGAGCGATGATGACGGGAGTCTACGACGAGATCTGAGGTCGATCCGCAACCTCGTAGCAGCTACTCTCGTCCGTAGTAGCAGAGCTTCTCACTTCCACCATGTCAACGTAGAATGAGGTGATGACTTCGGCTGGGTTTGCTCATCCCTATCTCTCCATGCCTCTGACGTACACCAGTTGTTCCTTGCATATGTATGCTCCTCCACCTATCAACCAGCATTACCGCTTCATCTCAGTGTGCATTTGTGCCTCCATGGAACTCTGTCACCTCCGCTCCTCCCTGCATGCTCGCAGTCCCTCCCCTCATCCATCGCCCTCTATTCCATCCAGGTTTCATTATTTGCATATAAGTCCTCCAGGGACTGTTTTGAGAAGAAAACTCTAATTTTTACTATAATTCATTTGAGCATAACTTTCTCATACGAACTCTATTTTTAGCATATAATATGTCATGTAAAGCTTACTCAATGCTCTATCATTTTATATATCTTGTGAATTGATTTGAAGATTTTTATGAATAATTTTTATTTACGGATCTTTGTTGACATATGCAGGCTCAATTATCGACATATTTGTGCAATATCTTATTGAATAACCTTTTAATTCTATAGGAACTTGATTGAGGATATTTTGTTGAGATTAATTCTCTTTCTGTTAAAGATTATTATTATTATTTTGATAATCTAATCTTTGTAGTGCAAGATCAAGGAAGAATTATTGCATTTCCTTGATATTTTTAAGGAGATTTTAATTTGTTTAATCCTCTCATGATAATTGATCATATTAATTGAGGAAATAATCTTTGCAGGGCTAAATTGAGGGGATTTATTGGATTTATTCCTTTAATAACATTGATTTCCTCTTTGAGGAATAAATCAGAGGACTTTTAGGGATAGATATTATATCTAGAAATTATCATTATTCTATTTAGCAGGAGTAAGACTTGATATATTGACCTTTCTTACCTACAATCTGGGATTAATATGAATATCTCATGAAATTATTTCTATTGATTTGTGATTAAATTTCGAGGATAGTGATTAACATTATTGGGCTTAAAAATCATCATCACAGATCCTGAGCTTAATTATTCTCTCTATTTAGTTTCTTCGCATTGCATTTCATTACATTTTATTTTCTGACAAAGAAATTAACTTAGTGATTAATTAATTATTTGATTTAATTTGAAATCACGTAATAAAAATTATATTTCCTTGTGTTCGACCTTGTTGATTACCAAGTAAAAAAATCTCCACAACATTCAAAGATTATAGTTTTTGGTGAATTGTTTTCCGCCTCATATACTACAATTGTCGATTATTAAAGAGGTGGATTTAACATTCATCAAAAGCCATTGTTTCCTGAGAATGACATATTTTTAGGGTTTTAAATTATTTTCTTTAATTAATTTTTGTGTCGTTTTTATTATTTTTGCATTTTATTTCTGCATTTTCTCTCTCAACAGATACTAACCACATTTTCTCTCTTTGCAGATAACTCGGATCCATTTGGATATAAAATCAAGGATCTTTGAAGGAAACCTGAATTTTATTTTTGTGAGAGAGGCAAAGAAAGTTAAATTAGATTTTATTTTCTGCAGGGTCTCTCTCTTTGGACCCTCCTACTTGTAATAATTTGAATTGGACTTTTCTGTAGTGTATCGAGTTTGTTTCAACTCCTTCTGTGTGGTTGGGATCCAACTTGGGTGGTATAGGAATTAGGCACACATACACTAGCTTAGAATTTTATTCTTGATAGTGCTCATAATTCCTAGGACACACTTTTACTAACTATACTTACTATAGATCGTTCATCATTAGCCAAAACAGATATCAATTCTTTCCCTCTAATAGAATTATCGACTTAGGGTATTTTCATCTGCGCATACCATTTAGTGTAAATATTTAATTCCTTGTATCGCATCTCGCATGAAGAACGCGAGGAATCACTGTAAGTCTTTCTCTTAGCATGCATCATCGATTTAAAAGCTTGCATTGGATTTCTCGATCCTCTACCTCAGTTTCGCAACTTAGAAAATAAAGGAATTGGGATAGCTCATTAGGCGTGATTTTTCAATGCTCACATAAGACTCAAGTGATAACTCTAATCTAAAATCGTGATTGCTAATCAAGGTGACTGTAAATAAAATTGACATAAAATTAACCATTATCTGGTGTATAGAAACCCACTCATTGTTTTTCTAAGGACATGTATCACAAACATAGGGTAGAGCCAAAATTTGGAAGTTTCATTCTAACTACTGAATTTAAAAATGACTAGCTACTTCTCAGTGATGGAACTATGGTCTCCATTAGCAGATTGGGTGGTTAAAGGACAACATGTAAGGCAGCGTCCTAAAGTAATGGGTAGTCATTCTATGGCTCGTACTTACTCCCATACTAGTTGAAAGTAGGTATAACTAGCCATACGAATTTAGGACAATCTTTGCGACACTCTCCTAAACCTATAGCTCAACTTAATCTGCTCAAAGATCGTTTTATCACTAAATTAAATTTTAAAAGATAAGAGATCGAACATCAACATGCCTTCATAAGTTATGAGTGGGTGAATCTACGGGTTCATTTTATGTTTATCTTGTGTGCGTCAAAGTCCTTGCAATTGCAAGCATATCGAGGTTTGCAAATCATTCTCCACATTTCTCTTGAGAATATGTTGGCACATTGGTCTTCGTACCTAAACTCTGAGGGCCCATCGTAAACAGCGATGTCATGATACCCTTCATTCCAAGGGAACCCTCTCTTCGAAACTGATCCTCCGCAGCCATCATTTCCCGTTGAACCCTCTACTCCTCCACATTCCCACACTTCCTCTAGGACTAGATCGCTTTCACATCCCGACCTTCAAATGAACACAATAGAGTGGGCATTTTTTAGGATGGAAAATAGAGACCAATTTTAACAGAGAAACATAATTTCTAGTTACTATGGACTTCCCACCATCCCAAATTCAGGTTGACTCTTTTCCTGAGTATGACCATTTTTCCTTTGAGAGTCCACGGGAAATCCAAAGTCAAGGAAATATTACTCATGACCAGGATCACTACTCCACCCAAAGATACATGCCAAAGTTACAGCATGTAGAGTATGATTATTCATCATTAAGTCAAGAGATGTTTGAGGACGAGATTTCTCGGATCGACCATAGAGAAAACACTTTGACTTAACAAATATATAATCTCATCCATTCAACAAAGAATAGGGAAGAAGTGAGGATACGTCCTAGCAAACCACAAGTCCAAAAGGAGACTTACACTCAGATACAATCTCCACTGGACTCTGACCCCCTACTGACCATCACACTAAAAATTCCAAAAAAAAATGGGAAACCTGAAAGTTCAAAAAAATGGATAATTCGGAAATGGAAGCATTTTGCAAAAGCGTGATCTTAGAGCTTTCATTAATCAAGGACATAGAGTATGTGTCTGATCTAAAGAGATTTGCGAAGAGTAGACTAAAGCCTAAAAAGACAGGTAAGAAATGATCAACGACTGAATATCATGGCATATCTATGGTCAGTTCTTTGGTGATGATTGGAAAAACCAAGAGCCTCAAATTCAAGCGGTTAACTCAGGTCACGTATGAATTGAGGATTCCTCATTCACTCATGTTCAGTTAGACGATGACTCCACATTAAACATACACCCCAAGTCCACCACTGACGAACTCAAACTTGGACAACTCAAAAAAAACTAGGGTGATCATTCAATTGCCCAATCGATCCACCAAAAGACCGCAGGGGATTGTTTCCGTCGTCGTAAACTTTCGAGGTGACAAACACAAAGTGGACTTTGTTGTCCTTGACATTGAGCATCGCGGAAGAATGCCTGAGTCTCCTATCATACTAGGACAAATGTTCTTAGCCTCTACTAAGGCAATTGTTGATTGTGAGACTCAAGACATGCGATTTCCGAACTCAGATCTCAATGTACAGACCCTCAATGGCACGACCTGCTATGAGGAAATCCGACTTGAAATCAACAATCATGATCATGAGACAACCATGTCACATGATCAGACATCTCCTCACGAAAATAGACACAAACCTTAGGAGAGTCACTTGAGAGACCAACTATGGGACATACCTTCGATTCCCACCTTGGTACATCTCCTTTTAGGAACCAAGAATTAGGAGGATATGAATAATTGGACCATATTTCTGAGACTCATCACGATTATTTAAGTGGTCCCATTTTTATGTCAGCGGTCATTCATGAAATACTTGAACCATACAAGGAGCTAACTCATGAAACCTCTGTCACCAAAACTCATGACTATCAGAAGGTGGCATCAACATCCCCAACCATCCCTCACAAAGCCACCAGAAACATGCTCCCTTGCCCGAAGCCTTATATGACCCTACAAGAATTGTTCGACTTTTATGGAGATTTATCTGACGAGGAACTCACAAATGCCACACTGGTCACTCATAGGAAGAAGAATTCTCACCATCTTCCTCCCAGTGTTTCTCACAGAAACAAATCAACCAAGAAAGTCACCTTCGATCTTAGAAACCATATGATTTCTGAAGAGTGATCATATGGTCCTAAAGTGGTTCATCATGTAAGTGCAATAATTACAGTTGTGATCAATGGGCACTTACCTTTGGTTGACAATAGTTGGAGATCCTCCTCATACGAATACTATTCTTCGGAGGACGACTCTAATGATGGTAGGTCTTCATCATCCTCCTATTCTTCACCACCCTCTACATCTCCATATTATCTCCCATCGCACTCTCGCATGAAGGTTCGTCACAAACCTCCTTGACCTTGTACATCCACTCGGTTCCCCAATTGTAATTACTTGATCATTCTTAGGCTGACTTGAGCCTGAGTATAGGGGACCGATATCATTTTGTTTACATCATTTCTATTCTTCTCACCCTCGACCTTCTCATTTTTTGCTCTTCTGCTATGCTCAGGCCCTCAAAGGCTTAAGTATAAGGGACGAGTCAACTTCAATTTCTTTTCACTCAACTATGCTTGGTACGAGTTATGTATGCATTTCACTTTAAGCCATGAGGAGTTAGCACAAGCTAAGTACGGGGGGGGGGGGGGGGATGCTCGTATATATTCTGCTTTATTCAAAGTTCGTACTTTAATTATTTTCATCAAAAGTCGAGTATGGGTACAAGTTGTGTCTATTATGTATACTATACTAAATTCTTTGTGTAAATATTACTTGCTTTAAAAAATAGGGGTATAATAAAAAACCTTTTTTAAAAAACAAAAACAAAATAAATAAAAAAACTAACTTAAGGTTTTATCCCTTACATCTTCACTACCACTCAAGACTTGAGGAATGAAGAAACTCTGATTTTTAGGGTCCTTTGATTCAGAGTTAATCAGCCTTAGTCATTAGGGTTTTAGACATAATAATCCATACTTTCCTAGTTTGAATGATGTGAGTGCTTATTATGCGCTTAATCTCCTCCTTTAAGAATATGATCAGCACATCACTTGCACAACTACATAATTGATGAGATGAGTTGAGATTTCATTTGAGGGACTGGGACTTTATATTTGAGTCTGGACATGATTTAATGATACTCAAGGATGGGATAAAGTCAATGAAGCCAACAATAAAACAGAGTGTCAGCTAACCCTAGCCAATATGCGAACAAGTTGACATGTTATCTTCAGATATTTACCTATGTGCCTGGGTGTGATGAAATTACATAATTGCTGATCAGTGTGCACCAACTCTTGGTAAAAGAAGTGGAGCTAGCCTACTATCAATGAAATAAATTTCGAGAGAAGTTCTCAAAGAAAAGCTTTCTCATTACAAGTACAAATTCAAAAGAACTTCCACCAAAGGCGAGCGCTCCCAACCATTTCAAAGTGTCCACTTGGACCAAATCTATTAGGACCAAGGAGTCAGGCTAGCACCCAAAAAGGGTTCTACATCATATAGTGATACAAGTCAAGGTGTCGAAGGTATCTTAGATACTCAAAAGAGACAGACCATGGTGTACTCCTAGGAAAACAAGTGTTGACAACTCCAAACTCTCTTGATGGGCACATTGATCGGCAAACAAAAATATACATATATTGAGTAATAAGTCACTCGAGTGGATCCCTTCTTCCAATGTGAGGAGAGAAGAAAAATACACAATCCCATGTCCTCCGTCATCTAGTCTGCTGATGAATCTGCATTTCATCATCTTCATTCATTTATTTTGGCTTCAATTCCCTTATAAAATACATGTAAATGTCACTAAATTCAATCTTTTAACAACTCTAACTCTTGTGTAGATATTGTATATTTATCACTATTTTAATCTAAAATAAATAAAGAAAAAATGAAGGGGAAAAAGAAAATAAAAGATTGTATACATGAAATAAATAAAAGTTGAATCAGACCCCAAGAGAAGATCAAGACTTGATCTGATCGACAAGGAATAAAGTAGGTGGAGATAAGGCCTAATTACCAGAAAATCCAGAAAGTTAACTTGTCACCTGTATATATTCATCATATGTAAATTATTGTCTATATTACATATTCTTTCATTAATTTATTCATTACCAAATCCATTAAAAAATAACAAATTATTTCTTCTTGAAAGTTGTGAATAAAATTCTTTCGTAAATAATAAAAATAATTGCAACATAAATTTGTATATATTATGTAAATAATAATACTCTCCCAAAGACGCAAGGTACAAACTTGCAAAATCAAGATCTTCTCCTGCTGAACTCCAAATCATTATACTCAAAATTAAATTATCTTTAAAATGGAGGTGATTTCATAAAAATCAGAGTTAAAGTGTGAAATGTGATTAATTGGGGTATATATACCTACAAACACTATGTATAGTATGCAATTATTTATTTTCTTGTGTATAATTGTAAATAATTTATTTTAATTAATTGTAGATGTTGTATTTAACTCAGATAAAATACAAATAAAAATCACAAAAATCAAAAATAAAAAATAAAACATGTATATATTATATATGTATCACCATGAATATATTGTACTTATACTTATTTAATTGACCTAACAAATTAATTTTTAAAAATCAAATAAAAATACCATTAAAACCCTTGTAAAATATTGTAAATGAATAAAATATTAAATTATGCATATATATGTATGAATAATAAATTAAAAAATAAAATACAGTAGATATACATACCTTCAATTTACACCTTGTATTTATTTAACCCTTGTATACATATTATTTAATTATTTAAAAATCACATAATTAACTTTAATTATTCTCAACATTTTTTATTTACATTATTCATTTTTTAAATTAATTTTCTATTTTTATTCAGTTATTTAACATTTTTGGCAAGTTTTGTTGTTTAGCCCATTTTGGTTGTTTTCTCTGCGCCCTCTGATTGACTAGCCCAGTCTGTTGACCCGAGTCAACTGGCTGACCCCTGCCTAACTTCCTCTCGTTTTGCGCATGTCCGTTCTCCTCACATTTTTCCCATGCAAATCTTCCACTAGCTCCTCTATCTCCCTTCTTCCATTCTTTTCGCTCATTCAATGCTCTCACTCGCCAGCCTAACATTATACCAACCTCACCTCGAATCACCGCCCATTTTGAAATTCAAAACTCGTTGGAGTTCTCTTATAAATAACCATCACCCACCTCTTATGAGCGTTCAATCTGACCTTGGCCTCATCTTCATCTGAGATTGATTGACAGGGCACAACCTCCAGTGACAGAGGAGACGTCCTCCAATTGGGAGCGTGAGAGGAGCGTCAATTCTCATTATCCAGCTCTTCGCTAGAGACTTTTGTCGCAAGTTCCGCCCCTCTGCGCCTATTGCAGGTCGAGGCAATTCCTCCCCTCCTTCTATTCAGTAGGTATCTTTAGATGGTTTGTCTTTAATTCAGCATATCTTTTTTTCTTTGATTTTTATCTAAATCACCTACATCAGAACCTTCACCTTCGACCTCCAACCTGCAAGATCGGAGGTACTCTGATCATCATTCTGAACATGCCAACACGTTCGCACCACTCTTCTCGAGCTCTTCTACCCTTTACACACCTTCAGTCCTCAAGAACTGGAGTTAGGTCTCCACCCCGACCACCTTCGTCGGAGATCCCCATCCATCCCATTTCCTTCTACGTTTTTGACCTTACTTCTTGGCTAAAGGATGCCTCCGAGCGCAAGCTTTGATTTGCAAGTCTCAGAACGCATTTTGGAGCAAGGAACAAGATCTGGGGGATTCACTTGCAGCCAAACCTTCTTTAACCCCCAGATCCATGTTTACATATTGTTGAGATCCATTGCTTCCTACTATCGAATAGGAGGATCCCAGGGAGCCGTAGCATTTTTCAGCAGAGGATTTGGGGCAAATAACAACCGAGTCTCCCTGATAGAAGTTCATCAGAGTCTCCTTCATTCCAGTTCCTCCAGGCCTCTCTACAGCGCACGATCAAGAATGGCCAGCCTAGTTTCCATCTTGGCTATCCATTCTGCCCCAACTATTTGTCCATGATCGAAGCACCAAATCTGATTGATGCCCTCCATTCCAGAGCTAATCACCACCATTCAATCTGATCTTAGAACATCAGAGCTGCTCCTCGTGCCATGTCATTTAAGGGTAAATTACATCTATGCCCCTGTCTTTATTTTATTTTCAAATAAGTCCATATGAGGACATGCATCGTCTTGTATTTATTTGAACATTTACATGTGGCACGTGAATTTGGTAAATTTCATAATAAAAGTATTGAATTTATATGTTATTGTTGGGTCCCAGGAAATAAGATATTTACGTATAGGTCCAATGCAGCGCACATCACATGCTAGCACACATGATTTATTGGGAATTTTATAGGATACGCCATGCATTTTTCCAACCGTGTTACCATTTAGCCATCAAACTTTAAAATTTTCATTTAGGTTCCTAGAGTCTACATTTAATTTTGCATCTTAAAAATCAAATAAGAATTATCAAAAACACCTAAAATTTTCCGCAAAAATTCACATAAGTTCTACGTAATCCATCTTACATTCATAAATTTGCATTTTCCATTTTCATCATTTTTCTATTTTATTAAAATATAAAAACCTCATAAAACCTCCATGTTCGCATTTAAAAATTAAAAAAATATAAAAATTGCAAAAAAATATAAAAAAATCCTGCATGCTTTTTTATTTATTTTAATTTCATGTAATTTTGATTTTTTGATTTTCATAAAAACCATAAAAATTATAAAACTCTTAAAACATTAAAAATTCATATAAATTCATTTAAAAATCCAAAAGAAATTATAGAAATCCTCTTTGGAAAATATGAAAAATTCTCTTTTATTATGTATATATTTCAACTATTTTTGATCTTATTTGATATTTTAAAATTCAAAAACATTCTATTTGTTTGTTGTTTACTATATTTTCTATTTTTGATTTTATTTAAAGGGTCTTGAAAATTTTGGAAAAATCTGTAAAAAATAAACCATTAAAAATTATCAGAAACCCAAAAATTTTGTTTTATTTTCTCTCTTTTTTTATACAATTGAAAAATACAAAAAGAGTGGTTGAGTGTTTGTGTCTTGATTTTTCGTTAATTTGTCCATTATTTTAAAAATAAAAACATTATATTTTTTAATTAAAAAATAAAAAATATTTAAAAATAAAAAAACCAAATAAAAATATAAAAGTAAAATTCTATTAAAATACAAAACACAAAATCAAGCATAATGTGCATAGAAATTCCTTCATTCTTTCATGATTTTTCATTACATAGAATAACCCTTGGGATTTTTGTAGTCTCCCTGAGTTTGATCGTATTAGCTATACATGTAAATTAAATAGCAATTTTCTCTTGCTACATTTTCTTTATTGATTTTCTCTTGAGATTTGAATAATTTTTGTTAAGGGATTTTTAGGTTGCAATGAACTGCATATATTTCTTAATATTTAAAACCTAGATTTTCCCTACCCAACACCTACCATCTACACTTTCAAGTCTGACAAACTAATGATATGGTAGATTGAATGCAAGAACTGATTTATTCCATGTTGCTGAGGATTAGGTCTTGAAGAGAGTCTCTTGGATTAGGACTTTGGAGTGATGTTTCAACTCTACTTTCATGATTGTAGTACACTAAATGTCATATCTCTTATGTTCTATGTATAAACAAAGAGTTTAACAATTAGAGATGTGGAGTCCTTTTGACTAGAGCCTGATTGAGCTTATAATTTTAGGACCAGTAAAACCAAAGAGTCCTGATGAGACAAGTCTTGAAATTTGCACTTGCACGGTCAGGGAATTAACCTTTTAACTCACTAAAATTTGCTTGAGGACAAGCAAAGAGATAAGTATAGGGGTGTGATGAATCTGTTTCATATACTTTATATGAACATCTTAGAAAAATCTCCTTAATAATTCACTAGTTAAACCTCTTAAAATCAATTAACTAGCATCTACTAACATTGTTGAATTTAGGGGTAAACTCTGTAAATAACTAACCTCTGTTTTTTCCATGATTAAGCATATTATTTTATGTGTGATCAGTCTTCATTTTAACATAACTCTTTCTCTAATATATCTTTAATTAATCAACTAACATGGCATAAAGAACTAAAATCCATAAAAAGAGCAAAATCAAGAGAAACCCAAAATCAAATATTTTATACTTTTTACATTCATTATCTTTGTCAATTTTATTTTTAACTTTTTCTAAACCATAGAATCCATAAAAATTAGATTAAGTACGTATATATTTTATATAAACTAATGCACTTATTAAAATCAAATCATAATTACAAAAAATATATAATTAAAAATACGGTATTTTATATATACAAAGTACCATCAAAATTACGTTTTGTAAATTTGACCCTTTTCTTCTTTTAAGTCTTCACGAAAGTTGTAGCTCTCATCGAGACGAACAACTTTCTTGTTGATCACTTTTGATTTGACATCACTTACTATCTCTTTTCAATTTTTCTTTTACTTTTAGTTATTTTCATTTTTTATTTAATTTTTAATTTTACTTTCCCTTTAATTTTATGTTTATTATTTATTTTTTAATTGGAATTTTTATTTTAGGTTTAATTTTATTTATATAACTTTATGTTTATTTTATTTTTATGTATCCTTCTCTTTCTTCTTCCCTATCTCTCTCTCTCTCCGACCAGGTCACGTGCCTTGCATGTCACTCGCCCCCATCAGCCCTATCTAGTCACGTGCTAAGCACGTGACCCGAATACCTTCTCCTCACCCAACCTAGGTCACGTGCTCTACACATGACCGAGGTCCCATCCTCTGCACGTTCCCCCCCCCCCCCCCCCGCCGATTATTTCCTCTGCCTCCCCCGCCTTCTACAATGGTCGACTCCTTGCCTTTACATCGCCACCGCCTAGCCGTTATGACTCGTCTCTCCATTTCCTCTCTGATGAATCCCATTTCATCACATTTATTCTATCATTTTGGCCTTAAAAAACCTAATTCATGAATGTAAATACCCTTAATTTGTATAAATTAACATTCATTCTTTGACATATAAATATTGTATAAAATATTGGTTTTAATGACAAAATTATAGAATAAAAAAAGAAACAGAATAAAATACCAAAGGTATTTTATTTCCCTTACCCCGAGACCTAGGCATCTTGATGACTACTTCAACAAGGATTAAAGTAAGGGGAGATAAGGGTCATTAATTCAATAAAAATCCTATTTATTAATTCCTCAAATGCATTTTTGGGATCCATTTTATTTTCTTCTTTTTATACTTCAATTAAAGAAGCTTTGCACATGAAAGTTTTATATATTAAGATATAAAAAATATAAAATAGAGTTTACACAAAATAATATACAGAGTAAAAGATACGCTCTGAATAAGATTCCAAAATCCCAACTTCCCAGACCCATATCTCTCAAATAAAAATTCAAAATATATCAAAATCACATTTATTGTATATAACTTTTAATAAGATATTTGATGAAGATTGTTTCATATATTTTGGAGTTAAATTGTGGAAGTGAGGTTTTGGACCCTTATTGTATAATATGCCCGATTAAAATATTCATTTTATTTATTATTTATTATTTTTTATAATTTTATACTTTTATAATATCTTAAATACTATTTATAATACATATTAAAACTAAAATAAAACCACAAAGAAAACATTTAAATAAAATATGTATATAAAATATATAGATGAATATACAATAACTATACAAATATATATATACCCTTATTTATTTAAGTGTATATATTATATCATAGAAATATAATAAAAAATATTTATGTATATAAAAATAAGTTATAATCATATAAAATAAGAAAATAATAATATCAAAAATACAAAATAAAATTAAAATACGTAAAACATAGAAGAATAAACCTATATATACCATAAAAAGTAACTTATGATTCAACACCTATGAAAATAAATAAAAATCATAATAAAATACTTTATAAAATAATAAACATTTTTATTTTATAAATTAAAATTAATAAAATCATTTAATAATTATTTTAGATTTTATAATTCTTTTTCGGGTTGCTTTTTCCTGGTTGTTTCACGTAGATCAACCAGGTGGCGGTGAGAGTGACTTCGGTCAACTCTCTGACCCGTCGTGTAGCCCATGTCGTACCTAGATCCTAGCCCATCTTCTCAATTTTTCTACACGTTGATTCTTTCACCAACTGGCATGGATTCCTTCTGTGGTTTTCTTCCTCGATCCTCCCTCATGCACGCTGGATGATTACCTCATGGATTGGATCACTGAACCACCCATTCTCCATCGATCTTTGAACCCCCTTCGTCCGCATGTAGATATCCCCAATCCGACTTCCATTCGAATTTGAATCTTCTTTGACCCGTTTTTGGTCCCCTTCTTGTGTGCTCTGGATTGAGGTGGGTGACAGCCACCTCTCCAGCTCCTTGCAGCAGATCTAAGGTGCAGTCTTAGGTCCGTTCCACTACCTCTGGCCATTGTCGCCATCGAGGTTGTGCTTCGTGGAGTTGTTTCCATTGTGATTCCCTCGCTGGTTGACTTGCCAGCCACCACTACTTCCTTCTCTTGATGTTTCCACTTGCCCCTTTCCAGTCCATCCAACCTGATCCATCCTGAAGCAGGATCCAGGTGCTCCAACTCCGCCTCGCTGGAAGTACTCCCCGACAGGATCCACTTCGCCCATTCCCACCAAATAAATCCCCCATGACCCCCTTTTTTTGCGTAAGGGACTCTCAGTGGTTAATTTTTGTGTAACCCAGAGGTAAATGGAGCCTCTTGCCTTCTCCGAGCTTGTTGATCGTCGCCAGGGCTCCTAGAGCCTTTTTGACACTACCAGCAGGTGCGAAGGGGCCAGGGCGACATTTTGTGTCTCCGGTGAGCATCCCAGGTGGTCGAAGATCATGTTAGACTCGATCAAAGCTTGGAAGAATAGGAGTTCTTCCCTGTTCTTCCAAGTACTTTCAGTTTCCTCCCGTCGAGGGTCAGATCCAGGTTGTACAACGTATGTCGGATCAAGCGAGCCAAGGTCGTCAGATCTTCAGCTGGAATCTAATCCCAGCCTTCCATTTCGAAGCGTCATCGCGGCATAGGAGTGTGACACATGGCATAAGTGAAACATCTCAGTCATCGGCTCTCACCTACGACAAGGTATTTTGCGACCTTAACCCATCCATTTGTAATAATTGGTTTACAAACTTTCCTACTCCATTCATATTATCTTGTAAAATTATCAAAAACCTCCCTGAACTTATTGTATTTGTTATTTGGTCCACGCCAGTTCACCTTACGTGGTTGCCCGTGTGAGGTGGGCATTTTGCAGGCATGTTCCTGCTGGTTCTTGTATTCCGTATTAGCCTAGAAAATATTTATTCCAATTGTATCTATTTGAGAAAATTACAACTAACCCCTGAATTTTATTTTATTTATATTTATGCCCTTATTAGGCTTTGAAATTTTTAGATTTGTTGTATTTAATTAAAAGAATATTTGTGCTCGAAAAATCCAAAATAAATAGGCTTAGGTTCATGTTGCATTATAGTTTCATGCCACGTATTTATTTAAAATATTGGGCCATTTTACTATTTATTAAAAATAAAAAACAACCTGAATATTCCCTGTTTGTAGTATAAAATGACTGAAAAATATAAAAAGTTTTTGAAAAATTACAAAAAAAATTGTTGTGGTTATTTATTTATTTTGCAACTCCATAAATTGAAAAACCTAAAAATAGAATAATAAAATACCTAAAAATTAAAAAGCCCCAAACACCTTGATAAAAATATAAAAAATTCTTAAAAACTCCAAAAATAGTGTTTTCTGCTTCATAATTTTTGTTATATTATTATCTATGTATTAAAATTAATTTGGAAAAAATTGGACTTGAATTGTTATTTTTAATTCCCATTTCAATTTTAGTTATTTAATTACTTCCTGATTTTGGGTATTTTGGACTTTAAATATCCACAAAAATTAGTAAAATTTCCTAAAAAATATCAAAAAGATAGAAAATTATTTAAAACCCAAAATATTTTATTTTACTTATTTTAAGTTTTTATTAGTATATATCTATCTAAGCTTACAATGTATATATATATATTCTCATATATAGTTATATTATATACTTTTAAAAAGAAAAACAATATAAAAATTTAAAAATATAAAAATATAAAATCAAAAACAAAATACAAAAAAATTAAAAACAAACTAAAATAGAATAATTAAAAATAAAAAAACCCACAAAAAGAACATATATACAAAGAAGCACGCAATCACTTATGTGCATTCATTTGCCCGATCTATCTAGTTTACTCCTTGTGTTTGACCTCTACATACTTGCACACTATACACATATATTGTAGAGTTATAATAAAATTTAACTCCACATTTATTTTGCATTGCTTGATCATTATTTGTGGGCTAATTATTGTTAGAATCGAAGTTTCATTTAAGGTCGCTTCGACGACTGTTGATCCACCTTGTGGATTGGCAATACCTTGGCAAAATCCCGTTCAGCACTCTCCCATTATCAATGACCTTTGCCTCCCTATAAAATCCATGCCATCTCCATCATTGAGCTTTATCAACCATGTGTGAGTATGATCCACCAGCCTCCCCTCACTGTCAGGTGGCAACTCATGGCGAGGGTGGAAGAGAGTGACGATGGCCAGAATATACGGTGAGATCCGAGGTCGATCTATGACCTCATAGCGTTTGCTCTCATCTGCTGCAGCAGAGCTCCTCAACGCCACCACATGGGCATAGATCGAGGCGATGACTTTGGCTGGGATTGCTAATCCAAATCTCTCCATTCCTCTTGCGTGCACCAGACGTTCCCTGCATCTGGATGCTCCTCCACCTATAAACCATCATCACCACTTCATTTAGAAGAGCATTCACGCCTCCACAGAACTCTGTAACCTTCTCTCGCTCCTCCCAGCACACTTGCAGCCACGCCCCCCGTCCACCAACCCATCTCTAGCCACGCCTATGCGGCTGCGTGGCCCCGTCCGCCTCTCCTGTATAGTTGTCTGCCTTCCACCAACGGCCACTCCTCTCCACTACCACTGCGACCGTGAACCACACGCCCGTGCTACCCATGCAGATCGCCCTAGAGGCTCCCTCTCCTCCACACGTGATTAGCACATGGGGGAGGGGAATGAAAGGATACAAGGAATCCTCAAGCGCATCACGGAAGCGTATTGATCGCATCTCATGAGATCGGGGCGACTAGTCGCTAGATGCAACGGAAATTAATTTTTTTAATCAAGTGATGAAACCACATGATTACAAGAACATTTCTAGGATCGTTTCATCAAACCACAAAGTATTAGAATACCTCTTGAAGCATGGTTGCAATCACGAGATCTCTAAAGCAAGAGATCCTCCTGACTCAAGTCTGATCTACGAAGATGGCACTAGTGGGCGCGATGATGAGACGTGTTCCTCCCACAATCCTCGATGAAGATCCAAGCCTTGAATCTCCTGATTTCGTCCAATGAAATCCGTCGATGGAGATACACAAGCAATCGAAGCGACAGCGAACTGGCGTGGAGACGATTGCTTCTTCACTCAAAGCACAAGGTGGACGGCCACCTCAAAGAGAGAGAGAGAGGACGAGAATGAGAGAGAGAGAGAGAGATAAAGAAAGAGTAGGCGTGCACAACTCTTAGTCTTGTGTCCCTTGTAGAGGTTGGAGTTGCCCTCTATTTATATTAGTTTGGAAGTCCATGGATCACAATCCATGGCATATACAAAATCAATGGTTAGATTGATATGTATATTAAATCAATGGCCGTGATAATTGTTGTTCAAAAACAACAACATATTAATTTATTTTAAATTAAATATATGTTGCATTATCATCAAAATAATTTAATTTAATAAATAAATCAATAATTGAAAGAAAATGATATGATAATTAAAAGGATAATTATCCGCCTAAATCACATGGGGTGTCACCCATGAGATTTGGTGGAGTATCTCCTCCTTTTAATTCATATAATTATCTCTTATTTATCTTACAACATTATCCACTAAATTAATTAGTGTATATCTATTGCAAAATTAACCACTAAATTGATTCACAATTAATTAGTGAATATTTCAATCATGCCGTTGAAAATATGTAAATCATATTCACATCCCAAACTAAATTGTAAATTGTATTTCCAAGATAATCAAATCCCATTTAATTATCTTAGATAATCATTCTCATTATATGAATCCCATTCATATTATTCTTAATAATTAAATCCCATTTAATTATCATCATCTTGTTGCTTGGATACGTAATTCATCAAATGAATTATTCTTGAACCCCTTCGAGAATAATGTGCTTTCTCCGCAGATACTTGGAGATAAGGACAGGGCGATTGTATTGTTCCACGTATAGTGACTTGGATGTTGAGATCTCATCTTAAATCCAGATCTTACGGACCTCCACAGATGCTTGATTAAATCAATATCGCAAATATAATCTTCGCATTGCCTATGAATCTCATTCATATCAATGTCCAACATTTGGACCAAGATCAGATTGCTTCTCTATTGAGAGGAGTCACTAAAATCCAGACCTGTTTCATCACTCCCTCGGAATGGAAGCATCATGGTTATACAATCGTTTATGATCACATCACCCTCAGGTATTCCCAATACCTATACATCCTGTATACTGGAAGATCTATGATCAACCTGAAGATTAAGATCAATTTTACACTGTCGTCTTTAGGGTTTAATCACTAAGTTTCTCAATCTTGGTCATTGGAAATCGGTATTTATCATATGCTTTCCCAAAGCATATATCATACCTTCAAATTCATGTCATACTTCCAAAGAACGACGACCGTGCATGGAATTTGACCGGTCCCAATACCTCATGAGTGAGCTCATGTCTTACGGTTCATAACTGAACCTGTATGATCCCTTTGAGAGATCGTATTACTCATATGCCCTTACATGCACACCAGCGCGCCGGTGTATAGACCTTGGTTAGGTCATCAACCTATTGGTTTGCCAAATGTAGACACTCAGACGTATAGTAACACATCTGTCTCCGGTCAGAAGATGCGTGCCTATGTTGTGACAGCATTCGACGTAGAACTTAGGTTATCTCGATCTCGTTAAGTCAACCCTTTGACTTAACTAATCTGACACTTCCGAATCACTATTCCCATGTAGAGGGCCTGCATCAAGAGGTCGGTCAGATATCAGCCTATATGAGAAAGGATTGCCATCTCCTACTCAGGTTGGAGATCATCTCTTAACAATCATTTGCTATTAGCCTATATGAGTCCTCAATCTAACTCTTTAGATATTCAACCAAACACCAGCCTCTATGATTCATTTAATGAATCAACAGCTATATGATTATCAATATGGCCATGGTACATTACTAATTGTACAGATGGACCTTATAGTACATTCATTCATTTAATTTCAGAAAGGGTGTGAAATATCAATAACTTTTATTGATAAACATATATATATTACAATAACATTTATTATAAGAATGGTTCGCCTGGGGCTCACATGTCCAACAATCTCCCACTAGCCCTCAGAACCATTCAGGTACAATCCGTAAACCCATACTCATTACATGCTGGTCGAAAACCTTCTGTGTCAGAGGTTTTGTAAGAGGATCAGCAACGTTGTCGGCAGAGGCTACCTTGGTGATGATGATATCACCACGCTTTTGAATCTCTCCAATGATGTGGTATTTCCTGTCCACGTGCTTGATCTTTTGATGCCATTTGGGTTCCTTTTCCTGGGCAATGGCTCCCGTGTGTTATCACAGGGTAACGGGATGGGAGTGTCAGAGGAAACTACGCCAAGTTTCAAGATGAACTTGCGCAACCACACCACCTCCTTTGCAGCATCCGATGCGGCAATGTATTCGACTTCTATTGTTGAATCCGTCGTAGTGTCCTGCTTCTTGCTTCTCCAGCTCACAGCACCACCGTTCAACAGGAAAACAAACGCTGATGTCGACTTACGATCATCAATATCCGACTTGAAGTCTGAATCTGTGTATCCCAAGACTTGGAGATCACCATCTCCATAGACCAAGATGTAATCTTGCGTTTGTCTTAGATATTTGAATATGTTCTTTACTGCATTCCAGTGTTGCTCTCCATAGCAGGATTGGTAATGACTTACCACAACCACTGCATGGCAGATGTCTGGCCTAGTACACATCATGGCATACATTAAGCTTCCTACAGCTGATGCATAGGGGCATCCAGCCATGGCCTTCTTTTCCTCAACACTTTGAGGAGCCATCCCTTTAGACAGATGTATGCCATGTCTTAAGGGGAGGAATCCTTTCTTAGAACATACAGAATCGTTCAAAAATCTTCTTAATGTATCCATGTTGTGATAATCCCAATATCCTTTTTTCTTGGTTTCTGAACAATTTCAGGCCTAAGATGTAAGAGGCATCTCCAGAATCTTTCATCTCGAAGGTATGGGATAGCCAAATTTTCACACTAGTTATCATTCCTGTATCATTCCCGATGATAAGGATATCATCTACGTAAAGCGCGATGAACACAATGGCGCTCCCACTAAGCTTATTGTACACACAAGGTTCATCAGGATTCTGCACAAAATCATAACTCTTTATGGTTTCATCAAATCTGATGTTCCAGCTATGAGAAGCTTGTGTGAGCCCATAGATGGATTTCTTCAGCTTGCATACTTTTCCATCCTCAACTATGAAGCCCTGGGGCTGCTCCATATAGATATCTTCCTCGAGGTATCCATTGAGGAAAGCTGTCTTGACGTCCATCTGCCAGATGTCGTAGTCAAGAGATGCAGCTATAGCTACCAGTGTCCTGATGGACTTAAGCATAGCCACAGAAGAGGGTCTCATCGTAGTCGATGCCTTCTCTCTGTGTGTAGCCCTTGGCCACGAGTCGTGCTTTGAAAGTCTCCAATTTCCTATCAGGTCCCCTTTTTCTCTTGAAGATACATTTACACCCAATGGTTTTTACCCCTTTAGGTGGATCCTCTAGGGTCCATACATCATTCTTATGCATGGAGTCAATTTCCGACTTCATTGCTAGCATCCATCTATCCATGTCATGATCCGCGAGAGCTTCATCAAATGAAGAAGGATCATTGTCAGTCTCACCTGACACATGGAATCCATACCTTTCAGGTAGTGCAACCTCCCTCGAACTTCTTCGAAGAGGTATGGGTGTTTCATCTTTATTTATCTCTTCTTTCTGGTTCAGGAATCTCAGAATCCTCAGGGGATTCAATGAGTTCCTCTACTTCATTTTTGTCTTGACCATTAAGGAAATCGTCCTATAGAAATTTCACATCCCTAGAGACAAAACCCTTTTGAGTCTCGGGGTCATAAAGCCGATATCCAATACCATCTTTAACATACCCAATGAAGTAGCACTCACAAGTGCGAGATTCTAGCTTACTTGCGTCCACGTTCTTCGCATGGACCAAGCATCCCCAAACCCTCAAGTGATTAACTCTTTGTTTGGTTCCATACCATAGCTCGTGAGGAGTCTTGGGTACAGATTTACTAGGAATCTTGTTCAGGATGTATATTGCAGTCTCTATTGCATATCCTCAGAAACTAGGAGGTAAACGTGCTTTGTTCATCATTGAACGGACCTTGTCCATGATGGTCCTGCTTCGTCTTTCAGCAACACCATTAAGTTGGGGAGTTCCAGGGGGAGTGAGATTGGAGAAAATTCCATTCTCTTTAAGATATTCCTTGAATTCATCTGAGAGCTCACCGCCTCGATCCGATTGAATCCGTTTAATCTTCCTATCGGTTTGGTTCTCAACCAAAGCCTTAAACTCTTTGAACTTTTCAAAGGTTTCAGATTTATGACGTAGTAGGAAGATAAACCCGTATCGCGAATGATCATCAATAAACATCAAGTAATATCGATATCTATTTCTAGTCGCGGTACTAAAGGGACCACATACATCAGTATGTATTAGGTCAAGAATACCTTCGCATCTTGTAACCTTGTTACGGAAAGGCATCTTGTCATTTTACCTCGAATGCAATGTTCACAGGTAGGTAAAGATTGAACCTGTAGAAAATCTAAAGGTCCATCCTTTCAATCTATTGATCCTATCAACAGATAAATGACCAAGCCTTTGATACCAAATCATATTCGAATGATTTCCATTCTCCCTGGATCTTTTAAGGTTTTTATTATCAGTGGCAGTGACATTCATGACACATTCATCAATGCACAATTCATAGAGTCCACCAGAAGTCAGAACACCATCTACAACAAATTTATCATATTGATTAACTTATTTAAAAAAAGAAGGAATAGCCATGTCTAACAAGCTTAGATACAGATATCAAATTCCTCCTGACTTCAGGTACATAAAAACACTCTTTAAGTACTAGGACTCGACCACTAGATAACGATAGTTGGCAGGTCCCGATGGCGACTGCTGCAACACTTTCATCAGATCCCATCTGGACGACTATCTCTCCTTGCTCCAGATTTCTAGTTTCCTGAAACAAATGCAACGAATTGCACACATGAACAGAAGCACCAGAATCTACAACCCAACTTCCTTCTCGTCCAACGAGAAAGCTAGTTTCAATGATGAAAGTAGATTTCATACCTGCTAAGGCTTTACCTTTGTCAGCAGACTTCAGGTATTCTGGGCAGTTACGCCGCCAATGCCCCGGCTTCTTGCAGTAGTGACAGACATCGATCTTCTTCGATGTCATCAGTGTGGAAGCACTAGAAGATGAATCGGCTCCTTGATTCTTCTTCTTTCTCTTCTGGGTCGGGCCCTTCCGAGAACCTTGCTTCCGATCGCACTTTCCCTTCACTTGTGCAACCATTGCACTAGCAGAGGGGTCGTCCTTCCTCATCACGTCTTCTACAGACTTTAATGCAGCTAACAGCCCAGCGTTGGTGAAATTAGCTTTGATCATGTGATATGACACGACAAAGTTGTTGAAAGACTTAGGGAGCGACAGGCTAATGAAATCAGCCTGCACGTTAGCATCCATGAAGGCACCCAGGGTTTCCAATTCAGAGAGGTACCCAAACACTTTGAGTACGTGTTCTCTGATAGAGGTCCCTTCTTGCATCTTGCAGCGAATAAGCTCTTTCATCACATTATAACGTTGTGTGCGGTTTATGTCACTGAACATTTCCTTCAGGTTCAGCATAATATATTGGCAATGGTTCATTTCCACACGTTGCTTCTGAAGCACATTGGATAATGAGCCAAGGATATAACATCTTGTCAGATTATGGTCTTCATCATATTTCTCATTATATGATTTATTTTCCGGAGTCTGAGGGTCTGCTATCTTGTCCTTGGATAGCACATATGAGATGCGCTCCTCAGAAAGGACGAGATCCAAATTTCAGATCCAATCCGAATAATTTGGTCCGATCAACAGATTGACCTCCAGGAGCCTGCTCAGTGGGTTCATGGACTTCATTTTCTGAAATTAAGAATGCACTATATTTATTCATATAAATAATTATATATTCATTTTATAATTATTGATTAAGGCATCAAATTCGTCTTGCTATGTCAACTTTGAAATATTATTCCCTTATTGTCTTTCAAAGTAAGAGATATACTTACCGCTATATCTCAAGCAAGATCTGGGATCTCCTCTCTATCCTTATCACATCCCAATAATATGAGAACCTGTGACTCGAATAAAGAGTAGCGGGAACACATTCCGCCTTCACAAGTCCAACTTACATTTCCCAATCCGGTCTTTAATACCCGAGCCCACCACCTCCAATATGATGTTGACCCGTTGTTAATTGAACCAACCGTCAAAAGGCCTAATACTCGCTATATGCAATCCAATATCGCTCCAAATATGAGGACCCGATATTGCGGTCACTATGTATATGGCCTTACTCTTTCGAGAAGCAAAGAACCTATCCAAATAAATCATATACAGGATCTGTCACTTCGGACATGCGTCTCCTACTCACTAAAATCAACATATCTTGATCATTTTAAATCCAAATTACGCAAAATCAGTTTCCTAAGATTTCTAATTTAATTTCTAAAAGAACCCAAGTGATGTTTCATGCATTTCGAGGTGCATCAAAATAGTAATTAACTCATTAGTTATGTTTAGATTCGTAGTTCCCGCAACTGTGAATACATGTTTATTCAAAGGGTCATATCTTGAGCAAATGAAATCCAAATTATATAAACTCAGATCCTATGATTTCCTTATTTAATGGAGAACAAAACCTAATTGAAAATTCATGTTTAAACAATTTAAACAGTGCCGAAAAAATCAATTAAACAGAGGTGCGAAAATTGAAATGCAGTAAAAATTTTCGCAACCCTTTCAAACCCAAGTCGTCCTATGTTTACGGATCGTATCCAAAATCTTTTCCAACCTAAGGCTCTGATACCACTTGAAAGGATACGAGGAATCCTCAAGCACATCACGGAAGCGTGTTGATCGCATCTCATGCGATCGGGGCGACTAGTCACGCTAGTCGCTAGATGCAGCAGAAATTAAATTTTTTTAATCAAGTGATGAAACCACATGATCACAAGAACATTTCTTGGATCGTTTCATCAAACTACAAAGTATTAGAAATACCTCTTGAAGTGTGATTGCGATCACGAGATCTCTAAAGCAAGAGATCCTCCTGACTCAAGTCCAATCTACGAAGATGGCACTTGTGGGCGCGATGATGAGACGTGTTCCTCCCGCAATCCTCGATGAAGATCCAAGCCTTGAATCTCCTGATTTCGTCCAACAAAATCCGTTGATGGAGATCCACGAGCAATCAAAGTGATAGGGAACTGGCGTGGAGACGATTGCTTCTTCCCTCAAAGCACAAGGTGGACGGCCACCTTAGAGAGAGAGAGGACGAGAATGAGAGAGAGAGAGAGAGAGTAGGCATGCACAACTCTTAATCTTGTGTCCCTTGTAGAGGCTGGGGTTGCCCTCTATTTATATTAGTTTGGAAGTCCATAGATCACAATACATGACATATACAAAATCAATGGTTAGATTGATATGTATATTAAACCAATGGTCATGATAATTGTTGTTCAAAAACAACAACATATTAATTTATTTTAAATTAAATATATGTTGTATTGTCATCAACATAAATTAATTCAAGAAATAAATCAATAATCACAAGATAATGATATGATAATTAAAAGGATAATTATCCACCTAAATCACATGGTCACCCATGAGATTTGGTGGATTATCTCCTCCTTTTAATTCATATAATTATCTCTTGTTTATCTTGCAACATTATCCACTAAATTAATTCCAAATTAATTAGTGTATATCTATTGCAAAATTAACCACTAAATTAATTCCCAATTAATTAGTGAATATTTCAATCATGCCATTGAAAATATGTGAATCATATTCACAGCCTAAAATGAATTGTAAATTGCATTTCCAATTAATTGCTTAATGTGAATCCAATTCACATTAACAATTAACAAATGTTATTTACAAAGGTGATCTCTCTCTCTCTAATATATTATAAATCACATTTATAATATATATACACATATATCATGGATAGCACTATCCATAATATGTAATCCTTGATAATCAAATCCCATTTAATTATCTTGGATAATCATTCTCATAATATGAATCCCATTCATATTATTCTTGATAATTTAATCCCATTTAATTATCATCATCTTGTTTCTTGGATACATAATTCGTCAAAAGAATTATTCTTGAACCCCTTAAAGGATAATGTGCTTTCTCCGCAAACACTTGGAGATAAGGACAGGGTGATTGTATTGTTCCACGTATAGTGACTTGGATGTTGAGATCTCATCTCAAATCCAGATCTTACGGACCTCCCATAGATGCTTGATTAAATCAAGACCGCAAATCTAATCTTCTCATTGCATCTGAATCTCATTCAGACCAATGTCCAACATTTGGACCAAGATCAGATTGCTTCTCTATTGAGAGGAGTCACTAAAATCTAGACATGTTTCATCACTTACTCGGAATGGAAACATCATGGTTATACAATCGTTTATGATCACATCACCCTCATGTATTCCCAATACCTGTACATCTTGCATACTGGAAGACCTATGATCAACCTAAAGACTAAGATCAATTTTACATTGTCTTCTTCAGGGTTTAATCAGTAAGTTTCTCAATCTTGGTCATTGGGAATCGGTATTGATCATATGCTTTCCCAAAGCATATATCATACCTTCAAATTCATGTCTTGCTTCCAAAGCACGACGACCATGCATTGAATTTGCTCGGTCACAATACCTCATGAGTGAGTTCATGTCTTTCGGTTCATAGGTGAACTTGTATGATCCCTTTGAGAGATCATATTACTCATATACCCTTACATGCACACCAGTGCGTCGGTGTATAGACCTTGGTTAGGTCATCAACCTATTGGTCTGCCAAATGTACACACTCAAACATATAGTAACACATCTGTCTCCGGTCAGAGGATGCGTGCCTATGCTATGATAGCATTCAACATAGGACTTAGGTTATCTCGATCTCGTTAAGTCAACCCTTTGACTTAACTAATCTAACACCTCCGAATCACTGTTCCCATGCAGAGGGTCTGCATCAAGAGGTCGGTCAGATATCAGCCTATATTAGAAAGGATTGCCATCTCCTACTTAGGTTGGAGATTATCTCTTAACAATCATTTGCTATCGGCCTATATGAGTCCTCAATCTAACTCTTTAGATATTCATCCAAACACCAGCCTCTATGATTCATTTAATGAATCAACATCTATATGATTATCAAGATGGTCATGGTACATAACCCTAATTGTACAGAGGGACCTTATAGTGCATTCATTCATTTAATTTCAGAAAGGGAGTGAAACATCAATAACTTTTATTGATAAACATATATATTACAATAACATTTATTGTAAGAATAGTTCGCCCCGGGCTCACATGTCCAACAGGAAAATTGCGTATGCATCTTCCTTTATCCAGGAAATGACAAAGCAATCCCGCTAGCCAGTGTCACGTGCTGACCACATGACACTATGAGAAATTTCATAACACAACCTATGAGTTTCGTTATTTGCAGATAAGTCCTCCAAGGACTATTTAGTGAAAAAAGCTCTTATTTTTTCTGCATTTTAGTCCATGAATTTCATTTGAGCATAACTTTCTCGTACGAACTCCATTTTTAGCATATAATATGTCATCTTAAAGCTTATTCAATGCTCTATCATTTTATTGTCTTAACTGATCTGAACACATTTATTGATAATTATTATTTGTGGATCTTTGTTGATAAATGTAAGCTCAATTATCGATATATTTGTGCAATATCATATTGAGAAATTCTTTGATTCTATAGGAACTTGATTGAGTGTATTTTGTTAAGATTAATTCTCTTTTCATTAATGATTATTATTATTTTGAGAAACTAATCTTTGCAGGGGGCAAGATTAAGGAAGAACTACTATATGTCCTTGCTATTTTTAAGAAGATTTTTATTTATTTAATCCTCTTATAATAATTAATCATATTAATTGAGGAATTAATATTTGTAGAGCTAAATTGAGGAAATTTATTGGATTTATTCTTTTAATATCGCGATTTCCTCTTAGAGGGATAAATCACTAGGATTTTAGGGATTGATACTCTGCCTTGAAATTATCATTATTCTATTTAGTAGGATTATGACTTGATCTGTTGATTTTCCTTGCCTACAATATGGGATTAATATGAGTATCTCTTGAAATTATAACTTTTGATATGTGATTAAATTTGAGTACACTAATTAACATTATTGGGCTTAAAAATCATCATCACGGTTGCTAAGCTTAATTATTCTCTCTATTTATTTCTTTGCAATGCATCGTATTTCATTGCATTATATTTTTTGACAAAGAAATTAACTTAGTGATTAATTAGTTATTTGACTTAATTTGAAACCAAGCAACTAAAAATAGCGGTTCCCTATGTTCGACCTTGGTTTGCTTGCAAAACAAAAATTCTCCACAACATTTAAAGATTGCAGTTTTTGAAGAATCGTTTCCTACCTCATATACTACAATTAGCGGTTATTAAAGAGGTAGATTTCACGTTCATCAGCCTCCAATGCACTTGTTTCGAAAAGCCTCTCCAGATGCATCGGGTGCCTCGCAAAAAAATTAAGATGATGTCAAATAGAGATGATGAAAATAAAATAAATAAATAAATAAAATGGTGAAAATAAAAGTAGAAATAAATTACAAGAGAGCTTGGGGTTCAAACTACCCGAGAGGTGAAAAACCTAACTTCTAAATTCTATGAAAGTCAACCTAAGTTGTGCCACCCCGACAACGTTGCCATATAAAGAACCTAAAAAATGCTCCTTGCTAATAATGTGGAATTAATGCGTTGTAGTCGGGCACTTTAAGATTTATCAAAAATTGCTAAATTATTTGTGTTCAATTAAATTTAAAGCAATTTTATTTTATTTACTTAGGCAAGCCCAAGGTCGAACTCAGGGAGGCTATTGTCTCCTTAGGTTTTCCAAGGAATTTTTTAGTTTTGTATGCAAAAGATGATGAGATGCAAATGCAAAATGTCACTTATAAGGTCAAATTAGCCTAGATGGAAAATCCAATTAATATGAAAATAAGCTCAACAATCTATAAGGATATTTTTCTTATTTATTTATGTAATGACAAATCTTGAACACATTTTTTGTATTTTTAGGGGTTTTAAAATAAGAGATGTAATTAATTGGTGAAAGAAATTTAATGCATGGATTTTCACATTTATTTTCAATGCAGACAAAATAATGTGATGCTATGTGGTGAGAGAAATATAAATAAATGTAATTTGAATGAAATGTAGATGCAGACCAAGGAAAAATATCAATATCTCCTGATCAATTTCTCAATTTAGAAATAAAAGATCAATATCGAGAATGATATATGCTCAAAAAAATGAACTTCTCAGATTAATTAATGTCAAGTAATGTCTCAAAATGAATAATACAACATGTTATGTGAAAGATACTCGAATAAGGATTAAATTAATATGAGGAATGCAAAAATCCAACAAGTATTGCTCAAGATATGATAAAATTAAGCTTCAAGGCTAGATTGTAATAAAAATAAATGAAATTTTAAAATTATACCCTTCGTAGGGGTCTTCTTGTAATTATCCAAAGTTGACCGGGTTCTTCTATGATTTAACCCTGCCCAGATAAATCAGAGGTCCTCAATTATGTCCCTTATGTGTATTCTGCAATGGAAGGCTAGGGCTCAAGCACGAAGCTTGGCCGTGGCATTAGAGCACCGGGATAGGAGATGGATAGGCAGAGCTTCAATGTTAGTGGATAAGAGGAGCAGTCTACGAGGGGTTGCGAAGACAATATAAGGAGAAGCGGAGAAGAGTCAGGAGGTGGGGGTGATCTGGTCGAGCCGTTGGAGTGATGGTTACGAAGAAGAAGATAGATGATTGAGATGATGGGCATCTTGAAGAAGATGATGTTGAAGAAGAAGAAGAAGAAGAATGCATGGCGAGGTGAGGTATGAAAGGCTAGAGGAACCTGGTAGTCGTCTGAAGATGGAGGAGGAAATACTCAACTCCAACGATTGCCTTGAGGTCAAGCGAGAGGGACTGAGACTTGGTTGGCTCCCTAGATTGGGGTAGCATCACGAAGCCAGAAAGCTTCATGGATCATGCCTCAAGACAAGATCTTCGCCAAAAGTCTAGTCCATGCTATCTCCTTGAATGAGCCTAAGCTCTCCTGCTTGTTCATATCTTAGATGTAGAAGATGACAAATTAGCATATGATTCGAGACTGTGGTGATGGCTTGGGTTTTAGGAGATGAACAGTTAGAGTTGCGCAAATAGGGTAGAGGTGTGGGTATGTGGGAAACTAGGCAATGAAGGTGGAGGAGTTGGAGTAAAAGGCGGACGACAGTCACAAGCTTTGGGAGGAGGAAGACGAATTGTGGTCGTTTGATCGGCCGAGATCGAACGGTCGTGCTTGTGACACGTGGCGATGTAAGCAATAAAAGAAATAAAAAGGTAATATAAAAGAAAGTAAAGTAAAATAATAAAAAATTAAAGGTGAGAATAATCATGGTCTTTGGATGAAGCACCCTTCATCCAATGTCTCAGAAGAGAGCGAGGTTAGGAGGGTTAAGGGCGTGACACGAGGCGGATCTAGGAGCTGCCACATGTCGCTCCTAGAAAAATCTAAAATAAAAATCAAAAGAAATTTAAAAAAATAGCAAAAACCTCACATCAAAAAGTGGTCTTCATAAAAGTTATTTGTCTCAACAAGATCTATGACTTTTGTGAAGAAACCAAAATCAAAAGAAATCATTTGTACCAAGAGTATTTTTTATTATCTTCTATTTACATAGACTACCTAATTTTTAGTTTTAACCTTTTTTATTTTAAATTAGATAAATTTCAAAATAAAATCTAATAAAATATAAAACAAATATTTACACATTAATCTATTTTTTTAGTATTTCTAATAGTTTAGAAAATAAAGGAATAAAAGAGGTGGGGCTTATACACACACACACCATATATACATACTCAAAGTGGCTCATTTTTCTTTGATTTTTGGTTCAATTTAGATTTGGATTTTTTTTCACATTTTATTAAAACATAAATCAAAGGAAATAAATTAAAAAGAAATAAAACAAAAGGAGTTTTGAACTTTGCACCTTTTGTACATAAAATTATGTACATAAAATAATAATGTCAAATTAGATAAAATATACAATATACAATAAGGTTCCAAAGCCCAAGTTTCACATATGAACTCCGATTCTTTTGAAACTGACTTATTTTTGTAGATAATTTAATGTAAAGGGAGTAGAGATTCATAGGAGACAGTATGTGAGAGATATTGGACTTTGCACCTTTGGTCTCAAAGCTAGGTTTGGCTTTATTGAGCATATATATGTTATTATTTTTCTAGTATTTTCATTTATTTAGGTTAGAAATATGTACAAAACAAAGTTGATTTTATTTTATTTGGAGTTAATGAAAAATAATTAATAATAGGAGAAGTTATAAGAATATGCAGATCCTTATTGACATAGAATTTTCGGCTTCTTATTTATGTAATTATGAATGATAAAATATGGATATTATTTACACATGCATGAATGATAAGAATGTAAATGGATAAATGCAATTAATTAATTGGCAACATAGCTCTTTTTCATCTTTTATAGTGACGAATCACATATTCATCAATCAAGAGTCTTATTTCTTAGAGATTCTAGAGAAAAAAATACAAGGTGCTTAGTTGGAATGTTCTTTATCTTCGAGGGATAAATACGACCTTGTGTTCACACCATATCTACTTGGAGGATGATTGTAAACTGTCCAGCGAATTCCATATAAGGTTAAATCTTAATCTTTTGGACATAGTCATGAAAGAGATAATGAAATGGTGTGAGGATGACTTCATTTATCCCATCTCCAACTCGAAATAGGTTAGCCCATTACACGTAGTTCCGAAGAAATTTGAAATTATAGTGGTTACCAATGATCAAGGAGGGGACATCTCTACCCGAGTACCTACTCTATGACGTGTGTGTGTGTGTTGATCACAGACGCCTGAATTCAGCGACCAAGAAGGATCACTTTCCTCTGTCTTTTATTGATCAAGTGCTTGAAAGGTTGGCAGGGAAAGAGTTCTTTTGCTTCTTGGATGGGTACTTTGGGTACAACCAAGTGGCAATCACTCCTGCGAATCAAGAGAAAATCACTTTTCACCTATCCATTCGACATTTATGCTTTCAAGCGGATGCCCTTTAAATTATGTAACATACCAGCTACATTTTGAGGTGCATGTTAGTTGTTTTTGCCGACATAGTGGGTAGGTTTCTCGAGGTTTTTGTGGACGATTTCTAGGTCTATGGTGGTAGTTTTGGTGCTTGTCTTGCGCACCTAGATCGATTGCTTAAGAGATATTATTAAGTCGATCTTATTCTTTCATGGTAAAAGAGTCACTTCATGGTAATAGAAGTGTTGGGGCATGTCATCTCAAAACGAGGTATGGAGGTCGACCCGTTGAATGTAGGTGATATTGTGAAACTTGAGCTACCTCGAATAGTTAAGAATGTGAGGTCATTTATGAGGCATGTCATATTCTGCAAAAGATTCATCAAGGACTTCAATAAGATTGCATGGCCTCTTATAGAGCATCTAGGCAAGGAGATAGAATTTATTGTTGATCAGAAGTTCTACACGCATTTATTCAGACAAAAGAGCATGTCACTCAGTAACATGTCCTACATCCATTCGACTATTCTCTCCCATTCGAGATCATGATGGATGCATCTAATTTCGCCATTGGGGTTGTGTTAGGACAAAGAAAAGAACCCTATGCCATTCATTACGTCAGTAGAACACTTGATGATGCACAAAAGAACTATACATTTACAGAGAAATAGTTGCTGGTAGTTGTATTCATCGTCGAGAAGTTCATATCCCATCTTCTCGGTTCAAAAGTTATCGTTTATAGTGGCCACTATGTTATCCGATTCCGACATCAGAAGAAGGATGCCAAGTTATGTCTACTCAGATGGATCCTTCTCCTCCAGGAATATGATTTGGAAATTAGAGATAAACATGGAGTTAAGAATTGGTATCATACCATTTGTCCATAATTGAATGCACGGCTACTCCTTTGAGCAGTGTGTTGATCAATGACACCTTCCCATATGAATCAATTCTCAGTGTTGCTTCTCTCCCTGGCATGCCAATATTGTGAACTATCTCGTTTCTGAGAAAGTTCCACAAGATTGGACAAGAGTGAAGAAAGACAATTTGATTCATTTCTACAACTGGGAAGATCCATACCTTTTCGAGGAAGATGCAGATTGCATTTGGTGTTGGTGCATTCCTCCAGAGGAGTACACTAGTTTCCTCGAGCACTGTCATAAGCTCGAATCTAGAAGACACCATTATAAAAGCAGAATGGTGGTGAAAGTATTATAGTGTAGCCTTTAATGGCCCACACTATTCAACGATGTTGCAGCTTATGTGAAAGGTTGCATTGATTGTCAAAAAATGGGAGGAATCCTCAGTTATAAAAGATTCGATGTCCCTTAAGTAGATATCAGATTTTTTTTATTCTTAGGTCATTTACTTTATGGACCCATTTCCTAACAGTTAAGGATTTTAATACAACATGCTTTCCTTTGATTACGTGAGTCGTATGGTGGAGGATATTCCCTCCCAATCTGTTGATAGTCGTATCGTTTGTCGCTTTCTCAAGGACAACATTATTCTATGGTTTGGGATTCCAAAGATATTAATTTCAGATGGGGGTAGTCATTTCATTAATGAATAAGTCAAGAAACTTGTAAAGGAGTACATCATTAATCATCATGTTGCATCTCTTTACCACCCATAATGGAATAGTTTGGATGAGTTATACAATAAGAAGATCAAGATAATCTTGTAGAAACTTGTTAGGCTAGATAGGATGGACTAGTCTCAGTTGCTTGACTCAGTTCTATGGGCTTATAGAACCGCCTACAAAGTCTCCCATGTTTAAAAAAGATAAATGTAATAATTGTTATTACATATTAATTAATATATACTATAAGGAGAATTTATAATCTTTTTTTTGTCCATCTACCTTTACTTGTTCAAGAGGAGGGACAACTATTCTATTTATAGTAAAGGGACTTGGTTTTTCACATTATCTATGTGTATTAATTGAATTTAAAATAAATTGACGGTTGTTGAAGATGTATCTAGAGCACGAAACATTCATGTCCATTGTTGATTCAATTAATGTGATTTTTGATAAAAAAAAATCTCCCAGCTGCAACATCAGAGGATCCAGACGATGCCTCTAAAACACTTTTGATTAATTCTTTTTCTTTTCATTCTTTTTCAATTCTTTCATTCTTCTGATTATTTCATTCATCCCATTCATATGTATTATACCTAGAATTACCATATCCTAAGTATAGGGGGATGAGTGCATTTGAGTGTTCTTCATTATTCTCTCACTTGTCTTATAACTTGTTGATAATGTGTTTTATACTTAGGGATATTTTACCCTAAGTATATGGGGATACAAGCCGGGTCATTGATTTTTAAGAATTCAAATCCTCGATCATAACCACTTTGTGTACACTCTGCTATACTTAGGGTTAGTTGAACTTAAATATAGGGGGACGATCGACTTCTCATTCTTTATTTTTAGTCATTGTAGTATATATTTCTCTATACTTAGCACAAGTTATGCCTTCCTTCATTTCTCTTTGATCATTGTGAGGACATAGTTCATGCTACGTGTAAGGGAGTCGTATATATGCTATATATATACATGTTAGCCATAATTCGTACTTTCATATTTTTCAATATTATGGCAAATAAGCTACACATGGTAAGGGTATACAAATAAATCAATTATAAAGAATTAACTTTTGTAAATATGTACAAAAAAGTTTTAAAAAATATTTGTGAAAATTGGTTTGAAAAAGGGTTGCAAAATGATTTAAAAAATGGTTGTAAAATGTCTTGAAAAAATATTTTGAAAATCTTTGGAAAAACTTTGTAAAATTTTTCAAACCATTTGAAAAATAATCTCTTTGTAAAAGGTTTATAAAAATTGTTTGTAAAAATAGTTTTTAAAAAATTTGTAAAAGTATTTGCAAGATAAGTTTTTAGAATTTTCGACAAATGTTTGCAAAATGTTTTCAAATTGTTTTGAAATCCTGTAGATAATATCCTCATAGAAATTATTCAAAAAATACATGCCCACACCTATATCAAATTCTCTACATATTATATATATATATATAACTTGTATAAAATTCCTTGTGAATATACATAAAGTTTTGTTAATATGTGTGAATACGTTTAATCCATAATCCCTTTTCAAAAATCCCAAAAAATTTTGCAAAATGTTCTGAAATCCTAAAACATTGAAACATTTTCAAAACTACGTAAAAAATTGTAAAAAAATGAAAAATTCCATACAATGTTTAAAACTAGAAAATATTTTAACGAAAATATTTTCTTGCATTACATAAGCATTTTTCAAAATGATGTGACAATTGGACAAGTCTAAATAAAAAATCTGAAGATTGGAGCTTGATCTGAACCTTAATCCACACAAAAACCTTATAGGAATTGGATTAAGACTTTTCAAGTCAATGAGACTTCTCTTTGAGTCCACAAGACTATGTTCACATGTCATCTTGACCAGTGTTAGCAGAGTATTTCGAAGTGCACGTACGACTCTTGCTGATAGTGACCTAACTTGGACACCACAATAAGCACTTATTTCAACTTTGAGGAGGAGGTGAGGGCAGGATTCTTTAGCTTTAGGAAGCACACGTGTGAAACATATTCGCCCCAACAGGTATCCAGTGTCCCCCAACCTAGTTTAGTGGAATGGATGTCTAAAGACAGGATGTTGTGGGTTGCAATAAAGATTCAAAGGAGGGATAGTCTACTAGCTCAAGAGGAAATTTTCCTTATGTAAATGTTGTTGTATATAGTATAAAATACAAAATCAAAAACTCTAAAAAGAATAAACGGGCAAAAGTCAAAGAAAAATTCAATTGCCATCAAAGTATGTATGAAATAAGCAAGGCATTATGCTTCAAAGTCCATATCTCAAGGTTGCCTGCAGCAAAAGATTTGGATACACCAGTCAAGCTCCATAGGATATGTAACTACACTAGTCACAATCCATTCTTCTCTCTACCTCATCTTCTTGAGCCGATTGTACTTGAACTTAGAAGGGAATACCTCGGGGAAAGAGTAGCAAGATTGGGGAATTTGGGTTATCTTGTTGAGGGAGACCATTCCTTGCTATTTCTGATGATAAGAACGACATTCACATACACTGTACAAGTAAGCCTCATAGTCATAAGGGTTTGCTTATGAATAGACTTACTCTGACCTGGCTATTGAGGCGACCTGAATAGAGAATTATGGAACTTGAGGGTTGTTAAGTTTTAGATCCTATTCCCAATAAGGTTCCAAACACATTGACAATCCAAAGGTCTTAACTGAGCTCTAAACTTTGATTTTGTGAAGACAAGTTTAAAAATTATTATCATTTTAATTTATCTATTTTCCTTTTCTTTATTTTCTCTTTTACATCATGTATTCTTCTAATGAGTGTTTGCTAGAGACTAGAAAAGGTACATATAGAAGGTTGATGAACATCTATTCATCTACCTTTATTATTCCATTATGTATTTAGATCCCTATCAAAACATCTGAAAATATTGATAATTTTTACAAATTAACATGCATCATTCTTATGTATCTAATGCATAAACATATGTATTAAAATATAAAATAAAAGAATAAAGAAAAGAGAAAAATAAATTAAGTATAAAATAAAAGAATAAAGAAAAGAGAAAAATAAATTAAGTATCAAATATATTGAATAACCCTTAACCCTGAGACCAGGTCAATATTGACTTGGCCAACAAGGAATAAAGTAGGCGAAGATGAGGGACAAATAGTGTACATAAAAACCCTAATTTGTAAAAGCCAATTCACTTTATTTTATTCTTTATTTTATACACCTCATATAATAAAGTTTTCAACATGAAACTTGTACACAAAAAATATAAAAAAATTACAAAAATAATGCACACTAAAAATAATACACATTGCAACTGAGACACGCAGATGAAAAAGTTGTAAATCGAACTTCACATATTAATATCTTCTCCATATAAACTCAAAATTCACCAAAATGGCCTCCATTGTATTCTAAAATTATCTATTTAATGAAAGTGGATTCATTAAAAATGGAGTCAAGACATAAAAGTTGAGTTTTTGGGGTACCTTTGAAACGTATATCTGTATAAAATATTCATATATTTTATTCTTTGTATTTTTATTCTTCTTATATTTTTAAACAATCATATTTATTATTTGAAACATAATAAAAATATAAACACAAAATAAAACAGTTAAAATACTTTAAAATTAATAATATTTTTAAATATATATATATATATGAATATTACACCTATATTAACATACATGTAATCATTTATGTATATAAATAAAATCAAAAAAATAAATAAATATGTATATAAGCATTTAATTCTATTATAAGTATGTAAATTTTGTAAGTAGAATAATAAGTACTAAAAATACAAAACGAAAATAAAATACACCAAATATTGATATATATACAAATGTATATACATGTGAAAATTAACGCCTAATAAATTAAGTTGTAAAAATAATATAATGATAAAATATTTTGAAAAATAAGAAACTCTTTTCATGTATTAAGCTTTAATTAATATAATTATTTATTATTTATTATTGAAACAATAAGGGTTTTAATCTCTCTTTTGTCGCCTAGTGGTCCAACGTGGACCAATTAGTTGACCTCGGGCCAACTGTACCCTACACCTGTCGATGATCTATCAGACCCATGAACCATTGGACTTCTCCCTTTTTATGTCTTTATATATACATTCTTATCATTTGATTTCTTCATAAAATCTCTACAATCATACAAGCTCTAGCACATCATACCCTCTGATCCATCAGACAAGCTTTTTTATTAAAAAAACCCATAATTTTTTGAATCTCCCTCACCCAGCTATAAAAGTACCTATAGTTCATTTTTTTTAATCCCTTTCGATCATCTCTTTACCCCTTGGATTGAGTTCTGATGCATGTTCCTTGTAACAGGAGGGGACATATGTCTATCCATAGTAAGGAGGAGGTGATTTCGAGGTGATTCAGCCACCGATGGAGCTCTTTTACCTAGTTCTGCTTCCCAGGACTTCCTCGGCAAGGTGAGGCCATTGTTTTATGTTCTTTAGATTCACATTGCAATTTCTAATGTAGTCCTGCATTTTATTTTAATAGATTTCCTTTCGATTTATCTAAATCCAAAAAAATAGCATGCCGGAGCACTAGGATCCGCACCTCTGTTCCGATCATTTGGACCAATATTTCTACTCACCGGCCATCTCATCTCAAACCTCTAGGCTTCTATATTACCTACACCTCCTACACTTATCCTGATCTTATTCATATCAGGCTAACGTAACCATCGAAGATCTCCACTACACCTCATCAACTACCCATTTCCCTTAATAGTTAGGCTGAAGGCATAGCCTTCGAGCCCTTAAACTTTTGTTCAGTCTAGAATATCTGAGAGCTCCATCTGAGGGGCCTTAAACTTTATCATATCACCTCTATGTGCTTTGACCTTCATACCCCTTCTCAGCGAGATGTGGACTTTTTTGTGCCTACCAATCGATGTGGACTACTACCATGAATCGATTGAGCCATCTGCAAGCCTATGCAGTGGTTGGAAAAAGGAGAGTTGAAGGGACGAAGCTTAGTTAGGGAGTTGTTCTTCCATGTGCTTAGGGGAGAGCTGCCACTATTCGATCACTCCTCCACCCCAGTTCTTTTCATAACCATCGTGTCAAGCCACGTCTAGCCATTTTATTGAGTCATCCATCTAATCCAGTCCCTTCATATACGAAG
Source organism: Ottelia alismoides (assembly GCA_037367405.1). Taxonomy (NCBI): domain Eukaryota; kingdom Viridiplantae; phylum Streptophyta; class Magnoliopsida; order Alismatales; family Hydrocharitaceae; genus Ottelia; species Ottelia alismoides. The sequence continues at coordinate 39,851 of JAZKJV010000005.1, forward strand.
TGCTATTAGGTGTTCTGTAGTATTGATCGCTTATGTGGCACATTTCTGACCATTCATCTCTGCCAACACGCATAAGGCACGCGTCTCATGGGGTAAATTACACACAACCCCCACATCTTTTTGTATTGATAAATAGTCATGTAATATTTAAATAAGTGTAATATTTTCATGTTATTTAGTAGGACCATGAGCTTACTATTATTTGCATCTGGTCCTCAAACTTCACGTATTGCACCACATGAGTTGTTGTGATATTTACATGAATGCCCTTGTAATTTTGGGTCATGTTATTAAATGAATTAAAAAGTTTATTAAAATTTTAGTTAGGTCAATGTTCCTGTAACATTTTATTTTATATTGTACATATTAAATATTTTTGTTGCTCTAAAAATTTTAGGGAAATTTAACATATATGCTTGACACCATGCCTAAGCATACAAAATTTTCACTTGGCATTTTAGATAATTTTCCTATTAATTAAAAAATATAAAAACATGCATTTTCGCCATATCTAAATAGAAAAACCCACAAAATTATAAATCAGTTCAAAAATTCAAAAAAAAATATCTATAGTATATTATATTCTAATACGTATATCAAAACCACTAAAAATACATAATATAAAACTTAAATAATAATAAAACTCTAAAACCGTATAAATTTTAGTAAAAACTATTTAAAAATCCTAAAATAGCTCTTTATGTTTCTTATTTTTCTATTCTATATAACCTACATATTAAAAGTAGTTATTTTTGGTGAATTTAGAACTTATTTATATTTATTAAACCAAAACAAACTTAGATAATTATTCTATTCAATGTTTTGTTCTATTTATTACTTTAAAAATACCAAAAATAGTACAAAATCTATAAAAATTACCTAAAATACAAAAAATTTAAAAATAACAAAAACATTTTATTTTCTGAAATTTGAGTATATTTTGACTTAAATGAAAATATAAATAGTCATATTGACTATATTATTTATATACTGCATATAATATCCATAGTATCGTTATCAGAGATAAATGGGGTTGCTCCATGGGAGGAGCCAACGGGCTGCTCCCACCCCCATTTTCTCTCATTTTTTTTATTTTTTTGGACAATAAAAATTTGTACATTCATCACTATATCCCTCTAACATTCTAATAAAATTTCGTCAGGAACAGAGACTCCTACGACTTCCATCCAAACATGGTCGATTTAAAAAATCCTACGACCTTTAAAAAAATGATGTCTGGATGGAGGGATTAGGAGTCTTTGTTTCTGATGAAATTTCAATAGAATGTTAGAGGGATATAGTGATGAATATACAAAATTTTATTTTCCAAAAAAAATAAAAAAATGGGGGGATAATAGGGGTGGGAACATCCTTGTTGGCAACTCCAATGGAGCATACTCCATTTTCCCTCATTATTATTATATAAATATATATATGTTAGTTTAAAACCAAAAAATAAATTAATAATTACAAAATTAAAAAGAAAATATAAAAACTAAAAAAATCTAAAAAACAAAATAATTAAAAATCCCTAAAATTAAATATGACTAAAAATCACGTAAAAATAAGAAAAGGCTAGAAATTATAAAAATATTTATTATTAGTTAGAAATAATTTTAAATACTTATAACCAATACATGTTTGCTCCGTGTGTTCAACAACTCATACTACTTAGACCTTACACACATATTTGTTTGAGTTATCATAAATTTCAACTCACTTCACATTTATCACTTAAATTATATGTGGGTTAATTATTTATTTATTTTGAGATTGATCATCGCAATGATTGTCATTCCAGCCTTTTTAGGAACGACACGTCTATCTCGAGTAAACAATAAGTCAAGTCAAGGTGTTGACTAAAAGTCAAAATGTCGATCACTTGTCCAAAGATCAAATGTTCTCCAAAATTTAAAGTGTTGACTTAACAAGATCGAGATACTAAAGACTTGTTATGTATTCTATCACAAATAGGCACGTATTTTGATTGGACACATGATATACATTTGTATGTGTCCAAGTACGCACATTTGGGAGACCAATAAGTTGATGGTCTAACAAGGTTTATAAACCTACGAGTCGGTGCACATATAAGGAAATATGAGAAAAATGTTCTCTTAGAGGAATTATACAAGTTCATATTTCCATGGTCATTTTTTTATGAAACAAGATAAGAATTCGAGAAAATTAGTGAACGCTTTAAGAAACTGTATGATTGATATTACCGCTTATCGATAGATTAAGAAATCTATTCATAAATGCTTAAAGGAGAGAATTAAACATGGGTTTTAACTTTTGATTTAATTAAGAATAGACTGCATAAGTATTGAAAATACTCTCGGTTGATGCAATCATACTATATTATATACTGTGACACTTCCATTCCGAGGAAACAATGAAATCAGGTGGATTTTTGTGATTCTGTTTTTATAGCTAAATGGATGCAAATAACTGGATTAAATCTCAATTCTTATACTCATTTAGATCCAAAGAGTTGGAAATTGATCCGAATAGGTATAGAATCAATTGCAGAAATGGTTTGAAAACATTTGAATGAAATTTCTCAAAGTGGTTTAAACGTTTATATTAGATGTAAATTAGAGTTATTTGTGAATTCACTTAATATTTGTGAATATTAAGAGAGACCTCTTGTATTTAAGAGGTCTTAGTTTATATTAGATGTTTTTAAATATTTGTGCACTTAATATTTGTGAATATTAAGAGAGCCTCTCTTAAATTAGAGCCCTCTCTTAAATACAAAAGGGGCTGAAATTAAACGTTTATATTATTGGATCTGCAAGCCCTTATCAATCAATTAATGCAAAAAGAAGCTGAAATGAATATTTGTGAATGCACTTAATATTAAGGTCCCTTTGTACAATTAGAGTTATGCATTGTATCCATATTGAATTCTGTGTAGTTGGGAGGTCACAACTGACTTTAAAATGTGATATTCAATAAATATCTACAATCTGAGAAAGAGATGGTAATCTTTCTCTAAAGACTAATTTCCAATCGACTTCTTGATATAGGTACTCTGCGTAGGAATAGTGATTTAGCGGTGTCGGAATAGTCAAATCAAATATTTGATTTGATGAGGTCGAGATAAACTAAGACCTAAATAGTAAATGTCATGATCAAAAACACATCCTTTGACAGAGACAGGTATATCTTTATATGCCTTAGTGTGCACATTTGACAGACCAATAGTTTGGTGACCTAACCAGAGTCCATATACCGATGAGTTGGTGTGCATATGAAGACATATGAGAAGTATGATCTCGTAGTGGATCATACATGTTCATACTTGATGATTTGGGAGATAAATCTCACTCATGAGGCATTTGTGGGTCAAAATGAATTCCATACATGGTCATCTTATTTATGAAATAAGATACGAATTTGAGATAATAATGAATGTTTTTGGAAAGTATATGATTAATATTGTAAACCAATTATCGAATGAGAAATCTATTGAATTGTTCCACAAAAGATAATCAAACTAGGATTTGAACTTTGGATATATCAAAGTCTTTCATTGTGAAGGATGAATTATAATTTGGAATACTCATGGCTAAATATATCTTAATAGATCATATACCATGACACATCTATTATGAAAGAGTGATGAAACCAGGTAGATTTTAGTGGATTCACTTTTTAGATTAATGATTTGAGAATTAATTGGATAAGTCTCATCTTATTTAAATCCAATTTATCTCTAAATGTTGGAAAGAAAAATAATTGTGGAAATGGAAATAAACACACTCCTTGAGCTTATTTCTAAACTTCAAATGGTTTGGACAATGAAGTTGGGTTCACCTTGCCAGTGCATTCTCCATCCCATGCGTTTCGTTAAGCTCACTTAGAGTGTGAATTATTTCAACCCAAGCTCAACATTCGTAAGTGACATACTTTTGTTAAAATGATATAAAAACTTAAATTGGATAATTATCCAAATTTCAAGTCACTACATATGGATGATATGATCTCCCCAATATTATCTTCAAGTATTTGTATTTGTATCTCACGAGACGTAAATGGATTAGGACTCGTACTATGTGTCGAACCGTAAAATCGACATTTTAATAGTGCTGAATTAGCACTTGATAATGTCGTAGCAGTCGGGCCAAAATGGGCTCATCAAAAACCATCTGATTGATATATGTCAAATAAGAATGAGATGGTCATGTTTTTTATATTTTTTTTACTTGGCAAGAAACCAAGGTCGAACTCAGGGACACGAGCCTTTCTCGAGTTATTCGGACTTTTATCTATCTCATTAAGTGTTGAGTTAAAGCAATATAGGTCAAAGCATGCAAGACAATGCATTAAAAATTAAACATGCATTTTTTTATAAAATTTTTATCATGCAAGTAAATGCCATGAAATGCATCACAAATATGCCCTAGGTACGAAATGACGAGCAAATTTAAACACAAGTCAATTTCAAGTTTAATTAAGGAGACAAGTTTAATGGACCAATTAAACAAGGTATTGGTTTAAACATTATAAGACACATGGCTAACAAAAGAATACATCAATATTTTTGTGTCCAAAATAAAAGTTGAATATGCCATTAGAAAGATCATCAAACGAGCTTCAAAATGAAACTGAAATCAACTTAATCGGAGTTACGGTGCTCAAGATATGCAAGAAAGAAAGCAAGGGCATAACTGAAAGAAAATATGAAAAGGTAACTACAAAAAGGTCCCTGGAAAAGTCTAAAATGTAATAAAAATAAATAACGAGTCCTTCCCTGTAAATAAACCATACGCGCGGGGGCATATTTGCAATTATTGAAAACCGCAAGGGTATGAGTGCAAATAATCCCAGGCGCGCAGGTGTTGCACGTGCTTCAGGACCTGTTTGCAAATTTGGAGAAGTCAGAGGGCGTCTCTACAAATTACCCAGATGGCACGTGCTATGCACGCGCCATCCATGCTCGGAAGAAGGTTCGGGCTCGGTAGAGGCTAGGCGGTGCTTCGGATCGGCTCAGGCGCTGGTTCGTGCTCGGTGCAGGTTCAGATAAGGCTCGGGGCATCCAAGCCTAGAGGCTCATACGCTGAGGCTTGGAGTAGCCCTAGCGTTGACGCGTGGCCGGTTAGCGGCCATTGGATCGTGAGGATCCAAAGGCTCCTGGAATGGTTGCGTGGGCTCATCTGGACCGTTGGATGGTTGCTGAGATAAGACCATCCAACGGTATCTGCTCCTCCGTCTTCCTCAGCGGCTGGTGGCGGAAACAGAGCTCCGGCGAAGGAGGCCAGGCTACGCCGCTCGATATCTGACATGCCGGACCTCCCAGAGTTCTTTGAATGGTTGTCGGCGTTGCTGGAAGCTCGGACGAGCCGTCAATGCTTCTGAAGAAGGTCGTCAAAGCTCAGGCGTCGCCAACGGAGTCAATGAAGGTCGCTCCGATGAAGGCTCCGTCCATTTGCTCCTCGAAGACCTGCAGCATTAGATGCCTAGACGAGGCGTACGGTATAAGGGTTTTGTGCGAGATGGGATGAGGCGAGAGCTGCTGCGGATGAAGAAGGTGGAAGCTCGGTGCTCCTCCGCCGTGAGTGGCGGAGGAGAGGGATCGGAGGTGGTCTGGGATATGGAAGAAGGAGGAAGCTGATAGGAGAGTGTCGAGGGAACGGGGGGAACGTGGCGGAGCTCGTGAAGTGATCGATGGAGCGGGAAAGGGGGTATAACGACCTACATAATTGCAAGAAATTAAATAAAAAAATACAAAGAGTGATCGGAGGCTTACCTGAGAGGTGGCAGCGCGATTGGCTTGGGCTCGAGCTCCATGGCGGAGCTCTGGTCTTCGTTGGACACCGTCAGCCGGTCCGTGCAGCTCAAGCGGGCTGGAAGCACCGCGTCTCCGCCATGACCGACGGAGGGTCGACACCGGGGAGGATGGGTCGTCATCGCTCAATCGCTCCACCTCCCCCTGTCACAGGGAGGCGGAGGAGGGCTGGGCCCTCTCCCTCGTAAAGGTGGATGAAGGTATCGGAGGAGGGGGGCGGTGTATTTAAATATGGGAGTCGGAGATTCTGGTGGTAACATAGTGGGTTTAGAGGGGAATATGGGACAACTGGAGAGGGGTTCGTGGGTTGACGAAGATGTCGCGAGGAAGAGGGAAGATGGGGGAACATGGTGCGGCGGTTAGCGAGAGGAGAGGAGGTCGGAGGAGTTGGAGATAATGTGAAGGGGGAAGAGGGTTCGCGCGGTGGAGATCGTGGGAAGCGAGGGGGAGTCGGAGGTTGACGACGACGTGCTGGCCGTTGGACCTGAAGATCCAACGGCTAGAAATTACGCGCTAAGGAGCGACACGGATTAAATCGGGGGCGAAGTTGTAAAGCCTTGAACTTGGTATATCTCGGATCCTATATAATAAGATCCGGCTCGTCAAGAGAAAACCAACGAAATTTGTTTCGTGTGAATCGGACTTCGTTTCGAATTGTTATGATTTTCCGAAGAAAGAGAAGTCATTAATCCATAATGACTGTCATTAATACTAATTAAACATGATTAAAGAAATTAATGACGATTGAAAGCTGCTAATGATCATTAGTAAACACTAATCAATAGTTAACAAAAGATAACCGTAAGCCGCGAAAGTTAAATCGCGATTAGTGAAAGTTAATCACGATTAGTGTTAATTAAGCGTCATTAGCGAATCTAGAATCCTCTAGAATGTTCTAACTTAGGCTCCAAGTTTGGGATAAGTTTTGGCTAAAATCATGAGCCAAAACCATGGGCCGCTAAACCATGGTTAAGGTCTAAACCATGGTTTTCTAACCATGGTTACTGGTTTTCTGGGGCCTATAAATAGACCCCCCCCACCCATTCATTCTCTACAACTTCCACTACCACCACCACCCCGAGGGCTAGGGTCGAGAGGTTGGGAGGAGGAGTGGGAGGCGAGGGAGGAGCGCTAGCGAAGCGCTGCCGGGAGAACGAGGAGGAGAAAGGTATGATCCTCTCTTAGTTGCTTCATAAGCTAGGCTTTCAATTCATACTCTTGTTCTTCCAAGTTTTGTTTTTGATACATATTTCTTTCCGATTCGTTTTCCTGTTGCGGTTCGAGGAGAAATCTGTGTAACACCCTACTTAGGTGCGGGCGGCTATGCACGTCAGTGACCCTGTGATTCGTCACACGTTCACTCATCTAAGACGCGTGGTGTCTACCGATTCTCCATCGTTTATGTTTCTATTCTTCGTATTATGCTTTTATAGTTATTTTGATGGAGAAATCTGTGTAATACCCTACTTAGGTGCGGGCGGCTATGCACGTCAGTGACCCTGTGATTCGTCACACGTTCACTCACCTAAGATGTGTGGTGTCTACCGGTTCTTCATCTCTTGTTGTTGAGTATATTCTTTCAGTTTCGTTGTTAATTTCCTCTCGATTGATTTTATAGAGGAAACTCTTTTCGTTTTTTTTTTTGAAATATTTCCCGATATAAGGGGAAACTCTGCCGAAATTTTAAGAGAAAATATGTTCTTGACGTTCTTCGTGTTCTTCACGTTCCTCGCGTTCTTCGTTCGTTCTTTGCGTTCTTAACATGTTCTTAGCGTTTAAGAGTTTCGTTTTTATTTTGAAATATTTCCCGATATAAGGGGAAACTCTGCTGAAATTTTCTGAGAAATATGTCCCGATATAAGGGGAAACTCTACCGAAATTTTCCGAGAAATATGTCCCGATATAAGGGGAAACTCTACCGAAATTTTAAGAGAAAATATGTTCTTGACGTTCTTCGTGTTCTTCGCGTTCCTCGCGTTCTTCGTTCGTTCTTCGCGTTCTTAACATGTTCTTAGCGTTTTGATACGAAAAATGAAATTCGATCTTTTCAGGAGCCTTAAAATAGCCTTTCTAAAAACGAAACTCGATAAAGCCTTGCATATACGAGAGAGAGCTCGATTAGGTAACGAAATCCTTCCTTTTGCTGTTGGGTTTTCATACGAAATTATTGAAATTCTTGATTTTGTGTTCTTTGCTACATAGAACCCTAATTTTGGTTATTTTTGAAAAAGTCTGAAGAATTGCTTTGTGATTCCCACTAAAATAAGATTTACGCATCAAATTGATGCGTTGGCTCTGAAAGTTAGGGTTTGGGAGTTAAAATAGGCATAAATAGGAGTATACATATGGTTATGAATAATATATATGTGAGTCGATACTAAGTATTGCGGTTTATGCAAATCAAAGACTTAACGAAAGAATTACATCATGTGAATTGGTGTGATTTGAGATGGATCCTGAAAAGGATCATGTGTCACGTTAAGGATGACTGGGAGTAGAACTACAGGTTGGGCATGCAACTTGTAGGTTTGTCGGAAGGAACTCGTATTGGCGTTTCCCTACCTAGGTGGTACACGGTTGCCCTGTTATGATAAGTGCACACGAAATGAATATTTTGCAACGCGTGGTACCGGGAGCCAATATATTTGGGTTGGAACGACGGAAGATGTGGTCGTGCCATGTGGAGGCACGGGTGGTTCAATAGCGGCTGGGTCACGATAACATGTATTTAAAGCCGCTAGGTTATATGATTAAATGTTAGCCTGAGGTTTTAAGCAACCGAGTCCTCGAGGACGATGTGCTCTTTTGTTTTTCCAGGCTAAGGGTTGAGACCCTATTTAATAAATGAAAAGGAAATTGTCAGGGTAGTATTGGAGGATTGGTTGAGGCGACGTGCGCCAGCATAAGCTTACCAAGATCAACACAATCTCCAATCCTGAAGCATCCACAGCTTCGGAGTCCAAGAATGGTGGGGTTCCCTTGGACTAATCCCTGATGTGGAATAGAAAGGAATAGGACTTAAATTAATGAAAAAGGAATGAAATTTTTGTGATATCAATGAATTTTGAAAAATTACACAATTTGTTTGCTTTTCTCTTCTTTGTTACATAGCATTCGCTAATTTTTATCCTATGATTTATGGAAAACCCAACAGGTATCGGTGAACCATCGCAAAGACTCTAAAAAAATCATCCAGCTTACATACTGGACATCCAGCCAGCCACAGTAGCTTTACTTTCTTTAAGGTAGTTAGTAATCTTTTGTATATTTCACTTTCAAGCTGATGTACATGTAAATGGTTATAGTGGAACAGTGTATCATTTGAACTTTATTTTGTGAATGGAAAAGTGTTAAAATACTTTCTTCTGAGTATTTTTATTTGCAGTCTATTTCTGAATGTTAGTTGTGATTGCTGAATAAATTATTGCTGAGTAACCAGATCCGGATATGGGAGGATCCGACGGCCCGGGAAACGGGGTCGTTACAGAAGTGATCGGAGGGCGCAAGATGCTCCACGTGTCAAGCTCCGGTGAGAGCGCTGGCGGTCGGTTCAGATTAGATTAGGATCTACGATCGGATGGTGGAGGACCCATCAGTAATGGATGGCGTAGATGACTGAACGAGAGCGGGATTGAGTGGCCCACAACGTGACACGTGGCGGCTTCTGGCTTAGGCACTAACGGGCGGTGAGGATCTGAGATGGAGATGATCTGACGGTCGAGGCATATGAGCGGACGTGGAGGTAGCACAACCTTTGGATCGAGAGGAAGATCCAACGGCTGTGGGCGACATCGGATGAAACAAGGGATGCGGGCCACGTGGCTCACCTAGATTGGGCCACGTAGCCCAATCAGATTATTCAGAGAGTATTTTTGATTTTTGAGGATTAATTTGGCCGAATTTGAGAAAACTCAAAACATGAAAGTTGTAGATCTTGATGAGATCTACAAGTTTTATGTTGACCAAAACTGGAGATGAGATCAAATAAAGACTCGAAATATTTTTGAGTGTATTTTTTTAAGGTTAAAAATACCACAGATTTTTGTTTTGCCATTTTTTTGTGGTTTTTAATTTATTAAGGATTCTGATAATTACAGGACATTAACTGGGTTTTATTGACAAATGTTTAAGCAAGGGGGTTAATAATGGAAAATTGTGATGATGAAATCGGGTTTCTTCACCATGCGATGCCAATATTGAGATACTAATTGTTATTGTCATATTCAAATTTATATAAGGGTATTTTTGTGAATATGATTCACAAATATAATTCATTAATTAATGTGAATAATGGTTCATAATAATTAATATTTATATGAATATGATCCATATAATTATTTCAAGATACATGTGTGAGCATGATACACATTAAATTTTTAATGTAAATTAGATTTATATTTTTGTATGGATTTATTAATGAGATTCATAAACTATGATAAAAAAATACCGATTATGATGAGAGTAAAAATACCAATTATGATGATTGGGTTATCACAAGAATAAATAAGCAACAAACTCATCAACTACATTTTTGGAAAAGGTGGACATCCATGCTTGGAGAAGCATATACCATGCTTTTAAATTGGTAGGTTTATTGATTTGTTGCTCTATTTATTGCTTAATTTAATAGGTAATTAAAAGAGAAAATTCAAGTCCCATTTCTTGTTAAATAAATACTAAATCATAGCCTTTGATCTACAATCCAAGGGACATGGTGGACGTCTACCATGAGGAGAAGGCTCCTCATTGACGTCCACCTTGACTGTAAAAGAGAGAAAAATGCCTCTCTTTCAAAGCATGCTTGTTCCTCCAAATCATTCTCTTGCCGTGAGAATCGAACAAGAGAAAAGCTTGAGAAATAATTTTGCATACACGTCTACTCTTTAAGATCTTGCACGTCTAACATGTCAATCCCATCTCTTCTTTCAATTGGTGTGTCCTTGTGAAAAAGAAGAAGAATATCTCATTCTCCATGCTCCTTGAGCATGAAAAAGGATAGGTTTCATACGCTGAAATTATGAGCTTGATCATCCTTGTGTGGACCAGTTCAAAGAAGTTGACATCGAAGTTCATGGGAAGCTATGTGACTCATCATCGTCTCCATGAGAGAAGCAAGCGTAAATCAGACTTGATTCGAGAGGTTTCTTTGTTTATAAGCTCACACTTCAATGAGTAACCCTAATCTCATCTCAATATTCATTAGAATATTGGAAACCACAATAGGAATTTTATTTTCATAAATTAATGCTTTGATAAAATACAAAGTCGTTGTGATGAAATTGCATGTTCATTCAATGATCATGCAATATTTTTACAATTATTTGCTATTTTCCACATTTTCATGATGCGGAGTTCATAAAGTATCATCTATTTCCCGTAGACGTCCCTAGGAATCCTACTCCTAAATGGAATGTCCACCCTTGCGAGCCATTAGATGATGATCTAAAGGTAAGGAATAAATCCTTTGCCTTCAAGAAATAGGAGTCATTATTGTCCTTTTAATTATCATCCAAATTAAACCAAGAGATAAACAAAACTATAAGGTTCCTAATCATATTAGGAGTCCAAAGTGGACGTCCATGTGGAGCCTCATGGGATGGCCCCCTTGTCCTAATTTTGGTTTTATCCTCCTTTTTATCATTACAATACCATGATTTAGTTACGAACATCATAATTGGGTATTTTATGAGAGCTACCTCATAAATTATGAATCTTATTCATAAATCCAAAATAAATTATAAATCCAGATTAAATTTAATACCCAATGTGAACTCATATTCACATATATGACTTGAAATAATATATCAATCATATACATATATATATATATATATTAATTGTCATAAATCAATATTCATTTCAACTAAACAATGTGAATCATATTCACATGATTATTAATAATAATATTGATATCATTAAGTGTGTGTCCTAATTCAATTAGGATTTGTGAGTACATTAACATCTCTGCCCGTTGGATGAGGAGGGTGTCAGTTGAGAGAGGGGTAAAATATGTGTGAGATGTCTGTTGATTTTGAGGTAGCAGTGGATTAAGATTAGTGAAGTCAGTCATGATGTTGGAAACTATTGTTTCTAATAAGTAGTCCCGACCACTTTTCCTTAGCTCATCTCAATGAACTTAGTCAGTTGTGCCCACTTTGCGATAACGTAGAAAAGAGAAGACATCCCGGTTCATAATTTCTTAAGCGCCTTCCCTAGCGCCTTCCCCATTTAACTACCTAGGATCTTGGATTCTTTCAATCTATGTATATCAATGGGGATCATGTAAGCTAGAATCCAATAGTCTAGTATAAATAAGCCGGCTTTGCATCTCCGCTTTCTTTCATGACGGTGCAGGTTTGCGTTTTCCTTAATAAATGAATGAGCGAAGGAGAGCTCCAGCACTCATGATGACTTTCCCTTCATTTTTTTGCAGACGACAGAGTCTAGGTTCGCAAAGGTTCTACCGACTAATATATTTGATTCTTGGGATACTCATATAAACCTACTTCCAACTTCAACTATATACTGACGCCAATAACCCATTCATATCTGTATTAGAGATAAATCGCTCAAGAAGAGACCAAAGTTGACTTTGAAAATACCTACGGAGAATAGGAATAAGAAGAAGATGGTCGTATCTACCTTTGCCAACTTTATCACCATCAAGAAAAGAGAAAGAATTCCTATAACCTGGTCTCAGAAGTCTACTCATGAAAGAAAGTGGGGAAGTAGAGAATGGGAAAAGCCCAGTAAAGCTAGTATGGTCATACTGGGCTTGTAGAGCGAGAGGAAGCAACCTTTTCCATCAGTCGAGAAGAAAGAGAGCGATTACTTAATGACAACCGACTATCATAGAGCTCATCAAGGGCTCCCATTGGAATCCTCGCCTGATCTGAGGGACTGCTCTAAGCCTCACGAAGCCAACTGCCATTGTCACGAATACTTGAATATAATATCAGGGAGATCATACTATCCACATATAGTAACTTGAAACTTGAATAGCTATACAATTTCATGGTTTAGACTACTTTTGGTTAAATACAATACACTATATCTGTTAGCTTGAGCTGAAATGACTCACATTGTATGGGAGGTCAACGAAACACATTATACTTTCCATGAGCTCAACAAACGATCAGAGTGATGAAATCGGCTTCCAACACCATTTCTAATCATTGTTGAAACCTTTTGGATCATAGAAATGAGTTCACCTCCAAGTCTATTTCCAACATTTAAACAATGAAATAGAAATTGGAATTAAATCTAATGAAATGAGGTGTAATCTAATTAATGCTCATATCATTAACCCATGAAGAGGAGTCGCTAAAATCCATTCGATTCGTCACTTCTTTAGAATGGAAGTGTCATAGTAGGTGATCTACTATTATAGATTTAACCTAGAGTATTCTCAATACTTCATCATCCTTCATACTAGAAGACCTTGGCATACCCGAAATTCAAACCCCGACTTTACTATATTCTTTCAGGGCATATCATAAGATTTTTCAAATTGATAATTGGCTGACAATAGTAATCATATACTCTACCAAAGCATATATATCTCAAATTCATTTCTAATTTCATAAACAATATGGTCGTGCATGGAATTCTATGTGACCCCAAATAACTAATGAGTGACCTCTGTCACCCTGTTCATCAAGTATGAATTTGTATGATCCCTTCGAGTGATCATACACCTCATATGTCATTGTATGTACATCAACGCATCGGTATATGGACCTTGGTTAGTCTTCAACCTAGTGGTCTGTCTAATATGAATATTTAGACATACATATGTATACATGTCTCTAGTCAAAGGATGTTTGCCCAATCATGACATTTACTATTCATGTATACATGTCTCTAGGCACACGTCCTCTGATTGAGGACAGATGTGTTGCTATATGTCTGAGTGTGTACATTTGGCAGACGAATAGGTTGATGACCTAACCAAGGTCTATACACTGGCGAGCTGGTGTGCATATGAGGGCATATGAGCAATATGATCTCTCAAAGGGATCATACAAGTTCACTTGTGAACCGGAAGACACGAGCTCACTCATTAGATATTGGGACCGGTCAAAATCCATGCATGGTCGTCGTACTTTGGAAGAATGATAAGAATTTGTAGGTATGATATATGCTTTTGGAAAGCATGTGATCGATATTGATTCCCAATAACCAAGATTGAGAAACTTAATGATGAAACCCTAAAGATGATAATATGAAAATGATCTATATCTTTGGGTTTATCATAGGTCTTCCAGTACGCAGGATGTACATGTACTAGGAATACCTGAGGGTGATGTGATCATAAATGATTGTATAACCATGACGCTTCCATTCTGAGGGAGTGATGAAACATGTCTGGATTTCAGTGTCTCCTCTCAGTTATGAAGTAATAAGATCTTGGTCCAAGTGTTGGACATTGATCTGGAAGAGATTCAGATGCAATTATAAGATTAGATTTGCATCCTTGATTTAATCAAGCATCTATGAGAGGTCCATAAGATCTGGATTTCAGATGTGATCTCAATATCCAAGTCACTATATGTGGAACCTACAATTTCCATGTCCTTATCTCCAAGTATCTACGGAGAAAGGGCGTTATTCTTGAAAGAGTTCAAGAATAATTCCATTGTTGAATTATATCTAAGCATTGAGAATTGGATAATTAGATGTGATTTAATTATCGTGGATAATGTGAATTTGATTCATATTATTTGAATGCATGAGAATGATAACCCAATATAATTAAATGTGATTTAATTATTATGGATATGAATGATTTAGATAGCACTATCCTAATTATTCATAATATATTATAAATGTGACTTATAATATATTAGAGAGAGCTTATTTGATTTATATTTGTTGATTAATTATTGGTGTGAATTGTATTCACATTGGATAGTTAATTGAAAATGTAAATCATATTTTATTTTGGATTATGAATGTGATTCACAAATTTCCAATGGCAAGATTGCAATATTCACAAAATAATTATGAGTTATTTTTATTGAATAATTTACAACAAGTGTTGTTGTAAGTCTTGGAGATTTCCAAGGAATAATGCAATCTCGTGAGATTGCATGAGATTCCACCCTTACATGTTGGAAGGGTGGATGGACACCTAATCCTATAAGGAAAGGGTGGTCGTCCACTCTATTACATGGAAGAGTGTAATCTCCATCTTATTATCTTCATGTTTGATTGATTTAATTTTAGGATTAATTTATATGGATTTATCAATATATATTTAATTAAAATTAAATTAAATTAAATTGTTCTTGTATTTTTACAACAAAATCTTGGCCATTGAAAGAAGTACAAATCAATTTCATCCACTGATTTGTGTAGTCTATGGATTGTGATCCATGGATTCCCAAAGTACTATATAAGAAAAGACACCCCTTTCTCTTCAAGTTACAACATCTATTGCAACAATAAGCTCTCTCTCTCTTTCATTCTCACACCCTCTCTCTCTCTTTGGGTGGTCGTCCACCCAAACCTTAGAGGGAAGACACTGCCATCGCCGCATCGTCGTTGTGTTATCACCACGACTGCCCCTGGTTCTCCGACTTCTATGGTGTGCTTCGCTCATGAATAAGACGTACGATCTCGTGTGAAGAGATCATGAGTTCTTTGCTTGGTTCAACTATTTGGATTGCGAGAAGAATGTGATTCATCCCCGTGCTTGCAAGCATCTCCTCCTCCGACCAGACTTGAGACAGGATGTCTCTTCTCTTAGAGACTCGATCACAACCATACTACAAAAGGTATTCCTTTATCTATTATGTGGATTAGATGAAGTGATCTAAGAAGCATTCTTGGATCATGTGGTTTCATTGCGTAAAATTTTTTAAATTCTGCAGCATCGAGCTACTAGTGCGACTAGTCGCTCTTGATCATATATGATACTATCCTCATGCTCCTGTGATGCGCTTAAGGATTCTTCCATATCCTTCAAGGGGTACTTCTTCATAAGATCTTTGAATCTTTTCCATGCCTCGTGAAATAATTCGTGGGACATCTAGGAGAAGTTGAAGATTAACACTTGCATCTTGTTCAGATGACCCAGGGATTAGTATTTGTACATGAAGGCTATTTGATCTCTTCTCATGTTGTCACTACCTTGACCAAGTGATTGATCCAGTACAATGCCTTATCTTGAAGGTTAACAGGGAAGGCAATCATCTTTACTACCTCCAATGGGTTGTTGGGGGTAGTGCATGGTGCTACAAATCCTATTGAGCTGCAGTAGATGTATGTAGGGATACTCATTAGTATTCCCAGGGAAGATTGGCAAGAGTGGGAGCAATATGGCTTCAACTCAAAGTGTCCATGGATCGTAGTTTTTTTATCCACTTAGTAACATGGTCAGCACTAGGTAGTAAGTTTCTTTCATAGTTGGCTTGGGTGGTCCTCCCCTCTCATCTCCTCCTCCATGGTTTCCTGCAGGTTGCTCATCCTCATTCCCACCATGGTGTTCCTCATGCTCTCCTCGGTTTTCTCTGTCCCTCTGCATATCATTAAGCATTTCACTGAATGCAACTTGGGCGAGAGCATGGTACGTCAACTATTGCTGGATGGCTCGAATTAAGGCTAGCAAGTGTGCGTTGACTTTATTCCGACCCATTGTGTCATCTAAACTCAACCCTTTGTCACATATCTGTGGATCCATCTCAAAATCTAGTTGTAACTTTGTCTCCTAATCGAGTGTAGAATCTGTATTGGGAAATAGAACCTGATCAATCCTCAGAAAAGATGGAACTAGTTCGAGATGAGAGTTGGTATTATAAAGGTATTATTGGAGAAAAGAAATTGGTGAAAGAGGGAAGATCGGGATACAAGTCATCTCCATATTTGAATCGAATGAATATTGGGGAGTCCATAGAGAACTCCAAAAGATCTGAACTAGCTTCTTAGAGATCACCCTGTATTATTGAATATGTCAGCATTTGGGAATCGATGTTGGTGTTCATGATATTCGAACAAAGCCATCCTTGATGCGACATCTTGAGAGACAAAAGAAGTGATGATGATGGAGTAGAGAAGATTATGAAGAATTCAAGAGGGGTTGAGAAGAGAAGGATGAAAGACGAGCAAAACAAAAAAGAGTGAGAAAAGAAGTGTGAGATAAAAAGGCACAAAGGCACAATATTTTTGATCTTGACTTATTTTATACTAATTAAACAAACCTTAAAAGAAGGGTAGATTCACCAACTCAACACAATGAGTTGTAAGAGTTCGGTGATTATCTTGTCAATTTTATGTGTTTATATAGTTAATCTTATCGATTTCAGTCCTCAACAATCATCGTGTAATATCCATTTCCTTTTTAACCAGTAGCGTGCACTTTTTAAAGGTCATTGTTATTGAATCTGAACCATTGCTCAGCCAAAGAAATAGAGAAGGAAGCTGATAGGCGAAACCAATACTTCGGAACTGAGTCCGCAAGCATAAAAGATTTTACTCAGATGTGGAACGATAAGACAGACACCCCCGTGAAGGGATGGCCTAAGCTCAATACTTCAGACTAGGTTTGCAAGTAGGCAAATCCCTACTCGCCCACATACGATAGGAGCGCTAATACTTCATGAATCCAGAAGATACACAATGCAGTACTAGGATGGGATTTTGGGCTCTATTCCTTAAGGATCGTGCATCACTATGTCTGGAGGTACCTGAGTACAATGAGGGTGTTGTGAACCCAATACAATGAAGTTTAATTAATCGATTTTAATTAGATCAAGATTTTCTTAGTAAACTTTTTTAATTTTCTATTTTTCATTTTTTTAAGTGTTTTTCATGCACAAGGCATAATGATTTTATCAATTCTTTGATTGTCCTATGTGAGAAAATCAGAGGGAGAAGACAGAAAAGCAATGTAAGTCAGAAAACGATGATGTGATGCTCAGTCAGAAGACTTGCAATACTTCCCAGCTCTCTCCATGTGGGATGCAAGATAGAATTTTTAAAACTATGTTATATGCAACGCAACAAGGAAATTTCCCTAAGATATGAACTTCTATTATTATGAAGAACTTGTTTAGTTTGACACGATTCAAGCATGAATCTACATGCACATAAATTATATTAGGGCTTTGGACCTAATTTAATTGAACAAATATTGATAGAGTCTAAGGGCTCATTCCAAAAGACGTAAAATAAAAATAAAGCAAAAAATAGAAATCACATAAAATAAATAAAAATAAAGGGAAAATAGGGAGGAACAAAGGTAGAAGACGATGAAAATATGGAAAATCGGTCAAGTCCCCCAGGTGAACAATCACATGATGAAATGGACGTTTCAGAGTCTAAGTATTCAAGTTCGAATCTTGTATTATTACAAATTAAATGACTAAATTTCTCTCACACAGAATTAAACTAAAGCTACACGTAGGCAATTCTGCTCAGCTATGCTACTCTCTCCTACCGGTGGGCAAAGAACCACATGTCTCCACAACTCTTGGGTGTGTTGAATCTACAAGAAAATCATCTATCGATAAGAGAACGTTCGCAATAAAATCAAACAAGAAGATGATCGGAATAATCTTAGATAAAAATAGAA
Source organism: Ottelia alismoides (assembly GCA_037367405.1). Taxonomy (NCBI): domain Eukaryota; kingdom Viridiplantae; phylum Streptophyta; class Magnoliopsida; order Alismatales; family Hydrocharitaceae; genus Ottelia; species Ottelia alismoides. Next base: position 58,219 of record JAZKJV010000005.1, read on the forward strand.
TAAAGAGAGAAATATACAATGAAGTAAAAATGGCAAACAAGCTAAGTGTCTACTATATGCTCTACAAACAGATGCTTCATGACAACACCACCATTTGACGAGAGCGATCTGATGGGCTACCGTCTTGTCTGGGATGGCATGCAATGTCCCACACGTCAAATCCGGCAATCGATGTATCAACACCTCTCTCGGCTTTCGGTACCCAAATCAAATCTCCTCAATCAATAATTAACCCATGATAATGAGTAAGCTAAATTTTAATATACCATACAAAGATGTGTATCGTGACAAGTAGTAGGGGTTGAACCACAAAAAAGCATACGAGGTAGATCAGGAAAATGAATAGGAAACTTAGGATTTTTTTATATTTTAATTTTTAAATATTTTTATGCCTCATTAATTTATATATTTTTATATGTTTTTAATTTTGCAAAAATTTAATTTATTTTAAAAATAAGATATAAGCTAATATATATTGAATATACTACATAGAAAAAGAAACAAGAAGATATGTTTTTTGATTTCTAAATATAACAAAGAACCTCAAAATTTAGAAATAATTTTTTTTGATTTTATAATTTTCTCTATTTTTGGTAATATGGGGGTAATTTCGAGAGTTTTTATGGATTTTTAATAAGCAAATGAGCAAAATAATCAAAACAGAAAATCTAGGACCTTGAAATGGGCTTAATAAATATCTATCAAATCAGATTGAGCTTAATTTTAATTTTCCTATATACTAGATAATACAAAGAAAATTCATAAACTTAAATTGTGAATTTTTATATTTTTTGGTTTTGTGATTTTTAGGAGTTTTAATTAATATTTTACAAAAATATTTAAACAAAATATAAACTATAGGTAAACAGACATATACATTTTTTGGAAATTTTCAAAATATTTTGTAATTTTTATAGATTTTTAAATTATAAACAGTAGAAAATGCAATGTTTTTTATTTTTTTATAAGTAGGAAAATAAGTTTAATTTCCTTGAAAAAATATATGTGATAATATAGGGTTATAGACACTTAAGGTAATTTCCCTGTACTTTTTAGATGCAAGATCATATTTTTAATAATTGAAATACAAGTAAAAAATTAAATCTACAGCACGAGTTATAATATTTGAGAAGCTTTAGAGTATTTAATAACACTTTAGCAAAGTCTAGGGGCATCCATAATTTTTTCATGCATAAAAAATACAATACACGCTTGGTAGGGGAATAAATGCAATTAAATAGAACAAAAGGGCCAAGAATGCAAATTTACCAAAATATTATGTACTTAGATTCAAAGTTTCTGGACCAAACAATAACACAATACCCGAAGGGGGTCCAAGTAAAATACCCGTAAACTCACGTGCACAAGCACATGAGGTGACATGGCATGTGAGGTCCAAGATGCACAAAACTACAAAACTTATACGACTATAATGAAAAGTTTACATACTAAGCAAGAAATACAAAAAGGTGGAGGGGATTAGGTTGCAAAATACCCCTAATGCATGCTGGTGGACGACTGCGATCAGGTGGACGACTGCGATCACTCCACTTATTCACATCACGCAAGATGGACGATCGATGGCAGTTCATAGACAGAGGGCGGAGATTAGATCCCAACCTCTGATCCGACAGTTGCTTGGCATCTGATTGGATGACTGCTACTCCACTTGGAGTTTGTTCTTGATCCAACGACCAAGAGACAACCTGGAAGAATAGGGAAGAAGCCTCTCCTGGATGAGCTTCAATTGAGCTTTCTGCTTGATCCCAATGGTCCCTTGCGTTGTCGAGATTCTCAAGATGATCCTTGAGTAGTTCCACAACTAGTAGATGGTTCAAAAAGGTCTAGACCTCATTGATAGAGGTATGGGAGGTTGGAGGAGGTCCGTGAACCATGAGCTACATGTCTGAGTCATCCGACCCTCAGATGGAGTCCTTTCGCATGCTAGCCAACACCAGAAGGTTCAGGACTCAAGGATGAAGCTCCTCGACCCTCGTATGAGCAAAAATGTGGGCAAGAATGGATGAGAGGAGGTATTCTGGCGAGAGGCAGAGATCAAGCACCGGTCTCCCCAATCTAAGCAATATCAAGGGTGGTAAATGGATCGAGGTGATGGAGGGCAAATGGACAGAGGTGTGGAGATGGTTAGGTGGTCGGTCAACGGTTGGATACATATGGAACATAGGCTGGAGATCAGAGCTCCGACAAACTACAATTTTATTTTTTAGGATAAAATGGACAGAATTAAAAAAACAAAATGCATATTTTGGTTTCTTCTACTCATAGTAATTTAAAAGACAAGAAAGTAAAGCTCACTGGACTAAGAATGGTCGAGAATAGAACCACTATGAGGAGACCTCCGACAATGGTAAATCGCCTCCTCCACCCTTCCTCTGCACCACAAATCCGGAGGCTATACTTCTTATCAGGAAGGGAAAGCTCCGACATAGATTTTTGGGGAGAAAAGTTGGGTCAATGGGATTGAATTTTCAAATGGGATGGAGGAGAGGTTATATACAAGGCTGCTCAAGAGGGCTTCTTCGCCTAGGATTTTTGGTCGAATCAAGGGTTGACTGACACCAAAATTTAATGCACGTGAAATATAAGTGTTAGGTGAGGAAATCACAAGAAGGAATAGAGCAGATGTGTAGGTTTTATCGAGCTAGAAAATGTGTCAAAAATGAGGAAAGAACACATGACGGAACGGTCCAGGAGGGAGGAGAGTCAGTTGATGAATTTGTGATTCATCACTCTAAAAGTTGAAAATATAGCTGTGCTCCCGAGTAATAAGATATATCTAATCACTTATATTGAATAATTAGCATTCATGCACCTGTAAATAATATCTGTATTTTAGCATTCATATTTGCATGAAATAAGGAGACAGAAATCACTTGAACATATTCACAGGTATATAGCTAAAATCACCTTTTTGTATATATTTTATACTAACTTCAAATACAATAAAAATCAACTCTATAGTGTATGTATTACTAGCACTAACAAAAGAAAAAATATAAAAAATTGCTAACTTGTAAAAGTGCCCAATAAAACCCAAATCTAAGTTTAAGAATAAGAACCTTAAAATACACATCTCTCTCTCATACAGTGTCCAATTTAGGTCTACACACATTTAAAGTAATATACATTCAAAGACCTTCAAAACAAGACCAATTTTGTTAAAATCAGAGATCATATGTGAAACTTGGGTTTTGAGCCCCTATTGTATATTGTATATATTGACCAAAATACCTTTCATTTTATCTTTTTATTTTCTTCATTATTAAAAATCCCAAAAAATATATTAAGTTGTAAATAATTCTTTCATATTTCCTCTAACTTTATTTTGACTTTTTCTCTTATTTAAAAATGACAAAAAATTGTAAAAGATAAAATCCGGTATTTTATACCTATAAGATACCACCCGAAAATATTTTTGTACATATGACTTCTTTTAATTTTTGACCCTTCACAAAAGTTGTATATCTCATCGAGACGAGCAACTTTTGTGTTGACCACTTTTTGATTTAACACCTTTTGTTATTTCTTTTTTATTTTTCTTTACATTTAGTTTTTGAATTTTCTAGGAGTGACACGTAGCAGCTCCTGGAGCCGCCACGTGTCACCCTATTTTCTTTAATATTTTATTAATTTTATATTTTATTATTTGTTTTATTTATTATTATTTATTTTACTTGATTATTTGTATTTATTACTTAGTTATTTATTTATTTATTTTCTTTTTATTATTTTAGTAGCCAACTTATTTTATTGTTTTCTCCTTTTTACTTCTTCTCCCTTTACTTGTCTTGCACTCCAAGTCACCATTCCACCACTCCTCCACATTCTCCACCACTTTTATAACTTACCCTCTCCTCCTTTTTATTCCCATCTCCTCCTTCATTTTTCATCATCCGCCATTCTACTAGTGAGAAGAGCTCCAGCTCCGCCAATGCTCCGAGGTGATAGCTCACCCATTGGTGTTGAGCGACGATGAGTCTAGGAGAGATCCGCGAGCCTTGTTCGTGTAGCATCCCTCCACAAGGGGATTTTCCAGCTTCTCGACTTTTCGCCAAGCTGATTGAGGCCACGACGGAGGCAGCACACCGCAGCCCCACCTTCCGGTGACAACACAGGTAAATCTTCTATCCATGTCTTTTCATTTTATTTTATCTAACATAGTTCTTCTTTATTGTTCATCATCATCTTCATCATACACCATTACCGCCAATCATCTCAAATCACCATTATTATTAACATCTTTATCACAACAAACATCATCACCCATCATCCATCACCTCTTACAATCCCTGTTTACCAAAAAACAAAAAAATGAAAAAAAAATAAAAAATAAAAAACTTCAAGCCGCTGCCTCTCTCCTTGACGCCATCATCCACCATCCCGCGCCAATCCTCAGTCGCCACTGAGAACCTCCAGCCTCCCTCACACCTGGCGCTACCCCCTGCGTGCCCTCTGCTCCTGGTTCAAGTCCCGGCAGCGGCGCTGCCTCCACCCACGTGACCCATGTCAACCTACGCCTCCTCCTCATTGGTCCACGTCAACCGCTAAAGGACAGACCGGAAATAAAATAGAAATAAAAAAGGAAAAAAAGTTAGAAGATGATTTTATTAAACAGAACTTAAAACATGAAAGTTGTTCCTTATTTTATGTACTTTTTTTAGATGATTTTATTTATTTATACCAAATTATTTTCTATAAGTTGATTTTTACAAGTGTAATTATAGGTATTTATACCTATGTTTTGTATATTTTATTTTTATTTTGTATTTTAAGTATTATTATGTATACATATTGTATATATCTATAATATATTTAAATATTTATTTACATATTTTTATTTATTTTTATGACTTTATTTATATACTTAAATAATTATGGGTATAGACATTATTGGTATATTATACATAATATATATATATATATCTTATTCTATTATTTAATTTAATTCAATTTTATAACTTTATTTTATGTTTGTATTTTGGATATATTTTATATAACATCTATAAGTATTTTAAAAATATAAAAAGAACAACAACATAAAGAATAAATTAAATGAATGAAATGAAAAAGTCTATAGTAAAATGAGACTAAAAAAGCTAATATTTATATTTTAACTTCATTTTTAATGAACCCACTTTATTAAATAGATAATTTAATTTTAAGAACAATAAATGCGAGTTTGGTGAATTTTGAGTTCAAATGGAGGAAATATTGATCATTGAAGTTCTGTTTGCGGCTTTTCCATGTGTGTGTCCCAGTCATCTTGTACATTATTTTTATATACAATTAATTTTATATTTTTTTATGTATTTTTATGTACATGTTTCGCGTTGAAAATATCTTTTATTTGAAGTATGCAAGAGTGTGTATAAACTGGTGTGGCTGGGCTTATATATGCAGTATAGTAGGCACCCAGGGTTTCTAGGTGTTTTTGTTAGTTTGTCTATATTTATTTGCCCTTATTTCTCCATACTCTCTAGGTATTTGTGTTGTTTTGTCTGTATTTATTTGACCTTATCTCTCCTTACTTTATTCCTTGTCAACCAAGTCAATATTGACTCAGTCTCGGAGTTTAGGGTCAATTAGTATTTATAATATTTCCTTTACTTTTATTTTATTTTATTCATTTATTTTGTATTTAAATACATGTATTTATGCACTATTTTAAGACACAACAATGTGTTAATTTGTGCAAATTAGATAAATATATGCTGAATAATACATGTATTAATATGACATGTTTCATGTTTTTCATATGTAACACTGGTTTTAAATAAATTTTAATAGTTTACATGTCAGGTAATATGTAAACTACTTATATTAGTTATATAAAGTATAAATGGTATTAATAAAATCATTTATACATACTAAACACTATTAAAAAAATCAATGGAAAAAGAACGAAATGGGTTATGGGCCGGCCCATGCAGGACTTCGACCAGAGGTTTTTGAACCTCGATCCACATTTTGGCCAGGTCTAGTACCACGTAGGATTTGAGGTGAATAGATTTTTTTGATTATATTACTGACTTTATATTTCCCTTTTTTATCAAGAGGGTATTTTCCTTTTACCAAGAGGGTTTGGGATTATGTAAACAAAAGAAATGTCTATCCACGATTTCAGAAGTCCAATCTTCATCAAACTGCACACGCTTTTTCTTTACCGCTCTTCCCCAAAGCAGGCCCCGAATTTCTGCTCCTCATTTCTTCTGCCCCGCTTCCGTCGATCTGGATATGCAACCCCTCCACTAAACCTCCCATCCCCGATCCAGCAGCAGATCTCTTCGGCTCGAGGCCCGGAAGGTCTCATCCCGGCGACTGCCCCTCCGCGCAATGGCTCTCATGGCGGTTCTCGAGTCCGATCTGCGTGCTCTCTGCGCCGAGGCGAGGCGCCGGTACCCTGCCGTCAAGGACGCGGCCGAGCATGCCATCCTAAAGGTTTGAGCTCTGATCTGCTTCAGCTGCAAAGTGCCCATGATCTGATTGGTTTTGATGTCTTTGTTGTTATGCCTACAATGGCGTTTGTAGAGCCATGCGAATACCTTATTAGTATACGATGAACAGCAAGTAACTTCAATTCGGTCAAGGCTCTAGTCTGCGGTCGGCACTGGATTTCTTTTGTTTAATGGCAGTTTAGTTATTTTCAAGAGAAACACCCAAAACTCTATTATTTTGGTTCATTTTTTTTCTGGATTTAATTGATCATGCTCGAGAACAAAGGTTTCCATCTTGAGCTACTTGGAATAAGAAGAGACATTCCGGACTCTGGCGTTATACCGCACTGTGGTTGAGGTAATGATGACATTCTTGATGTTGGCCCCGCCCGAATTCCGCCGTGGTTCTATAGCTGGGTTTGCATTGTTCCAAATAAAGGAATGCGAGATTTCACTCAAATATAAAATTGTGGGACTCGATATTGTAAGTTTGGCCATACAGCACTTAGCGATATGTATATCTTTGAATGTTTCAAGGATTATTTAGTTATTCTGGTCTTCTACTCTTGTTTATCATGATTTTATTGGTTCTTATTATGCAGTTGAAATTTTAAGATAAAGGGTTACAATATCATCCCGAGTTGGGTAATAAGCCCTTGTATTTTTTTAAATGCACAAAAAGTAACTTGATAAGGATATTCTCAAACGAAATATTGGTTCAAAAATCGGGGGAAGAGAATCCTTTTTATGCAAAGTTGAGGGAAAAAAGAGATCTAGATCCTGAGGTGGAGTTGAGGTGTGAGGCCCCCCAAGTTGAGCAAGTCATTTGGTGATGGGGTTTGGGCATCGATATCACCCTCATGAACCGAGACCTGGAATTCTTCTTATGTTCTGGTTGTCCTCTTTGCTAGCCACGCCACTATTGAGAACAATATTAAGAGATTTAGTCACTTTGTCTTCATGGAAGATTTCTCTTTCCCTACTTCACCCATTCATTTATAAGGAAAAAGCAGACCTGTATCTTCTCTTGAACCTGTATTTTCTGGAGAGAATCAGTCAAGCTGTTAAAGCTAGCTTATTTATACTACATGGTTTGAAACCCTTTCAGAATTAGGAAACAGTTGAAGTGCTGTAGGTGGAGCGATACGTGGAATGAAGGAAGTGTTATTTTTTTAATCCAAAAAGGGTAAGCACTCTGGAGGTGTCCGCCCCATAAATATATTATATAGAGAGACTTACAGACGTCATGTCTCAAGGAGAGATATAGCTAGATGGGTTGCATTGTCAACATAGAACTTGTCTGATCGAAAGATGATGCCATTGCGCGACAAATAGATTGTCTAGATTGTGGCAATAAGGTACAGAAACTCTTCCATGGGTTTGAACCTGTTGGCCACCAATGCTCCAAAAGTTAGTGTGGGAGGATAGATCCAGCCAATGGATATCATAAGCATCCCAGATGTTCCGAACGCAAGTGCAGCAGTAGAAAAAGTGGACCAAGTCCTCATTACCGCTACCACACATGGAGCAACAAGTACTCGTCCTCCTTCACGAAGATGGATCGTCTGATCGTAATGTGCACTCGCTTGAGCTTGTGTAGATAGAGAAAAGTGTTTATCTTCTGATGCAACATAAACAAATAAATAAGGCCCTATTTTTCATCTGTTAATTAAATTAGGGTTGAGTTAATTTTATTGAGTTCGTTGCAATTTTATTTTAAATAAAGAGATCACATGTGATCTCAAATCAAATTTGTTAACCGGTTATGGTAAGTAGTTAGTTGGTTAGAGATATTTAGAGTCAATTAGGATAAATTGAGATAGTTGGTGTTATTTCTTATCTTATTTTCTTTATGTATCTCTCATGTAATTTACTCAGGGTTTTTCTCATATATAAGAGATTCCTGTGGTCTCATGAAAAAATAAGTCATTCATTTTTCTAGGATACGTTCGTATTGAGATAGTTGACATCTTTGGTGTTATTTCTTATTTTATTTTCTTCATATACCTCTCATGTAGTTTATCCAGGGATTTTCTAATATGTAAGAGAGCCTTGTGGTCTCATGAAAAAATAAGTCATTCATTTTTCTCCAACATGGTATCAGAGCAACGGTTCTAGATCGGGATTCCCGTACGCCACCAACCCTACGGGAGTAGGACTTTATAGACTTGTCCAGCCTCCGTGTGCTTGTGCTTCTACTATCCCTTTTGGATATGTTTCTCCTTTCATGTATCATCTTCGCTTTGGACACCTTCCTTTGCAGAAGTTGTGTCATGTCCTCCCACAGATTTCTAGTCGTATTACCTTGGAGTGTGAGGTGTGTCAGCTTGGGAAGCACCATCGTTCCTCTTTTCCGGGTCGTCAGAGTCGTCACAGTGGTCAGTTGTTTGAGTTGGTTCACTTTGATATTTGGACTCCTAGTCGTGTTCCTGATCATTAGGGACATCGGTTCTATATGGTTGCTGTGGATGATTTCTCTAGATTATCTTTGGATCTTTTGATAAAGAATAAGTCTGAAGTTGGTCTTGTTATTATTTTTTTTCTTATCGAGATTAAGAATATTTTTCTGCTAATGTGAAATTTATTCGCACTGACAATGCCTTGGAGTTTTCTACTTTACAGTTGTCTGACTTTCTCATATATGTTGGTGTTATTCATCAAACTTCGTGTGCTTACACTTCGCAGCAGAATGGTGTTGCTGAACGCAAACACCATCATCTTTTGGATGTCACGAGGACTCTTTTGATTCAGAGTCGAGCTCTTCATTCCTTCTGGGGTGATGCGATTCTCACTGCATGTTACTTGGTGAACTGCATACCATCTACTATCCTTGGAGAAAAAGTTACTTTCTTGATTTTGTTCCCGAGAAGGACATTCTCTCTTACCCTCAGAATTTTTGGATATGTTGCTTTCGTCCACTATACTCAATGTTGTGATTGCTCTCTCCTAGAGCCGTCAAATGTGTATTCGTTGGTTATTCTCGTACCTAAAAAGGGTATAGATGTTTTGATCTTGTTGGGAGAAAATATTATATGAGTGTTGATGTCACATTTTTTGAGTACATTATGCATTTTTCTCCTACAGGTGACAAGCTGACTCTGGTGAGGATATCTTTGTTCCCTCACCTCCGTTATCTTCATTGAGAGCTCCTCATGTTGTGTCTTAGTCACCTCCACATCCTCCACCACCTCCACTTCTGTCTAAACTGACTCACTTCCTACCTCGGTTTTACATTTCGCAAGTCCTCTACTCGCCCCTCTGCTCCTGTGCCTTGCCCGTCATCCAACACGCCCCATGTATGTAGCGAACATATTGTTTCTATTGATGGCACTGGTGCTATGCTTGATCCACAGGATAGATACTACACAGGAGGAACTGTTACCAGAGAACAGCGAGGCTGATGACCTAAATATACCTATTGCCTTGAGGAAGCCACGTTGCAACTATTCTACGTATCCTCTAGCTGCGCATGTTTCCTTGGGTCATCTTTTAAAAGAATACAATAGGTTTGTTATGGGCCTCTCAGCTATTACTATCCCACGAACATATCAGGAGGCTATACAGGATAACAGTTGGCGACTTGCCATGGATGAGGAGATGGCCGTTTTGCAGTTTCGTGGTACTTGGAGTGTTATTTCTGCCCCTCCAGGTGCATCTGTTGTGGGGTGCAAATGGATTTTATGGTGTTGTAGTGGGCAGATGGCAATGTGGATCACTACAAGGCAAAGCTTGTAGCACGTGGATTCACCCAGATATCTATGGGATGGATTATCAGGATACCTTCTCTATTGGCCAGACATTCGACATTAGTCACATTACACATTCTCCTTAGTCCTATCTATTGTTGTTTCACGAGATTGACCTCTTTACCAACTTGATGTGAAGAATGCGTTTCTTTATAGAGTTCTACATGAGGAGGTTTATATGAAGCAACCACTAGTGTTTGCTACTGAGGGGGAGTCTCAGAAGGTGTGTAGGCTCCACAAGACGATTTACAGCCTGAAGCAGAGTCCGAGAGCTTGTACCAAAAGCATTCAGAGTTGATAGAACACCAGAGTTTGCCCGCTCCCCTACGGATCACTCGCTTTTTGTTCAGAGAACACATAGAGGTACTATTGCTATTCTCATCTATGTTGATGATATTATTGTCAGGGATGATGATGAGCAGGGCATTCATGCGGCCAAGAAGTTCCTAGGTCAGCAGTTTGTGACCAAGGATCTTGGCAATCTTCGATACTTGGATTAGAGTGCGCTAGGAACCAACGTGGTCTTGTGATGATCTAGAGGAAGTTTGTCACTGATCTTCTACCAGATATTAAAGGCATGGGGGTATCATTATCGGCGTAGTAAGGGAATGAAAGTTTGAGCAAAATTTCCCTTTTTTTTGCCAAAACTCAAGACCATGTCATGTAACGATTCATATGGTTAAAAGCCTCAATGGTTGTATTAAAGCCTCCATGCATATTTCACAATCTTTTGGAGGGGTTGTTTTGACGATATATCACCGAAATGTTGCCCATATCGACGAGCCTTTGTGAAGAAAATGTCTGGAAATCGGGATATATCGCCATCGCTATATCGGTTCCCATATCGGTCACATGTCGATATCGATATATCGGCGATATATCGTCGATATTTCCTTCCATTCCTTCGACAAAGAAAATGGTATCGTCAACGTACTATAAAAGAGGGACATGATTATCTCCCTTCAAAAATCCCGAAGCTCTTCCCCTCTAGATCACCTGCCTAGTCATAATGGCAAGTACATCAGCTGCAAGAACAAAAAGTAGCGGTGCCAGGGGGACAATCCTAGCCGATACCTCTCTGGGGCTGGAAGAATTCTCCTCCGGATGGCCATTGATCTGGATCGAGACGGGTAATGACACGTCTCTTCATCCAAGTAATCCATAGCCGAGGAAACCTCGCTTTGCTAGAACAGACCGAAGAAAACACTAGTCAACAGAAACATATGCCTTGGAAAACTTGACCTTCCACCACATGCCTTCACCTCCCTCCTTTTACAGTCACCCACCATCTCAGATGACATTACAATACTGTCCATCATCGAACGCGCATGGGTGAACGTCGACTGCACCAAATCAATCAGGTCCTCCAGGACAAGACTGAGACGGTTCAAGAGAAGCTTAGCAATTATTAGATACACTGCATGGCTAACGCAATGGGCTCCTTCAAGGGGAAGAGGAGAAGCAATGCCTTGTTGATCATGTTAAAATCATGGTTAGCCATCACAAATTCACCCATCATTATCATGTCTTCCCGAATCACGTTCCGAAACTCCTTATATAACAACACTAGGAACCGGTTTGGCCTGGCACCCCCTCAGCATTCAGATCCCAAATTGTCAAACGGACCTCATTTACACTAAAATCCCTAACAAGCATGCCCTGCTGGTTAGGCGAAAGGCAAGAAGATCTCCTACCAAGCCATCATCAACCCCTGCTAGGCGACCTGCAGGTCATGTGACGGAAATAGTCAACAGCTGCCCTACCAACCTCGCGATTTCCTGCAAAAAGTTCCCCAATTACTGAGATCTTATGGCTGAAATTGCGACTATGCCTCCCCTTCGCCACTGCGTGAAAGATCTTCGTATTCATACCTTTTTAGTATGTGTGGTGCTGTAAGATACTGGATCAAGTCAAATCACTGATCATAATTGAGATTCCTATCCGTGATTTCTAAATCATGAAATACTGTGGACCCTAAAGTTATGATCGTATGTAATGCTGGCATGTTTTTCTTGATTTGTTTCTTGCAAGCGGTAATGGCTTCTCTTTTTTTGCAGCTTCGAACGTTGTCAGTTCCTAGCGAAATCGCTCACAATGAGGACATAGTGCGAATATTTCTCATGGCTTGCGATGTCAAGTCAGTTAAATTGAGCGTTATTAGCCTCTCTTGTTTGCAGAAGCTTATATCACATGATGCTATCTCTCTGTCAGCTTTGAAAGAAATAATTGCAACGTTAAAAGAAGTAAGAATATTATCTCTGTCTCTGTGCACTTTTACCCAATTTCCGCACATATTATCATTTGCGTGCATGCATCTTTTAATTATATGCATGGATCTAATGTGTGTCAGTGATGACTCCTTAATTATATGAATGAATCCAATTTTGGACTTATTTGTGTTTTTTAATTATATGCATGAACCTAATCTTGAGTCAGTATATAGGTCATTTAGTTATATGCATAAATCAGATGTTGCCTTTGCAACAGATTGTTTGCTTAAAGTATATTTTGACGTTATAATTACGAGTATATCTATGAGCCCTTTATTTATAAGCTTGAATCCAATGTTGCCCTTGCAAATAATTATTTCTTCTTGCTTTAAAAAAAACAATTATTTGTTCTAGTAGATATTGGTCACCTCTTCACATTCATTGTATCTACCATCGTTTTATTGGCTAAAAAAACCATCGTTTTAAGTTGGTGTCAGTTTTTCTTTCTGGTAGGGATGCCATATATCTTAATAACTAAGCACCAAGGACAATTTCCTTCAAAACAAGCTCATGTTCTTTGGCAGTTGTATGCATGTATACGAAAATTTCCTGCTCAAACGGATCTTGGTCCATGATTTTTAAATTAATTTCACCTTTTTTATAAGCCAAAGGATTGGCCATCATAGGTTAATTTCTGTCCACATGTCGTCACCTTGCCAACATCCTTGTTGGCGTAGGAGTATGTCTCGTGTTATCCATGCACATATTCACCATTTTTTGTTTAAGCTACCAAGTTTATTTCATCTTGACCATGTCATACCATTCTTATTTCAGCATGCTGAAATCGCAGATGAGAATATTCAGCTTAAAACTCTCCAAACTGTATTGATCATATTCCAGTCCCATTTGCATCTGGAGGATGAGGTACTTGAGAGTTTTCTCTTGAACATTCTGGTTTGTTCTGTTTTTTAGTAACACAAATTTTAATTTTTTCCAGTTCGTAATTTTTATCGGGTAATATTATGCTGCTTTGACAAGATTGCCTTTTATAGATTCATGCAGTCAGTTCTAGGATGACAAGGCTAAGACCTTTTCTAGATATTCTTTATTTTCCAGTGATTATTATTAAGCATAATAAAAGAAATGATTTTTGGGTGCCCGTCTTTATGATGCCATACCCTTTTCCTTTTCAAAAAAACTCAAGAAAAGAAAAGGTTGATTAATTAATAGTGAACCATAACTGTCTATATATAAGAAAAGTGTGACGATTTTTATGTGGCTGTTCCAAAGGAAAAGTTTAGTCATGAGAACATTTTGAGCGCACTTTGTGCTAGAGTCGCCAACCTCATGCCCGATTTGTGCCTACGATACATAAGACATATACCATTCTTCTTCAAATGCATCGGCTTAGGGGATGTTTGGAGATTGGACGAGATGTCTTGGGTTGACACCTCTAGCCACAAACGGTTTTAGGGGAGTTTTCGTGCACGTGCTAATGTGGATCGGACCAAGGTTTTGGCGCTTTTTGGATTATATGGTTAGCAAGGAACCCCCTTCTCTTTAGAAGTGGATGGCACTGTGATGAGAATATACTTGCACATGCTCCCAGTTTATGTAAATCTTGGTTGACAGTTGACACACTTGTAATTACTTTTGTGAAATAAATAATGGAGTTTTTATGTGGTCACCTGTCAATGGACCTGGGTGATCCACCTCCTTTTCTTTCCAAAAAAAAGGATTAAGAAAAGTCTGCATAAGCCTTGCTTTTCTTATATTTTGCTTCTTCTTGCTTAAGTACTTGCCTCCTCTTGGTTTTTTGACTCTTAGCCAATACCTCGATGATTGTGTTTCATTCTCTTCAAAATGCTAGAATTTTTGATAATTTGCTGGACATGCACAGAGTACTTAGCAAGTCATTGAAACATTTAGCAAACACACCAGATAGCAAAGTCTGTTATCATAAAAAGTGAGATGCACATTAATGTTTATGTATGAATAAGTCTTACTGTGTGCTTTCGTGATGTTAATTGTTGATTGTTTTAAGCTGTCAAAAAGGAAGAAAAAATTGATCTCTTTGAATGAACAGTTCATTCTTTTCAGCATTTCTAAAATCTTCAACTTGAATGAATTCTAATTACTTAGACTATTAGAAGGGTACTTTTCAGCATGTTCCTAGGGCGCTCAAACCTTTACCTTTCTCCAAGATAAAGGAATGGTACATGGTGTTTATGGTAGGTGGCTTGCAGAGATGCTATTAATTAGACGCTTTCCTAGTTCAGACATCTCGTCATTATTAATGCATCAGGAGACCTAGTTGGCATTTGTTTACTAAGAAAAGTCATAAATGCTACCAATATACTCGGTTGTTTTCTAGGGAAACCTGGCTAAAGCTCTTGGCATCTGTCTGCGGCTCCTTGAAAATCACAAATCCTCCGATAGTGTTCGCAAGTGAGTTTTTCTGTGTCATAAGAGACGACACAAATCCTTTTCTTGCCTTATCTAATAAAAATTATTTATATCTTTCCAGCACTGCTGCTGCTACATTTAGGCAAGCTGTCGCCTTGATATTTGATGATGTTGTTTCTGCTGAATCGCTTCCTGTTGGCAAGATAGGATTTGGAAATCATGTGTCTAGAACCAGCTCAGTCACTAGTGATGTTAGTCGTAGTATCAAGCACTCAATGTATGCATTGTTTAATAATGTTTTTTTTTGAATTTGCTTTCATATACATCATTTTAATTATCATAGATGCCTTTTCCTTTGCGGATTAGGTCGCTCAAAGATAATTTTGGTCACGGAGCTATTATATTACGAGAAGAACTAAGTACTGTTGGAGAACTTGGACTTCGTCTACTTGAAGATTTGACAGCTCTGGCTGCAGGTGGATCTGTATGTGCTAATATGAAGCTGTAACTGTCTATTCTTTTGTGGAGGAATATATAAATGTAGACAATCATATTGCACATTTGAGACTTATCACCCATCTTAAAGTCTATAGATCCTAGAGATTGGCATCAGAATTTTTTGTGAGGTTGACAATCATGATTTCAATTTTATAAGACAAAAAAAATCGAAGTTAATTTATGAGAAAGTTAAAGCGACGACAATGTTGTATTGATGTGGCTATAAAATTCCTTTCGTAATTTAAGTTAGATAAACTGTTGCGGCATGAAGTTTTCTTGTAATTGGGATTGATAATATACTCGGGAGGCATACATTGATAAAATTATGTTCAATTTGGACATACTATTATAATGAAAGGTGATTATGAAGCAAATCAAGAATGCAAAAAAATATTGGAGGTTTATTCACAACGCAAATGCTTTAGGAATGCCCTATTGAAAGAAAATATGGTCTTAATTAGACTAATATCATGTCACCAATCTCTAAAATTCCTTGCAATAAATTTTTCTACGGAGGGAAAATGGGTACGTTGAGCCGGCTAAGAGAGGACGAGGAAGACCCAAGAAGTGTAAGGAGACTATCTGAAGGGATTTTATTTAGTTGGATCTAAGTTTGAGAATGACCTAAAATATATCTTAATGGTGGCAAAAAAATGCATGCATCCGGCCCTACTTAATGTAGGAGAAGACTTTGCTACTGTCGTAGGGAAAATGGGTATGGCATCCTGTTGCGCATCCTCATCATGGCCTCAAATTTCAGCGAAATTCGGTCGATTTTCTGTCGAATATCGATATCCGGTCGAAATCGAAATTCGACCGAAATGACCGAAATATGGGGGTCCTAGTATAAAAAATGATCGAAATGACCAAAATTTCGGTCGAAATTCCACCGAAATTCTGTTTTGGTCGATACCGAAATGGTGACCGAAATCGACATTTAGGGCCTTGATCCTCATTCAGTGAAAGTTTTTCAAGAATGAGTTTGATATCTTCTATTAAAGATAAATGATCGGTTAATTTATTGACTATAGTGGTTAATTGTAGCAATCAACAACACAAACGTCAAGATTTAAGGGGTTATCTGGACAGGTAAGTAGTAAGTTGTCCCCAACATGATAATAAATGCTTGATAAGTTAGACGAAATAATGGAATTGAGTGTAATAAATTTAGGCCCGACTAGTTTATTGGGTATACCGTGGGGTTCAACCATTTGGGTGTTTGGGGGATAATGATGGTTATTCCTCCCATCTATATGTACCCAAAATACTGCAAAGGTTGACATCATGTCATATACACGATATATATATATATATATATATATTCATTCCTTGCTCTCTCACTGCTAAGTGAATTTGCTTTAGAAACAGTGTCTGCTAACATTCATTGGCTTAACCGATGTTGCTTTACTTTTAACAGGCATCCTGGTTGCATGTACACTTTCTTCAGAGGACATTTTGCCTTGATATACTAGAGTAAGCTAATGTCATTGCAACATCTCTTAGTTTCAAAAACTTTACGTATTTAATTTAACAATATCTGGTTTTGTTGTTATGGATATTCCATTTTTCAGTGTCTGATTTCGTGCTTGCAGATATTCCAATTTTCTCTTATAGAGGGCATTAAAGATCAAATATGCCTTTGTTCACACCCGCTTTCTAATAAGTTAAAAAGTAACACCGTTTATGTATGGTCAGTTACTTCTTCAACGGACGATATAAGCTCATCTCTGCTTTCCTCACAGGCGCTGCACAGTAAACTTCTTCTAGAAGTCACTTTCTCTTACTGGCCTAGATCTTGTGCAGTAATATATATATATATATATATATATATATAGGGTAAAATGGGGCTGCCCCTAGGGGGTAGCTAACTTAGCTACCCCGCCCCATTTTCTCCATGTTTTTAATTTTTTTTTTGAAAATTTCTTCCATGAATATTCATCACTATATCCCTATATTGTGTCATTAAAATTTCGTGTGAAACAGAGACTCCTACGACCTCCATCCAGACAGTCATTTTTTTAACGGTAACAGGATTTTTTAAAACGACCCCGTTTGGATGGAGGTCGTAGGAGTCTCTGTTTCGCATGAAATTTGAATGACATAATATAGGGATTTAATAATGAATTTACACGGTTTTAGATTTCAAAAAAAAATAAAAAATTTTGTGAAAAAGGGGCGGGGGGAGCTAAGTTAGCTCCCCCTAGGGGGCATACACATTTTACCCATATATATATATATATATGTAAAAACTACAAAAAGTGTTGATATAATCTAGCCATAGCCAGAGTTGCAATCCTTGGTGCATGCTATCTTTTTGCACCGTTTTAACTTTATCCAGCCACTTGCATATCTTTTGTCCTGAAATAAAAAGAAGGAAATGATGATTAGTTTTAATTGATGGTCATTTGAAGACTTGAAGGCAGAAGAAAAGATAAGTCCTGCTAGCAAAAGGACACAGAGAGGAGAAACGTGAAAGAAGATTGTAGTTGGGCTTTCATGGAGAAGAGAGATACGATACACAGGGGGTTCCGTTGCAGTATGCTTGTGTTATTTGCTGTCAATGCAGAGTTTACAACAGAAACCAATGGGTTAGACCACGATTTGATCAGTTGGATATATCTCAATGCACTGTTGCAACTTGGTTTGTCAGATACCTATCTGACAAACGGATGTCGACAGTCCTCATGTTGATGAAAAGGTATGATTTGATCGGTTAGTCACGATGCTAAAATATTCAGTGTTCAAACTTCGAGGAGGTGAGGTGTATCACTGGAACAAGGTGACAACTTCCACGAAAGAATATGCAATAACATGCGGGGAAAGACAGCATGGCCAATGAGGTCCTAAGCCAAAAAAACTACTCTTTGGATGCCCTCAGCACACACTATGTGCATGAAGAGCATCCATGAAACGTGGAAACTTAGATTGGGTGTGCTTTAATATTAGGGATTTTATCACTTGTGCCCCTCCGAGATGTTGCAATATCAGTTATGCCCCTATCTTTTTCGTAATATCAGTTGTGCCCCTCAAAAGTTTCTCCGTTATCAGTTGTGCCCTTCCGTCAGGTTGACCGTCAATGAATTGACTTAACCATGGTTTTTTCAAACCTTGGTGCATTTAAGAGGGGTATTATTGTCCAGGGACCTCTTCTTCCTCCTCCAACCTCCTCCTCCTCCCTCTCCGGCCTGAGCTCCGCCCCGAGCTCCCCTCCCCTCCCCGACGCCGCCCCGAGCTCCCCTCCCCTCCCTGGCGACACCCCGCAGCCCCTACCTTCCCCGGCGCCGCACCTCCTCCCCCCGCACCTCCTTCCAGCCCGCCGCCCCCTCCCCTCCCCGGCGCCGCCCTCTCCCCTCACCCATCAGTAGAAGGAGCCAAGACATCAGTAGAAGGAACGTGTCGTCTCTCGTTCGAACTCATCAACCCAGTTTCCATACGGAGAAGACATCAGAGAGTCGATAGTAATCGATAAGAAGGGGGCGGCTTTACCTTATCGATGAAATCCACATGTTGGATCTCCACAGAGGTGATCTGATCCAGCAAAGGCAAGAAGGAAGGCTTGAGAGAGGTGGTTTTGTCCAACCAGATCCCGTTGGCGAACTTGATCGTGGGCCCTCCCTCTGCCCATTCGTCGGCGAGCAGCGGCGCTATGACCTCGGAGATGAGGCCCTGCGCCTCCCCGACGCTGCTCGCCCCGAGAAAGGAGAGCAGCTCCTTCTCCGACGTCTCCGACCCCGCCGCAAGGAGGCTGAGGACGACGTGAATGGAAAGAGGGGAGAGAACCACATTGGTCGTGGCTCTGCTAGTGCCCGCGATTCGGGAGGAGAGGGAGAGCACCACGTATGTCGGGGAGGGGAGGGGGCGGCGCCGGGGAGGGGAGGGGGCGGCGGGCTGGAAGGAGGTGCGGGGGGGAGGAGGTGCGGCGCCGGGGAGGGTAGGGGCTGCGGGGAGCTCGGGGCGGAGAGGGAGGAGGAGGAGGTCGGAGGAGGAGGAAGAAGATGGGAAGAGGAGGAAGAAGAAGAGGTTGGGGAAGAGGAGGAAGAAATGACCATATAACCTTTTAAAAAAAAA
Source organism: Ottelia alismoides (assembly GCA_037367405.1). NCBI lineage: Eukaryota > Viridiplantae > Streptophyta > Magnoliopsida > Alismatales > Hydrocharitaceae > Ottelia > Ottelia alismoides. Next base: position 77,602 of record JAZKJV010000005.1, read on the forward strand.
ATAATTCCGCTTATGTCCTCAAAGTTAACGTCCGTTTGCACTGTAGATGGACGGTCACTAACCCGAGGGGCACAAGTGATAAAATAGCAAGTTTTGAGGGGCACAACTGATATTACGAAAAAGATAGGGGCATAACTGATATTGCAACATCTCGGAGGGGCACAAGTGATAAAATCCCTTAATATTATATTACAATCAAAGCAATTAAAACTATCAACAAGATACACGTAATGATGTGGAAAATCCATCCAAAGAACGAGGAAAAGCTTAAAAGGTATGAAAGCATGGAACTTTAGGGCCAACTGACTGCTAAATTTTGTCTTCACTCTCACAAAGATAAAATTTGGGGTGTTGCAATATACATGCAATAGTTAAATGGGTCCACCATTCTCTAATTCCAATTATCTTAGAAGTATAAGACTTAACAATGCCAAAACAACCTCCAAAAGACTATGCGAAATATGCATGAAGGGTTCAATACAACCATTGAGGCTTTTAACCGTATGAATCATTATATGACATGGTCTTGAGTTTTGGCAAAAAAGGGAATTTTGCTCAAACTTTCATTCCCTTTGTACGTCGATAATGATACCCTCATGCCTTTGATATTTGGTATTTCACCTAATATATCTTGTGATGTCAATGATAGATCAATGTTATCTTGGTGAGATGGGCCAAATATGAATATTTTGGTAAATTTCTCAGATTTCTCCTGATCAACAAAATTTCTCCCCTATTTAAGCACATCTTTGTTTTATTTTTTTGGATAAAATTGTTTCGGGTAAGTCCTCTTACTTTAATAAGAAGCTTGAGATCTAAGTTTTCAATGTGGCTTCATGTCACTTGATTGTAGTCGATTATTTGCGATAGTCCTAAGCTCCCGATATAAAAATGTCTGAATATAGGTCGTACTAAAACTTAACTCATATAATGCATGTTGAGGAATGTCTTTGATGGCTCAATCGAATAAATATATGTTGAAAGATCGATGATTTTAGAGGAAGGTTTTGGGGAAGAATAATGAATTTTAGGTGAATACAAAGAAAGGACGTAGAGGAGGCTAGTAGCGAAAGTGACATGAGTCGTGCATGCTATAGAACGAATACAAAGTAAGGAAGTAGTGGAGGCTAGTAGCGAATGAGTCGTGCGTGCTATAGAAGGAATACAAAGAAAGGAAGTAGAGGATGCTTTAAAGGTTATGAAACATGGGAAAAGTGTAGGACCTGATGCCATTCCTATAGAAGTATGGAGAGTTATAGGTCAACGTGACATGACTTAGCTTACAAACTTATTTAATGTTATTTGATGAAGCAATAACATGCTCAAAGAATGAAGGAAAAGCATCGTGGCACCTCTTTACAAGAGTAAAGGAGACTTTCAAAATTGTTCGAATTATAGAGTTATCAAATTGATGAGTCTTACTCTAATAATTTGGGAACATGTGATTTAAAGAAGGCCGAGACAAGTTTACAAAGTAATATAAACCAATCAGATTTATGCCAGGTCGCTCAACTTTTGAAGCTATCCACCTGTTGAGGAGAGCAATGGAGATTTATAGAGCTAACAAAGGAAGAACCTTTATATTATTTTTATTGATTTGGAGAAGGTATCCACCTGTTGGAGATCTACTTGGAGATGTCGGGGCTACGCAAAAATGACAACAAATCTTCTTTCGTCCCGTTTGGTCCTGCGGAGCAGATGGCTGATGGGCTGGCTTTGGCATTGGCGTCTGTTCAGGTCTCTCTGCCTCTTGAGTACCTGGGCATGCCGCTGGTGCTGGGGAGGACAAGGCTGCGTGACTGGCTGAGGGTGGTAGAGAAAGTGGAGACGCGGTTGGCGGGGTGGAGAGCTGCTATCTTGTCGAGGGGGGGCAGATTGGTTCTTCTCAAGGCCGTGCTCTCTTCCATTCCAACATATTTTATGGCTAATCGCAAGATCCCAAAGGGAATTCATGAGAGGTTGGAGAAGAGGATGCGAACGTTCTTATGGGGAAACAACTCCGGTGGTCGTGGGGGGATCCATCTTGTAGGCTGGGAGGATGTCGTGTGTCACAAAGACCAGGGGGGGCTGGGGGTCAAATCTCTGGAGCAGATGAATGAGGCGTTTCTCCTTAAATGGGCAAGTAGGATCTGGGGTCCGGGAGAGGATTTTGTTTGCATGGTGATTCGCAGCATCTATGGTGTGAAGGGCGCGCCCCATCGGCAACCCTCTAATCAGGCTTCCTTGACGCCTTTTTGGAGGGGGGTGTTGAAATCTTTCGTGTCAAATCTTGAGCTCTTCAGACCGGTCTGTGGGAGAGGGGACAACTTCTTATTTTGGGAAGACAATTGGACTGGGGCGGGGGCCCTCTGCTCTCGCTTCACGCGGCTATATGCTTTGGCGGACAACAAGCTTTGCTCGGTCATGGACTGTTGGGTGGACGGTTCCTGGTGGCCTACTTTCTCCGCAAATTTCTTGGACCAAAGACTTGAGGATTTTTTGGCTTCGCTTGACGCTTTGCGGGAGGTTGGGGCTCCATCTGCAGGTAGAGATCATTGGTGCTGGAAGGGCGGCTCTTTCTCGGTGAGGGGGTTTATGGGGCAATTTCCAGACCGCTGCCGGCAAATTCGGAGTTGTTGAACAGAGAATGTAAATCTATTTGGGATCCCAAGTCTCCTGAGAGAATTGGATTCTTCTTATGGCTTCTTCGGAGAAAGAGATTGATGACGCGTGACCGCTGCGTCAGACTCCTGGGCGTGATTGCGAACAGATGCCTTCTTTGTGATTGCGACATTGAGACGGTGGACCATCTTCTTCTTTTCCTGTCCCGTGGTAGCACAGGTTTGGCTTGAGGCGGATGTGGCGTGGTGCCACGTTGACGATTTCCAGGCTTTTTGGAACTCGATTCACGATAATAGGGACAAACCTAGGCGTGATCGGCTTCTTCCTTCGCTGCTCTCTGGGCGATTTGGAGGGGGAGAAATGACCTGCTGTTCTCGGGTCATAGGTTCTATAAGGAAAATGTGGGGTTGTTGGCAAAAAGGTTGGTGGACGACTGGGTGTTATAATTTTCTTATCAGTGTTGCTTTCGTTATTTGGGGTGTTGTAGCGTTATCCTTATGTAACTCTACGTTTGGTTATCAATAAATTTTGAAGGGGCGGACACCACCGAGTGTTTCCCCTTCCCTTGCAGACTTTCAAAAAAAATTGATTTGGAGAAGGCTTATGACATTGTTTTACAGGATATCTCGTCGAGAGTTTTGAAGAAGAGACAAGTACCTATCCAATACATCAACCTTATAAAGGATATGCATGATAGGGGTTCATTTTGTGTAAGGATCCATTCAGGACGATCGATTATTTTGACATCAGCATCGGTTTACATCAAAGTTCAGCTTTAAGTCCATTCTTTTTTACTTTGATTATGGATGAGTAGACTATTCACATTCAGAATCATAGACATGCTATATTCTATGGAAAGGAAAGTATTACAAGGCACCTGTGAGACCTGCTATATTCTATGGATCTGAATCATAGACATGTCTAAAGAATGACAATAGTAGAAATGAAAATGCTACTATGGATGTGTGATCATGCATAAAAAATTAATCCGAAATGATGTGACCAGAAGGAAAGTTGTAGTAGCTCCAATAGATGATAGGATGAGAGAGAACCACTTAAGGTGGGTTGACCATTTGCAATGGAAATTGGGTGATGCACTGGTTAGAAGACGCGAGACTTGAGATGTTGAATTTGTCAAGAGAGAGAGAGAGAGGAAGGCCTAAGAATTGTTGGAAGGAGACTATTCGAAGGGATCTTAGTTATTTGGATCTAAGCCTAAGAATGAACCGAAATAGATCCGAATGGAGGCAAAGAATCCATTAGCCGACCCCACTTAATGTGGGACAAGGCTTTATTGTTGTTGTTGTACAGGGGCTCAATCAGGAGATAATATGTCAGTCATTAAGTTGGATACATGGATCCATTAAGGAAGTCATTAAGTTGGATACATGGATCCATTAAGGAAATGTTGGATCTGACTCTAAATGAATCTCCATTCTAAGATAAAAATGTTCTTAGTAGTGGTTATCTGACCACACGCCGATTCTCTGGTCGTCTAGGGAGGAAAGGAGAAGCAAGTTCTTCTTTCACTTTGAGCGAAGCTGGCTCTTAGAAGTGGGCTTCAGGGAGATCGTTGCGGAGCAGTGGAGGGGTTGGGCCCCTATGGGCTCGGCGATCTCACGGTTAACGGCGCAGCTTTTGCTGTTGAGGTCCTTCCTTACCACCTTCTGGAGAGAGGTGAAGGCAAGGCGGAGGCCTAGGAGGGAGGAGGCCCAAGCTAGAGTTGCTTGGCTGGACGGTTTAGATGATGATAGGTCTGTATAAGGAAGAGTTCGCGGAGAGGCATGGCCTGTTTGAAGAGTTACTTTTGGAGGACAATAAAGAAGAGGTAGAATGGAGGCAAAGATCCAGGCAAAGGTGGCTGAAAGAAGGGGACACGAATACGAGATTTTTCCACGCTATGGAATCAGGGAGGCAAAGAAGAAATTAGTTATAAGAGGTTGAGGTGGGGGGGGGGTTAGAGTTTCGAGAGAGGCGTCGATTGGGAGTGCATTGCGGGGGCACTTTGTAGAGGCAACACTGAGGAAAAGAGGGAATGGTTAGGGGTAGCTGGGGAAAGGGGTGGAAGCTTTGTCTGACAAGCATGCAGAGAGGTTACTGGTACCATTTTCCGAGGAGGTGGAGAGAACTGCATGGGGCTTGAATGCGGATGGTGCTCCTGGTCTTGATGGTTTTCCGGTGCTGTTCTACCACGAATTCTAGGAGCTATTGAAGGAAGAAGTTTTGGAGGTGCTTAATGAGTTCAGGGCGGGAAACAAAGGATTCGAGAAGATCAATCGGGCTCCGCCGTTCTTACTTCCCAAGAAGGAGAACTCTGCGAGGGTGGAAGACTTCATGCCGATTGCGCTTTCCAACGTAATCTATCCTATTGTGGCTAATATTCCGGCGAACCGACTTAAGGGGGTACTGGACTTAGTGGTGCTTCCGGGCCAGTCAACGTTCATTCCGGGGCGACAGAAGGCGGGACAGTTTGGTTATGGCTTTGGAGATTTGCTTAGACTGGAAGCAGTCAAAGAAGAAGGGGGCTTTGTGGAAGATAGATTAGGCAAAATCTTATGACTGCATCGACTGGAGGTTCCTGTGGATGTATCTACAGAGGAGAGGTTTCCCCGATACCTGGGTGGACTAGATGAAGAGGTATGTCACTACCTCCTACTCGATCCTGGTGAACAACAAGCCAGAGGGGGCTTTTTTCAACCGCAGCGGGGTGTCAGGTAGTGGTGTCCTTTGGTTCCGATGCTGTTTATACTTGTGACAGATGCTTTAACGGTACTCTTCAGGCGCGCGATAGAGGCAGGGTGGTATGAGGGGTTTCATAATGAGAATATTTCTGTCCCTCTGCTACAGTATGCAGATGATACGATTCTATTGCTTGGAGGCTCAAAGGATCAGAATGAAAATGCGGTCCAACTGGTTGAAGTTTCTGGCATTTTTTTCAGGTCTTGAGGTCAACAAGCACAACTCGACGATCATTACTTTTGGGATAAATGAGGCGGAGCGTAACGGCTTGGTAGGGTTGACCGAGTGCTTCCTAGGAGATCTTCCTACATTCCTACTTGGGACTGCCGTTGGTAGCCGGGAAATTGAAGAAAACAGATTGGGATGTTGTTGTGCAGAAGATGGAGTAGAAGTTGGCTGGTTGGAAGGCAGTCACACTGTCGAGGGGGAAGTTGATTCTCTTGAAACACGTTCTCTCGACCATCCCTATTTTCTTCTACTCTACTAAACTGATGTCAGTAGGGGTTAGAAAGAAGATTGAGACTTTGATGAGGAGATTTTTTTGGTCGGACGGGAAGCAACAGGGACCCGGTATGCACCTCGTCAGCTGGGAGGAGGTGACGAGGGAGTGTAATGACGGAGGACTTGGGGTACGTGATGTGGAGTGTATGAACAAAGTGCTTTTTGCTAAATGCGTGACTCACATATGGGGTCCGTCGACCTCACTGGTGGCTAGACTTGTGAGGAAGATCTATGGTGTCAAAGGAGAATTGGTGGCTGAAAGAGCGCATTTTGAATCACCGCTATGGTCGGTATCCGTGAGGTCTTGCCGTTGATTGTGCCTTGGCCACAACCTAAGGTGGTCGATAGCCACCTATTCAAATTTTAGCGTGATGACTGGACAGGGGGGAGTACTGGAAGGAAGATTTCTGAGACTGTTTGCTTTGGCGGTATCGAAGAGAGTCCTCTTTCGTAGGTGGCGGATTTAGGAACTTGGTCGTCGGTTTTTTTGTCGGACCTCTTTGGCCAACGCATGGATGATTTTCTCGGGTTGCAGGTGGAGATTCCACCGCTTGGGGACTTTTCGCAGGACGCCGATCATGTTGAATGGGAGGGCACACAATTCTTAGTGAAGAAAGCATACAAGGAATTGAGAAGGATCGCAGAGGAACATGATTTGGACCTATGACAGGACATGAAGGTAGTTTGGGCTGTGAAGATTCCGCGCAGAGTTAAGGTATTCCTGTGGTGTCTGAGAAGGGGCCGCTTATGTGACAAAGCAAGGAGGGGGAGGTTGTTAGGCTTGGCGGACACGCTATGCGACAGGTGCTATGGGATGGAGGACTTGGAACATTTCTTCAAGTGCTCGACGTTTGAGTGGGTCTGGATGGAGGTTGGGATCCCTTGGGTCGCGATCGGAGGGGCAACAAAGTTCTGGAGTTCAGTTCGGGCGATGGGCACTAGCTCTACTGATGACTGTTCCGAACCGTTTGCTGTTCTATGGGCAATTTGGATTGGAAGAAATGATTTGATCTTCAACAATCATAGGTTTTACTCCGAGAATGTTTTTTTTGATGAGATATTGGGTGAGATCCTAGAAGCGGGATTCACCACCCAACTATATTCATTAATGGTAGATGACTTACATTAGCGAGAGAGCCTGTGGCTGTACAAGGAGTTTATAGAAGAAATGATGTTATCACAGTTAAAAGTTTTCCTTCCAAAGATGTTTTCATTTCTTGCGAGCCAGATACCCCATAAAGCCGCAAAGGGTTTCGCGCAATCTGCTTGGGAGTTTCCTCCCTCATTTCTAATGGATGACAAGAATTCCGTCGAGCCGCCCACCGCGAGCCAGCCACACCCAATCCCGTTCCACACCTGTGTCGAAGAAGGGCACGCGAAGAACAGGTGATTGGAGTCTTCCATTTCGCTGAGACATCTGTCACAGGAAGCATCGCTCAGGTGAAGGAGGCAGTTTCTCCTTGCTTTATCCATCAGCCGGTCTCTTCTCAGGCACCATAAAAAGAATTTGACGCGATTCGGAATATTTGCCTTCCAAACGATTTTCAGATCTTGAGCGAACGTTATGTCCTGGGGCCCCATGTCACCACGTAGGTCTTTGTAAAGCTTCTTCACCGAGGCGCCGGAGCCATCCGATGAGAAGTGGTCCCGAACCCCCGGGGATATGGACGGGAGTGGGATTTCCCCGATCATCTTAACGAGTTCCTCCGCACGTTGATCAGACAAAACACTGTTGAAACGAGGCCACCTGTTCTCCCCGTTCGTCGCCTGGGCAAGTGAGCAATCTTTCTCCGAAGGAAGGGTAAATAAGCGAGGGTATCTATCTTTCAAAAGTCCATCTCCTGACCAATTGTCAATCCAGAATCTGAAGATATTTCCGTCCCCAACGCACGGGTGCATCTTCTGAGCAAGGTCCGGTAACACCACGCGAATACCCGCCTACAGAGCGGATTGGAATTGTATCGAGGGAGCCACCAGGTCCCCCTGATTCACGTATAATTTTCTGAGTAAGGATACGGCAAGGCCGTTCGAGTTCCCCCAAACTCGGATTGCCCATTTAGCGAGCAGAGCTTTGTTCATGAGGTGGAGGTCCCGCACCCCGAGGCCCCTGTCCTCCCGTGATCTGGTAATCTCCTCCCAACAAACAAGATGCATCCCAGAATTCTGCTGATTCCTGTTCGACCAAAGGAATCTTTTCATCAACGACTCCTCCTCCTTCCGAACCCCAACCGGCATAAGGCGAGTCGAGAGGAAAAATATCGGGATCGCCGAGAGAGCATGCTGCAGAAGAACGAGAATGTTGCGTCTCATTGTAATGCACTTTATTATTTTTGGGTCTCACGGTAATGTACTCTAAACTCTTTTTAGTTCTCCTCAATTCAAGTATGAAGGATGCTGTGGTTTAATGAAACAACTTTTGCGGTGAGTCCCATAATGGGAGAGCACCCTCTTTCCTATAAAAAATTATCTTAGTACTAGTACTTTATGAATTATGAGTTCGAGACTAACAATTGAAATGCCAACTTATTTGTGCATTCTTTATGTGTAAACTTTTAGCGTGTAAATTATATAGTATATATATTACTTAAGCCTCATCAGAGTGGCGCAGTATGCCAGGGTCAAGAGAGGTTAGAGCCTGAGGCGAGTCCTCGAGATAATTTACTGGGGACTAGCTCAGCCTTAAAGAGATCTTCTTTTTTCCCAGTCTACTATAGATGTCGAGTCTGAAAGAGCCGTGGTCGATTGCTTTTCATTCTCTCATTTACCTCGCCCTTTCGGAAATATAAAACGCAACATTTGGGGTGATTATAATGATAATACCACCAAAACCTTATATTTACACCTCCCAACCTATCAACTCCCCCTCCATGTGTTGCCTCGCATTTGAAGCTTGTTCTAGGGGATGGTGGATGTTTTTGCTTTTGGGTGGATGACTGGACGATTCGGGGTGTACTTATGGCTCATTTCCCCAGTTTGCTTGCTCTAGTGGTTGATGCGAATTGCTCCTTGGGGGATTGCATGTAGGCTGATGGGTGGCTTCACTGATTTTGCTTTGCCTTGATAGATCAATGCTTTGCTGATTTGTTGCTACTTTTGGAGGTCTTGCTAGGAATTTATGGTTGGTCTGACTCTCTAGATCATCGTACATAGGTGAACGACACTTCATGATGTAGAGGATATATGTGGCCTTCTATTTGGTGATGGTCTTTGATCCTGGGATTGGATCAGATCAATTTATGTAGATCTGGAGGTGGAAGGTGCCGCTATGTATTCGGATTTTCGTTTGGCTTCTTGAGGAGAGATTGATTGTTGACTAGTGAGCATAGAGCCATGTTTTTCTTTGGTATTGATAGTATTCGTCAGCGATACAATGCAATAGTGGAAGACGTCAAACACTTGTTCTTTGGATGGACTGTTTCAAGGGAGGTATGGTCCGTGTCATACATCGACTCATCAACAACTTTTGGACAACGATGCTTTTTGGGAGTCCATTAATAGGCTAGGGGACAGAGATGGACTTATCAACACATGGACCACGACTAATATCTGTTCCTTGTGCTTGCATAGTTATCTTCTAAGGGAAGGAATGTATATGAAGAATGGTTTGAATAATGGCAAAAACCTCCAGGCTTCATGGTTTTTGTAGCCATATGTTTTGTTTTTTGTGAATATATAAAAGTTTTTGGGTGGGCGCTTTATCGAGATCGCAACCCTTCTCCTTAGAAAATGCTCCCTTCTACCACCCCCATCTCACATCTCCTCTACCTGCGCATGATTCCCTATGCCTCTCCCTTCGATTGCCCTTCCCATTCAATGTTAGCACCAACCCTTAATGTGTTATATATCTAGATTTTATACATTTTCTACTTAAAAAAATGGATTAAACATGCAAAAACAAGAAAATGGGCGGAGAGGGCATTGGACAATGTTTTGGGTGGTGTCTATCCGTTTCTAGGGAACTGCCAGCATTGGGTGATGGCCGATATTGCGCAGAAGGTAGGAGTTTCTTTCGGGGGTGATGTGATGCCATTGGAACCCCCCCTTAGTGTGTGTACGATGCCTATCAGTGAAGGAGCTGACCTTGTTACTTTCACAAACATGCGGGGGTAATACGAGGGAGATGGTATGGCGGAGGCCCACACTTTGGGACGGTGCTTCATAATCGATGAATTATAAAATCTTGATCTTGAAAGGAATGTCTCTTAGGGCACATGATTCTTCTTCGGTGGAGAGGCTGCTTGCAGATGTGGGGAAGGTCATCACCATCCTATCAGATGGTTTAGCGAAGGGCGAAGCACCAGACGCGAGGGACGAAGTGGCGGCCAGACAGGCGAAGATACCATTAGAACTCATTCTCAAGGTGGGTAAAGTGTCCTTTCCGGTGGCGGTGACGGAGGTGGAGGTGACCACTGAGGCAGGGTCGATAGCAGGGGCGGGAGACCTTGGGAACACCGAGGAAGGTGAAGCGTCAAAACAGGAATGTGGAAGCGTAATCGACACGAGTTTAAACTCCTCGATACTCACACTCCTATGGTGGCTATCGACAAAAGCATTTCGAAGACATTCTCGAGGCAAGAGACGTGGGTAGTGGGCTCAATTTCACATTCTGGCAGATCCATTGGAGCTGGAGGTATATACTCGAATCCGGGTGGCGCTTTCGGTTACCCGGGTGTGGTTAGTCTCCTCAGACAGACTCCTTTTTTCGGATCATCCCTGCACCCATTTGGTCAAGAGCTAAGAAACACAAGAAGCCCGTTGATTCAAGCTCAGGAGGTCTCAATCTCAGAGATGGAGTCAAATGGATCTGGGATTATCTCCTCCGGACTTAAGGGGTCAAGCAGTTCAGGAAGATCGATCTCCTCAGTGAATATTGCGAAGACTGCAATGACCACCCTAGAAGGGTGAAAGGAGGAGTTGGTGGTAGCAGTAGTAGGGGATAACGAAAAGAAATCAACCGGACAAGGGCTGCTAATAAATAATTGCAGTCAAGATGAAGAATGCGCAGAAGCGTTCAACCAGAGGTGGTGTTTTGGGCAACAATATTCAAGATTATCGGCAAAGGAGCGGCGCAAGCGGATTCATATGACTATCTCAAGGATGCTTTATGAAGAGGAGAGACCTCAAAAAGGGCACTTTGAAAACATAGGTGTAGAGAGTATTATTATTATGTTTTATGTACCTTTTCATAATTTCTTATTGTTCTATGGACTACTATGTAATTTACCCATGAGGCCTCTCTCTATATAAGAGAGGCTAGGGTTCCCTTGAATAACAAGTTGCTCATTTCTTCCAACATGGTATCAGAGCCTCAACCCTAGGGCTCTCTACCCGCCGCTACCCCCCACCCCCTCCTCTCGGGCCTCTCTTCTCGACCGCCGCAGCCCTCTCCTCTCGGCCCTCTCCTCTCGGGCCTCTCTCCTCGGGCGCCTCCCCGCCGCCCACAGCCCCTCTTGCCGCTTCCCAGCCCTAGAGGCCCCAGTCGCCGTCCCCCAGTCGCCGGCCCCCAGCCCTAGCGGCACCTCAGTTGCTGCCGTCAGCCCGTAGGGGGGCCGCCCAGCTCGTAGGGGGCCGCCGCCCTCACCTCCAGACCGTTCCCTAGCCGTCCACGCCTAGGACTCTTTCTCCAGATCTATGGATTTGAGTGCGTAACGTCTACATACGCACTCGAATCCTATGCAATTTGTGTAGACATCTGTCATTTTGTCTACCAACCCTAGTTCTTCTCAAGCGGCGATATGTCAGAATCCAAGGTTGATATGCCCTCCATAGGCGCATTTAAAGGTCCCGCGCCAATAGTCAAAATAGACCGGTCGAACTATGAGCTCTGGACGATGCAGTTTATGAGTCTTATGAACTCGAACGGTAAGAAGCACATTCTTACCGAGGATGAGCCCGCAGAGAAGACAGGGATATATGCCTCGTGTGAGGCTGATGATTCGTATGCCAAGGCTTGGCTGTCAGGCACACTGTCGATGAAGATTGCCAATGATGTCATTCATCAGCCCACTGCTAAGGCAATGTGGGGTATTCTTGCTGCAACGTATTCACAAGTGCGGAATGAGACCAAGATGTTACAGCTTCAACATGGTGTATTCACGATGAGGCAGAACGACAAACCACTTCACTCCTTGTACACGTCCCTGAGAGGGATGTTTGAGAAGCTATAAAGTACCATTCCACTTACAGCAACCCCTGAGCAGCAGAAGACGTTTTGGAATGCCACCATGGTGGGCGTTCTACTTGTAGCCCTAGACCCTGAGTACGAGGCTGCCCGCTCTCAGATTTTGGCCGATGCAGTTATTCCTCCAATGGAGGATGTTGATCGGAGGCTCAGTCGCATATCAGTGTCTTCCAGCTCATCTACTCCACCCCCATCGGCGATGGCAGTATCGCGTGGGAGAGGTGGTTAGTCTTCTGGTCGTGGACAAGGACATGGAGGTGGTAGGGATGGTCGCTTTCGTCACCCTTGTTCGTACTGTCACCGCACAGGCCACTCGGAGGATACATGCTACTCTAAGCATGGGTTCCCAGCATCGGCGCGTGTAGCTGAGCATGTTCTGCCCCAGTCAGCATCCACTGCAGACAACCGTTTTGAGGAGCTCGTGGCACGTCTACGTGATATTATGCCACCATCCTTTGCAGATTCTTCTGATGGACCTTCTGATGTTGCTGCCTCTGCCTCTGCCAGTTCCTCTGCTTTCGCTAGTACCTTAGGTAGTGCTACTGCATTTACGTCCTGTCATGATATAGCTGATTGGATTATAGATTCTGGTGCCACACATCACATCTGCCGAGATCGAGAGAGACTTGAGTCCTACAGGGACATTCCCCATGACCGTTCAGTACAGATCGCAGATGGTACCCATTCCCCCCTTATTGGACAGGGGGAGGTCGTTCTATCTTCTTCCATGCATCTACAGAATGTTGTGCATGCTCCCGAGTTCTCCATGAATATGTTGTCTATTAGTCAGAGTACAAAGGATTTGCACTGTCGTGCCATATTTGGCCCCTCTTCTCTTATTTTTCAGGACATACTAACGGGCAGGGTGATTGGCTGTGGTTCTGAGCAGAATGGTCTGTATCGGCTGGTCCAGAATTCTTATGCTGCCGCCTCTTCTTATTCCGCCGGACTAGTATCTCCGTACATCTGGCATCTTCGCTTTGGTCATCTCCCGCTCCAGAAAATACGACACCTTTTGCCTTAGATCTCTCCCAGTTCTTCCTTTCGCTGTGAAGCGTGTCAGTTGGGAAAGCATCATAGGTCCAGCTTCCCTGGTCGTCAGAGTCGGAGCAGTTGCTCCCCGTTCGAGTTGTTTCATAATGATATTTAGGGTCCTAGTCGTGTTCCCGATCATCAGGGACATAGGTTTTATCTAGTTGTCGTGGATGATTTCTCTCGTGTATCTTGGGTCTTTCTTTTAAAGAATATATCTGAAGCAGGAGATGTGATTAAAAATTTGATTAATGAAGTGCAGAATGTTTTTTCCTCTACTGTCAAATATGTTCGTACAGATAATGCTCTTGAATTCTGCACACGATCTCTCTCTCAGTTTCTCTCGTCAAATGGCATTATTCACCAAACTACTTGTCCCTACACATCTCAGCAGAATGGAGTGGCAGAAAGAAAGCATCGTCACCTTCTTGACATTACTCGAATCCTTCTTATTCAGAGTTGTGCTCCTATCTCTTTCTGGGGGGATGCTGTTCTTACAGCTTGTTACCTGGTCAATCGTATGCCGTCATCTGTCCTAGGTGAGAAAATTCCTATGTCTATCCTTTTTCCTGATAAGGACTTATTCTCACTTACTCCTCGTGTCTTCGGTACTGTTGCATTTGTTCATCTTCTCACTCCAGGACTTGACAAACTCTCTCCTAGAGCAGTCAAGTGTGTCTTTATCGGTTATTCTCGGACTCAGAAGGGCTATCACTGTTATGACCCCATAAACAAGAAATACTTTGTCAGTGCTGACGTCACATTCTATGAGTCTGTTATGTACTTCTCTCCTGCAGGTGACAGGCTGGTACCATCCACTACCAATGATGATGTCTTTGTCCCTCCACCTCCTAGGTGGGGTTCACCTGAGTCCACTCCTGCACCAGTTACTATGCCTACTTCACCACCATCACCTCAGCCACCACCACCTCCACAACCTCCTATTCCACCTTTACCAAAATTTTATACGCGTTGGTCAGGTCTTGCTCAGGCTACATGTCCAACATCCATCACTCCTCAGGTATGTTCTGATGACATTACTATTGACGGGTCAGATATGGTACATGTGCAGGATTCTTCATTGCAAGAGGAGACTACACCATCCAATACACTGGACGATGACCTGGATATTACTATTGCTATCCGGAAGCAAAAGAGGACGTGTGCATCTTATCTCTTTGCTTCTCAGGTATCTTTTCATTGCCTCACAGGCGATTTTCAGAGATTTGCTACAGCTTTGTCGTCCGTAGAGATACCACGGACCTATCATGACGCTATGCAGATTGATGTCTGGTGCATGGCTATGGAAGAAGAGATGCGATCATTACAGTCTCGTGGCACATGGAGCTTGGTTACTCCTCCTCTTGATGCATCTATCGTTAGCTGTAAATGGGTATTCACAGTTAAATACCATGCAGATGGCAGTCTAGATCGATACAAGGCTCGGTTGGTGGCTCGAGGTTTCACACAAATCTATGGTGTGGATTATATGGACACATTTTCTCCGGTGGCTCGTCATTCTACCCTTCGGATACTCCTTTCAGTTGCAGTGGTACGCGATTGGACTATATCCCAGTTTGATGTCAAGAATGCATTCTTGTATGACGATCTGTAGGAGGAAGTCTACATGCAACAACCACCAGGGTTTACTGCTGAGGGGGAGAAGCATATGTTCTGTAGACTTCACAAAGCAATTTATGGCCTTAAACAGAGCCCAAGGGCGTGGTTTCAGAAATTTTCTCATCTGACTGAACGGTAGGGGTTCAAGAGATCGAATGCAGACCACTCATTGTTTATTCAGAAGTCTTCTACGGGTACGGTTGTCATCATGGTCTATGTTGATGATATTCTTGTTACAGAAGATGATGTTCAGGGAATTGAGAGGGCAAAAGCATTCCTAGGCCATCAGTTCGTCACGAAGGATCTTGGAACCCTAAGATACTTTCTCGGATTGGAATTTGCCAGGAATGCATAGGGTCTAGTGATGACCCAAAGGAAGTACATTACAGATTTCTTAATTGAAACAATCATGGCTGAATGCAAACCATCGAGTATTCCCATGTATCCAAGCATGAAGCTATATGATGATGACACTCTTGAAGTAGACAAGAGGATATATAGAGAAATGGTGGGTAAGCTCCTTTATATTACCATAACTCGACCTGATATTGCCTTTGCAGTAAGTCGGGTGAGTCAATTTATGGAGCAACCAAGACAAATTTATATGGATGCCATATACATGATACTGAGGTATCTAAAGTCCTCTCCAAGTTCAGGGTTGCTATTCCAAAAGGGCACAGATCTATCTATTTCAGCATGTGCAGATGCCGATTATGCATGATGCCCTAAGGATAGAAAGTCAACCTCAGGATATGCCGTTTTTGTTGGGAGCTCTTTGGTCTCTTGGAAAAGCAAGAAGCAAACCGCTGTGGCAAGGTCCAGTGCAGAATCCAAATACAGGGCCATGGCCCAGTGCAGAATCCGAATATAGGGCCATGGCGCAAGCAAGCACGGAGATGACGTGGGTCCCATCTATACTAGAGGATCTACATGTAGCCGTACCCTTACCTATGCAGCTTCAATGTGGGAATCATGCAGCATTGTTTATTGCTAACAATCCAGCATTCCATGAGAGAACAAAGCATATAGAAGTTGTCTGCCCCTACACTAGAGACTTGATTCAGAGAGGCTTGATATCTACATCTCATGTGAGATCAGGGATCAGACTGCATACTCACCAAGCCGTTGCTCAGAGGACCCTTCTAGAAATGTTCTTCCAAGCTGAGCATGATCGACATCTATGCTCCACCTTGAGGGGGAGTGTAGAGAGTATTATTATTATGTTTTATGTACCTTTTCATAATTTCTTATTGTTCTCTGGACTACTATGTAATTTACCCATGAGGCCTCTCTCTATATATAAGAGGCTAGGGTTCCCTTGAATAACAAGTTGCTCATTTCTTCCAACAATAGGGTGGGAGGGAATGGGATTTAGGACGTCGATTGAAGAAGAAGAAGAAACAATATTACAAGTGAATGGCCCTCTGTCAAGTTGTATTGGAGTCATTCCCCCTCGTGCTTTAACTCGTAACTTACGAAGATCCTTGAGCCTAAAAAAAAACTTACGAAGATCCTTACCTTGAATATCCGCGGAATGGGGAGCTCGGACAAGAGAGCAACGATACGGAAGCTTTACAGTGACTCAAGGGCAGAGATTGTTTTTATCCAAGAAACTAGGATTACCTTGGAGCACACTATTAATTGGGCTGAGGTGGGGGGGATCCCTCACTGATTGTTCTTTTTCTCCTTTCGATGGAACATCGGGTGGTCTGACAATGGGATGAAAAACTGATGCTTTCAAAATTTTCGGAGATGCCATTTGCGACCGGAGATGCTTATCTGCGACGCTGAAGAGCAAATCGGACGGATTGTCGATGCTATTTACAAATATTTATGGGCGTTGCAATGCAATTGGGATGACATAATTCATTGAAGACTTGCGAAAGTTCTGTCATTCCTTCCCTCATGTACTATGGATCATTGGAGGTTATTTCAACACTACTCTACTTATTGACGATCGACCTAGGAGGAGGGGAGAAAATGACAACGAGTTGCAGATTTTGGCACAGTTTATCGAGGAGTTTGGCGTTGACATTATCGATGCTGATGGTTGCAAATATACCTGGAGGATACCATATCCAGATCGCGCCTTAATAGATTTCTGATCTGTTAGAAAGGTTATGCTAAACAGTGCTTGGGCTGCCCCACGCGCCTATTCCGATCATACGCCACTCGTCTGGTCATCCGGTGAGAATGAGGCCCCTCTCTCTCTCTCTATTTTCATATTTAAATGCGCATGCTTACTGGAGGCCAGCTTCAAGGATATGATTACCTCTTTTGGGGCAGTTTGCATCCTACGGGTTCGGCAGTGATGCGTTTCGAATCCAAGCTCTCATCTCTTCGTAGACATCTTCGGGTTTCGAATCCGCGAGGCAAGAAGGGTTGCCCGGAATTTTGCACAAAATGAGGTGGCCCGACATGACTGATTGGAAGATTCACGCGACTTATCAATGGAGGAAATGGAACAAAGGAATGTAAATCTTAACGTCATCAAGCTCGAGGACACGAAACAAGAGGCGTAATGGAGACAATGCTCAAGCAAAAATGGCTTAGGGAGGGGGATGAAAACACAAAATACTTTCATGCAAATACATAAAAAGGCGCAATCTCATTCATCAACTCAAAATCGGAGGGGAAGAAATTATAGGAGAAAATGAATTGGGAAGAGCGCTAAGGAGATGGTTTGTCGTAAACAACAGAAGGGCTATTAGAAAGGGTTGGGAATGGACAAGGAAAGGGGTTCGTTGCATTTTGATATCGCAGGAACATGCGCTTGAAGCGGCTTTCACAGAACAAGAGACCAAACATGCGGTCTTTTCCTTGAATGCTGATGCTTCTTCAGGATCAGACGACTTTTCAATTGCTTTCTATAGAGAATTTTGAGAGGTCATCGAGGATGACGTTCTGGAAGTGCTGCAGGAATTTAGAAACGATAACCGGGGCTTTGAAAGACTAAACAAGGGACTCATTTTTCTCTTGCTGAAGAGGGATAATCCTACGCGGGTTGAAGACCTCAGACCAATTGCATTATCAAATAACATTTAACTCATCATTGCGAAGATTCTGGCGAACAGGTTGCGAGCAGTTGTGGACGACATTATCTCTCCGAAGCAAACAACGTTCATCCCTGGAAGGCTTATGGTGGATGGATGGGTTCTGGCTTCTAAGATCATACACGAGTGGCAGCAGAACCATATCAGGGGAACAATGCGGAAGGTGGACTTCTCGAAGGCTTATGATTGCCTGGACTGGCGTTTCCTCTGGGCATCACTTGAAGAGGATTTCCGAAATTGTGGTTCTTATGGATGAAGAGATGCATTACAACGACTTCCTTCGCTATTTTGGTGAATGGGCGTCCCGAGGGTGGGTTTTTTCAACCTCAGCATGGCATCAAGCAGGGCTGCCCCTTAGCCCCCCTTTTATTTGTCATTGCAGCTGATACTCTAACAGTTATGGTGAAGATGGCATAAGAGGAAGGGCTTTGCTCAGGATTCCAAAAGAAAGATATTTCAATTCCAATCTTACGATACACAATGCAACAAGCTAGACGGACAGATGGCAGATGGTTTGGTTATGACGTCAGAGATTTGCCTCGAGTGGAAGAGGGCGAAGAAGAATGCCGCTGTATGGAAAATTGACTATACGAAGGCCTATGACTGCGTTGATTGGAGATTCTTGTGGACATCATTACGGCAGAGGAGAGATCCAAAGACTTGGATTCAGTGGATGAAGAGATGCGTCGGTACCTCATCCTTCTCTTTTTTGGTGAACGGCAAGCCCAAAGGGGGCCTGGTGCAGCCTCAGCGTGGAGTGCAGCAGGGCTGCCCGTTGGCCCCCTTGCTTTTTGTGCTGGTGGCTGACTGTTTGGCGGTTTTCTTTAGACGGGCAATGGAGTGCGGTTGGTGTGAGGGATTCCGGTTGGGGCCCATCTCTATCCCCTTGCTATAGTATGCAAATGATACGATTTTGTTCCTGGAAGGGGCGGATGAGCAGAATAGAAATGCGGCGCTTCTTGTAGATATTTTCAGCAGTCTCTCTGGTCTTGAGATTCGAAAGCGTAGAGTGTGAATAACCGACGAGGATCGTCTCCTTAGATTCTGAAACAATCCGTGGGACCTTCTCCTGAAGAGGACCTTCAGTATCCACCCTCATAAAAGATTGTTGTTCCCTTGCTGCTGGTACTTCATCCCCCAAAGAAGACTGAACAAGAAAGCTCCCTTTAATTTCTCCAAGTCTGCTGGTTTCAACAGAAGACACGATGGTGCCCGGTTTTGCCGCAAGCGAAGCAACTTGGAAGAAGCGTGCAGAAAGAGGCAAGATGGCCATAGATGCTGCACCAGAAGCATTGTCTTTCTCGCTTTCGATGTGACACCAAAGTCCAACCTCCACCTCTCTCCCTTCTCCATGATTAATAGCCCTCGATGAAACTCTCGCTCCCTTGTTGGTGGCATATGATGAAACTCCTGCTCCCTTGTCGGTGACCCTCTTCCATGCCCGAACTCCACGACGAACCTCCCTGTGAAAAAAGATCTCTCCTCTTGTAAGGTTTCTCCTGCCCCCGGCCATCACTTTCCCAGCTCCGCACATCCTAGTAGCCCTCGGTGTGAAGGCTTTCGATAGGAGAATATTTCTATCCCAATCCTTCAGTATGCGGACGATACAATTATGTTTTTGGGGGATCGGACGAGCAGAATACCAACACGGCTTATATAATGCAGATTTTCATCAGTATCTCGGGACTCGAGATAAACATACACAAGTCGACGCTGGTGGCTTTTGAATTGGAGGACGCGGATCGTCTAAATCTTGCGGGTTTGACCGGCTGCTGGTTGGGAGAGCTACCAATATCCTACCTGGGGTTGCCACTGGTGGCATGAAAATTGAAGAAATCGGACTGTGATGCAATGGTCCAGAAGATTGAACAAAGGCTAGCTGGTTGGAAAGCAATTACGCTCTCCGGGGGGGAGTTGATTATTTTGAAACATGTCCTATTAGCAATCCCGACTTTCTTTTTTTTTCTGCACGTCTGATGCCAACGGGAGTCAGGAAGAAAGTTGAGGCTCTGATGAGGAGGTTTTTTTTGGTCAAACGGGAAACAACTGAGGGCCAGGATGCACCTAGTTAGCTGGGACGAGATCACAAGGGGACGTAACGAGGGGAGCCTAGGAGTTCGGGATGTGGAGGGCATGAACAAGGCTTTGATCGCTAAATGGGTGATTCGCATCTAGGGACCATCGTCTGCACTCGCGGTTTCTCTTATCAGGCAGCTCTACGGTGTCAAAGGGGAAATGGTGACCGGAAGAATGCGCTTTTAGTCTCTGCTCTGGGCAGGAATACGTGAGGTGTTGCCGCGGATTGCACATAGACTGCATCCGTGTGTGGGAGATGGCCGAGTTTTCAGATTTTGTTGCGATGATTAGTCGGGTGATGGTACCCTGGAAGCAAGATTCCCTAGACTGTTTGCCATGGCGACCTCGAAGGACAGTTCTCTTTGGCAGGTGGCGGATTCTGGTAATTGGATGCCGCTATTCAGTGCCGAATTGTCTGACCAGCGCATGGAGGACTCCACCACTGCCAACACCAGCTGCACCCGATCCATGTGTTGTGTGGAGACTGTGGCCTTGGTAATTCCTGTTCCTATCGAGGAGGCCTCTGTTTCTGTTGGAGAGGACCCCACTATTTCTTGTCATCGTGACACCCTTGATTGGTTGCTGGCCTGTCTGAAGGTAAACCCAGTCCTAGAGTGCTGCTGAAGTTCGAGCTAAAGCTCCTCTCTTCACGCTTCCCCACTAAGCTCCCCACTTTGGATTTCATGCCAGAGCGGGGTTGCCAATCATCTCCTTTGTGCCCCCACCAATCTCGTCTCGAGATCTGGCTGCTGTAGTATTTTACCTTACTTTTTACTTAATGTATTTTTGGGATGGACATCTCTAAAGTGTTTTCCACTTTTTTTTCTAAAAACTAATGTATTTACCACCCAAGTTTAATTTTGGTAGCAAGTAAATTATATTTTTAGAGGATGCTTACCACAAAGTTGAGAGTAGGCATTCATAATTTCGTAGTTTTTCCCGCAAAACAGGTGATGGATTATATATATTCTATATATTGCACCAATGTATGGGCGATTATTTTCTTTGTAAGATTTAGAATTAGAACCATTGACAGTTATTGGACGTGTTACAATACAGGTTTGTTTTATCAAATTATGTTGCTGCTTTTCAAGTATTGGCTGCATATGAACAGGTCATTTCTAAGTTCGTGTTATGCACATGTGCTGCCTTTTGGATTATTTACTTTTACTCTATTGAAAATATAGCAGGTTTTACGCCATCAAGTTTGCTCACTTCTTATGACTTCTCTTCGTACAAATGCCGAGGTTTGTTTTTAAAGTCTGATTTTGACTGGTCAACTTATTGCTTATTTCTACAAGTGGTATCTTTTAGCTACTTGAGAGAACATCATTTTGGTTAATATCTGACTAGTTTTGGCACTTCATCAGCTTGAAGGGGAGGTTGGAGAGCCTTCTTTTCGTCGTGTAGTTCTTAGATCTGTTGCACATCTGATCAGAATTTACAGTTCAAGGCTTGTAACTGAGTGCGAGGTGATGGTTCCATTTTTGTTATGTTATAGTGCACACAAACTGCTCCGATTGTTGTAGTCTTTATCTCGGTTGCCTTTTCTCATAAGTTTATTGTCGAATGCTTGTTACCTACTCAATCATGTAACTTGGGAATGCCTTAAAATTTTCTGCCCAATGTTTGATTCAAGTTCTGCGCAGATGTCGGTTTGATGTTTCTGTCATTGAAAAAAATGCTTTTCGTGGGTAAAGTTCTCATACCGTTTGCCTTAAGATAAAATTAATGTGCTGGCAATTCTACTACTTGACATCTGTTTGCATCAAAATTTTGTTTGTGTGAATCAACCTCTTGAACATATGCTCACGATCAGATTGACAGTGTTATCATAATATCTTTTAAATATATTTTTCTTTTACTTGAATCTGTGTGATGCTTAGGAGTTAATCTATACCGTTAGGAAAGATGCAAGATATGTGCTAGACTATTGAAGCAACTATTGAGAGATATCGTTATATTTCTTGTGTCTCTATTTTGTAATTCGCCCTCTAGTTTTTCTTCTCTCTATATAAGAGAGCCCTATGGCCCTTTCATAATTCAAGTAGTTTTCTCTCCACTCGGTATCAAAATGGCGGTCATATGCTAGAGCCCTGAGCCACACACCTAGCCCCATAGGTTGTTGCTGCAAGGCCCTTGTCGCAATCCAGTGGCATCCATGCCCACCACTGACCCCCTTCTCTTGCCCCTGGGGTTTGTTCATCGTTGACCCCTCTCTTACCGCTAGGGTTCGTTCAATCGTGTTTATACCACATGTTGGAGAATGTAAGAGTGGCAATTTGATCTCTCCAAGATCTAATTACAACCCACTCATGTTTAGTTCCACATCTACTATCTATCTTACTCTGGTCTGTCTGTGGGGCTATATAAGTAGCCTCATACCCCTTGTACTCAATGAAAAACTTCAATAAAAGATCCAGCTCTTTGAGACCTTCTCTGTGGTCTTGGTCTGAACGTGATCTCGCACTATGACTTTAAGGCGTGAAGAATACCTTAGGGTTGGGATGCCTCCATAGGCATGCAGTGGAGTATAATGCATCCTAACTAAGTTCCCAGCACGTCCACTAGCTTCTCCTGACATCTGTAGTAGTTTTTCTAAGATCTGATTAACTGTCGATGATTGATGATTGACGATGGTTAATGATTTCTGTACCAAACACAACGGTAACCAACTCACCTGTAACTAAAATCAACTGTAGCCAACTCAACTATAACCAGCCTCAACTCCATCTGACCATGATCTTTTCATCCTCAAGATCTATTGGCGGAACAATAACCAAAACTCAAGCGGTGAGGAAGTCTCCTAGGAGACTCTTCCATCTCGCCCTCTAAGTGGAAGTGCAGTCCTGTAGAGGGTTAGGCTTACTCCAAAAACTACGTCCTTGAGATGGGTGGGAGAGACTCTCCTGAAGAGTCGCTCCAAAAACTAGTCGAACCATTACGGGAAAACGAGCTCGTTAACCAAAACCGATGATCCCCCAGCCTAGACATCCTAAGAACAGAGGGTCAGAGGAACTGGTTAAAAACCTGGATCCCAACGAAGCATAATAACATTGCGAGCTCTCTTGAAAATCGTAAAAAGAACTGGGATCCTAGACCCTTGCACTTGGTGGCTGCTGTCCTAAGTAGACTTCCTATCCTCCGCCTAGCTGAGGGTCACCGCACCCTCGCACGGTCAGGTGTAAAGGTCACCATAATCGACACAATTATCAAGCGTCACTGATTCTTATAAACCGCATAGGTTCATTGATTATATATGCATACCTCCGTATCTCATATGATTAGCTTTACAGATCTAATTGAACGGTCTACTCCATCAATTGTGATAAGTCGTATTCATATAGTAGGTTATACTAACGATCATTCATGAAGACTATTAGTATTGTAAAGCACTTAGAATTTCACCCAAATTTTCATCTTAACATCATGAAATGTAGAACCAATGAATGATCTGAATTTGGGATTTAATTCATATAAAAATCCCAATTTTTTGAGTTATGGATTTTTGAGCAATTGTACATATATGCAATTTGAGTCTAATTTACACCAAAACCCCCAAATTTTAAGTTTTTTAAACATTTATTCTGGAGCTTTTGAACAGATCTGAAACTTGGGTTTAATTTACACTAAACCCCCTATTTTGAGTTGTTAAAACATGTATTATGGAGCTATTGAACAAATCCGAAACTTGTGTATAATTTACATTAAACTCCCAAATTTTAAGTTGTTAAAACATGGATTATGGAGCTATTGAACATATCTGAAACTTGGGTTTAATTTACACTAAAACTCCCAAATTTTAAGTTGTTAAAATATGGATTATGGAGCTATTGAACAGGTCTGAAACTTGGGTCTAATTTACACTAAAACCCTCAATTTTAAGTTGTTAAAACATGGATTATGGAGCTATTGAATAGATCTGAAACTTGGGTTTAATTTACACCAAAACCCCCAAAGTTAAGTTGTTAAAACATGGATTACGGATCCGATATTCAGATATGATATTGTGAAATAAATACATGCAAAACCCCTCAAATTTTCATCCTTTAGAATATGGATTCTGGAGCTAATACCCAGATCTGAAATTATGAGATAATACACACAAAACCCTCAATTTTTTTCATCCCTTGGAATATTGATTCTGGAGCTAATATCCAGATCTGAAATTATGAGATAATACATGCAAAAATCCCAATTTTTTATCCCTTAGAACATGGATTCTAGAGCAAATATCCAGATCCGAAATTTTGAGATAATACATGCAGAACCCCCCAATTTCATCTCTTAGCGCGTGGATTCTGGAGCGAATATCCATATCTGAAATTTTGAGATAATACATGTAGAAACCCCCATCTTTCGTCCTTTAAAATCACGAATCTAGAACCGAATCTTGGTATTTAATCAATGTATACAAAGGCACATATGGCAGCAAGATGAGGGCTGATATTATTGATGAACTTCGAATTTGCCTTTTTAATAATGTGAAATTGTCGTAGCATAGGAGGCGAATTCGGTCCAGCAAAAATCACAATCTTTTGAATGCTGTGGAGTATTTATACTTGGCAAGTCTACCAAGGTCGAACTCAGGGACACAACTATCTAATTTATTTATCGAATTTCGATTCGTGAAGCTCAAGTGTGAATTAATTTCAATTTCAGATCCACATGATGAACTATGCAAATTAAAATGCAATGCCATGATGTGTGCAATTTTTAGTTGATTTTTATGCAATTTAAAGAGGATGCATGAATATGATGCAAGGGAATATGTATGCTGAACAACAGATCGCAATTATACCATAAAAATATGAGCATCATAGTTTCACATTTCCTGAAAGACCACCTATTTGTCAGAGATAGAAATCATAGTCTATTTAATCCCATCATTAAAAACAACCATCAAATCAAAGCAAGAACAATGATAGCAGGGTCCTCATTTTTCAAATAAAAAATCACTTCATTAAAAATAGTGGCGAATGAGAATATTAAACATGTTAAGATGTAGAGGACAAAACAAAGATCAAAACGACACTAAAATCATGCAATTGGACCTACGATGCTCAAGTTATGAAGAAAACAATGCAGGGGCGTAATTGTAATAAAAATGCAAGAAATAAAAAGGATAAATAGTGCATTTAGGTCCCTGGAGGGGCCTAAATGCAAATAGAGAAAACCGCTTGGGCCCTTGTGTAATTTTTCCATGCGCGCGGGGACCTTTTTGTAATTTCCCGACAGTTGGGGGCTTCCCTGTAAAATACCCAGGCATGCACGTGAGGCACGTGCCTGGGGACCAATCCGCAAATACTAAAAACTTCAGGGTCGATCCTGCAAAATACCCAAGGCCTCACGTACGATGCACGTGAGGTCCGAGGCTCGGGTGGGCTCCTCTGGCTCGGGTCACGTGGCAGCGTCTAGAAGTTCGGCTCGAGGTTTGGTGAACCCGAGCCATCTGGTTCGGACTGAGGCTGGGATGTCCACGTGGCTTCATCATCACCGTCCGATCAAAGCTATCGGACGGTATCTGTAAATCGTCCTCCACCGCAGGCCACCGGAGAAGGCGGGGCTCCAGCGACCTGCAAGTTGCTCCGCCACGGTTCGTGTCAGCAGACGAAGGTCGGGGACGTTCTCTGGAAGGCTGGCGAAGGTCCTGGATGCACGGCAAGGCCCCGATGACGATCAGAGCTCGAGTTCGATGGAGGCTCGCTGGAGAAGAAAAGCTCGATGGAGGTCCGATGATAACTTCGGCCATTGAAGGTTCCTGCAGGGGTCAGTTATAGCCGAAGCGTGCGCAGGTGATTGTGAAGTGCGTGGAGTGAGATGGGAGCCGACGGAGGTGGAGAAGGTGGCGACTCTGGTGGGTCCTCCGCCGTGAAGATGGAGGCACTGGATCGACAGTGGAGAGGTTTTGAAGAGGAGGAAGGTGATCGGCGAGGGTGTTCGATGGATGGCGAAAGTGCAGAGTGGTCGGATGGAGGTGAAGTTGATCGTAGAAGGTGGGAAAAATTCGAGAAAACTCAAGAAAAAGAAGGGAGAGAGAACCTCGTCGGAGAAGGAAGTCCGATGGGTGTAACTGCTTGGGCTGAGGCTCAGATGAACCTCGGGGTCGTCGCCCAGCTGGTCAGCAGGCCCAGCGAGCTCTGCGGTAGCTGAGCCAACCGCGACACGGCGGAGGTACGTCGAGGGTCGACACCGGAAGCTAGGGTTTAGCCTAAGAATGGTGGACGAGGGTCTCAGGTGGCGGGGGATGGCTTATATAGGCGAAGATCGGCCGGTAGTTACGTGATGGCGAGGGGGTTTTGAAGTAGAGATTAATGGCGTGGCAGTGATGGTGAGGGTGTTATGGTGGTCGCGCGAGGAAGGAGGTTATGGCTACATGGGGGAGGCGTTATGAAGTGGAGAAGGTGGCTGGGGAGATGGATAAAAACGGAAGGGGGCGGCAGGAGCGGCGAGGCGTAACGGCTGGGGGAGAAGGGTTACGCGAGGTAGGAGACGACCCGGTGGCCGTTGGATCGTGGGATCCAACGACTGGGTTGCGAGCGCGGGTTGGAGCGGATCAGATCAGATCCATCGATCTGATCGGATGGCTGAGGGTATAACGCGAAGGAGGGGCTGCGATTGGAAGATGGGAAAGATCTAACGGCTGATGTGAAGATGCGACGTGGTGCGCAGGGGGCCGTAGGATAGGGATGGGATCGGAGGGCTGAGATGAGAGGGAGACGTGGCGCGAGGAGGAGCGTTGGATGATATATGATCGGATGGTTATGGAGAATGGGCGACGTGGCATGAGGGTAGGCGTAGGATTGGAGGTCGATCCAACGGCTATAGGTGCGGCGGTGGGTAGCGGTTGAGATCAGATCAGGAAGCTCGATCTGACGGCTGAGAAGTGGAGCGGTGTGGACGGTTTAGATGAAGGCGGGGGCGAATAGATCCAACAACCCAGGAGGGGCGCCGGGTGTCGTGAGAAGAAGCGGGCCACGTGGCGGCTCCAGAGAGCGCTACGTGGCCCAATCAGAAAAATCCTGAGAATAAATACCAAGATAAATAAAAAATAAATAGTTAGTGGCAAAATTAGGAAAAATTCAAAACATGAAAGTTGCTCGTCTCGACGAGGTCTACAACTTTCATGTTGGTCAAAAAGCCAAAAGGGGTCATTTGTAGAAAAGGTATTTTTGGGGGTATTTTTAAGGGGGATAAAAATACCGATTTTGTGGTTTTGAGATGTTTTTGTGTATTTTAGTATCTTTTAATGGTTAGTGAATTATAGACAACTTATCTTCCTAATTTTTAGGGGTTTTTGATGATAAAATAAATACAAATAAATAAGGAAAAATTAAATACAAATTAATTAGGGTAATTATAGACAATATAATACAGGATAATAATAACGAATTGATGGGTATTTTTATTGGATTGATTAAGAAGGGGGTTTAATTTACGGCTTTTAGCATGATGAATACGAGATTCATCATACCCCTATACTTAAACCATGCTCGTCCTCGAGCATATAAAGAATGAAGGAGTCGAATTAATTACTGACAGTGCGCGTGAAGATTTCAAGGCTCAATCTTCTGAAGACCCTTAATTTAAGAGATCCTAAAATTCTGGGTTTATCCAAGCCTTAGTCAGAAGGAATCCAACTTCTCTAATTATCAGACTCTCCTTTTGTACATATAATATAGGGATATGAGCTTAAGTGTACTGCATTTCATGAGAGTCAAGTCGAGGCATCACTCAAAGTTCCAGTCCAAAAGACTCTCCTCTAGACGTAATCGTCAATACTAGGGAATAAGTCTATTCTTGCTTCAGTCAACCATCTCATTAGTTTGTCAGACTTGAAAGTGTAGATGGACGGTCAGATGATGGAGGACATGAGATTGTGTCTATTTTTCTCACCCTCACATTGGAACAAGGGGCCTCTCGAGTGCCTTTATACTCAACACATATAAATTTTTAAATTGTTGACCAATGTGTCCGTCAAGAGAGTTGGAGTCGTCTGCACTTGTTTTTCTAGAAGTACACCGAGGTGTGTTTCTTTTGAGTATCTAAGATACCTTCGACACCCAGATTTGTAGCATTTACGATGCAGAGCCCTTTTTCGGTGTCAGCCCGACTCCTGGTCCTAATTAGCGCTTGGTCCAAGTGGACACTTAGAAAATGTTTGGGAGCGCTTGCCATTGGTAGAAGCTCATTTATAATTTGACTTGGATGATCGGGCTTTTTCTTTGACATTTCATTGCTTTTGTTGGCTAGCTCCACTGCTCTTACCAAATGTTGGCGCACACTGATCAACGATATTCATTAAGTTTCATCACACCCTGGCACTTTTAGGTAAATATCAAAGAGATAGCATATGAATCTTGTTCACATACTGGCTAGGGTTTTTTGCTGACACTCAAGTTTTCTGAAGCCTTCATTAACTTTATCCCATCCTCGAATATCATCAGATCGAGTCTAAACTCAAATCTCTAGTCCTGGTTCCTCAAGTGATAACTCAACTCATCTCATCAATCATGCAGTTGTGGAAGTGACTGTGCTGATCATATTTTTCTTGAAGGTAGAGATTAAGAGTGCAATATAACGCTCAAATCTTTCAAACTAGGGAAGTGTGGATATTTAAGTCTTAAAAACCCTAATGACTAAGGCATGCTAACTCAGACTCTCAAGATCACAGAACTCCAGTGTCCTAAAAAATCCTCAAGCCTTGAGTGAATGTGAATGTATCAGGAATACACCAACTCCTTAGTTAGTGATTTTTGTGTGATTTTTGACTTTTACAGATTTTTATGGATTAATTTTTTTGCAATTTTTTTAATTCTTTGGAGAGATAATGACTGACCCAGGCTCAAATGAATAAAAGTATCTACTCTCAGCCAGTTTGGTTGTAAGTACGAGCCGATAAACGAACCCGTGATCCTTAAGGACGGTGCCTTTCGCAGTGTCCTCTAAACCACCCACTCTGCTAAGGGAGACCGAAGTTCCCTCATTGAAAGTGTCTACTAAGCCTAGTAGTCAGAGTCTAGTTCAAAGAAAGATTTTTAGTTTTTTCAATTTTTTTTGAAAAGGGTTATTTACACAGTTTAAACCCTCAATTTTAAGAAAACATTTTTTACAAGGTTTTTACAAAACTCAGTTCACATGTTTTACAAAAACCAAGCCCGAAAACAAATTTTATTTTTTTTAAAATACGAGCTATGGCTAAAGTAAATATACAGTAATATACGGTATACCCCCCTATACTTAAAATTTGCTATGTCCTCATAGCACAAGTGCCATGAAGCCAAGGCTCGATCAAATATAAGGTGATATAACGGAACTAAGGAGGGGGGTCCCCCTATACTTAGGTAAAAAATTGACCTGAGTACAAGAAGAAAATGCGAGGGAAGGACGAGCAGGCGGGTCCCCCCTATACTTAGGCTACAAATGGCCTAAGTAAGGTCTGAATTAGGGGGGGTGCTTGTTCTATATACAAAGAGAGAGCGAGAGAGAGAGACAGAGAGAGAGAGAGAGACAGAGAGAGAGATAGTTAGATATACGGGGGGAGATGGTAGGGGTGAGTGTGTATGTGCAAGTGTAGGTGTGTGTGTGTGTGGGGGGGGGGAGATCATCAAGTGATCTACTCTCTTTTTCTTTTTCTTTTTTTTTCTTTTTTTTACAGTATGCAATCTGACTGATTAAAAACCTAGTATTCTTCACAGATTCTTTTACGGCCTCTTCAGCGGAAGCTCCCGACTTCACGCCTCCATGAGGATCAAGCGTCCTCGATGATCATGGGCCCTGCCACAAAAGTGAAAAGTTAGAACACTCAGAGAAACTAACTTAGCAGATATGATGCATGAAATGAGGCCTGAAATTAATCAACAAAGAAAATCAAAATTCGATAATTAAGTTAAGCCGTGTCCCCGACAACAGTGCCATTTGGTGAACGTCGAATTCGCCTCTTTAATAATGTGAAATTGTCGTAGCATAGGAGGCGAATTCGGTACAGCAAAAACCACAGTCTTTTGAATGTTGTGGAGTATTTATACTTGGCAAGTCTACCAAGGTCGAACTCAGGGACACAACTACCTAATTTATTTATCGAATTTCGATTAATGATGCTCAAGTGTGAATTAATTTCAATTTCAGATCCACATGATGAACTATGCAAATTAAATTGCAATGCCATGATGTGTGCAATTTTTATTTGATTTTTATGCAATTTAAAGAGGATGCATGAATATGACGCAAGGGAATATGTATGCTGAACAACAGATTATAATTATACCATAAAAATATGAGCATCATATTAGAGATAGAAATCATAGTCAATTTAATCCCATCATTAAAAACAACCATCAAATCAAAGCAAGAACAATGATAGCAGGGCCCTCATTTTTCAAATAAAAAATCACTTCATTAAAAAATAGTGGCGAATGAGAAAATTAAACGTGCTAAGATGTAGAGGACAAAACAAGGATCAAAACGACACTAAAATCATGCAATTTGGACCTACGATGCTCAAGTTATGAAGAAAACAATGCATGAGCATAATTGTAATAAAAATGCAAGAAATAAAAAGGATAAATATTGCATTTAGGTCCTTGGAGGGACCTAAATGCAAATTGAGAAAACCGCCTGGGCCTTGTGTAATTTTTCCATGCGTGCGGGGACCTTTTTGTAATTTCCCGAGAGTTAGGGGCTTCCCTGTAAAATACCCAGGCATGCACGTAAGGCACGTGCCTGGGGACCAATCCGCAAATACTAAAAACTTCAGGGTCGATCCTGCAAAATACCCAAGGCCTTACGTACGGTGCACGTGAGGTCCGAGGCTCGGGTAGGCTCCTCTGGCTCGGGTCACGTGGCAGCGTCTGGAAATTCGGCTCGAGGTTCGGGTGAACCCGAGCCATCTGGTTCGGACTGAGGCTGGGATGTCCACGTGGCTTCATCATCACCGTCCGATCAAAGCTATCGGACGGTATCTGTAAATCGTCCTCCACCGCAGGCCACCGGTGAAGGCGGGGCTCCAGCGACCTGCAAGTTGCTCCGCCACGGTTCGTGTCAGCAGACGAAGGTCGGGGACGTTCTCTGGAAGGCTGGCGAAGGTCCTGGATGCACGGCAAGGCCCCGATGACGATCAGAGCTCGAGTTCGATGGAGGCTCGCTGGAGAAGAAAAGCTCGATGGAGGTCCGATGATAACTTCGGCCATTGAAGGTTCCTGCAGGGGTCAGTTATAGCCGAAGCGTGCGCAGGTGATTGTGAAGTGCGTGGAGTGAGATGGGAGCCGACGGAGGTGGAGAAGGTGGCGACTCTGGTGGGTCCTCCGCCGTGAAGATGGAGGCACTGGATCGACAGTGGAGAGGTTTTGAAGAGGAGGAAGGTGATCGGCGAGGGTGTTCGATGGATGGCGAAAGTGCAGAGTGGTCGGATGGAGGTGAAGTTGATCGTAGAAGGTGGGAAAAATTCGAGAAAACTCAAGAAAAAGAAGGGAGAGAGAACCTCGTCGGAGAAGGAAGTCCGATGGGTGTAACTGCTTGGGCTGAGGCTCAGATGAACCTCGGGGTCGTCGCCCAGCTGGTCAGCAGGCCCAGCGAGCTCAGAGTGGTCTAGCCAACCGCGACACGGCGGAGGTACGCCGAGGGTCGACACCGGGCAAATACCCATCGTCGCCTCGACGTTCCGCCCCTCCGCTATCACCGGAGGGGCGGAAGAAGCTAGGGTTTAGCCTAAGAATGGTTGACGAGGGTCTCAGGCGGCGGGGGATGGCTTAAATAGGCGGAGATCGGCCGGCGGTTACGTAATGGCGAGGGGGTTTTGAAGTAGAGATTAATGGCGTGGCAGTGATGGTGAGGGTGTTATGGTGGTCGCGCGAGGAAGGAGATTATGGCTACATGGGGGAGGCGTTATGAAGTGGAGAAGGTGGCTGGGGAGATGGATAAAGATGGAAGGGGGCGGCAAGAGCGGCGAGGCGTAACGGCTGGGGGAGGGGGTTACGCGAGGTAGGAGATGACCTGGTGGCCGTTGGATCCCACGATCCAATGGCTGGGTTGCGAGCAGTGTTGTTAAAAGCGAGAGGCGCTCCAAGGCGCTAGGGGGTGCAAAACGCCCGAGGCGCTAGGCACTCCCTAGGCGATCGCCTGAGAAAAGAAAGGCGCCATATATAAAAATAAGTAAATTATGCACGAATCTATGTAATATATGCACATACACACATGTGTATGTATGTGTAATTGTAAATATATGGATGTATAACTTATATTTCAATATAAGACCAATCCAATATATTCATGGGTGTGTTTGCATGCACGTATATAGATGTGTACTTATGCATGTGTGTGTATGTATGTATAGTTGTAAATATATGCATGTATAGCTTATATTTCAATTTAAAACCAATACGACATATTTGTGGGTGTGTTTATAAGCGTGTATATAAATGTGTGCATGTACATGTCTATGTATATGTATGTGTATGTATATGTATATGCTATCGTCAAAATATATTTTACGATCAATCCACTATTTATTAATATGTGTATGTATAATGTATGCATGTACTTGCATATGTATGTATATGTATTAAATATTTGTGTTTATATGTGTATTTGTATGTATGTGTATCTGTATGAGTATATATTTGCATACATGTGTATGTGTTTATGTATAAGTATGCGTACATGCCTATGTATACATGTGTGTTTTGTCTATTTATATGTATATATATATGTATTTATAATACTTCAAGCTAATATATATAGAGAAGAATATATACTTTTTAGTCAAAAAGTATATGTAATATTTAGAACTAAAACATGAATGTACATGTATATGTATATGAAATAGAAGTGTGCGTAAATTACATTACATGTGTGTGCATATGTATAAGTATGTGTGTTAATGATACTTAGAACTAATATATATCTAATATAAAAACCTAAACATGGATAAAAATCACATAAAGTCGGTAAAAAGCCTTACTTTTACCTTAGGCGCTCAAGGCGAGCGCCTGGAGCCTCAAGCCAGGCGCTCGCCTGAGCGGCGCTTGAGGCAAAACGCCTCGCCTGGAAGGAGCTAAGGCGCTAGGGCCTCGCCTCGCCTCACCTGGGAGCCTAGGTGAGCGCCCGGAGGGCTTTTGACAACACTGGTTGCGAGCGCGGGTTGGAGCGGATCAGATCAGATCCATCGTTCTGATCGGACGACTGAGGGTATAGCACGAAGGAGGGGCTGCGATTGGAAGATGGGAAAGATCTAACAGCTGATGTGAAGATGCGACGTGGTGCGCAGGGGGCCGTAGGATAGGGATGGGATCAGAGGGCTGATGAGAGGAGACGTGGCGCGAGGAGCGTTGGATGATATATGATCGGATGGCTATGGAGAAGGGGCGACGTGGCATGAGGGTAGGCGTAGGATAGGAGGTCGATCCAACGGCTATAGGTGCGGCGCTGGGTAGCGGTTGAGATCAGATCAGGAAGCTCGATCTGACGGCTGAGAAGTGGAGCGGTGTGGACGGTTTTGATGAGGGGGGGGGGCGAATAGATCCAACGGCCCAGGAGGGGCGCCGGGTGGTGTGAGAAGAAGCGGACCACGTGGCGGCTCCAGAGAGCGCCACGTGGCCCAATCAGAAAAATCTTGAGAATAAATACCAAGATAAATACAAAATAAATAGTTAGAGGCAAAATTATGAAAAATTCAAGACATGAAAGTTGCTCGTCTCGATGAGATCTACAACTTTCATGTTGGTCAAAAAGCCAAAAGGGGTCATTTGTACAAAAGGTATTTTTGGGGGTATTTTTAAGGGGGATAAAAATACCGATTTTGTGGTTTTGAGTTGTTTTTGTATATTTTAGTATGTTTTAATGGTTAGTGAATTATAGACAACTTATATTCCTAATTTTTAGGGGTTTTTGATAATAAATAAATACAAATAATTAAGGAAAAATTAAATACAAATAAATAAGGGTAATTATACACAATATAATACAGGATAATAATAACGAATTGATGGGTATTTTTATTGGATTGATTAAGCAGGGGGTTTAATTTACGGCTTTTAGCATGATGAATACGAGATTCATCAATTATACCTTTTGAATATATCGAAAACTTGGAGATTCAAACATGTTTGTAGCAGGTGTTGAAGGACCAATGACAAGTGGTTGCATGCAGCAGCAAGGGCCTCCAGTTTCTTCAGAATAGGCAGGAGCAGCAGTTCCAGGAAGGAGGAGGAGTCCTAGCAGCTGCTGGGCAGCAGTTGCGTGATCTAGAAGCAGTAACTGCTGCTTAGGAGTATCAGTAACAACAATATCAGCTGCTGAAAGCAGCAAAAAGGAGAAGGAAAAGGGCTCCTTCGGCTGGAGAAAATAGTGGAAAAAGAGAGAAAAGATTGGAGACTATTAGAAGAAGGGAAAGGAGAAGAGGGCTGGGGCCCCTCTCAGTTGTGATTTGGGAGAAGAAATATAGTAAATAAGGGGAGTAGATGTAAGAATTTATAAGGCAAACATGGAGCTTTGATCATTGACATGTGGTGGGAAGACTTGGCCAAATGGATGGAGAAGGGAAAATCCAAGTGGAGAGAGCTGCTGCTGTTCTGTACAGCTGGTTAATTTAATTTAAATTTTATTTATTTATTTTTTAATAGGTAATTCGGTGATTATGCAAGGTGCCCTAAGGACAAGAAGTCCACATCAGACTTCATTGTGTTTGTAGGTAGTTCACTGGTTTCATGGAAGAGTAAGAAACAAACAGTTGTGGCTAGATCTAGTGCTGAAACAGACTATAGAACCGTGGCACAAGGGAGCAGGAAAATGATGCGGGGTTCAGATCCGTCCTGACTGACCTAACTATTGAGGTGCCTCTTCCCATGCACCTCCAATGCGATAACCAAGCCGCTCTGTTCATAGCCAATAATCTAGCCTTCCATGAAAGAACGAAGCACATCGAGGTAGATTATCATCACACTCGGGATCTGATTCAGAAGGGACTTATCTCCACTTCTCACGTAGCTTCAAGCGATCAAACTGTAGATATGTTTACTAAAGCCCTTGCTAGAGGTCCTTTTCATCGTTGATGTTCCAAGCTGAGCATGATGGATGTATATGCTCCATCTTGAGGGGGAGTGTTGAGATATTTGTATCTCTTTGTCTTTATTTTATATTTCATATTCCTTCTGGCCACTTTATGTAATTTCCCCATAGAGATTTTCTCCTATATAAGAGAGCTCTAGGGCTACGATGAATAGACAATTCTATTTTTCCTTTCCACACCCACGACCTTTTGAGCCAATCTCTGCGTCGTCGATTCCTCCACCTACACCAAACTCCAAAAGCCCATAACCAACTCCCTAAAACCATCATCCAACAACCATGCCCTTTCAAACCTGAACATGGATCGATGAATCATCCCTTCACGGCTTCACCCGACTCCTAGTCCTAGCACAAAGGTGTATGGTATGATCTTGACCTCCGGAGGACTCGGGCCAAGGACAACCGGAACAACTCCGACAATTCTGTAGACGACATGTATGGATCCAGACATGATCTCGAGGAGCCATTGCACCATGTGAAGTGCCCGTTTGTGGCATCCACCACTTCTAGCATCTACTCCCCAATGGAGTCCAAGAACTCGGTTGAGCCCTAGTCCGCTCTCTCATGCCTCCATGATGGTCCAAGGAAAACAAAGTCATCGCTACCAATGAGCCATCGGATGCTAAGGAAGTCTCTTCTAACAGACCACAACCATTCCCACATAGTTGAACCCTACGAGCCTCTAGAAGGTCCATACACCAAGTAATCGAACGAGAAGCATCTGACTGACTCTGGATTTGCACTTTACCACCATAGAAACAGATATATGCCCTACTCTTTCATCCAAAAGCAAATAAAGAGTTATTAGAGATATTAAGGAAATAGAGTCCACTCTTCTCATTATTACCACCAAGCAACTGCAAAGTCTAAATATCCTAGAAGTGGTGGCTCCATGATTTAAAAAAACTTTGTAGTGCAACTCCACATAATGTATGAAAACATAACAAACTTAATGACCATTTTGTAAACAATAGTAACGGGAGAAAGAGATCGATTGATCAATCTAATTGATTTTACACAAATAGATGGTTATAAAAAAGAAATAAAGATACCATTACTGGTCAAAATGATTTGAAGTCCTTGAATCAATAATCCACCGAGTATGAGTAGATGCAATATTAGCCCTATTAATAGCGAGTTCAATAGATATGGTAGTTGCCATGACAAGGGAATAACAAGTTGAAGACCCCCTAGTCAGAGCCTATATATAACTGCTAGTAGCTCTATATCTCAATCTCCACTTGATAGAAATTAAAGCAAAGATAAATCTCACGGAGCACTTAAGATTGAAAAGATTGGAGGGTGAAGGTGGTGTGTTTCTTCTCCAATGAGTTTTCCTTCCAAGCTCGAGAAGGTCTTCAACAATTGACAATCGTTAAGGCTAGTAAGGGCTAGCGACGACTGATAAGAGGCTTGAAGTAGGTCTGCTGTCGGTGGAGGAAACTTGCAAAGGAAAAATGACATTGTATGATGACATATATCTCGGTTGTGGATGACAGAGAGACAAACCACCTGCATATGGTAGGGCATGTGTTAATAGTTTGCTTCCTATTGCTACGCCAATGAAGATGCATGGTGGTAGAGATGTTAGGTTAGGTTAATTGGCTATGGAATACTTGTCTGGGACCGTTGCTTCGATATGAAGTGAAAGAGGACGAATTGATAATTTCATTGATGTGTTACTTCTCTATTTATCTATACAGATGTTCAATTAGAAATACATAAACATGGATGTTAGTTCCACATGGATGAGTGGCGAGATTCCGGTCTGTTTGTGGGGCTATACAAGGAGCCCACGCCCCTTGTACTCATTGAGATTGCAATTGATGATCCGACCCTTTGGCCTTCTCTCATAGTTTCATTTCTCTCCTTATGGAGTAGGATTCCACATAAAACCTGAGTGTTTCATGTTTTTATATTTCTTTATTTTATTGGTTTTTGTTCTGATTATGCTTATGCATTTCTATTTCAACATGGTATCGGAGCAGTTTAGTGTGCGGATCAATTTTCTCTCTCGAAGTTTTGGTTTTGATTGTGTTCTTGAAGATCATGTTGTTCATGATGGAGATCATGTTCTTGTTCTGCTTGAGATCATCCAATATCAGAAGGAAACTAGGGTTTTGAACTGGAACCCTAATCTCAATGGAAAATTGCGACGCACTGTTCTCCATTACTACGTCGCATCTAGGGTTTCTCCATCCCTCAGCATGCTGATGCTCTCAGAGAAAGGATACTTTTGCGATGCTTCAGATTAATCAAAAGCATGTTGCACTCCAGCAACTTCTCACGATAACTTTAGTTCAAAAGCCCCCCCAGGCAGCAAAGCACTTCATCTATTCTCTAGGTAGGGCCATCTCACGCACTCCCTGACTACAACTCCAGGCAGAGCCCTCTGTCTTAGCTCTAGATCAACATCACAATTCTCCCTCAGCTCAGATCCCAGGCGATGGTCCACGATTAGAGGTGTTGGGTGTTCTTCTCAAACGGTGACTCTCAAGGCAAACCCTACATCTCGATGGGCACTCTTCTAGTGCCATCTCAAGGTGAACATCGATGCAACATACCACCTCATATCCCAGAAGGCGATGATGCTCCGTGCGACTCGACATCCCCGAGTGCATATCTGGCCAACGATGCTCCTCCCAAACTGCTGAATCGAAGGAAGAAGAGGGGCTTGGAACCCTCACGCAGAAGTGGCGGCGACGTAGGGTTCTTCTGGAACCCTAGACTCAAAATGAGGAGGCCCCTTTCATTGTTTTCTGCTATGTATCTGCCCAGTTGGGCCAAGCAGAAGATATTTTAGCCATTTGCATGAAGTTAAAAAATGGCCCAGGGAAGAGGATGGCTACGCCGCAGAAAAAGGGTATGCCTTATTTTTTCTTAAGGGGGTGAGCGCAACGGGCCTTAAAAAAAGGAGGGGCCTTGTACTACTGCTGTAGCCTTATTTTAAAAAAATGTGGCCCATGAAAAATAAAGCAAAGAGGAAAAGGATAATTGCTTTAGGCCCTTTGATCTCTATAATATCTAGAAAATATTACAATGATCTATTCTATAGAAGGAAATAGAAGATACACATATACTCACAATATCAATGTAAGTCAATAGAAATTAGAGCAAAATATTAGGTTAGACATTTTTTTTCATGTTTGTAATGTTCTTATATCATTTTCTCAGGTTTGTTTACTAGATATAAATCCATTGTCAAGAGCTCAGAACACAAATTTATCATAATGTAAAGATTTTAGAATAAAAGTTAATGTGTTTGCCGCAGGTTTTTCTTAATATGTTATTGAAGGTCACCTACCTTGACCTGCCACTATGGCATCGGATTCTTGTTCTTGAAATATTGAGGGTAAGACAGTGTCACATCTCAGAGGCTATATTACATGTTGGCTCGTCTTATTCCCAATGAAACTGATGTTCAACATTTTCTTTTACAGGGTTTTTGTGTAGAGGCAAGGACTTTGCGTGTTCTTTTTCAGACTTTTGACATGTATGTTTATCATGTACGCTGCCTTTCACCATCTATTTTTGCAATTTGTGGAGTTTGCAAAGGTGCAGAAGTAAAAATATGTTTTGAACTGCTGGTTATGTTTTTTAAGTTTTAGATTGACAAGAATGTATGTTGAGTGAAAGAGAAATTAGGCCATTAGAAGTTAGTACTTATTTATTTTTTTGATGTATTTTTATTCTTTGAACCAGTTTGGTCGATTGAGGGGCAGCGGGAGATATCCCATGATAAATCATGGTGTTTGAGTAAATTATCTTTGGTTAATATGGTTCTTGGAGATAAATGTCTCATAATATGCTGTGACTGGGGTATGAAATACACTTTAAAAGCGTGTTTCCAAGCTGAGCATGATAGATATTTGAGAACTGATGGTTGGTTTGTGGGGGAGGGGCTTCGGGATCATTTTCCACTTGTTCGTGCTTTAAGGTTTTGTGTCTGGCTTATTTTATTAATTCAATAGCTTCAAGATAAACAAGAGAAGTAAGTGGGATCACAACACAATGCTCGAAATCCGGGTCTCAAATCAAGACGGGATATGGCGAAATTGGTAGACGATATGGACTTGATTGGATTGAGCCTTGGTATGGAAACCTACTTAGTGATAACTTTCAAATTCAGAGAAACCATAGAACTAAAAATGGGCAATCTTGAGCCAAATCATCGTTTTGAAAAAAACAAAGGTTTATTTTTGTAGAGATAGTTGTGCGTTGTTTATGTTATGTGTTATTTCTGTTTCTTTATGTACCTCTCATGTAATTTACCCAAGGGCTCTCTCTCTATATAAGAGACCCGAGGGCTCTATGGAATAAACAACGAAGTATTCTAACATGGTATCAGAGCCATGACCCTAACCTAGGGTTTCCACCGCCGCCGCCCCCCCCCCCTTCTCTCCAACGCCGCCGGGTTTCGCCTCCCTCCCTTCCCTCTAGGGTTTCGCCGGCCTCAACCCTTCTCTCCGACAGCCCCTGCTGGGCGCTCCATCGCCGAAGCTGGTCCTCCACCGCCGCCGACAGCCCCTGTAGGGCATCCTCTATCTCGCCGACCTCCTGCACTTGCTGTCCAGCCCTTGACCGACTCCTCTCGGTCGCTATTTTGGCAAGGTAGAGGCTCCCACAGCCTCTACTTGCTGCCGAGTTCTTTCTAGGGC
The DNA here is from genome assembly GCA_037367405.1 of Ottelia alismoides. Taxonomy (NCBI): domain Eukaryota; kingdom Viridiplantae; phylum Streptophyta; class Magnoliopsida; order Alismatales; family Hydrocharitaceae; genus Ottelia; species Ottelia alismoides. The sequence continues at coordinate 117,126 of JAZKJV010000005.1, forward strand.
TCGGACTTATGTTTGATTCAAGTGCATAATCGTCTACCTATGCACTTGGATTCTACAAAGTTCCGGTAGACAGTATATTCTTGGTCATCATTAGTCGCTCTTCTCCGGCATCATGTCAGATCACAAGTTAGATATGCCCGCCATAGGTGCCTTCAAAGGTTCGGCACCAATTGTCAAGATGGACGGGACGAACTACGAGCTGTGGGCGATGCAGTTCCTCAGCCTCATGAAGTCGTGTGGTAAGAAACATATTCTTACCGAGGATGAACCGCCGGAGAAGACAGGGATTTATGCCTCATGGGAGGCTGATGATGTGTACGCCAAGGTATGGCTCTCAGGTACGCTCACTATGGAGATAGCGAATGACATCCTTCACCAGCCCACCGCTAAGGCGATGTGGGATATTTTGGCTATGACGTACTCTCAGGTCCGCAATGAGACGAAGATGCTCCAGCTACAACATGATATCTTTACCACGAAGCAGAACGGGAAGCCCCTTCATTCCTTGTACACGTCGCTTCGTGGCATGTTCGAGAAACTCTACAGCACCATTCCTCTTACAGCCACGCCGGAACAGCAGAAGACGTTCCGCAACGCCACTATGGTTGGCGTGTTACTTGCTGCCCTAGATCCGGAGTACGAGGCAGCACGTGCTCAGATACTGGCAGATTCCACGATTCCACCAATAGAAGAGGTATACAGGCGGCTCAGTCGTGTACCCGTTCCATCCAATATAGCGACGGCTACTCCGTCAGCAATGGCAGTCTCCAGGGGACGTGGTAGTTCCTCCTCGTTTCGTGGTAGAGGAAGTGGTGGACGTGGTCGTGGAGGCCGCATACGCTCCACGTGCTCCTATTGTCGCCGCACTGGTCATTCGGAGGATACATGCTACTCCAAGCATGGTTTTCCTCCATCTGCACGAGTAGCTGATCATGTTCAGGGTCCACCTGCGTCTACTTCAGATCACAGGTTCGAGGAGTTGGTGGCACGACTTCGGGATATCATGCCACAATCTTCTCCATCAGAGGGTGCAGATGTTGCAGATATAGCGGCTTCGGCGTCAGCCAGTACATCGGCCTCAGCCAGTGCCTCAGGTAGCCCTTCAGCCTCATTTCATAATCATGATCTCACAGGATGGATTGTCGACTCTGGAGCTACCCATCATCTCTGCCGTGAGAGAGATATTTTGCAGTCATACAGGGCGGTTCAGCCAGGTCGCTCTGTACTCATTGCGGATGGGACTCAGTCCCCTATCATCGGTCAGGGGGAGACAGCTTTGCTACCCTCTTTGCATCTACAGAACGTGCTACATGCTCCAGAATTCTTGATGAACCTTTTATCTATTAGTCAGATTACACGTGATTTGCACTGTCGTGCTATTTTTGACCCATCGTCTGTTATTTTTCAGGACATACTGACGGGCAGGGTGATTGGCTGTGGTTCTTAGCACAATGGCCTTTATCGTCTCGTTCGGAGCTCCTACGCTGGTGTCTCTTTGCATACCCAGGCCTCTGTTTCTCCATACACCTGGCATCTTCGGTTTGGTCATCTACCTCTGCAGAAGATGCGTCACCTCCTGCCTCAGATATCTCCGAGTTCTTCTTTTCGATGTGAAGCATGTCAGTTGGGGAAGCACCATCGGTCTAGCTTCCCCGGTCGTCAGAGTCGGAGCAGTAGCTCCCCGTTCGAATTATTTCATATAGATATTTGGGGTCCAAGTCGTGTCCCTGATCACCAGGGGCACAGGTTCTATCTAGTTGTAGTTGATGATTTCTCCAGAGTGTCGTGGACATTTCTTCTCAAGAATAAATCTGAAGCGGGCAATGTTATTCAAAACTTAATTAATGAAGTTCTGAATGTTTTTTCATCTACTGTTAAATATGTGCGTACTGACAATGCATTGGAGTTCTGCACTCGATCTCTTGCTAGTTTTCTTTCATCTAAAGGCATTATCCACCAAACCACATGTCCTTACACTTCTCAACAAAATGGAATTGCCGAACGAAAACATCGTCATTTCCTTGACATTGCTCGGACTTTACTTATTCAGAGTTGTGCTCCATTAAGCTTTTGGGGTGACGCTATTCTTACTGCGTGTTATTTGGTCAATCGTATGCCTACAACTGTCCTTGGGGAAAAATCTCCAATCTCTGTTCTCTTTCCAGACAGAGACTTGTTTACATTGACTCCTAGGGTTTTTGGCACTGTTGCTTTTGTTCACCGGTTATCTCCGGGACTTGATAAGCTATCCCCTAGAGCTATCAAGTGTGTTTTCGTGGGCTACTCTAGGACACAGAAGGGGTACCGCTGCTATGATCCTATCCATAACAAATACTATGTGAGTGCAGATGTTACATTCTTCGAACCTGTCATGTACTTCTCTCCTGCAGGTGACAGATTGGTCTCCTCCACATTATCAGATTCCCAAGTCTATGTTCCACCACCTCCAAGCCTGGGTCCGTCTTCTACTCCAGCGTCTCCAATAACACAACCACCACCAAACCCGCCACCACCACCACCACTACCCCCAGTTGTCCCATTTCCTAAGTTCTACACGAGACGCAAGGGCCCTGCTCAAGCCACATCTCAACCATCCAGCACGCCTCAGGTATTTTCTGACATTAGTGATGGGTTAAATAATGCACATGTGCAGGAGCTTGTACAACAGGAGGAGGATCAACCGGTCAGCACTGTTTTGGATGACTTGAACCGGCCTATTGCTCATAGGAAACAGCGACGACAGTGTGTCTCATATCCCCTAGCTTCTCATGTTTCCTTTCATCGTCTCACTGGGGATTTCCAGAAGTTTGCTGCTGCGGTATCATCAGTTGAGATACCACGGACATATCAGGATGCTATGAAGACTGAATGCTGGCGTTTGGCAATGGAAGAGGAGATGCGCGCCTTACAGTCCCGAGGGACTTGGTCTCTAGTCCCTATTCCTCCAGGTGCGTCTGTGGTGAGTTGCAAGTGGGTGTTTACTGTCAAATACCATGCAGATGGTCGTCTTGACAGATACAAAGCAAGGCTTGTTGCACGAGGGTTTACACAGACATATGGGGTAGATTATCTGGACACGTTTTCACCTGTGGCGCGACATTCTACCCTTCGCATTCTTCTATCAGTTGCTGTGGTACGTGGCTGGCCTATATTCCAGCTTGATGTTAAGAATGCGTTTTTGTATGGTGATCTACAAGAGGAAGTCTACATGCAGCAGCCACCAGGGTTTACTGCTGAGGGGGAGACTCATAAGGTATGTAGACTTCATAAGGCTATTTATGGCCTTAAGCAGAGTCCTCGTGCATGGTTCCAAAAGCTCTCCCAGATTATTGAACAACAAGGGTTCAGGAGATCAAATGCGGATCACTCACTGTTCGTCCGGAAGACTTCTAGAGGTACCATTGTTGTTATGGTATATGTTGATGACATATTGGTTACTGGAGATGATGCACAAGGGGTTGAGATAACCAAGTCTATGCTGGGCAGTCAGTTTATCACAAAGGATCTAGGCACTATACGGTATTTTCTGGGGATAGAATTCGCACGAAATGCACAAGGAATGGTGATGACTCAAAGAAAATATGTCACAGATTTGCTGGCTGAAACAGGAATGATGGAATGCAGACCTTCGAGTACACCGATAGATCCGAGTATGAAGTTGTACGATGATGACACTGAGGAGGTGGACAAGAGAAGGTACAGAGAAATGGTGGGCAAGCTATTATACATCACTATAACTCGACCGGATATTGCACTTGCAGTAAACCGGGTGAGTCAATTTGTGGAGCAGCCGAGGCAAGTACATATGGATGCATTGTACATGATATTGAGATATCTGAAGTCTTCACCAGGCACAGGGTTGCTGTTCAAGAAAGACACGGATTTGGCTATTTCAGCTTGTGCGGATGCGGATTATGCAGGATGTCCAAGGGATCGGAAGTCTACTTCTGGGTTTGCCATCTTCATAGGAAGCTCCTTAGTCTCCTAGAAAAGCAAAAAGCAGACTGTTGTGGCAAGATCCAGTGCTGAATCCGAGTACAGGGCCATGGCTCAAGCAAGCAGTGAAATGATGTGGGTGAAAGCAGTCCTGGAAGATCTGAATGTTGAAGTTCCGTTGCCTATGAACCTGCAATGCGACAATCAAGCTGCGTTGTTCATTGCCAACAATCCAGCCTTCCATGAGAGAACAAAACACATAGAGGTGGATTGCCATTACACTAGAGACATGATCCAGAAGGGCTTCATCTCCACGTCTCACGTCAGCTCCGAGGACCAGACAACAGATATATTCACAAAGCCGTTGCTCAGAGGACCCTTTCAGAGATGTTCTTCCAAGCTGAGCATGATAGATATCTATGCTCCATCTTGAGGGGGAGTGTAGAGATAGTTGTGCGTTGTTTATGTTATGTGTTATTTTTGTTTCTTTATGTACCTCTCATGTAATTTACCCAAGGGCTCTCTCTCTATATAAGAGACCCGAGGGCTCTATGGAATAAACAACGAAGTATTCTAACAATTTTGTATATAAATATAAAATATATAAAAAGAATATGTGCATAGACTCAATGGAAGCTGTTCTAACGAATTGAGTTGTTTGCGTTAGTAGCAGGAATCTTTATAGCAAAATTACAAAAAGGAAGGATGACCTTATATACTTAGAGCAAAGGGCGCTTGAGTCTAATAGAGCTTTTTGACACCTCTTTAAGTCGTGATCGTTGGACTTGGTTTGATGGCGACTTCTTGGTCAAGAAGATGTACAAGATGTTGGCCACCTCCTTGATTTTGGTCATGGAGGCCTAGCTAGGGATTGCTTGTTGATTTGTGATTGCGAGTTCAAGGCGCTACTAAGGGTGAAGGATTTCTTATGACCCTTGAAAAGGGCGAGGATCATAACCAAGATTCATTGGTCTTTAATTTGAATACATAATTCCGTCTGTGTATTCTAGTTGGGGGCATAGTTCGTCGAGTAAGGAGAGTCTTCTTCATCCCGAAGATTGAAGCCACTACAACATATTCATGGATGTTCTCAAAGGCTGAAACCTACTATCCCTTCTGTTGGTGAATGATCTATGTGGGTAATTGGACCTTTCTAGGATCTACCATAAGAATAGTCCCACATCATCTGTGAGTGGGACTCTGGAGAGTCAATATGGCTTATATACAGTGCCCCATACCCCTGTGCTTGTTGAGAGTGAAATAGAATAATCTCCCCTTTGAGGCATTCTCCTGTGGTTTCATCCCACTCCTCATGGAGTAGGGTTCCATGTAATACCTCCATGTTCCTCGTCGTTGATTGCTCTTGATCTTGTTTTCGCTTCTGCATTATGTTTTTCCAAATGGTATCAGAGCAACTCGATCTCTAGGAGATTTATTTTTTATTTTTCAAGTCCAATCATTATTATTCATGTTATTCAAGTTATGAAGATCAATGTTGCAGTTTGTTCTTGGAAGATTATGCAATATCAGAGCAATTCGATATTAGGGTTTGATCTTGAAGTTATATCATGCTTATGCTTGTTCATTATCAATGATTCGTCCGATGTTCGAAAAAGCTATGTTTCCTGATGTTACCCTTATTTTGCAAGGTGACTGCTACTTATCCAGGCTGCACCTCAAAAATATTAAACGAAAACCTTAGATTAGGTTCATGCCTGAAGAACACATGGGAGGGGGCCTTCCTACACTGCCCTCCCAGGTCGACAATAATAGTCGCAGCTCCCGAAGGGGGGGTCCTTGTTCTAAAAAATGGTTAGGCGGTGGTAGATCAAGAAGACCCAAGCAAAGAAGCCTACTGTGAACTCCTCCATGCTAGGGTGCATCGCACAATGACGCTACCGGGCCATCTCCAGACTCGCATTAGGTAGCCGTGTCGCGCTCCTCTTAAAGCAAGATGACCAGCACCTCCCTCACCAGGGCTATACTCCAAGCAGTGCCCCTCCTGAAACAATGCCTCCACGACCCCGTCACATGGAGCCAAGGGCACAACCAACAGATCAAGCTTTCCTTCGCACGATCGACCCTCTCATCTTGGCACATCTTATATGGCTGTTCGGGGCCTCCTCCTCCACGCGCGTAACTCCGATTAAGTTCACACCTCCAACAACTTGGCTGCATCCACCAAGGTGGCTACTTGTCCAACCCCTCTCTCTCTACACGCTTCAACCTTGCGCTCTGGCCTCCTCGTTGAAATTGTGCATGCGAAGATGGGTTTCCCTTTGCAGAACCCTAGACATGCATAAGATGGCCGGATGCCCCTTTATTATTTACGTTAAAAAAACTAATGTTAAGGCGAGAAATAGATCTCCAATGTATTACAATTAGAAAAGATGAGGGAGTAATTTCAGACTCAACATGCCCATCCAAAAAAGGAAAGCATGAAGAGAAGGATCAAAGAGTTATGAGCTGCTTGAAAAAGAAGAAGAAGAGCGGTTTGGGCCCAATAGGTTGCCACTAAACTAACCAGAGAAAAAAGAGGAAGATGCAAAGGTTTTTTTGGGTCCTATTATGCCACTATTGTTTACAAAAAAAGGGTGAGAAAAGCCAAAATAAAATAAACGACTTATGAAAAAAGAGAGAATACATCAACAATAAAGGCTTTTCCACATTAAGTAGGATCGACTACATGGATTCTTTGCCTTCATTTTTTTCTTGGTTCATTCCTGCATGGCCTTAAATTTCGCCGAAATTCGGTCGAATTTCGGTCGAATTTCGGTTTCGGTAGGTGACCGAAATTCGGCCGAAATGGCTATATCGGTCGAAATTTGGGGGGGGGGTCTAGTTCAAAAAGCCACCGAAATGACCGAAATTTCGGTCGAATTTCGACCGAAATTCGGCCGAAATTTCGTTTCGGTCCCTCACCGAAGCGAAACCGAAATCCGACTTTTAAGGCCTTGCATTCCTGGACTTAGATTCAAATAACTAAGATCCCTTTAGAACCTAATTCCAATAATTTTGGACCTTCCTCACCGTCTATTAGTCGATTCGACATCCTAAATCTTGCATCTTCTAACTGGTGTATCAACCAACCACCTTTGCAAATGATTAAACCATCATAAGCGGTTTTCTCTCATCTTATAAACTATTGGAGCTACACTAGCTTTCCTTCTGATCACATCGTTTCAAATCTGATCTTTCGTGTATGACAACATATCCACCTTAGCATTTTCCATTTTTTCTATTTTCATTTTCTGCACATGTCTATGGTTCACCGGCCAACATTCTGATCCATAGAGTATAGCATGCCTTACGGTTGCTTTGTAATACTTTCCTTTGACTTTCACAAGGATTTTCTTATAAAAAATAGTAGAGGCTCCTCTCCACTTTAGCCAACCCGCATTTATTCTATGAGTATTATCTCCATCAATTTCCCCATCGTATTGTGAAATAGATCATAATTAAAAGAATCTTTCTCCTCCTGTTATTGTCTATAATCTTCACCTCGATTCCTTCACCACTGTTTCCATCATACATGCACTCCATTTATTCAGTCTTAGCCCGACTTATACAAAATCCTTTAGTCTTTAAGGCATGTCTCCACACCTCAAGCTTTTCATTTAATCCATCTCTACTCTCATCAATCAATACAATATCATCAATGAACACCAAGGTATCTCATCGTGAATGTGACCAGTCAACTCGTCCATACTCAACGTAAAAAGGAATGGACTTAAATGTGAGCTTTGATGCAGACTGATGCTCATGTCAAAATAGCCAGTCTTTCCAAACTGGATCCTTACACAAGATGAATCCCATCGTACATAGCCTTTATAAGGTTAATGTATATGACATGTACTTGTCTCTTGTCCAAAACTCTCCACATTATCTTCCGTGGGACTGAATCAAAAGCCTTCTCCAAATCAATAAAAATCATGTAAAGGTTCTTTCTTTTTAGATGTATAAATCTCTATTGTTCTCGACAAGTGGATTGCTTCAATAGTTGAGCGACCTGGCATGAAGCTGAATTCATTTTCTCTTACTTTAGAAACTTGCTTCAACCTTCTTTCAATTGCACGTTCTCAAATTTTCACAGTATGCCTCATCAGCTTGATACCTTTGTAATTTGAATAATTTTGAATGCCTACTTTATTCTTATAAAGAGGCATCACGATGCTTCTCCTTCATTCTTTAGATTTTTTTTCTTCGTCAAATAACATTGAATAAATTTGTGAGCCAAGTGAAACCATGTTCACCTAGAACTCTCCATATCTCTATAGGAATGTCATCATGTGCTACACCTTTCCCAAATTTCATAATCTTCAAAGCCTCATCTACTTCCTTCCTTTGTATTCGTTTATAACTTGCATGATTCAGGTAACTTTCACTACTAGCTACATCTCCTAAAGTGATCTATTTATTCCTTTCCTCAATGAAAAGCTTATGGAAATACCGTTTCCATCTAGTCTCTATATAATTTTAAATGACAAGCATATATCCTCCCTCATCTTTAATGCATCCCACTTGAGAAAGATCTTGGGTCATTCTTTCTCTTGCTTTGGCTATCTGAATATATCTCTTTGGCCCTCCTTAGAGTCGTGATTTTTGTACAAAACTTCATAAGATTTTGACTTTTATTCATGTTTTCAGAGATTTTACACAGAAACCAAGTCATTGTAGGTGATGAACACTGCAATGACCGTGAAATCTAGTATGGGATCCTGTCGAGGTTCCCAAGAGAGCATACCTAATTTGAGATCTCGAGAGATCAACTTGCATTCAGAGATCTACATATGTCTATTCCCACTGTATGAAGAAACATGCATTCGATGATAAATCCCCACATAGCTGATGAGCCAACATCCACGGGTTTTCTACATCAGAGAGTCTCATTATAGCGGCCAGATCTGAGTTCATCCTCACCAGCATTACATGCAAAGCACTGTACTCAACCACAATAGACAGAGTATGCATTGAGTTGTTATAGTCTGTATTGTCATGTATTCATCGGTTGAATTCTTGTCTTCTTACTATTTGTCCAAGCTAAGCATTGCACACTCCAGCTTGATGGGGAGTCTTAGAGAATGATCTAGGTAGGCAATTGGATCTTTCCTAGATCCAATGCCTTAAATATCGGATTTTGATTTCGTTTCGGTAAGCCTGGAAAGAGAAATTCGGTAGAATTTCGGTGAAATAGTCGGAAATTGAAGAAATTACTTGAAAACTCATTTTTTATAAATTAAGATTTGTGATATTATTTAACTCAAGAAATGCGATAGAAATAGACATTTTTTGCTAATAATAAGATAGTAACATGATGTGTTACATTAAATTTCCATCCAATCATTCCAATAGTAATAATAGTATACTGTTCAAAATCAAAACCTGATTTGAAACCAAAAGCCATTACTTTCACCTCTTGAATATGAAGAGAATGTGATATGTGTAATAATAACATAGAAAAACATAGGCCGACAAAGAGTACTAGCAAAATGATATCTTATGTAAGAAGTTAAATATTGAAATGATAGATTAAAACTTGTATATAACTAAAATAGTTTCAACATAAATTTACTTCTAGGAATTAAATAAGGCACACACATATTATAAAAATCTCAAAGGGAGTCTCGTCCTCAAGACTTGAGTCAATGTCACTATGTGTCTCGTTTAGATTTCATCTGGCCATAAAAACCTCAAAGGGTTTTGAACCCACAAAAACCTTAAAGGGAAAACAAATTATATCCTTTTACTCACGTATAACATCAAAGGCTTGTCTTAGTGATTACCTGAGAAAAGTTGCTGATATCGTGCCCGCATGTTAGCTTCGGTCTCTCACATTGCCTCTTTGACGCCGTGTCGGTGCCACAACACCTTGGCCAACGGAATCTTCTTGTTGCAAAGCTTATTCACAACGCTGTCTAGTATCTGCACTGGCCTCTCTTCATATGTCAAATCTAGCTCCACGTCTAAATTCTCATAGTTGATGACGTGTCGAGGGTCGTGCACATACTTTCTCAAGTTGGATACGTGAAATACGTCATGAATAGCTGAAAGATGTGGAGGAAGAGCTACTCGGTAGGTTACTTTCTCCACTCTAGCCAGAATCTTGAATGAACCAACATATCGTGGCGCCATCTTGCCACGAACACCAAATCTCTGTATTCCCTTCATGGTAGATACCAATGTTCAGGAAGGCGGTATGCGGTATTCAGTCGGAGGGGTCACCGCATAGAGAGTATGCGGTATGCGTGAGAGTATGCGGGGAGTATGCGGTTTTATGCAGTTTGGTATTTTTTATTATAAAAAATATAAATATATTTTTAATATCATGTTAATATCGTCTAAATACTATATCTCTTGAATATAATAATAAAGAATTGAAGGTATAAGGAACAAAACTATAAGGATAAAAAGTAATATAGAGTCAAATGAGCAAAAACATCTATTGAAAAAGCGTTAGGTCGGGTGTCTAAGTTTATGTTAGGGTTTTAGAAAATGTCTATTTGAAAATCGGCCGCATACTCGGCCGCATATACCGCATACTCGGCCGAGTATGCGGTCAGACCCGCTTAGATGCCGATCTGGTCATACTCGGAGCGCCAAGGCTTCCGAGTACGAGTATGCGGCCGAGTATGTGGTATACTCGGCCGATTTCCTGAACACTGGTAGATACACAGAGAAATACCCAATCTCCCACCTACAATTACAGGAATGTGTTCAGATTAAGTCATATTTGCAAAAAGAGTAACAGAAGAGGATTGGTTACCTGAAACTCCAAATTTTCTTCTTCTACGGTCAACATAGCTCTTCTGATGGCTTTTTGACGTCAAAAGCTTCCGTGTCACAAGATCAACAACCCTCGCAGTCTCCTCCAAGAGATCTACGAAGTAAAGAGCATGATCACCTACCTCACGTCAACTGATAAATGTGAGGCATCTCCGACGTATAGGACTTCAAATGGTGCGGTGCCTCTCCTCTGGTGGTGCTATTGTGGCTTGGAGATCTTCAAGCTTCTCATTATCCTGCTCTCGCATGGGACGACATTCTATCTCTGTAATCCTTATGCATGTGGCCACTAACGTATCTATGGCTTTCTCTTGTATTTATGCGCCTCTATGTCACCTTGCCCGTCGCGATTTATGGGAGGACTTGCGGGGCGATGCTGCGGCTTTTGGGGATATTCCGTGGATTTTAGGAGGGGATTTTAATGTTACTATGCTTTCAAACGACCGCCCCCGCGGGCGGGGGGGAAGGGATCCTGGTTCTATCGATTTCCTGGACTTCATCAACGACTTGGCCCTGGATGATTTGGTAGCCACGGACATCATATACACTTGGCGCAATAGCTCCTCTCGATCGCGGCTTGACCGGTTTCTAGCTAATTCTCGCTGGATGGATGCATTCCCACTATGCTCGGTTTCGTCTCGTCCTCGGTCTTTTTCGGATCATAGCCCCATTATTTGGGATTCGGGCGAGTCATCCCGTCCGCGCGGCATTTTTCGTTACGAGAAGAGTTGGCTTCTGGAGCCTAATTTCAAGGAACTAGTGCGAAATCACTGGTCACAAACGTCATTCCCGGGTAATGCGGCTCATCGTTTTGCCCTCAAACTCTCCTCTCTGCGGCGGGTTCTTGCTTCCTTCAAATTTTCTACGCGTCTGGCTCGGCGGTCGGTCCGCAACGATGCTGAGGCGATAATTATTAGATTGGATCGCTTGGAAAGCGTCAGGGAACTTTCACAGGAAGAATTATACGAGAGATCAGTAGCGGCTCAGATCGTTTCGGAGGATGACAGAAAAAAAGCAATTGAATGGAGACAACGCTCGCGTCTTCGTTGGCTCAAGGAGGGGGATGCTAATACTGCCTTTTTCCATCGGGTCGCTAGTGCGCGTAAACGATCTAATCGTATCTCTACCATTGAGATTGGGGACGCTATATTTCAGAATGAGCGAGATATGGGTACGGCATTGGTTAACTACTTCAAGAACTTTTTCAATCGCCTCCCCTCTTCTTCATGGCACTGGATGGCTCCCGGGGCCCCTTCCATCTCTGGCTCAGATGCTGCTAATTTATCACGCCCTCTATCAATGGAAGAGCTTAAGAGCGCGGCTTGGGACCTTAACGCCGATGCTTCCCCAGGCCCAGACGGGTTCCCTATTTCCTTTTATAGGGACTTTTGGGACATTATCGCCAACGACGTTTTGGCTGTGGCACTCGAGTTCTGTGAAGGAAACCGGGGATTCAACAGGGTTAATCGGGCCTCTATGGTTCTCATCCCGAAATCCCAGGGTGCTCGTCGTATTGAGAAATTCCGCCCTATTGCCATCTCCAATGGTATTTACTTGATCATTGCGAAGGCTCTGGCCCGTCGCCTAGCGCCCCTGCTTGCTTCTCTCATTTCTCCCTGCCAAGCGGCCTTTGTTCAAGGGAGGCAAATATCTGACTGCTACGCCCTTGCTTCCGCCATCATTGATGGTTGGCACAGAAATGGAACGAAGGGAGTCCTCTGGAAAATTGATTTTCCTAAGGCTTACGACTCCTTGGATTGGCGCTTCTTATGGTCGGTTTTGAAGTCTCGGGGATTCCCTCCGTTATGGATTTCATGGATCCGTCGATGTGTTACCACGGTTTCCTTCTCCTTATTTCTTAATGGTCGACCGTCTGGGAATTTATTTCAACCGCGCAGGGGAGTTCGCCAGGGATGCCCCCTTGCCCCTCTTCTGTTTGTCTTGGCGGCGGATGTGCTGCCTCGTATGATTCAAGGCGTATACGACGCTAGGTATACTCGAGGATGCTCGTTGGGTGACCTCCATATCCCGCTGATCCAATATGCGGACGACACCTTATGTTTTATCGAGGGGGACCGACTGCAATATTCCGGAATGGCTACTACGGTACATTTATTCTGCGAATTATCGGGGCTCCGCATCAACGAGGACAAATCCAAATTTGTGCCCTTTGCTCTCTCGCCTCTGGAGGTCGGGGAATGCTCCTCCATTTTGGGGCCTCTCTCGGGGCTCTTCCTCTCGAGTACCTGGGATTATCTCTCTCAGTGGGCAGGCCGCGGTTACGCGACTATCAGCGGGTGGTGGAGAAGGTCGAGACAAGGCTGACAGGTTGGCGCTCTTCATTGCTCTCTCGGGGTGGCCGATTGGTGCTTATTAAATCCGTCCTCTCCGCTATCCCTATTTATTTTCTATCATCGCGCGGATTGCCAAAGGGGATTAGCCTGCGCTTGGACAAATGTATGAGGGGATTCCTTTGGGGCAAGAATGGTACTGCAAGAAGAGGGATTCATCTGGTCGCTTGGGAGGACATTACGCGTCCTAAACGGGACGGGGGCCTGGGTGTGCGGCGGCTGGAGATCATGCGGGATGCTTTCCTTCTCAAATGGGCGTCGCGGCTTTTAGGCCGGGAGGATGGCTTTCTTGTTCAATGCCTTCGCAGTGCGGCGAGTAATGCATTTCTCTCCGTCTTTGACGGTAGATCACATATTCACTCTCCCATCTTTTGGCGCGAAGCCTTCACAGTTTTCAACCGTAATCGGTCCTTATTCCGACCATCTCTCGGCGATGGTTCCTCCTTCCGCTTCTGGACCATGGACTGGTCTGGCAAAGGCATCTTCATGAACCTTTTTCCAAGACTATATGCGCTTGCCAGGGACAAAGATGCAACGGTCGACTCATGCTGGTCCAACGGCACCTGGTGCCCGATTCTGGTGGATTCTCTCTCTTCTCAGTGCCTGATTGACTTCTCTGCATTGATGTCATTACTCGGGGACGCCCCTACTCCATCGTGGGGGCGTGATCACTTCTCCTGGAACGACGGGTCCTTTTCTTCGAAGAAGGCATATTCTGCTCTCCTCCCCATCGCTGTGCATCCGGAGGCGTCATTTCGTGATCATTGCAACCTCATATGGGGTCTCAAGCTTCCGGAAAGGGTTGGCATATTCTTGTGGATCCTTAGGCGTGGACGACTTCCTACTCGCGACCGCCTGGTAGCTCTCTTTCCAAACGTTCCCATTTTTTGCGGCTTATGCGACTCGGCTGTTGAGACGGCCGGACACCTCTTCCTCCACTGTGACCTTGTGCGGCCCTTATGGGAGGACGTTGCGTGGCTGAATCTTTCGTCGATGGTATCTTTTTGGGAGAGCATTGCACTCGCTGAAAATCGTCCGAGGGCGGTGAGACTGGTTCCCTTCGCGCGCATTTGGAGTATCTGGCTGGCGAGGAACAAATATCTGTTTGCGGGGCAGAGATTTTACTTAGAAAACATTTGTATTGACGCGAACCGTCTTTGTTCGGACTGGTCACTTGGGTAGCGAATTTTTGGTTACGGGGCGAATGGTATCATTATTGATATCATTTTCCCCTATTTTTCCCTTTTTTCTCCATCTGTAAGTACTTTCTATTTCTCCTCTTTAATAAAATGGGGCGAACACCTACGGGTGTCTCCCCCTCTTTGGAGTGTCAAAAAAAAAATGGTGCGGTGCCGATACTAGAATGATAGTTGTTGTTGCACGTGAATTCAACCAAAAGCAGATGGTCCTTCCAGAACCCTTTCCACTCCAAAGTGCATGCACGTAGTAAATCTTCAAGCGTATGAATGGTGCACTCACTTTGCCAGTGGTCTGCGGATGGTATGCAGAACTCATCTTCAGCTCTGTCTGTAGTGCTGACATGAACTGATGCCAATAATGCGACGTAAACATCGAGTCTCTGTCAGACACCATCTTGCGTTGTATACCATGAAATCTGATGATATTCTGCATATATAGCCTGACCAATCTGGATGGTGTATAGGTCATGCTGACAGGTATTAAAATGGGCTGACTTGGTCAACCTATCAACAACAACCCAAATAGAATCATGGCCACCTGGTGTCTTCGGCAAACCGGTGACAAAATCCTTATAGATACTCTCCTACTTCCACTCGAGAATGAGGAGAGACTGTAATAACTTTGATGGTCTCTTGTGCTTAGCCTCGACCATCTGATAGGTCATGCATCTACTGAAATGCTGAGCCACATCACGCTTCATTTTGTCTTACCAAAATATCGACGTAGATCACGATATATCTTTGTGT
The DNA here is from genome assembly GCA_037367405.1 of Ottelia alismoides. Classification (NCBI taxonomy): domain Eukaryota; kingdom Viridiplantae; phylum Streptophyta; class Magnoliopsida; order Alismatales; family Hydrocharitaceae; genus Ottelia; species Ottelia alismoides. Next base: position 132,142 of record JAZKJV010000005.1, read on the forward strand.
TGCCCAGATGAATAGATAATCGTGAATTGTATACCTCATCAAGAATGTCTCTACGTAACTGTTCATCATTGGGCACAACGTCCTGACCTGCCTTCCATAAAATTGATTCTGCCACGACAAAATCATCAACTTGGCTTACAAAAGTGGCATGCCTAAGAAATTAGACCTGGGATAACCGAAGCTCGCACTTACTCAACTTGGCTTACAACTTGTGCTCTCGCAATGTGCCCTTGACAATCCGTAGATCATTCGCATGGTCCTTTTCATTCCTAATATATCAACACATCATCAATATATACCACTACAAACCTGTCCAAGTATAAACGGAAAATCCGGTTCATCATATCCATGAATGATGCAGGTGCATTGGTGAACCCAAATGACATCACCACAAATTCCTAGTGTCCATAACGAGTCTTGAAAGCTGTCTTCGGAATATCGGACTCTTGAATCCTCAGCTGATGATAGTCAGAACAAAGGTCGATCTTCGAAAACATCGAAGATCCCTAAAGCTGGTCAAACAAATCACTGATGGGTAGCAAAGGATAACAGTTCTTCACCGTTTTCTTATTCAGTTGCCGGTAGTCGATGCATAATCTCATCGATCCATCCTTCTTCCTGACAAATAGAACGGGAGCACCCCAAGGTAAAGTGCTCGGCCTCATGAATCCAAGTCAAGTAACTCCTGCAACTGTACTTTCAGCTTTCTCAACTCAGCTGGTGCCATACGATATGGAGTGATCGAGATCGGCTGTGTATCAGGTAGTAATGTAATCTCGAACTCGATCTCTCTCTCTCTCTCAGGGGGTAATCCTGGTAACTCATCAGGAAAAACATCTGGGTAGTCTGATACCACTCTATGTCCTGTACCATCGGCTCATGATCAGATACCTCTCGAACAAATGCTAGATATGAATCCCATCCCTGAGTAACAAGTCTCTGAGCTCGCAACACTAAAATGTACTCCATTTTGGGGTCATGTAGTATACCCTCAAAAGTGAACTCAGGCATATCTGGAATCCTGAAGACAACTGTCTTTGTAAAGCAATCAACAAAAGCATGATGAGCTGATAACCAATCCATGTCTAGAATCAAGTCAAACTCATCAAGCTGTAGTAGTTGACAATCTGCGATCATCTCGTGACCACCAACCAGTACTGGCAAGTGCCTGACTATCAATGAAATGATAAACAACTGACCACCTGGCCCTCGGATGTGGTAAGGAGGATATAAGACCTCAGAAACTCTACCCAGTGAAGTTAATAGCCTCGAAGCAATAAAAGAACTGAATGGGCCTGCTCCTCTGTCACTGCAACTGACCTTGTTTAGCTGGTGCGTGTATTGGAACCTGCCAAACTCTGTCTGTCTCTACGGTCTCCTGAAGTTGGAGTTCCTGACACGGAAACTCCCTGTACGCTGTGCCTGTGGCTGTGAAGGTTGTGGCTGTGGTCGTGGCTCTCCAGAAGCCTGTGGGCACTGAGATCGGTAATGTCCCAACTCATGGCATATGTAACATCGGATTGGTCGGGTAGATGGAGTGGTCGTGTTTGTGCTTCGAGTTAGTCCTACTGGGGATCTGTCTGCTCGCTGCGACCCAGATGGTTGAGTTGAATCGGTGTCATGTGCAGCAAGTGCTCCTCCTAACGCAGTTGATGGAGATGAGCGAGCACTGCCTGAGAATGACGAACCTGTAGGTCAGAACCGCCTGGCTGACTTCTGCTGCTGAAAATGTCGTCGTATCGGCCTAAATGATCTCTGTGGTTTTGGTGCCGCTCCAGACGAACACCCAAAGTGTCTCTCCGATATCCTCAAACTTCTCCGCTGCATCAGTAGCCTCGGAGATAGATGTAATGCGTAGTCCAACCAACTTCTCCTGCACATCCTTTCACATACATCTGATGAACTTTTCCAGATTCTCATTTGGAAATGCGGCGGTTGCTGGTGTATGTCGAGGCAACGCGGTGTATCAGACAAAGTACTCTCTGGCTGTCATCTGTCCCCAACGAAGCTCTGCAATAAGTCGACGTTGGGAGTCCTTCCACTTCGCAGAAAAGAAGTAAGATCTGAATCTCGTCTTAAAATCATCCTATGTGGTCCTGCGCCCCAACTCAGAAACTACCAGCTCCCACCATCTCTCGACGAAGTCTGTCAATGAATACTTCATGGAAGATAACCACGACTCTCGTGGCGTACGAATCATCCTCAGCACCTTCATAACTCTCTTCAGCCATTGCTCGGCCTAGTCTGACGTACCGATGCCCTCAAACATGGGCACATTGGCTCGTTGGTATGAAGTGAGAACTGAGTGGTGCCTGTGGATAGCTGAGTACTCGAGTACGTCAAATGAGGTTGCTATACCTCAACCGACTGAGACTGATCCTGTCTGGTTTTAACCTAAGATGGATGGTATGTGAAATCTGACAACTCCTCAAATCTCTTCTCCATGTCAGTCTGTCTGTCAGTAATCTCCGTTTGCTGAGCCAGGATCTGGTTTTGCTGACCTTGCATAATAGCTTGCTGCTGCTGGAGATCGGTGAGAGCGGTCATGTTGCGCTCCAAATGGTCAGTCATATCCTGTGCAGCTATGGACTTCATGGCTCTGCATGAGAACCATTATTAGTAATAAAATTTGTTGTTCCCATATACTATCATATATGCATTTTCTCTTCTATGGACACCATATAAAAATTAATGAAATTGGTGACATCTGTGGTTATTGAATTCGAATGTTATATTTCCCTTTTTAAACTTGCGGCAAGTCAGAGGAATGTCGTTATTCGAGAACTTAATGCGATTATTATAATACTGTAATGTGCGTATCGGGGTACCGCGGTTCTGATACCAAACTGTGAACCCTCAATGATCGGGCTACCCATTTAAAACACATCCGCGATATTACATTCACAAAAGATCGCACAAGTTATATGAAAATACGAGGAAATTTTTCGCGTTTCTGCCATGACATTCACAATTCACAAAACAACCAAAAACCAACAATAGTTAGTGCCACCAAATTTCTATTCATTAATTTCCATATATATAACATTATGTACAAAAGAAGCTGACAGTTCATACATGTATTCCTAAATATATACGGAAGAGAAAGAAAGCATTTTACATCATAAACTGAACAAAAATTGTGAAAAAAGTAACTGTAGTGTCTATAATTGCGGCGGATATCTGGAATCATTAAACATCTATTGAGTCGCAGGTTCCTTGCCTGCCAAGTATGAAAGGTACAGAGACGTCAATGAGCACTAGTACTTCCCAAAAACTTATTAATATAATTAGGCATTTAAAGTGGATGCAACAGAAACACGTAGTAAGGTATAAATAACTGAAAGTTTACAACTACTTGCTGTGAAAAAGTTTTCACGCTACTCTAAAGAAATGCCCAGGTTTTACCTATTACCTTTTACACATCATATTGTTAATCGTTGTTAATGACTCGTATATATATATATCTATCTATTAATCTGTTGTTATTTAGAGATCTTAAATATTAATTTTGATAATGTGGAAGATGGGATTTTGAAAGAATTCTTGATTTTATCTAAATTCTCAGGTTTAGTGGATATTTTGTGGTTTTGGTCTGTATGTGACCTCACAGTATGACTCTAAGGCGTGAAGAGTGCCTTAGGGTTGGGGTGCCTCTGTAAGTATGATGTGGGTATAGTGCATCCTAATTAAGTTCCCAATACGTCCACTAACTTAATTATAATCCACTCTACCCTGCACCACTTATAATTGATTTCATCTCTTAGCCAAGATCTATTATGCTTCATTCTGAGTTCAACTGTAACTGATTCGGATATAATCCTTGATGTTTCATATGTAGCCATAGAGGATTTAGATGTAGCATCGCCAAGCTTATTGGCGGAAAGGTAACCAAAACTAAGCGGTGAGGAAGTCTCCTAAGAGACTCTTTCGTCTCGCCCTCTACTAATAGAGGGATAGGTCTATCCAAAACTATGCCAATATGACAGGTGAGAGAGACTCTCCGAAAAAGTTACTTTAGAAACCGGCCCGACTAGTACATGCAAACGAGCTTGTACGAAAAACTGAAAATCGAGGATCCCCCGCATGGATATACTAAAAGAAAGGGTCAACGGGACTGGTTAAAAATCAAGATCCCAACGAGGCGTAAAAACTCTGCGAGTTCGTGTAAAAATCGTGAAAATGACTGGGATTCTAGACCCGTGCTCTTGGTGGCCGTTCCCCTAATTGGGCTTCCTTTCCTCCGCTCAGTCGAGGGTCACCGCACCATCGTACGGTCAAGTGTGAGGGTCACCATGACCGACACCAATAAGTATAAGTCATCAGTGATTCTCCTCAAATCATATATCCATACCAACATCCCCAAACAAGCTAAATGTACACACCAGTTGGATGATCTATTAATAAAGTCCTATATCAAATACATAGTTTAAAAGGACTAGGAGATATCTGAACCATTGTAAGAAGTAGGGGAATGGAGAGGAGGGGGATGTCGGGAGGGGACGATGGGCAGGGTGGGGAGGATGGTTGGACGATGGTCTGCATAAGAAGTGGGGCTCCTAAAGGGGGTGTGGCGTCTCGGATGAAATCCTTCTCCAACCCGTTCGTAAGAGGCTGCTACCGGTGGAGGTCCTTGTCGTACTGGGATCGACAGTGCAGAAAACCCATTCACTGCTTTCGATGCCGACGCTTCTCGCACAGGAGAATTTCTTGGCTGCTCAATCGGAGACCATGCCATATCGCTGGATGGGGGGACCCCGTCTTGCTGGTGGGGGAGGGCGGAGGGTCGGTGGATGTGCTCTTTCGGGGATCGTCGGACGTGGGCCTAGTTACCAATGCATATGGCCCGTGTCTGAGGGAGGATGGTTCGTTGGCTGCGGACTTGGCGGTTGTTGCTGAGGAGGTGGGGACAACGGTTTGGATTCTCGGTGGGTATTTGAACGTCATGCTGTACCCTGATGACAGGCCTGGGAGGGCCGGTGGTAGAGATTTTGGATCTGAGGATTTCAGGTCGGCGTCCAGATCCTTGGGTCTATCTGTTGTCGATGCTGCCGGGTGTAAGTTCACTTGGAGGAATGCGAGGTCGAGATCCAGGCTTGACAGGTTCCTGATGTCCGTGGAGGCGACTGAGGCCTTCCCGCTGGTGAGGGCTTGGGCTCTTCCTAGGATGCTTTCTAACCACACTCCCATTCTTTGGTTCTCTGGGGAGGAGCGGCTGAGCTGATCCTCTTTTCGTTTTGAGAAGGCTTGGTTGTTGGACTTGGAGGAGGGTTTCCGGGAGTTGGTGATCAACCATTGGAGGGGCTGTGATGTGGTGGGCTCTGCGGTGTCGCGGTTCGAGGCCAAGCTCTCGTCGCTTCAGCAGTGCCTGTTAGTGTACGGTAGGGAGGTTGCCTTGCGGCGGAGGCCGGTCAGGGCTAAGGCAGAGGCGGGGGTGCAGAGGTTGGATGGGGTGGAAGACGAGCGGGGGCTGACTCATGAGGAGGTGAAGGAGAGGGCGGCGTTCTTGGAGGTGGCTTTGCTCGAGAACAGGAAAAAGGAGGTTCATTGGCGGCAGAGATCGAGGTAGAAGTGGCTGAAGGAAGGAGATGCGAACACGCTCTATTTCCACTCCTTGGTGTCCGGCTGAAGGAGTAGAAATTTTCTGCATGAGGTGGAGGTGGGAGGGGTGAAGGTTTCCGGTGAGAGGAACATTGGTGGTGCCTTGCGGGAGCACTTCGTGAGGGCTTCGCGAAGGGTGCGGGAGGAAGATGGGTGGGGGTGGACGGGGCTGGGGGCAGGTTCCTTGAGTGGGCCACAAGCTGACTCGTTGGTGGTGGCTTTCTTGGAGGAGGAGGTGCGCATGGTTGTTTGGAGCTTGAATGCGGACGGGCTCCTGGTCCTGATGGTTTTTCGATATCCTTTTATCGGGTGTTCTGGGCATTGCTGAAGGATGACGTTTTGGAGGTTTTGGATGAATTCCGGTGTGGCGACAGGGGTTTTGAGAAAGTTAATAAGACTCTGATTTTTATGCTGCCGAAGAAAGAGTCCCCCGTCAGGGTGGGGGATTTCAGGCCCATCTCTATCTTTAATGGCATTTATCTCATTGTCGCGAAGGTGCTGGCGAGCAGGCTTAAGGTTCTGAATTCTGTGGTGCTACCTGGGCAGTCGGCCTTCATTCCTGGGCGATGTATGGCGGATGGGATTGTTACGGCTTCGGAAATTTGTCTTGAGTGGAAGAGGTCCGGAAAGAGAGGGGTCGTTTGGAAGATTGACTACTTCAAGGCTTACGAATGTGTCAATTGGAAGTTCTTGTGGGTCTCAATGCAGAGGAGGGAATTCCCGGAGGAGTGGATTCATTGGATCAAGAGATGCATCACTACTTGTTCGAGCTCTGTTCTGGTCAACGGCAGGCCGGAGGGGGGGGGGGTTTCAGCCGCAGCGGGGAGTTCGTCAGGGCTGCCTGTTGGCTCCTCTTCTTTATGTGTTGGCGGCTGACTGCCTTGCGGTCTTGTTTCAGTGTGTGGTGGGGGAGCCTTGGTGCGAGGGCTTCCAGCTGGAGGACATATTGGTACCTGTGCTGCAGTATGCGGACGACACGTTGATCTTTCTGGGGGGACGGAGGAGCAGAACCACAATTCTGCTACTGTGGTGGATATGTTCGGGTGCCTCTCGGGTTTGCAGATCAACAATCAGAAGTCGGTGGTGGTTCCATTGGGGATGGGTGACGAGGAAAGCAGCAGGTTCGCTGGTTGGACGGGATGCCCCCTGGGGCGGTTGCCGATCTCCTATTTGGGGCTGCCCCTGGTTGACGGTAGGTTGAGGAGGTCGGACTGGGACATTGTTATTCAGAGATTGGAAGAGCGGTTGGATGGCTGGAAGGCGACTACTTTGTCCAACGGTGGGAAACTTACCCTGCTGAAGCACGTTCTCTCTGCCATTCCGGTGTTTTTCTTCTTGACGCGTTTGATGCCGGTTGGGGTTAGAAGGAAGGTGGAGGCTTTGATGAGGTCTTTCTTTTGGTTGGATGGGAGGCATATGAAGAGGGGCATGCATCTGGTTGCATGGGAGGACCTTGCTAGGCCGGTTGCTGAAGAGGGCCTTGGGGTCCGAGACGTGGAGATGATGAACAAAGCTTTGCTTGCCACATGGGTGGTGCAGATTTGGGGGTCCTCCGACTCTCTGGTTTCCAGGCTTCTGAGGAGGATTTACGGGGTCGCTGGGGAATTGGTGGCTGGGAGGTCTTTTGAGTCTCCGCTGTGGTTGGGCATATGTGCCGTGCTTCTGGAGATCAGGTCTTTTCTGCGACCGAGGATGGGAAATGGGCAACTCTTCAGGTTTTGGCTGGATGATTGGACGGGGGAGGGGGTGTTGGGGAACCGATTCCCAAGGCTGATGGCCTTAGCAGCTAACAGGGGGCGCGACTGGCGGAGGTGGCGGACTCAGGGGCTTGGGCCCCTTTATTGCTTTCGGATCTGTCGGATCAGTGGTTGGATGATTCTTGAGGTTGCAGTCAGAGATTCCCTCTTCGGGGGAGATTTGTGGTGAGACGGACCATTTTGAGTGGGCGGATGGGAAGTTTTCTGTGAAGAACGCTTATCGGAAGTTGTGTGGTGGGGGCGTGGGGCGTGATAAAGACCTCTATATGGACGTAAAGGTGATTTGGGCGGCAAAGATTCCTTCCAGGGTTAAGGTTTTTCTTTGGTGTCTTAGGAGAAATCGTTTATTTAACAAAGTGAGGAGGAGAAGATTGTTTGGCGTGGCAGACGTGTGCTGTGATAGATGCGAGGGGTCTCTGGAGGACGCGGATCACATCTTCTTCGGTTGCAGATCTTCGATGCAGGTTTGGGATTCATTGGGTCTGTCTTTGATTCATGCTTCCGGTTTTGAGAGCTTCTGGAGATCTATTCGCTCAGTGGGTCTTGGGTCCACGGACGACGTCTCAAGGCTATTTGCCGTTCTTTGGGCTATCTGGGCTGGCAGGAATGATAGCATATTCAAGGGTCATAGATTTTACTATGAGAATGTGCTCGTGCATTGTAATGCTTTGTACAATTACTGGATATCTAACTGATGTATCTCTTTGCTATTAATGAAAAAGTTGGTGTGGTGGCTCCCGTCTTGGGAGGGCTCCCCCTTTGTTTTTTGATAAAAAAAGGGTGGGCTGGGATTTTGCTGGAGTAGGTTGTGGCGAGGGAGGGGAAGCAGGCTGCGGGCTGCATGGGGTTTCCACCCGAAGCGGGCATGCCGTTGTGGGGGCTTCAATAGAGAGCATTGTGTGTGCAGAGGCCCTTGGTGGCGGAAAAGGGCCTTGCGATCCAGAGGTGGAGGCGCCCATGCTCGGGACGTGCTATGCAAGGCCCTAAATGTCGGTTTCGGTCACCATTTCGGTATCGATCATAACCGAATTTTGGTGGAATTTCGATCGGAATTTCGGTCATTTTTTGTACTAGCACCCCATATTTCGGTCATTTCGGTCGAATTTCGATTTTTACTGGATATCGATATTCAACAGAAATTCGACTGAATTTCGCTGCAGTTTGAGGCCATGGTGCTATGTCAGTAAGGCTAACCAGATTAGAAAACTGAAGAAGGCCGACTATTCTCGCTGAAGCAGAGCGGGGAGAGGGCGTTTCAAGGTCGACTCCCGTCGAGTGACCGACTACGGTTTCCACGACCCTTCATGTTAACTAGAATCAATTACGTGTTTTGGATAGGAGTGTGGCTGAGCGCTTAGGCCTAGTTCCTCCTAAGAAGTCAATGCGGGTTTTATGCCAATGAAAATCCTTTCATGGAACATAAGGGGGTTGGGTCAGCCTGAAAAAAGACTCGAAGTGAAGATCCTTATTTCTGATGCTGGAGCTGATATATTTCTTTTGCAAGAAACAAAGCTATCTTCAGGAGGGGACACCCGAGAAGAGGGCTGGAGGCGGCGGTCGATTTGAGCTTGTGGAGAGGGAACTGCAACGCGCATCGAGAGGGCTGATGTCAGGATGGAGGAAGGACTCCTTCGACCTTCTGGAGGAGTCACAATCTTCATTTTGTTTATCGATTTTACTCAGGAGGTGGACAGATGGGCTGGTCATGCTTGTCACAAATGTCTATGGCCCGACTACTGGTGATAGGGGTACACTGGTGGCAGAACTTGAGCAATTGAGCAATTCGAGTGTGATCGAGATTTGGATCATTGGGGGGGATCTGAACGTTACACTACTCCCGACGACCGTCCACAAGAGGAGGCGACAGAGACCCTGGTTCAGCGGAGTTCCGGGAGATGGTTCACAGATTGGGCCTGTCACTCATTGATGCTGCAGGCTGCGCCTTCACTTGGCGTAACGTCAGGTCGCGTTACAGACTGGATAGATTTCTGCTCTCTCCGGAGGTAGTGGGGAGGTTTCCCTTTTTGAGGGCTTGGGCTCTTCCGCGTGTGCATTCATACCATTCACCCATTCTCTGGTCGTCGGGTGAGGAGGGGCACAACATATTCTTCTTTCATTTTAAAAGAAGCTGGCTTCTGGAGGAGGGCTTCATGGAAGCGGTAGTGAAGCATTGGAGAGGAGGTGCTGCGGAGGGCTCGACAGTCTCGAGACTGGCTCCGAAACTCATGTCTTTGTGGTCCTTTCTTACATCTTTCGGGAAGGAGGTGAGAGTGAGACGAAGGAGAAGGAGAGTAGAGGCTCAGGCAGAGTTCGCTAGATTTGATGGCCTGGATGATAAGAGAGGGTTACTAGAGACGGAACTCAAGGAGACGCAGGACCTTCTCGAGGAGCTTCTGTTAGATGACCGAAAGGAGGAGGTGGAGTGCGGCAAAGATCCAGACGGAAGTCGCTTAAAGAGGGCGACACCAACATGAGATTTTTCCATTTTGTGGCTTTGGGGCGGTGGAGAAGAAATTACATTCACAACATTGATGTTGGGGGAGTGTAGGTGTCGGGGAAGGGGGCGATCGGGAATGCCTTGAAGGGGCATTTTGCGGGGGCCACACAGAGGAAAGAAGGGAGCGGACTGCTCGCACCGTTCTCGGAAGAGGAGGTGAGGAGAGCGGTGTGGAGCTTGAACGTGGACGAAGCTCCTGGGCTGGATGGCTTTCTAGTCCTATTCTACTGCGAGTTCTGGGACATGCTGAAAGAGGAGGTTCTTGGCGTGATGAATGAATTCAGAGATGGTAATAGAGGGCTCGAGAAGATCAACCGGGCTCTACTCTTCTTGCTTCCGAGGAAAGAAACCCCCGTGCGGGTGGAGGACTTCCGGCAGATAGCGCTCTCTAACGTGATCTACCTCATAATTGCTAAAGTTCTGGCAAATAGGATGAAGGGGTACTGGACTTGGTGGTGCGTCAGGATCACTCAACATTCATACCAGGGAGATAGATGGCTAATGGCTTAGTGATGGCTTCCGAGATCTGCCTGGGCTGGAAAAGAACAAAGACAAAAGGGGCCCTATGGAAGATTGATTACACGAAGGCTTATGATTGTCTCGACTGGAGATTCTTGTGGCACTCCTTACGAAGGAGAGGCTTCCCAGATTTATGGTTGGATTGGATGAAGAGATGCACTACTACCTCCTCTTTCTCTGTCCTTGTAAACGGTAGACTAGAGGGCGGTTTCTTCTAGCCGCAAAGAGGTGTGAGACATGGGTGTCCGCTGGCCCCTATGTTGTTCGTCCTGGTGGCGGACGCCTTGGGGGTTCTCTCAGACATGCTATTAAGGAGGGGTGGTGTAAGGGGTTCCGTAAGGAGGACATCTCTATCCCTCTGTTGCAATATGCTGATGATACGATCCTCTTTTTGGGTGGCAACGATGGTCAGAATGCTAATGCGGTGCATCTGGTGGACATATTCGGCAAACTTTCGGGTTTGGAGATAAACAAGAGCAAGTCGACGGTTATTACCTTTAGGCTGAATGAAGAGGAACGGGTATGCATTGCGGAGATAACTGACTGCCCCTTGGGAGATCTCCCCATCGCCTATTTGGGGCTCCCCTCTTGATGTCGGGAAACTCATGACTGTTGATTGTGATTAAGTGGTGTAGAGGATGGAGCAGAAGCTGGCAGGTTGGAGAACAATCACTTTGTCTAGAGGGAGAAAGTTAGTTCTTTTGATGCACGTCCTCTCGGCTATACCTATATTTTTCTACTCTACTAGGCTGATGCCAGTGGGTGTTACAAGAAAAAATGAATCACTGATGAGGAGATTCTTCTGGTCCGACGGGAAGCAACAGGGCCCAGGGATGCACCTAGTAAGTTGGGATGAGATCACAAGGGGGCGCAATGAGGGTGGACTCCGTGTCCGTGACGTGGAGTGTATGAATAAGACGCTCATTGCCAAGTGGCTGGTCACGGTTTGGGGGACTTCTACTTCGCTGGCTGCTAGATTGATAAGAAAGCTCTATGGTGTTAGAGGCGAACCTGTGGCTAGAAGAGTGCAATACGAGTCCCTGCTTTGGGCCGGTATCCGCGAGGTTTTGCCATTGTTGACGCCCAGTCTTAGGCCGAAGGTGGGGGACGGTCAGCTTTTTAGATTCTGGCGTGATGATTGGACTGGGGGGGAAGTTGGAGGGCAGATTTCCATGCCTCTTCGCTTTGGCTGATTCGAAGGAGGCTACTCTCAGGTAGATTGCGGACACGGGTACATGGTTACCGCCATTTCTGGTGGATCTCTCTGACCAACACACGAAGGATTACCTTTCCATGCAGGCTGATCTTCCTCTATCTAGGGGACCTCTTGCAGGACAGAGACCACTACATGTGGGCGGACAGGAAATTCTCGGTAAAAAAGGCTGAGGGCGCGGGGGATCGCGATGGGGAGCTGTGCCAGGACATGAGAGTTGTTTGGGTGATGTAAATTTATACCAGAGTAAAATTTTTCCTTTGGTGCCTTAGAAGGGGCCGCTTGTGTGATAAAACTAGAAGGGGGAGATTGTTAAGTCTGGTGGACACGCAGTGCGACAGATGTGAGGAGGCGGTGGAGGATTCAGATCATTTATTCTTCAAGTGCTCGGGGTCTGACTGGATCTGGAGAGAGATTGGCCTACCATGGGTGGAGAGCAGTGGGATCGTGGAATTCTGGACATCTATTCGGATGATCGACACGAATTCTAATGATGATTGCTCGAAGCCATTTGCAGTTCTCTGGGCCATCTGGTTGGGACGAAACGATTTGATCTTTAATAACCAAAGGTTTTATATTGAAAATGTAGTGAATCTTTGTAATGCACTTTATAATTTTTATACCTTAAGGTAATGCACTCTAAACTCGTTTAATGAATTTTTTTAAGCGGTGATCCCCACATGGGGGATGCACCCATTCTAGTTAAAAAAAACATAGTTTAAAAGCAACAACTAAATGACGTAATCCTAACTCTAGCTCTATAGAAGGATAATCAACTTATTAGGAAGTATTATGTCCAACTCAAAGAAAGTGTTTGTCTTTCTATTTCAATATCCATCTTGGCATTAATCTGAACTAATAAAATATTGCCTATCTCTAGGCTCAATCTTGATCAAGCTCGGATAGTTGTATCAAGCCAAATCATTGCAAAACTATAAGCTCATAAACTTTTAAATCATTGGGGATGATATGAATTGCCTGTTCAAATTACATATCCTTATTTTGATGATAATGTCAGAACTTCTCTTGAAGGAAATATTGTTATGATGGAATTGATAAACTTTTCAGAAACCCAGACCTGGGCAACAATGGGAGATAAATTTCATGACTTCCTCTCCTTTAAAAAAACTCCAGGTTCCAACAAAAATCCATTAAGCCATTAAATAACAAGAAGCAAATAAGTCACTTTTAAATATAGTTGGATCTTCCTAAATTCATATATAAAAAAATTATAATCAAAGCAAAAACATCCTACTTAGACATTTTTAAGGACTTTCATAATAAAAAAAATAACAGAAAGAATGCTCAATAGAAATCCTAACCAAAACCAAAATAGGCGCGATACTTCAAAAGTTGATTTGTGAGCTTGATCATGACAGAAGTGGAATGGTGATCTATTAAGTTTGTCTTGATATTTAATATATTAAATTATTAGTAAATGTATAATTGATTTGAAAGATTGTCATTTTTTAAAAGATTGGCATGAAAGATTTTATGCAACAGAACTTAATAATCGAAGGGCATATTTAGATTTTGTCTTGCAGTTTCATCTTTAAATGACCAGTAACTAAGGCACCTTTCTCTTATTTCCATTTTCAAAGCTCTCTATACAACTTACATAGCCTATAAATCTGCCACATCCTATATATGTGGACAATTTCTGATGGATTGATACATGTGGTAACTAAAAATTTAATTTCATAATTAAGTTAATGTGCATTTGGTTACTAAAGGGCAAGTTTGATTGATACACGTGGTAACTAAAAATTTATATACATAATTAAGTTAATGTGCGTTTGGTTACTAAATAGCAAATTTATGATCTCTGACAAGTTATGGTTTGATCAATTTACAATTAAATTGTAGCCAGTTTTTAATATTCTGCCCATAATTTGATGTTTTCCTTTCCTATTGTGTTCTGGAAAAACCATTTTTTTAATTCGCTCAAACTGCAAACTGTAACACGAGGACATACTGTAATTATATGGGGAGTGTTAAAAAGATCACGGATTACCCCATTAAATAGTGATATTGTAGGAGTATATAGAAAAATTACTTGGAGCTGTAAAGAGGAATTGTGGTTAGAGCAAAAGGATTAGGGATAGGATTGTACCTCCAATCTTCTCTTTGGAGGAAGGGAGGGCTGATCTTGCATGCAATCCTTCCACAAGCAGGAGCAGCAAATAGCTGCCCAACAGGAGGTTGGAGGTGTAGGAAATTAAAAGAGAGAAAATAGGATAGAACTTCCCTCGTTGGAATGGGCTTTATAGGAGAAGAGAGAAGGGACAGAGAGAGATAAGGGGATGTTCCAAGAACCTTCCAAAATTCATATTATGATTTTTTTAAAGTCATGACATCATCATCAATGGCATCGTTGATGACAACATTTAACTTATAATATATTAATTCTATATATATTGTGCTGGAACTAGCCAGAACAGTTGCAATATGTTACCAATACTTTTAGTTTTTTTATATAATTTTTCATTTATTTAAGATATTAAAAATGTCCATATACACATATCGAACCTCTGATTTTGACGTTCAATATCTCGATTTGATCGTCTCTGAACGACGATCAATATGATTATAGTATTTGTGGAGAAGAGAGACAAAATGGGATGTCTATTCCATAGGGATAGGGTCTCTTATATATAGAGAAAACCCTATAGAGTACGAGAGGAAAAATAAATAAATAAATACCCCTGAGGGGTTACGGAACCTGAAGGGTTAAGGGTTACGGAACCCGAAAGGTTACAAACATAATTGTAATATAACAATTCTAACAATAATAATTCTAACACTCTCCCTCAAGTTGGAGCATATCTGTCGATCATGCCCAACTTGTATACTAAGTACATTAGGCGCTTCCTTGGAAGAGCCTTTGTGAGGATGTCTGCAAGTTGTAGTTCAATGGAGATGTGTGGAGTGCTGATTTGTCCTTCTCGTACTGCATCACGAATAAAATGGCAATCAACTTCTATATGTTTTATCCGCTCATGGAAAACTAGAATGGTGGCGATGTACGTAGCAGACTTGTTGTCGCAATTTAAGGGTACAGGAGTGGCCACTCACATGTCAAGTTCTGTTAGGAAAGAAACAAGCCACGTGATCTCACATGTGGCCTGAGACATTGCCCTGTATTCTGCTTCCGCACTGGATTTGGATACCACTGTCTGCTTCTTGCTTCGCCAAGTGACAAGATTATCCCCAACAAACATGGCGTATCCTGTAGTGGATCGGGGGTCCTCAGGAGAGCTAGCATAATCAGAATCTGTATAGACGGATATATTAGTGTGTCCATTCACCCCATAGAAAAGTCCACGTCTGGGAGATTCCTTCAAATATCGGAGGATCAGAAGAACATCATGCCAATGACTGTAAAGAGGCTTCTCCATATATTGACTGGCTCTGCTCATAGCATATGGTATATCTGGTCTAGTAACAGTGAGATAGAGTAATTTTCCCACTAAGCTTCCGTATAGTGTTGCATCCTCAAAAGGTGGATCAGTAAATGCTGAATATTTTCTCACTTCTGCAGGGATGCCAGATGGCTTGCATCCAAGAAGTCCTGCCTCGGTCAGAATATCGAGGCAATACTTTCTCTGTGAAAGATGGAGCCCCTCTGTAGTGCGTATTACTTCGATGCCAAGAAAATAACGAAGTTGGCCGAGATCTTTCGAGACGAAGGCCTTCTGGAAGAAGGCCTTGGTCTCATGAATACCGTCTATATCGTCTCCTGTGATAACCATATCATCAACATAGATAGCAAGGATGAACGTGCCAGTAGACTGTCGTCTAACAAAGACAGAGTAGTCAGATGTTGTCCGCTGAAAATCAAGTGTGTTGATCTCTGTAGTGAGCCTGTCAAGCCATGCACTTGGGCTCTGCTTCAGGCCATAATTGGCCTTTCGTAGTCGACATACATGCCCCCCTCGACTACATACCCCGGCGGTTACATCATGTAGACCTCCTCCTCAAGATCACTATAAAGAAAGGCGTTCTTCTCATCAAATTGATAAATGGGCCAAGCCTTGTTGGCAACAACAGAAAGAATGGTACGTATCGACCCCATTCTGGCAACAGATGAGGTCTCAGAATAATCAACTCCAAATGTTTGTGTGAAACCTTTGGCAACAAGTCTGGCTTTCGATTTTTTGGGACCTGGTGGCTGGCGATATTTTTGCGGTTGCACTCGACTTCACCAGCAATCGCGGGTTCGACAAGATAAATAAGGCCCTGATCGTGTTGATCCCCAAGGCTCACCCGGCTAATCGCATTGAGGATTTCCGTCCGATCTCTATCTCGAATGGGATATATTTAATAATCGCTAAGGTCTTGGCCAGGAGACTTGCTCCCCTTCTGGCATCGCTTATTTCGCCTACGCAGGCGGCCTTTATCCGTGGCCGACATATTTCTGATTGTTTTGCTGTGGCTTCGGAGCTCGTGGCGACGTGGAAGAGGTCCAATGCAAAGGGGATCCTTTGGAAGATTGACTTTGCTAAGGCGTATGATTGCCTTGACTGGCGTTTTCTATGGTCGGTCTTGAGGCGAAGGGGCTTTCCTGCGATGTGGATTTCATGGATGCGGCGGTGTGTTTCGACGACCTCTCTCTCCATTTTGCTGAACGGTAGCCCGGTGGGGGGCTTCTTCCAACCAAGGAGGGGGGTACGGCAGGAGTGTCCTCTCGCACCTCTTCTCTTTGTGTTGGCGGCTGATGTCCTGCCTCGGATGATTGATGGCGTGGCTGCGGCGGGCTTGACTAGGGGTTGTTATATTTGGGAGCTCCATGTCCCATCCATTCAGTTCGCTGATGACACTTTGTGCTTTGTTGAGGGGGGTCCCGATGTGGTGGCTGGTATGGCCACCACTGTGCAACTTTTCAGTGAGGCTTCGGGTCTGGTCATTAATGCGTCGAAGTCTAAAGTGGTCCCTTTTGGCATGTCGGAGGGTGAGGTTCTGGAATGTGCTCAGCTCCTGGGGTCCGACCCCTCTTCTCTCCCGTTTGACTATCTTGGGCTTCCTCTTACTGTCGGCCGTTCTCGGCTCTGCGATTGGAAGGTTGTGATCGAGAAGATGGAGGCCCGTCTCGCGGGTTGGCGAGCGGTTTTATTGTCCAGAGGTGGGCGGCTGATTCTTCTAAAAGCGGTACTCTCCTCTATTCCAATTTATTTTTTCTCGGTCCGTGGTATGCCCAAGGGGATTTGCCAACGGTTGGAGAGGTGTTTGCGTGGGTTCCTGTGGGGTCGGAAGGGGGAAGGGAGTAGGGGGGTTCACCTTGTGGGGTGGGAGGTTGTTTCTCGGCCCAAGAGGTGCGGGGCCTTGGGGGTCAGGCGCCTGGATTTTGTTAATGAAGCTCTTCTGCTTAAGTGGGCTTCTCGGTTGTGGGGAAATGAGGACAACTTTATGATTAATGTCCTGAGGGAATTGTTGGGCGTGGACTTGTTTGGATGCCTTAGGAGCGATTTGTTGTGCCGCTTATCTCCATTCTGGCGTGGAATAACGACTGTTTTTAGGCTTAATCGCTTGCTTTTTTAGCCACTGTTGGGCAATGGGAGCTCCTTCTGCTTCTGGACCGATGACTGGACCGGAAGGGGTGCTTTTAACTTGATGTTCCCGCGTCTTTTTGCTTTGGTCGACGATAAGGACGCGTCAGTGGTCTCGTACTGGGAGAACGACTGCTGGAGCCCGAGAATCGCTGCTTCCCTATCCGATCATCCGGTGGATGATTTCCTATCGTTATTGGCACAACTTGGTGATGCTCCTCGTCCCAATACTGGGCCTGACCACTGGGCCTGGAAGGATGCATCTTTCTCTTCGCGCAAGGCGTATTCCGCTATCGTTCCTGCCCACAATGACGATGACGAGATTTTGGTGCGTGATTGTAGATTCTTATGGGGATTAAAACTTCCTGAGCGCATCAGTATATTCTTATGGCTTCTTTGTTGAGGACGGCTATTGACTCGTGATCGTTGCGCAATTATTTTTCCGAACATTGGCTCAATGTGCGTTCTCTGTGATGCGGAGCGGGAGACAGTTCCTCATCTCTTCTTCGAATGCGGCCATGTTCGCAATCTGTGGGATGATCTTCCTTGGGCTAACGCCTTCTCCTTTCCTGCACTGTGCGAGAGCTTGGTTAATTCAAGGGGTAGGGTAAGGAAGATGCTACTTGATCCAATCGCAAGGCTGTGGAGTATTTGGCTGGGGAGGAATGAGGCAATTTTTGCGGCTCAACGGTTCTACAAGGAGAATATATTATTGAGTGCTAAGCGTTTTCTGGAGGATTGGTCCTAGGGGTGGCCAACTATGGTTATTTAGGGGCTCCACTGCTTGTGCCTACCCTCTCGGGTAGGGTTTTTCTTGTACCTCTTCTCTATTCTTTGTAAATTTTTTTTCGTTTTACTTTTTAATATATTGTGGTGAACACCATCGAGTGCATCCCCCTCTTTTGAGCTTAAAAAAAAAACAAGTCTGGCTTTCAACATGTCAAGAGAACCATCAGGCGACTGTTTGGTCGTGAAGACCCATCGACAAACCACATGGCGAACTCCCGTGGGACACGACACAAGATCCCACGTGCTCGAAAGGTAAGTGCTTCCATCTCCTCATTCATAGTCTGTCGCCAACCATGATCTTGCATTGCACTGAAATGTTCTCTTGGGACGGTAATAGCATTCAGAGCATCTGCAAATCTCTTGTCACAGCTAGATAAACCATCTGTAGAAGTAAAATGTGACATGGGGTGATATATTCATTTCCTTTTTTGCTTGCGTAGTGTTAGAATACTTCGTTGTTTATTCCATAGAGCCCTCGGGTCTCTTATATAGAGAGAGAACCCTTGGGTAAATTACATGAGAGGTACATAAAGAAACAGAAATAACACATAACATAAACAACGCACAACTATCTCTACACTCCCCCTCAAGATGGAGCATAGATATCTATCATGCTCAGCTTGGAAGAACATCTCTGAAAGGGTCCTCTGAGCAACGGCTTTGTGAATATATCTGCTGTCTGGTCCTCGGAGCTGACGTGAGACGTGGAGATGAAGCCCTTCTGGATCATGTCTCTAGTGTAATGGCAATCCACCTCTATGTGTTTTGTTCTCTCATGGAAGGCTGGATTGTTGGCAATGAACAACTCAGCTTGATTGTCGCATTGCAGGTTCATAGGCAACGAAACTTCAACATTCAGATCTTCCAGGACTGCTTTCACCCACATCATTTCACTGCTTGCTTGAGCCATGGCCCTGTACTCGGATTCAGCACTGGATCTTGCCACAACAGTCTGCTTTTTGCTTTTCCAGGAGACTAAGGAGCTTCCTATGAAGATGGCAAACCCAGAAGTAGACTTCCGATCCCTTGGACATCCTGCATAATCCGCATCCGCACAAGCTGAAATAGCCAAATCCGTGTCTTTCTTGAACAGCAACCCTGTGCCTGGTGAAGACTTCAGATATCTCAATATCATGTACAATGCATCCATATGTACTTGCCTCGGCTGCTCCACAAATTGACTCACCCGGTTTACTGCAAGTGCAATATCCGGTCGAGTTATAGTGATGTATAATAGCTTGCCCACCATTTCTCTGTACCTTCTCTTGTCCACCTCCTCAGTGTCATCATCGTACAACTTCATACTCGGATCCATCGGTGTACTCGAAGGTCTGCATTCCATCATTCCTGTTTCAGCCAGCAAATCTGTGACATATTTTCTTTGAGTCATCACCATTCCTTGTGTATTTCGTGCGAATTCTATCCCCAGAAAATACCGTATAGTGCCTAGATCCTTTGTGATAAACTGACTGCCCAGCATAGACTTGGTTATCTCAACCCCTTGTGCATCATCTCCAGTAACCAATATGTCATCAACATATACCATAACAACAATGGTACCTCTAGAAGTCTTCCGGACGAACAGTGAGTGATCCGCATTTGATCTCCTGAACCCTTGTTGTTCAATAATCTGGGAGAGCTTTTGGAACCATGCACGAGGACTCTGCTTAAGGCCATAAATAGCCTTATGAAGTCTACATACCTTATGAGTCTCCCCCTCAGCAGTAAACCCTGGTGGCTGCTGCATGTAGACTTCCTCTTGTAGATCACCATACAAAAACGCATTCTTAACATCAAGCTGGAATATAGGCCAACCACGTACCACAGCAACTGATAGAAGAATGCGAAGGGTAGAATGTCGCGCCACAGGTGAAAACGTGTCCAGATAATCTACCCCATATGTCTGTGTAAACCCTCGTGCAACAAGCCTTGCTTTGTATCTGTCAAGACGACCATCTGCATGGTATTTGACAGTAAACACCCACTTGCAACTCACCACAGACGCACCTGGAGGAATAGGGACTAGAGACCAAGTCCCTCGGGACTGTAAGGCACGCATCTCCTCTTCCATTGCCAAACGCCAGCATTCAGTCTTCATAGCATCCTGATATGTCCGTGGTATCTCAACTGATGATACCGCAGCAGCAAACTTCTGGAAATCCCCAGTGAGACGATGAAAGGAAACATGAGAAGCTAGGGGATATGAGACACACTGTCGTCGTTGTTTCCTATGAGCAATAGGCCGGTTCAAGTCATCCAAAACAGTGCTGACCGGTTGATCCTCCTCCTGTTGTACAAGCTCCTGCACATGTGCATTATTTAACCCATCACTAATGTCAGAAAATACCTGAGGCGTGCTGGATGGTTGAGATGTGGCTTGAGCAGGGCCCTTGCGTCTCGTGTAGAACTTAGGAAATGGGACAACTGGGGGTAGTGGTGGTGGTGGTGGCGGGTTTGGTGGTGGTTGTGTTATTGGAGACGCTGGAGTAGAAGACGGACCCAGGCTTGGAGGTGGTGGAACATAGAATTGGGAATCTGATAATGTGGAGGAGACCAATCTGTCACCTGCAGGAGAGAAGTACATGACAGGTTCGAAGAATGTAACATCTGCACTCACATAGTATTTGTTATGGATAGGATCATAGCAGCGGTACCCCTTCTGTGTCCTAGAGTAGCCCACGAAAACACACTTGATAGCTCTAGGGGATAGCTTATCAAGTCCCGGAGATAACCGGTGAACAAAAGCAACAGTGCCAAAAACCCTAGGAGTCAATGTAAACAAGTCTCTGTCTGGAAAGAGAACAGAGATTGGAGATTTTTCCCCAAGGACAGTTGTAGGCATACGATTGACCAAATAACACGCAGTAAGAATAGCGTCACCCCAAAAGCTTAATGGAGCACAACTCTGAATAAGTAAAGTCCGAGCAATGTCAAGGAAATGTCGATGTTTTCGTTCGGCAATTCCATTTTGTTGAGAAGTGTAAGGACATGTGGTTTGGTGGATAATGCCTTTAGATGAAAGAAAACTAGCAAGAGATCGAGTGCAGAACTCCAATGCATTGTCAGTACGCACATATTTAACAGTAGATGAAAAAACATTCAGAACTTCATTAATTAAGTTTTGAATAACATTGCCCGCTTCAGATTTATTCTTGAGAAGAAATGTCCACGACACTCTGGAGAAATCATCAACTACAACTAGATAGAACCTGTGCCCCTGGTGATCAGGGACACGACTTGGACCCCAAATATCTATATGAAATAATTCGAACGGGGAGCTACTGCTCCGACTCTGACGACCGGGGAAGCTAGACCGATGGTGCTTCCCCAACTGACATGCTTCACATCGAAAAGAAGAACTCGGAGATATCTGAGGCAGGAGGTGACGCATCTTCTGCAGAGGTAGATGACCAAACCGAAGATGCCAGGTGTATGGAGAAACAGAGGCCTGGGTATGCAAAGAGACACCAGCGTAGGAGCTCCGAACGAGACGATAAAGGCCATTGTGCTCAGAACCACAACAAATCACCCTGCCCGTCAGTATGTCCTGAAAAATAACAGACGATGGGTCAAAAATAGCACGACAGTGCAAATCACGTGTAATCTGACTAATAGATAAAAGGTTCATCGAGAATTCTGGAGCATGTAGCACGTTCTGTAGATGCAAAGAGGGTAGCAAAGCTGTCTCCCCCTGACCGATGATAGGGGACTGAGTCCCATCCGCAATGAGTACAGAGCGACCTGGCTGAACCGCCCTGTATGACTGCAAAATATCTCTCTCACGGCAGAGATGATGGGTAGCTCCAGAGTCGACAATCCATCCTGTGAGATCATGATTATGAAATGAGGCTGAAGGGCTACCTGAGGCACTGGCTGAGGCCGATGTACTGGCTGACGCCGAAGCCGCTATATCTGCAACATCTGCACCCTCTGATGGAGAAGATTGTGGCATGATATCCCGAAGTCGTGCCACCAACTCCTCGAACCTGTGATCTGAAGTAGACGCAGGTGGACCCTGAACATGATCAGCTACTCGTGCAGATGGAGGAAAACCATGCTTGGAGTAGCATGTATCCTCCGAATGACCAGTGCGGCGACAATAGGAGCACGTGGAGCGTATGCGGCCTCCACGACCACGTCCACCACTTCCTCTACCACGAAATGAGGATGAACTACCACGTCCCCTGGAGACTGCCATTGCTGACGGAGTAGCAGTCGCTATATTGGATGGAACGGGTACACGACTGAGCCGCCTGTATACCTCTTCTATTGGTGGAATCGTGGAATCTGCCAGTATCTGAGCACGTGCTGCCTCGTACTCCGGATCTAGGGCAGCAAGTAACACGCCAACCATAGTGGCGTTGCGGAACGTCTTCTACTGTTCCGGCGTGGCTGTAAGAGGAATGGTGCTGTAGAGTTTCTCGAACATGCCACGAAGCGACGTGTACAAGGAATGAAGGGGCTTCCCGTTCTGCTTCGTGGTAAAGATATCATGCTGTAGCTGGAGCATCTTCGTCTCATTGCGGACCTGAGAGTACGTCATAGCCAAAATATCCCACATCGCCTTAGCGGTGGGCTGGTGAAGGACGTCATTCGCTATCTCCATAGTGAGCGTACCTGAGAGCCATACCTTGGCGTACACATCATCAGCCTCCCATGAGGCATAAATCCCTGTCTTCTCCGGCGGTTCATCCTCGGTAAGAATATGTTTCTTACCACACGACTTCATGAGGCTGAGGAACTGCATCGCCCACAGCTCGTAGTTCGTCCCGTCCATCTTGACAATTGGTGCCGAACCTTTGAAGGCACCTATGGCGGGCATATCTAACTTGTGATCTGACATGATGCCGGAGAAGAGCGACTAATGATGACCAGGAATATACTGTCTACCGGAACTTTGTAGAATCCAAGTGCATAGGTAGACGATTATGCACTTGAATCAAACATAAGTCCGAGCCCTAGAAAGAACTCGGCAGCAAGTAGAGGCTGTGGGAGCCTCTACCTTGCCGAAATAGCGACCGAGAGGAGTCGGTGAAGGGCTGGACAGCAAGTGCAGGAGGTCGGCGAGATAGAGGATGCCCTACAGGGGCTGTCGGCGGCGGTGGAGGACCAGCTTCGGCGATGGAGCGCCCAGCAGGGGCTGTCGGCGGCGGTGGGAGGGGGGCCCCGATGGGCGTGAGAGACCCCCGGCGGCGTTGGAGAGAAGAGTTGAGGCCGGCGAAACCCTAGAGGGAAGGGAGGGAGGCGAAACCCGGCGGCGTTGGAGAGAAGGGGGGGGGGCGGCGGCGGTGGAAACCCTAGGTTAGGGTCATGGCTCTGATACCATGTTAGAATACTTCGTTGTTTATTCCATAGAGCCCTCGGGTCTCTTATATAGAGAGAGAACCCTTGGGTAAATTACATGAGAGGTACATAAAGAAACAGAAATAACACATAACATAAACAACGCACAACTATCTCTACACGTAGAGCTATAGGAAGCTCCCCATGTACATCCGGGACAACAGTGGTGGGAGCACTCGAAGTGGTCATATCATCCTGCATAAAACGGACAGGCAAAGGTATAGACACTGGTGTAGAAGGTATAGAGGTACGCTGGCGAGTATAGACGATTGGTGGAGGAGGGAGGTCCAGAGGAATGTTACTCACAGTCTGTATGAAATAACTTGTTTGTTCAAAGAAGGTGACATCAGCATATACATAGTATCGACGTCCAACAAGATCATAACAACGATAGCCTTTCTGGGTACGAGAGTACCCAAGAAAGACACATTTGATGGCACGAGAGGATAATTTGTCAGCTGCATGAAAGTTATGAACAAATGCAATACAACCAAAAATTCGCAATGATATAGGAAAAGGAGACTTGATAGGATAAAGTAAGGAAAATGGAGTTGCCCCATTGAGAACAGATGAAGGAACACGATTGATGAGATACACTGCAGTAAGGATAACATCTCCCCACTATTGTTTAGGAACACTCATTTGACTAAGAGGAGATCTGGCAACATTTAGCAAGTGTCGGGGTTTTCTCTCAGTTATACCATTCTGTTGTGACTTGTG
The DNA here is from genome assembly GCA_037367405.1 of Ottelia alismoides. Classification (NCBI taxonomy): domain Eukaryota; kingdom Viridiplantae; phylum Streptophyta; class Magnoliopsida; order Alismatales; family Hydrocharitaceae; genus Ottelia; species Ottelia alismoides. The sequence continues at coordinate 156,124 of JAZKJV010000005.1, forward strand.
AGGTATATGGACATGATGTTTGGTGAACAGTTCCTTGGGATGCAAAGAAAGAGGTCAAGTCATGTTGGGTTAACTCAAGAGCATTGTTGATACGAATGATCTTAACAATGCTAGAAAAGTAAGTTTTAACATATTGAAAGAAATTTCTGACAATTTGATTAATCTCCGAACGCTCCTTTATTAGAGAGACCCAAGAAGATCGACTATAATCATCAACGAAAACTATAAAATAGTGATGACCACTTAATGTGCGAATTGGACAAGATCCCCAAACATCATAGTGAACAAGATGAAAAGCAACAATATTACAAGACGCAGTACGAACAGGAAACGATGTTCAATGGTATTTCCTAAACTCACATGCCTCGTATTGAAAGCGCTTCAGAGCAGAGAGTTCAGGAAACATCATGGAGATGGCCTTGGCAGAGGGATGTCCAAGGCGCAAATGCCATAGGAGTGGATCTTCGGAGATAGATGCAACACCAACAAAATTGGAGTCTGAGGGTATGTCAAGGTAATATAGGCTGTTCTTCTCATGACCCCCACCAAAAATCTGCCGCGTCCGAATGTCCTAAAAATAACAACAAGACTCATCAAATATCACACGACAATGAAGCTCAACACAAAGCTTGTGGACTAACAATTAGCTAAGAGGAAAATCAGGAGCACAATGAACCCCTAAAAGTCAGAGCTTGGAAGAGAATTCCATAGTTCCGACTATCAGTGTTGTCAAAAGCCCTCCGGGCGCTCGCCTAGGCTCCCAGGAAAGGCGAGGCGAGGCCCTAGCGCCTTGCCTCCCTCCAGGCGAGGCGTTTTGCCTCAGGCGCCGCTCAGGTGAGCGCCTGGCTTGACTGCTTGAGGCTCTAGGCGCTCGCTTTGAGCGCCTAAGGAAAAAGTAAGGCTTTTTACCTACTTTATGTGATTTTTATCCATGTTTAGGTTTTTATATTAGATGTATATTAATTCTTAGTATCATTAACACACATACTTATACATATGCACACACTTGTATATGCAATTTGCACACACTTTTATTTCATATAAGTATACATGTACATTCATGTTTTAGTTCTGAATATTACATATACCTTTGACTAAAAAGTATAGATCCTTCTCTACATATATGAGCTTGAAGTATTATAAATATATATATATATATATACACACATATAGATAGACAGAATACACATGTATACATAAACATGCACGCACACTTATACATAAACACATACACATGTATGGAAATATATACGCATATAGATACACATACATATAAATACACACATAAACACAAATAATTATTACATATACATACATATGCAAGTACATGCATACATTATACATACACATATTAATAAATAGTGTATTGATCGTAAAATATAATTTGGTGATAGCATATACATATACATACACATACACGTACACATACATATAGACATGTACATGCACACATTTATATACATGCTTGTAAACACACCTACAAATATATTGGATTGGTTTTAGATTGAAATATAAGCTATACATACATATATTTACAATTACACGTACATACACGTGTGTATGTGCATATATTACATAGACTCGTGCATAATTTATTTATTTTTATATATGACGCCTTGCTTTTCTCAAGCGAGCGCCTAGGGCCTCAGGCGTTTTGCACCCCCTAGCGCCTTGGAGCGCCTCTCGCTTTTAACAACACTGCCGACTATAGTAATATGTGATTGAGTTCCATTAGCGACTCGAACTGACTTCACAGAGGTAGATGGTATGGAAGAGGTGAGCAGACTACCTTCTCCAGTGAGATGAGTAGAGGCGCCGGAATCGATAATCCAAGTTGGAGTAGGAGCGATAGCAGAGTTGGCTATTGTACTTGAAGAGGTGATGCAACGATGTAGCCCTTATGGACAGCAGCCGATTCGTTAGCTTCTCCATTGGTCCTTCATATAAGGACGAGGTGTGGTGCCATGTAGCCCCTATGGATGTCTGTCACATACTTCTAGGGAGACCTTGGCAGTTCGATCGAGACACGGAGCACAGAGGCAAGCTGAACACTTACACCTTTCTCATAGACAAAGTGCGCGTGACCCTTAGACCACAACGTGAAGCCCTTAGCCATCGTCAAGTGGCTACACTTCGAGCTGCGACCACCCAATCTGGTAAAAACACTCCATCGTCAAAGACTTCGACTACGGGCCCCGTGTTGTTGATGGAAGCCCAGACATTCCAACGTGAAATTCAGGAGAGCTCCACCATCTATGCATTAATGGGACGTGAAGTGGACAATCAAGAGGCAACTACACCTGAAATCCCGCCTAAGATAAAACCCATCATCCAAGAGTTCGCTGACATCATGCCTGAAGAGTTGCCTGAAGGACTACCCCCGTTGCGAGACATCCAAGACCACATTGATCTAGTCCCTGGAGCCAGCCTACCCCACTTACCCCATTACCGAATGAGCCCAAGTAAACATGAAGAGATGAACCGACCGGTTACTGATCTGCTGCGACGTGGGTATCTTCGTGAGAGTATGAGCCCCGTGGCGGTTCCTGCTCTGCTTACTCCGAAGAAAGACGACACATGGAGAATGTGTGTGGACAGTCGTGCTATCAACAAGATCACGATCAAATATCGTTTCCCCATTCCGCGCCTTGATATGCTCGATATGCTATCAGGTGCCAAACTGTTCTCCAAAATGGATCTCCGCAGTGGCTACCATCAGATTCGCCTCCGACCTGGAGACGAGTGGAAGACAAGAGGGCATATGTACGAATGGATGGTAATGCCCTTCGGCTTGTCGAATGCCCCCAGCACCTTCATGCGAACCATGAATCATGTATTGCGACCCTTCATTGGTAAGTTTGTGGTTGTGTACTTCGATGACATCCTGATCTACAACTTGACCAAAGAAGACCACTTATCTCACTTACGACAAGTCCTTGAAACCCTGAGAGCCCAAAAACTGTACGTCCACCTTAAGAAATGCTCCTTCATGTCTGACACGGTCCTCTTCCTGGGATACATTGTCACTGCCGATGGACTTAAGGTTGACCCCTCCAAGATTCAGGCCATTCAGAGTTGGCCCGTTCCCAAAACCCTCACTGAGATTCGCAGCTTTCTGGGATTGGCCTCTTTCTACCGACGCTTCATCAGGAACTTTAGCACTTGTGCAACCCCGTTGGTAGATTGCACGCGTAAAGGCGCACCCGCTTGGACCCTTGAAGCAGAAGCGAGTTTTCAAAATCTAAAACATCAATTAACACATGCTCCTGTTTTGGCACTCCCTGACTTCATTAAGGTTTTTGTTGTCGATTACGACGCCTCACATGTCGGGATTGGTGCCATCCTAAGCCAAGAAGGACGACCTGTAGCATTCTACAGTGAGAAATTGAATGAAGCTCGATCACTGTACTCCACTTATGACGTCGAATTCTACGCCGTGGTGCAAGCCCTCAAGCATTGGAGGCATTACCTGATCCAACGTGAATTTGTCCTTAACTCTGATCATGAAGCCTTAAGGTATCTGAACTCTCAGAAAACCCTTAACAAACGTCATGCTAAATGGGTTAGTTTCCTCCAAGAATACACCTTCCATCTCAAGCACAAAGCCGGAATCCTGAACCGCGTGGCCGATGCGTTGAGCCGACGAGCACATGCCCTGACCACAATGACCGTCAGCACAACGGGATTTGACACTCTCAAGGACCTCTACCCCACTGATCCTGATTTCGGGCAAGTTCATGCTGAATGTATTGATACTGGATAGGACCCAACAACCACTTATGTTTTTCATGAGGGTTTCCTATTCAAAGGCCACCAACTATGCATCCCTGCCACGTCCCTTCGTGAGAATTTAATTTCAGAATTACACAACAGAGGTTTAGCTGGACACTTTGGAAGGGACAAGACCTTGGCTCTTCTCCAAGAGCGATTTTATTGGCCGCAGATGCGAAAGGATGTTACAAAATTCGTACAGAAATGCCAAACATGTCAGAGATTTAAAGGCCACAGGCAGAACACTGGACTGTATACACCTCTGCCCATTCCTCTGCGACCCTGGGAAGACATCACCATGGATTTTGTGCTAGGCTTACCCCTCACAGTACGGAAAGTTGACTCTATTTTTGTGGTTGTAGACAGATTTTCTAAAATGGCACATTTCATTGCATGTAGAAAAACCTCAGATACATCTCATGTCGCTGATTTGTTTTTTCGTGATGTCTTTCGATTGCATGGTGTCCCTCGTTCTTTTACTTCGGATCGTGATACTCGATTTTTGAGTCATTTTTGACGCATGCTCTGGTCTCTTCTTGGTACTCGTTTGCAATACAACACCGCTTATCATCCACAAACAGATGGGCAAACCGAAGTAGTTAACAGATCATTAGGAAATTTATTGCGATGTCTTGCAGGGGACTCTCCGTCCAAATGGGATCTAATTCTTCCCCAAGCTGAATTCGCGTATAACAACTCCACTAATAGGTCCACCGGAAAATCGCCCTTTGAGAGTGTGTACGGCTTTCCACTTACCCAATTTCTAGACCTAAAACCCACAACCATGTAAGGGAGAAGTAGTGCAGCTGCTGAGGATCTGGTCGAACACCTAACCCATACCCATGCTGAAATCCGAGCCAAACTCCAAACCATGACCTAGAAATACCAAGCCCAAGCCAACCTACACCGAAGAGAGAGCGAGTTCAGAGTTGGAGAATTAGTGATAGTCCACCTTAAAAAAGAGAGGTTTCCTTTGAGAGTCCACCAAAAATTGAGTGAACGAAAGATTGGCCCATTCCGAGTCCTCAAGAGAATTGGGCCCAATGCTTATTTACTCGACTTGCTGCCAGACGTCTAGACATCGCCAGTCTTCAATGTATCAGATCTCTTCTTATATCATGGAGATGAACAGACAGATGCCACCCCACTAGCAGTTCCCGCCGATGACACGCGCCAACCACCCGTCGCGAATGATGCCGATCAGATTGAAGATATTGCCGACATCCGAGATATGACGACTAGACACGGTCTCTTCCGACGATATCTAGTCAAATGGAAGGGACGACCTTTTACGGATTGCACCTGGATTGATGAGGATGAACTCCGACGAGTCCGCCCTGATATACTCCAGAGCTTCCACGATGCCATCTCGACGGAGCGAGATTCTTTTCAGCAGGGCGGAGTTGATGCAACGTGATTCCATCTCCGCTTTTTATTTGACGTTTTCATTTTTAAATTTTATTTAATCATGCAAAAAAAGGCTCATTATACAAGGCCTTTATTCTCTTTTCTTTCTGCATGATTTCTTTCCTTTATTTTTATTTCCAGAATTTTGTTGCTATTTTAGGGGGGATTAGCCTCTATAAAAGGCCCCCTTTGTATTAGGATTAATAAAGTTGAATTTGAGTTAATTTTCTCCACCATAATTCTCTCTCTTTCTCTCTTTCGAATTTCCCCTCTCCCCTCTCCCTCCTGTGTTTCCTCCTAACCCTAACCATCTCTATCCCTGCCGCCTCTTCCCCTACGCACCTCGCCGCCCCCCGCCTGCCACCTCTCCGCCTCCCCGCGCACTCGCCAGCGCCTCCGCACTCCCTCCTTTTCGCCTCCCGCACTCCGATCACCACACCCAGCGCCATCGCCTTCCCACTACCATCTCGCCGCCATAGATGTCAAGGCGCGCGCCTAGGCGCGCCTAGGCGGCCGCCTAGGCGTCTAGGCGCCCCAGGTCTTGCGCCTAGGAAGAGCGCCTTAGTTTAATTGAAAATGGCGCACCTTGGGTCTACGCCTTGGGTCGCCTGGGCGCCTTGGCGCGCCTGGGCGCCTAGGCGACTATTTTTTTGTGTGTTCTACACGTATATCGCATTTTAAAAATGCGATATACATAGCGCATTTACAAAATGCGATATACGTAGCGCATTTTGAAAATGCAATATACATGTCGCATTTTTAAAATGCGATATACATATAAAAAAATAAAAAAATGATGTCGCATTTGAGACATGCGATATCCGTTTGCTTTAAATAACTATATGTCGCATGTCTCAAATGCGATACGCAGTGCACACATTGGAAAACGCCTAGACGCGCCTAGGCGCGCAGGTTTAACGCCTTGTCGCCTTGCCGCCTTAATAACCATGCTCCCCCCCTCCCCCCCGAACCAACCCGCCTGCCCTCTCCCCGGCACCATCTCCCCTCCCATCGGCCCATGTTCTTCCCCCCCAGCGCCATCTCCGCTCCGCCCTGAGCCGCATCTCCACGCCGCGCCGCCCCGACCCCCTATCCACCACCTGCGCCTTCCTCCCCGAGCTGCAACCACACGATTTCGCCCCGACGCCCACCGCAGCACCTGCAATACCGTCAGACGCGGCGGCCCTCACCGCCCCCGCGATCTCCTGCAATACCCTCCCTACAACAACCGCCAACCCCAGCTTGTTCGCAAGCCTCCGCCTCGTTGGATCCCGGAATTCCTGTGCCGTCGAAGCCTTCCCAGCCGCTGTTTCCTTCAAGGATCAGATCTGAAGCGTGCCGAAATTCCTTGCCGGTTATGGTATGAGCGCCAACTCCACCATTTAAATTCCACCGCATAATTATTAGTTTGTGGACTGTTATATTGTTAATTGGTTTGGTGATCGATTGAGATTCCGTGCCGCAAATATTGCTATTTATTTCCCATAATCGATAACTATTCGTATTGCCCTCAGTTTGTGGAGAAACCGGTGCTAAACGCGAGTAACTTGACGTTTATTGTTGCTGAAATTTGCTTATCTCTCATCATTTTATTCGATCGTCATTTTAATTCATTAGTTTCATTGTCGAGTCACCATTTAGTTCATTACTCATTCTGTTTGCATCAAGAAGTGACCAGAACAACAGTTGTAGTGTTACTAGTGGTGGTAGGCAATGAAGTCTGAAGGATCTGCATTAGGCGGGAGTAATCTGCATCATTGTGATGAACAATCTTGCCATTGGAGGTAGGAGATGCCTCTTCCACATAATAGGCATCCTCATAAGCATTATTGGCGTGATAAGAAGGTATGCCAAACTTCTGCCAGCGTCGTTCAGTCGGGTGGTTCCACCTACCACAGCGAGTGCATTGAGCAATAGAGTCTCGCCCACAACCACGACCAAATTCATGGCCTCGTCCAGATTCTCGTCCACGGCCACGACTCGGATCACGATCACGTCCTCCTCGCAAGCCTTATCTGCCTCCTCGCCCAGATGAGGCGATGTGTGCAAAGTTCTTTGTTGAAGGTAAGACGGGAGGTCGGACAACGGATGTCTCGAGCTCCTCAAGTCGACCAAAGATGGCCTTCATTGTTGGCAGTGTGTCTGATATAAGAAATTGCTCTTTCACTGCATGGTATCAGGCCATCAAGGAAGCGGTATACCTGTCAGTCAAAACGCTCTTGTATCTGTTTGGTGCAACATGAGGGCTGGAATATTGCAAGCTCCTCATACAGGCTGGATAGATGCCTGTAGTACTCGATGAGGGTGGAATCACCCTGAGATGCCGACCAGATTCGCTTGTAAATGTCTGCAAGGCGTGACTTCATCTTCTGGGAGTATGTTTGCTCGAGATCCTCTCACATTTCCTTGGCCGTATTTTTGTAAAGAAGATTTGAGGCAATGTGAGCCTCAACACTGTTGGTCATCCAGTTGATAACCAAATAGTTGTCAGTCTGCCACTTGTTGTACTCTTTATCCTTCTCTCTAAAAAATCTTTAGTCAAAATGTAGAGTTTCCTCTGACCACCAATGAACACCATAAAAGATCGAGACCAAAGCACATGATTTTCTGTGCCCTTGAGTTTGATAGTAGTGCCTTGTGCCATAATATTCGTGGTCAAGGCCTTTGTCTCGGTAGAAGAAGGTGCCATGGTGGTCTCAAAATAGAAAGACGATCCTGTGATCAACTAAGGATGCATATAAGAGCTAAAAAATTCCCTAGAACTCACGTTTGCCCTTGAAGAAGGGTTGAGAAGCCTCAATGGACAATATATCTGGATCCTTGAAAGCAGTCCGTGATGAGTTTTGGATCTCCAAAGAGTCCTACGGTACCCGTGGAAGGTAGCTGTGGGGCTGACGACCTTCGTAGGAGGTCCTGAAAATGCAGGGTAACGCTAGCGGGAGGGCTGTTGCACTGGAGACGATTGGAGGGCCTTGCGCAGGGCTCTAATTCAGGGAAGAGGGCCCGTGCAGGCTTTTGTGAGGCTTGAAGGTGGCGGTGGAGATTTTAGGTCAGAACCCCGGTCTAGGACTGTTGCTTTGGTACCATTTGGAGAAGAGAGACAAAATGGATGTCTATTCCATAGGGCTAGGGTCTCTTATATAGAGAGAAAACCCTATAGAGTATACGAGGAAAAATACATAAATACCCCTGAGGGGTTACAGAACCCGAAGGGTTAAGGGTTACGGAACCCGAAAGGTTACAAACATAATTGTAATATAATAATTCTAACAATAATAATTCTAACAATATTGATATATTTTAGATCGGGTTTGCACACCCGAAATTTTTGAGATACGTTTTCAATTAGGAGTTAAATTTTACGGTTTTAAATATCAGATGATCTCCGATCAACGAACGGTTGATTCCGTTGGTCTTATTTCGTCAAATTAGATTTTTATGTCGTCTCGATTTGTTTTGCGATTTCGGATTTCATGTTGCGCCTTTTTCGTGACACGCTTTACAATGCTATGGACTGTTGGTCGATTTCGCTCGAGCGACTTTTGATTCACGATTAGTTGATCGATTTAAGTTATTTAATATTGTCTGATAACTTTGTTGGGTTAAACGGACTCAAATCGGGTTGGGTTCGGGTTCCGGTTTGTGCGGATGAGGATGTTACACACATACACTCGCAAATACAAATCATTGTAACATATACGTCGAATAGATGCATTGTATAGCTTCTACATAAAATATATATTATACAAGACATAAACAAATCAACTAACACAAAGTAACTGCTTAACATTCACAAGCACAATATATATCCAACTTGATAGTAGGCAAATACTTACAATCACAATATTTTGAAGGTTACTAACAATCAATTCCTCATACAATCGTATGTACTATTTGTAGTAGAGAGAAGCCACAAGAAAGAAAAGCCTTAAATTTTGGAATTCGGTTTCATTTCTCCATGTCAGGAAAGAGAAATTTCGGGGAATTTTGGTGAAATTGTTGGAAATCTTGGAAATGTCTCTAAACTGGATTTTTTCTCAAATATTAAAGTTTTTAATATTTCTAAGTCAAATAAAATAGACATGCACACTTATTTGTAAAATAAAATTGTAAATATAAGTTTTGAAGTAATATTATTATCATAATCATCATCCATGTTGATACGAAGAGTAATGTGTTGCTTAGAGTCAGAACCGTATGCTAAACTGGAAGCAAAAGTCATCATAATCACATTGTCAATAAGAATGAGATGACACATACAATAATAACTCGTAATCAAAAGACACACATATTAAAATAAAGAAAAATAAAAAATAAGCTCTTCAATTAGAAACTTGAATTTAACTGTTAAATCTTGTGGCTAATAGATTTGGTTTGGATTTAGATCTAAAATTCAGAAACTAACTAATGAAACTTCTTCAAATAACATAAAGCACTATAATAACTCAACATCAATGAATAAATAATTGAAAATTAATTAATATATTCAAATTTCGATGAAAGCGAAGGGTAGATTCCCTTATTTTTGTTGTTTCTCCGAAACGACACACAATTTCGATGAAATTTTGTTGATATTTGGGTGATATTTCATTGAAATCTGGAAAACGAAAGGTACCGTTTCGATTTTGGTGACCAAAGAAATATAGTCTCACATCATCTGTCAATGGGACTTTGGAGAGTCAATGAGGCTATATAAAGGGCCCCACACCCTTGTACTCTTTGAGAGATTGAAGTAGAAGAATATGCCCCTTGAGACGTTCTCTCGTGGTTTCCTCCCGCTCCTCATGGAGTAATATTCCACGCAAAATCTCTGTGCTATTCACCGTTTATTGCTTTTTATCTATTTTTCATTCCGCATTATGATTTTCCACACCGTCCTTGAGCGGGTTGAAGAGAGCAGGGTCAACTAGAGATGAAGATGTCAAGTCATTGGGGGGGGGACTTTCAGGTTCGGACCTGAACTGCCGAGTCTTGCTCTCTTTGTTCTGATGCTCCAGTGTATATTGAACACGTGTATTTCCCCCTATTCCTAGGCTAGAGAGCCTTTGGTTGGTGCGACAGTTGACTATGCGAATTCTGTGCATGAGGCAAGTTTTTGGGTATCTATTGGTGCTGCTTGTTTCAAATCACATCATGACCGGTGAAGCCTTTCTTAGTTTTACAGGTTTTTTAATTAGCAAGAACTTTGTGATGTTCCGTTTGGGAGGATTTCACATGGAAAATGTAATTGAGCTTGCAAAGGGTCTTTTTGACTCCAAAAAAAAATTCTCTTTATGCTCAGTCATCTGCATAGTGGGATCTTTTATTTTGTTCATAGTCATGAATTTCAGTGGTTATCTGTTGCCGTTCATAATCTGAAACTCCTTCCTAACTAAACCATTTTCTTCTTTTTCTCAAATTTACCATCGACCTGCCCATTGATATATTATTCTTTGATGTGGGTGTTGTGTTAATATTGCTCCGTCCTTAGGAAGTGGTTGACCTTAGTTTGTGTTGGAGGTTAAGTTGTGCCTGATTTCTTACTGAAAAAATGTATTAAATTTATATTCCTTGTTACAATACGTATTAAGACATGATGAATGTATAGAGGTCTGGAACTTGAACATGGTTATGAATAACATCGACATCAGCACTCACCATAGAAGTCCCTGCAATGTGTTTAAGAAGTTTGAGCTAGCTAGAGTCCAACAGCCTGATTTGTTATGTAACGGGACTAGTATCACTATGACATCAAACATTCTACTGGATAGAGGTTATCAGGGGGATGCATGCAGTGATTTAATTGAAATGAGATGACTCTTCTATTTCTTATTTAAAACTCTGCCTTACGTCAAACTTATAGTTTTGTCATTAAAAATTATTTCATTGGTGTGCTCTGTAGGGACCCAAAGAATACTAATGTAGTGGAAAATATGGTGAAGGCTCTCGCTCGAGTTGTTTCAGCAATTCAGGTAATGTGGATGGTCTTTTGCATTTTCATTCACCTTATGAAAAAGGATTGTACACTAATGTTGGTATCTAAATTTATAATTTGTCCTCTATGCATTGAATATATAATCTGGCTATGCATTCAGTTTCTTGTATCACTTTCTTCACATGATGTACCGCTTTTATATATTCTTTTCCTATTATCTCTCTATGTTTTTGATGAGTATTTCTGTGACTATATTTTGCTTGTAAACTTGATATAACATTCTTGGCTAAATATCATTTCACATTTTTTTTTAAATTACTTAAAATTCCCCTCGAGCTCATTTCCACTTCTTCAAAACTTTTTGGTGCATCTTTTGTTGTTTTGTGGAAGTGCTTGCATATCATAAAGTGGGTCATAGTTGTCAATATTGATCCCTAGCCCGCGCACGACCACGCATCTAGTAACTAATGAAGAAGTCATGAATTCTACCCTAGAGTGGGTTAATGTAGGTTAGTCTATCCTACCCACACTAAGTGTGATGAGAGGAGATAGATCTGTAAACCCCCGAGGATCCGGGTGCCTATTTACGACACTTTCGCGACATTTCATTCGCATGAGATCGCACAAGCTACAGAAAAACAGGGGAATTTTTTTCGCGCTGCTATGTTTGCATATGACATTCACATTCTTTGCATAAACCACAAGGACAAGAAGAACAAGTGTCACCACCACTTCATTTCATAAATTTTCATATAATTAAATCATGTACAAGAAATCTGCTAGTACATACAGTATAACCCAAAATTTTGTACAGAAAAGAAAGCATTTACATCTTAAAGTGAACCAAAAACTGCAACAATACAAAATACCGTCTAGTATATACTCTGTCTGCTGAAGTCATCAACCCGCTACTACGCTAAAGGCTCCTTGCCTGCCATGCGTGCAAGGAAGAAAAGGCGTCAGCGGGCGCTGGTACTTCCCATAAGCTTATAAAAAAATCAACTGGTATTTAAAATGTTCAAAAGTAACAAATAGAAAGGTGGAACAAGTACAATTTACATCTACTTGCGTAAGTAAAAAGGTATTCAAGTTGTTTGTAAGCATCTCTCATGATTGCCCATTAACCCAACATTTTTCATATATGACATATTTATATTGTAGTTGAATATTCATGAATGTATGAGTGTAAGTATATATCATCATTTTATTCAGAGATTATGTTTTTGAGTGATGATGGAATAGTTTGAGATTGGAATGGTTTCTTGATTTATTTAGATTCTTAAGTTTAGCGGATAGTCTGTGGTGTTGGTTAGTGTGCAACCTCACACTATGACTCTAAGACTTTGGGAATGTTTTAGGGTTGGGGTGCCTCCGTATGCATGCGGTGTAGTATAATGTATCCTAACTAAGTTCCCAACACGTCCACTAGCTTAATGGGATTTTGAATTAGATTATAGTCACTTCCAATTACTCAACTTTAAATGTGATCCCTTCAAACCTCAAAAGTAACTGTCTCAGATGTAACTCTATGTAGATATAGATATGGATGATCTGGATGTAGAATCGCCAAGTCTGTTGGCGAAAGTAAAAACTCAAGCGGTTAAGTAGCTAACAAAAGGGCTCTTCCGTTTCGCCCTCTAGTTGGAAGTGCGGTGCAATAGAGGGATAGGTGTACTCCAAAACTACGCCGCTGAGATGGGTGAGAAAGACTCTATGGAAAAGTCACTCTAGAAAAACAGCCCGACCGGTAACAGGAAAACGAGCTCGTATGAAAAACTAAAAACCGAGGATCCCCCGCCTGAGTATCCTAAAACAAAAGGTCATCGGAACTGGTCAAAAGTCGGGATCCCAACGAGGCGTAAAAACACTGCAAGCTCGCGTAAAAACCGTGAAAATGACTGGGATCCTAGACCCGTGCCCGAAGCGGCCGTTGCCCTAACTGGGCTTTCGATCTCCCGCCTAGTTGAGGGTCACCGCACCATCGCACGGTCAGGTGGGAGGATCACCATGACTGGCACCATTATCAGTCATAACATATTCTGATTTGCAATTAGTAAAGTATTCTCAACTACCTTAGATAATGATTCATGAAATCGAAATATAGACTTTAGTTTGAGGACTGATTTTTCAACTTGATGTCCTTAATATGTACTAAATTACAACGTGATGTGATGATAAACTAACAGATTTACGTATACAATTAGATTCTTTCAAACAAATCTAACCTGATATGATTTCTAGAAGATCATAACATCATTTATTTTTAAGAGTGATTTCTAGGATCTGATCTCAAGTCCTATAAGATAGAGATTTATATACTTAGTAACTAGTCTATTCACGTGGTAACCTCTTTTTTTACTAAGAGCTTTTAATATGAACCACAACCCTCTTATGCCAGCTTGACTTCCAACTATTACACAATGAAGTGAAATTTAGAATACATTTGAATCCTGGACCATATTAGATTGAAGGAAAATAATGTTTATTATATTTGAAATAGACATTTTTTTTCTAAGATTCAATCTATTCCAGTGTATATGGTTTAACCATATAAATATCGTATGTATTAATCAGATAAAAGTAAGGAAAACTATTTGATTTATCAACAATAAGTTGCTCCACTGAAATGACTTGTTAATGGAGAGAATGATTTCCTAGTACATCAATGATATAGTTTTGTCACTAAACCAGTAAGTGATTGCTAACTGTATGGGTTGCCAGAGTAAGTAAAAATATTTTAGCCAATTTCTAGAAAGCAAAATGAGAAGATACATCGAGAATATCAATATATATATATATATATATATAACGTGATCTTGCAATGTCAATATATGTGTTCACAAGACGGTATCATTTGAAAAGATCATGCACTTCAAATTTTCTTTATGGTAGCAATCATTGAAAATGTAAGGGGTCAAAATTACCAAGGGATAATATGAGCCCGGCAATTATTAGACTGCTGCAATAAAAATTTAATATATCAAAACTTACTTATATATATAGGAATAGTCCCGAGATTTCGATTGAAATCAAGTGACCCCGTAAGAATTCCATCACTATGTATAATACTCACTGTTTGCTTACATTATATTATCTTTTTTTTTCTTTCAAAATACACCCGATTTTTTTGCATTTTTTTAAAACCTATTTTCACCTTTGTTTTACTATATTGGGAGATGACAACCACCATGTCCCACATATTTGAGAAATTTGTTTGATTTCACCATCCGAGAAGCAAAACCTGACGTTGAGAATAGTTCTACTATAATCAAACAAAAACCCTCACATCATTTTTTATATAAACAGTAACCACTCAAAAGGAAAATTATTCTCAACTCAAGTTCAAACACCACTTATGATTCCCAAAAAAAACTTCATCCAAATTACATGTAAGAATACCCTTAACAACAAAAATTTGATCAGAACATCTCTGTATAGGATTACCATATGTAAAACTGCATAGATGATAGCAAGAGGGTGATGAGATTATGCATGCATGGCAGCAATAAGGGGGAAAGTGATGTACACTTTTTAGATTGACGTAATTCAATTCAAGCATGCAACATCCCAATTGGAGTGGCCTCCTGCTGCTTGTTGCAGAAATCTCGATCGATTGCAGAGGCTCCAGATCGGCTGCTGAATAGCAACACAAATGCCACGACTTCTAGCTGGAGGCTGGAGCACCTTCCTTGGTTGGAATTCCAACAACAGCTCCAATTTAAGGAGAAAGAGTAGCAACTCTAGGGAAATGTGAGTTGTGGCTCTCTCTTTCTTGTTGGAAGAAAAATAGAGAGAAAGAAGAGATGGTATTTGAGAAGCAAATGGGGGAGAACATGTCTCTTCGTTGGAAATGGAGTAATAGAAAAGGAGAGGGAGGGGAATGGACATTGGGGTTATTATATAGGAAGAGGAGGGAAAGGGAGAGAAGAGGGTAGACTTGGGTATTGACAAGTGGGGGGAAAATTGCCAAGTGAGGGGAGTAGCAAAGGCCAAGTGTCGTACAATTAAAGTGCCAAATGGACTGAGAAAAGGAGGGCAAAACCCACGGCTGGGATTTGCTACAGCAGTTAGTTTTTTTTTTGTATTTACAAATTCTAATCTCTTTATTTCATATTCTTAAAAATCTACCGTACACGCACCTCGGGTGTCGGATTTCGATGCACCATATCTCGAATTGATCGTCTCAAAATGATGGTCAATATGAGTATAATATTGATATACTTTCGATCGGGTTTTGAATACCCGAAATTTTCGGATACGGTTTTTTTTGTTGAAGTTTAAATTTTTGTGATTTAAAAATATCAAACGATCTCCGATTGACGAACGATCAATTCCGTTGGTCTTGTTTCGTCGAATCGGATCTATTGACGGTCTTGGTTTGTTTTGCGGTTTTCAAATTTGCGTGGTGGCTTTTCCGCGACACGCATTACGATGCGACCGATTTTTGGTCGATTTCGCCCGAACGACTTTTGATTCGCGATCAATTGATCATTTTAGGTTGTTTGGTGTTGACTAACAACTTTATTGGGTTAATCGGTCCCTAATCTGGTCGAGTTCGGTTTATGGAGATTTCGGATGTTACAAGATCGAACAAACAAAACCACGTAAGAAGTTGCGTCTTCCAGTTTGAGCTTGGTATTTGGCACCCCCCTGAAAGATGAGAGATGCGTCTTAGCAGGATTAGTAGTTTGGTGTCATAAGTTCTCATAATAGAAATGAAGGTTTCTTTCCTTAGTATGGTTGGGGATAATAAGGATATTTAAGGTTACTAGCTATAAGTTGGATTAGTGTCTAAGTTATTCCGGCTAGAAAATGGATCGTACGGTTGTGGATTTGATATACGAACGGTGTTGCATTGTGCAAATAATATGCCGAATTTCAATTATGGATTTAAATTGGAGTAAAGATGAAATTGGGAAATTAATATGTACAATTACTTTAATGCGGGCTTAACAATGACCCAAAATGTGTCATTTTAGGATTTTCACTCTGTTCTGTCATTGGAAATAACTTCCACTAACGTGCTACTTCAACTAGGGTAGGTTAGTCCCCAAGAAAGATTATTTCCTTCCAAGGGAAATGAATCCACAACTCGAGTATCTATGTACAAAAGAACTCAATTGCTATCCCTTGCTAGTATATAGACCTTAGTGCACACATTTAGAAAGCTTTGAGATTGTGGAGTGAGTCATGGTGCAACTCAGGAGAAAGATGAATATTTTAGGGCACTTGGGCTTGATGAGCAACACACAAGAATTGAGAACTTTAGCTCACAAGCTCACCTTGATTTTGCCTCAAAAAGTTCATTTATATGTAAAGAGATGAAATGCATAAGTAGATTCTATGCGAAGGACATTTAACATCATTAAAAAGGTTTTGGAGTCATTTAAGATAATTAAATATTTGAGGTGAGTGTTGTTAACTATACATAGAAACATTTCAAAGAAAACTACACATAGGAAACAACCTTGACACTTAGGGGCTGTTCGGCTCCCACTCTTTCTCTTTTTCAAATACATTAAATAAATCATTTTTCCTTCATCAATTCCATCAAAAAATAATACATTATACCATCATATCATATAAAAATTATAAACTACTCCACTTCTACTCACTTTTCCAAACATCAATACAATCACATCACAATAATTACTCGCTTTTCCAAACTTCAATACAATCATATCACAACAAACCCACCCCCAGTTTAACCCTCTATCCAAACACCAAAACACAAAAATGGGTTAATCTTATCCCAGTTTAACCCACCCTAACCTGCATACCAAATACATCCTTAGACAAAATTAGTCGACCTAGTATTAATAAAATTAGTCGATTAAAAAGTAACCACTCTATAGGTTTTAAGGTTAATCGACAAAAAAATGTCCTCCTGAATCTTCAGTTAGTGGAATCAATAATCACAATCCGTTTCCACAAAAAAATACATGTAACATGTATCTATCAAAAGTGTGTCCGTACATATGCATTACATATCATGTCTCTCAAAGCTACAAGAAGGTAAAAAATATAGGTGAAAGTAAAAGCTAGTACACCCCAAATGGAAATCGTGTAGTTGCACAAAAAGAAATCTCCAAGCAAGAGCCGTTCACTACTGCAGGTGCTCTGGTCCATTTGCTGATCCAACACAAAGGTACGTTATGAGCAACGTTGCCTAGTACGATGCTAAAACTACAAGTAAAGTACTAAACAAAGTGTGCAAAAGAAACCAACTGGATAAACCATCCTTACAAAGAACCGCACTCCTATAAATATCAATTCCATTAACCTTAATTTCCCAAGTATCCTGGATAATCTGTCGTCTTGGTCCACATGGGACCTCACACTATGACTCTAGGGGTGCGTTTGGTTCATGGGTTATCCAGGGGAGGATAACCCGGTTTTGTGTTTGTGTGTTTGGTTGGTGGGTTAAGGGTTGGGAGGGTTTGTGTGATGTGATTGTATTGAAATTTGAAAAAGTTGATAGTTATTATGATATGATTTATTGAAATTTGAAAAAGTGGGTAGTTGTTGTGCTGTGATTGTATTGAAGTTTGGAATAGTGAGTAGAAGTTGAATATTTTATGATTTTTAGATGATATGATGGTATAATATATAAAATTTTTGATAGGAAGTGAGTGGGCCCCACTAGTGGGTTGGGAATGTGGGGTAACCCGCCCAAATTGGGGGGTACTCCCCACCGAACGAGCACTAAGGCACTAAGAAAACCTTAAGGTTGGGTTGCCTCTGCGGGCATGTGATGAGGTACACGGCATCCTAAGTTCCCAACATGTCCACTAGCTTCCCATCCCAAGTGTAACATCTACGCTATTCACCCCGAGCGCCCCACTTGACTTTCCAATTGTTATTCCAAACCCTTGATTCATTTCAGCCCACGAATCATCACGAACCACCCAAGTCCACTACCCATGTGCAAGAGTCCACTATTGTGTAGGGCACGAGCTAGGGCACCGATCACTTAGATTATCCATACCACTACCCATGTGTAACCAATCTAGGAAGACAAAACCTCCAGCTCTGTGTGCCTGTTTGAGCACAACATTTGCATGATTTTGCTTCGGATAATGTGACATGAAAAACATGGCTATATCATTTTTTTGTCTCCTTGTTTTTATTATAATATTTCCCAACTGTAATTTTGTTAAAGTTGGACTTGCTATATACATTTATGGTTTAACTCGCCATTTTCGTGTTTGAATTTAGTCCCTGCCACTTAAATCATGTTTGTGAGATTCTGATTTTCTAATTTAGGATTGGATTTAAACTTAATTGGTGACTTATGGGTGAATTGTTTGAATTGATATATCTTGTTATCCTAGGTTCCGGATACAAGTGACGAGAGTCTTGCAGCTGTTGCAGGAATGTTTAGCAGCAAAGCCAAAGGTTCATGACATTCTTTTACTATTTAAATTTTTATATGCTTTTTCTGTTTTTTTATAATTTGTGAGCTTTTTTTAAAATGAGAAAGGGCGGTGTCCTGAGATGGGGCCCACTGCAGATTGTATCATTAATAATAGCAAAAGGATTTAATTTGCAAGCTTATGATCTTTTTTTTGCATCTGGGGCATACTTACTCGCATCTAGCTTATGTTTTTTAATGTCACTATTTATTTGCAGTCTGGGACATAGATGATACTTCCTTGGAGCTATAACAACTAATTTGTTGTCATCTTGTTTGTATTATCGCTTGCAGGAATTGAATGGAGCATGGATTATGATTCTTCCAATGCTGCTGTTCTTGTAGCAAGTGAAGCTCATGCTATAACTTTAGCTGTTGAAGGCCTGCTAGGTGTTGTCTTTACTATTGCCACTTTAACGGATGAGGCTGTAGATCTGGGTGAGGTGAGGTGCTCACTTTCTTTTTTGCTAATAATAAACTATATTCAAATGTTGACGAAATCTTTTATTTAATACTCAGATTGAATCACCCAGATGTGAAGATGATCCATCATTTAATTACACTGGCAAAACTGCTGTTGTCTGTCTTGCTATGGTTGATTCAACGTGGTTGACTGTCCTTGATGCCTTATCTCTTATCCTAACTAGGTAGGTAAAAATGACCAGTTGTCAGATGAATTTAATCTGCTATATTATCTCCCACCCCCTTTCTTTGATATACTTGTAAGTGCTTTTCATGAATAAAATTTATTGTTTTGAAGGTCTCAAGGTGAAGCCATAATTCTTGAAATATTGAAAGGTTATCAGGCTTTTACTCAGGTAAATAGCATTCCTCATTTTCTGGTGCTACTTGTTTTATTTCCAACTTCTTCAAAAGATATGCTTAAATAAATTAAAGAAACAAGTATCTCTTTTACAATCTTATGCTACTTCCATTTAGGCATGTGGAGTTCTTCGTGCCGTTGAACCTTTGAACTCTTTCCTGGCTTCCCTATGCAAATTTACAATCAATATTCCAACTGAATTTGAAAAAAAGAGGTAATTTTTTATTGACTGGATATTTTTATTTAGGAAACCATCACGCCCCATCCAGTGCACTTAAGGGGAAAAGGCCTTCTGAATTGGAAATATCTTGATTGAAAATCTGGCATTACTTTACAACCTCGTGTAATTTGTAACACCGGTTTTGTTGACTTACTGCACAATTGTTTGTCATAGCAGAAGCCTTAATCTTTTATGTTTTTAGAACATAATTATTTCGTAAAAGTGTAAAAACCATATTTTATTTCACACGTATAAGGCTATTGAAAGTGTACAAGAAAACAAAGCAAAATCCAGAATCGGAGCATACTGCTATGCCGAAGACCATGTCATCAACATAGCGAACACAACTTTACCATTCCTGATTTGAACGTGAGATCTGAAGCACCTGGTCCAGGGGGTAGACATTCATCAAACAAGGGGAGAGACTGGGCGGTAGTGAGGATTTAGATTTAGGTCTGATAAACACTAAATTATTTATTAGGGAATCTCGCTTATGACTCCATCAGAAAAGTTATTTAAAATGTACAATTTTCCGATTTCATCTCAATCATGTACAATAGTTGTCGAAAGAATTATGTAGTCAGTGTACCGTTTGTTCTTTTTATTATTCTATATCTGTCTTATGTAATTTACCCATGTGTTTTCTCTATATAAGAGACCCTAGGGTTCTCTGGAATAAACAACAACTCTCATTCTTCCAACATGGTATCAGAGCCTAGGGTTTAGGCTCTCTCTACCCGCCGCCCTTCCCCCACCCTCCAACCCGTCGTCGCCTCTCGACCTCCAGCGCCAGCCCCCGCCTCCAGCACCGCCCTCGGCCTCCAGCGCCGGCCCCCGGCCCCAGCCTAGGCCGCCGCCTCCCGGTCTCAGCCTCGCCTCCAGGCCCCCGCCTCTCGCCTCTCGACCGTGCCCCCGTTCCCGCTGGCTTTTCTCTAACCGGCGTCCTCTGCGGCCTCTTTCGTAGCGCCTTCTTCACCTCATCTATGGATTTTGGTGCGTAACGTCTACTACACACTCGAATCCTATGCAGTTTGTGTAGACACATGTTTCTCTGTCTAACAAACCCTAGTTCTTCATCTGCGGCGATATGTCAGACATCCAAGGTTGATATGCCCTTCATAGGTGCGTTCAAGGGTCCCACGCCGATAGTGAAGATGGACTAGTCGAACTATGAGCTCTGGGTGATGCAATTCATGAGCCTCATGAAGTCAAACGGTTAGAAGCACATTCTTACGAGGATGAGCCAACAGAGAAGACCGGGATTTATGCCTCATTGGAGGGTGATGACTCGTATGCCAAGGTCTGGTTGTAAGGCACGTTGTCGATGGAGATTGCCAATGACGTCCTCCATCAGCCCACCGCTAAAGCGATGTGGGACATTCTCGCGGCAACATATTCCCAGGTCTAGAAGGAAACCAAGATGCTCCAACTTCAGCACGACATATTTACCATGAAGCAGAATGGGCGACCACTTCATTCCCTGTATACACTCCCTTCGAGGGATGTTTGAGAAACTCTACAACACTATCCCTCTGACGGCCACACCCGAGAAGCAGAAGACTTTTTGTAATGCTACCATGGTAGGAGTCCTTCTTACGGCTCTTGATCCTGAATATGATGCGGCCAGATCACAGATACTTGCAGATGCTACCATTCCTCCTATGGAGGATGTATACCGGAGGCTTAGGCCCATCTTTGTCCCCTCCAGCACGTCTACACCAACCTCCTTCAGTGATGGCTGCTTCCAGAGGGAGAGGTGGTTCCTCTTCTTCATTCCGTGGTCGTGACCGTGGAACTGGAGGCCGTGGTGGTCGGTGTCGTCCACCCTGCAGTTTTGTCACAGTACATGTCACTCGGAGGATACATGCTATTCTAAAAATGGCTTTCCAGCATCAGCACGGGTGGCAGAACATGTTGCATCTCCATCATCGTCCGCTTCGGATCAACGGTTTGAGGAACTCGTCGCTCGGTTACGGGATATATTGCCTCCTGCTTCTACAAATTCTTCTGGAGCTCTTCGAATATAGCTACGTCTGCTTCTGCCAGTACTTCTGCCACGACCAGCACCTTAGGTAGTGCCTGTGTCTTACCACATGTTATAGTTCAGACATATCCGATTGGATCATGGACTCTGGTGCCACGCACCATCTATGTAGAGACAGAGACAAACTTTATCATACAGAGAGATTTCTCCAGGGCGGTCGGTGATCATCGCCAATGGGACTCATTTCCCCATTGTTGGACATGGGGAGGTTATGTTATCCTCTTCCATGCGTCTAAAGAATGTCTTACATGCCCCTGAGTTTTCGATGAACTTACTCTCTATTAGCCAGATTACAAAAGATCTGCATTGTCATGCTATATTTGACCCATCTTCTCTTATATTTCAGGACATTCTAACGGGCTGGGTGATTGGTTGTGGTTCTGAGCAGGATGGTCTTTATCGTCTGAACCGGACTTCATATGCTGGAGTCTCATCTCATGCTGTTGGATGTGTCTCTCCCTATACATGACACCTACGCTTTGGTCACCTACCTCTACAGAAGATGCGCCACCTTTTGCCTCAGATATCTCCAAGTTCGTCCTTCCGGTGTGGAGCTTGTCAGTTAGGGAAGTACCATAGAACTAGCTTCACGAGTCGTCAGAGTCGGAGCAGTAGCTCCCCTTTTGAGTTACTTCATGTTGATATTTGGGGTCCCAGTCGTGTCCTTGATCAGCAGGGGCACATGTTTTATCTTGTCGTGGTTGATGATTTCCCTCGTTTGTCGTGGGTTTTCCTGTTAAAGAATAAATCTGAAGCCGGTCATGTTATCAAAAACCTTATCAATGAAGTGAACAATGTTTTTTAATCCAATGTGAAATATGTGCGTACTGATAACGCGTTGGAATTTTGTACTCGGTCTCTCTCACATTATTTTTTGTCAAAAGGCATTATACATCAAACTACATGTGCCTATACCTCCCAACAAAATGGATTTGCTGAGAGAAAACACCGTCACCTTCTTGACATTACTCGAACTCTACTTATTCAGAGTTGTGCTCCGATTTCTTTTTGGGGAGATGTTGTTCTTACAGCCTGCTACTTGGTAAATCGTATGCCGTCCACGGTACTTGGTGAGAAAATTCCCCTCTCTGTTGTTTTTCCAGATAAGGAATTGTTCTCACTCACCCCTCGTGTCTTTGGAGTTGTTGCCTTTGTTCATCAGCTATCACTAGGTCGTGACAAGCTCTTACCTAGAGCTGTCAAATGTGTATTCGTGGGTTATTCTCGAATGCAGAAGGGATATCGTTGCTATGATCCGGTTACCAGGAAATACTTTGTCCGTGTAGATGTTACTTTCTTCGAGTCTGTTATGTATTTTTCACCTGTAGGGGACAGAATGGTCTCTAACATATCTACTGATGAGGTCTATGTCCCCCCTCTTCCTATGGTGAGTCCTCCATTAGTCACTCCAGTACCTACTGTTGCGTCAGCACCACCATTAAATCCACCTCCACCACCACCACCTCCACCAAAACCACTTATCTCGCCACTACCAAAATTTTATACCCGGCGATCTGGTCCTGCTCATGCTACACGCCAACCATCCAGCTCGCCTCAGGTATGTCCAGATGTTACTACTAATGATAGGTCGAATAGTGTGCCTATTTGATCCGGCGAGTTCAGTGGATGATGATCTGGATGTTCCTATTGCGATGAGAAAGCAGAAACGCAGCTGTGCTTCATATCCTCTTGCCTCACAAGTCTCCTTTCATCGCCTCACTGGGGATTTTCAGAGATTTGCAGTGGCTTTATCCTCTGTGGAGATCCCATGGACCTATCAGGATGCCTTGAAAATTGATTGCTGGCGGTCTGCAATGGAGGAGGAGATGGCTGCTCTACAGTCGCGGGGCACATGGAGCTTGGTTCCCGCTCCTCCAGGAGCATCTGTTGTTTGCTGCAAATGGATATTCACTGTCAAGTATCATGTAGATGGTAGCCGACTAGTGGCACGAGGTTTCACTCAGACTTATGGAGTGGACTATATGGATACCTTCTCTCCAGTCGCCCGTCACTCCACTCTTCGTATTCTTCTGTCTGTAGCTGTGGTACGTGATTGGCCCTTGTTCCAGCTAGATGTTAAAAATGCATTCTTGTATGGAGATCTGTAGGAGGAAGTCTATATGTAGCAGCCTCCGGGGTTTGCTGCCGAGGGGGAGAAACATATGGTGTGCAGACTCCATAAGGCTATATATGGCCTTAAACAGAGCCCAAGGGCATGGTTTCAGAAGCTTTCTCATCTAATTGAAGAACAAGGATTCAAGAGATCCAATGTAGATCACCCACTGTTCATCCAGAAGACTACTCGAGATACAATTGTTATCATGGTATATGTTGATGACATTTTGGTTACAGGAGATGATGCTCAGGGGATAGAGATGAACAAAGCAATGTTGGGTCATCAATTTGTTACAAAGGACCTTGGTACATTACGATATTTTCTGGGGCTGGAGTTCGCCAGGAATGCACAGGGTCTAGTAATGACCCAGAGGAAATATATTACAGATATGCTTATTGAGACAAGCATGGTTGAATGCAGACCCTCTACTACTCCTATAGACCCCAGTATGAAATTATATGATAATGATACATAAGAAGTTGACAAGAGAAGGTATAGAGAAATGGTGGGGAAGCTTCTTTACATAACTATAACCCGACCTGATATTGCATTTGCAGTTAGCCGGGTAAGCCAGTTCATGGAACAACCGAGACGGGTACATATGGATGCTATATACATGTTACTCAGGTACCTAAAATCGTCTCCAGACACGGGATTATTGTTCAGAAAGGGAACCAGTTTATCTGTTTCTGCATGTGCAGATGCTGACTATGCAGGATGCCCTAAGGATCGAAAGTCTACCTCAGGCTTTGCTGTGTTTGTGGGTAGCTCTCTAGTTTCTTGGAAGAGCAAGAAACAAACGGTAGTGGCTAGGTCCAGTGCAGAATCTGAATATAGGACTATGGCACAAGCAAGTACGGAAATGATGTGGGTTTGAGCTGTACTAGAAGACTTGCATGTAGATGTACCTCTACCCATGCTACTGCAGTGTGATAATCAAGCCACATTGTGCATTGCCAATAATCCTGCCTTTCACGAGAGAACTAAGTATATTGAAGTAGACTGTCACTACACCAGAGACATGATCCAGAAGGGACTGATTTCTACTTCGCATGTTAGTTCTGGGGAGCAAACTGTCGACATCTTCACCAAACCGTTACTCAGAGGACCATTCCAGAAGTGTACTTCCAAGCTGAGCATGATCGATATCTATGCACCATCTTGAGGGGGAATGTCGAAAGAATTATGTAGTCCGTGTACCGTTTGTTCTTTTTATTATTCTATATTCTGTCTTATGTAATTTACCCATGGGTTTTCTCTATATAAGAGACCCTAGGGTTCTCTGGAATAAACAACATCTCTCATTCTTCCAACAATAGTACAAACCATCTTGGTGGACCTTAAGATCTTGATTTTCTCAAGTGTGATGGGTGATTATACATGCACCAAGCAGAAACTAGTTCTTGAGTGTACCCTCTAGCTAATTTGGCAACTCTTATCATTTCACACAAGTCGAATTGTTCATCCTAATCGTTTCTGGAAATTGGATAAAACCAGTTCTGTTAACTCGGCTCCTTTTGGCGGTACTGTGGGACAAGTATATCTCAGTACACTTGGTTTTAGAAGAAAGATAAATTTCTTTGTTATGAAACCCATATATGTCCATCGTTCTCAGCTTTAATACAGCTTTAATACTTCCCTTTTAGCTGGAACGTAGAAATCCATGATGCTCACCTTGGAAATGCATTTGGTAGAGAGAGAAAGTAGCTCAAAGCTTTTGTGATCACATCAACAGTCTGTCTATGTGAACTGACTAATTCAATTTTGACATGCCCATTTTCGATCATGCTCAAGTGTAATGACGAAGGTTGCAGAAATCGGTAGTCGGTGCTCGGTTGGCAGGGTCACTGACTAAGGATTAATCGACAATCGGGTGACCAATCAGATTTAGTCGGCCATTAGTCGGTTGTGAATTTTTTTAATTATTTTAAATATATAAATAATTTTTATACATATATTCTTATATATGCATAGAATTGTACAATTTTCTTTTTTTGAAAGAATATCTGTACACTTTCTATACTATCATAATGAAACAAATAAAGTAATTGACTTTAATATCAATAAGCATAATAGAATAAGTTTGCTTCAGAAAAAAAACAAAAAAAATAAAAAAACTCTGTAAAAGTTGGTCGAGTAGTCGGTTGACTAGGCCGATTAGTTGGGTTGACCGAGTAATGACCGACTAGGCTTAGTCGAGTCAGCTACCCCCCCGACTCGACTAGTCGACTGACTTTTACAACAGTGGTAATGACAGTCCACCTCAACATTCCCGGTACATTCCTGGAACGTTAGATTGTACGATAAATATATAATTGAATTATCACATCTCATGACCATGTGATTGAAGTCTAGCGAGTGAAGATCCTTAAACATAAATCTAATCCACATTAGTTAAGTAGTACTTGAGGCCATTATTCTATATTCGGATTCAACACTAAAGCAAGAGACAATAGTTTGTTTCTTACTTCTTCGTGTAACAAAATTGCCTTCAATATAAGTACAAAAATCATCTGCATACCAATGAACTTGGCAAATTTTAGACATGAATCAACTAATCTGATATACATTAAAGAAAATGTCAAGGTGATCGAAGGTTATGTATAATAGCTTGCCACTAGACACCTATACAATGTGTTCAGATTAATCTTCATATAAACGTGCATTGGACTCCATATGAATGGATGCAAGGATAAACCCCTGATATTCCGGTCTTGTAGTAGATATATAACATACTTTCTTTGTATGAGAATCAAGTCACAAGCATTTCTGATGGCCTCAGTGCCAAGATTGTAACGAATCTCACCTAAGGCCTTGAATGGTTGAACAATTCACCGATCTTTCTCATTTCAAAGGAGGTTTGGCGAAGGGTTGAGGTGTTTAGGTCCGTTACTTTGTCAAACATGAATTACTTAATTATAGCCAAAGTGTTGGCTAATCGGTTGTACGAGGTTTGTATGTAAGAATGCAAACAGACGGATACAGATACCGATATAGGTGTTACCATATACTTATCCTTTTTAAATATGGACACGGATATGAAAACCGATATCTTGGGGATATTAATAATTGCAAACCATATCCATAAGTATGGATACAGACATTCATAATTCATAATTCGGATATAACTATTTTTCTAACGAATACCGTTTATCCTAAGGATAATAAAATTTCCCCAAGACTTAATTCAATGTCAAAATTACACTAGCTACAAATACAATAAAATAAAAATAAAATAAAGTAATATGTTCAGCTAAACTTTTATAACAAATAGTTTAACACCATAAGATATATACTTAGATCAATTGCGAGGAAAAATGACCCCAACTATGCCTCAATTCCTAATTAAAGGCCTCATTTTTGAAATGATATAAAGAAGGTACTAAAATGTTAATTTTATGCTTTAAAATCAACATAGAAGGATTGCAAAAGCTTATGGAGGCATGTATTTAAGACAAAATATGATCAAACCTCTTATTATTACATTTCTAAATTCTAAAATAATGTCCTACTTGGGAATTAAGGTATAGCGAGGCATTTTTTGTAATTTATTATATTTAATTTTTCTGCATTTGAAATAACTTTGAAACACATTATATTACGTGTAACCTTATAATATATCCAGATATTTGTTTAGACACACATTGATAAATATGTTTATGATACACACACAAATATTTTTAGTAATATGGATATCCGTATCCGTATCTGCCAGAAAAAGTTGTACTATATCCGTATCCTTATCCTAATTTTTTTTGATGAGAAAGGGAGTATAATCCCGAGACGGGACACACCACAAACTTATATTAAATCGAAACTTGTTTTGCATCATTCCAGTAGGCTAATAGGGCCCTACAATGGCTCAGTACCTTATTGGAATAGAAAATTCAACCCTTGAAAATAAACTCGTTTCGAGCACACCATATAAACCATAAAAGGGCAAAAGCAACAGACACATCCTTCTGAGAATTTCTACACGCCACTCACAAAAAAGTTGGACATGATATTCGAATCCATATCCTTATCCGCAAAATAATAAAATCCATGCCAAAATAAAAAATCCATATACTCTTAAAATGGTTACATTGATAGTCGAATAAATATATATCCGTATCCGGTTTAATCCCTATTCGTGACTCGACTATTTCACTAAGTAGTTCGCTTATATTCCTAAGAGCTAGTTATTAGATGTTGGAAGAAAATGAAGGGAGATATTTATTTTCCGTAACCTAGGCTCTCTTATATAGGGAGAGGCCTACGGGTAAATTACATAGAATAGACAGAAAGAAATAAAATATCAGAAAAGATACATGGAATATAGGAATATCTCGACGCTCCCCTGAAGATGGAGCATAGATGTCAATCATGCTCAACTTGGATGAACATTTCTGAAATGACCCTCTGTGTAATGCTTTGGTAAAAATATCCGTTGTTTGCTTCCCTGATCTAACATGAGAAGTAGAGATAATGCCCTTCTGAATCATATCTTTAAAATGCTGACAGTCTACCTCAATTTGTTTTGTTCTCTCATGGAACGCTGGGTTGTTGTTAATAAAAAGAGTAGCTTGATTATCACATTGAAGATGCATGGGAAGTGCCACCTCTATAGTTATCGCAGTAAGAACAGATCTGACCCACATCATTTGCGTGGTAGCTTGTGCCATATCCCTGTATTCTGACTCAGCACTCGATCTGGCGACCACCGTCTGCTTCTTGCTTTTCCATGAGAGCAAAGAACTACCTATAAACACAGTAAAACCCAAGGTGGACTTTCTATCTTTCGGACATCCAGCATAATCTGCATCAACACATGCAATAACTGAGAGAGATGTGCTGCTGCTAAAAAAAGTCCTATACCAGGTAAAGTTTTCAAATATCTCAGAATCATATGGACTGCATCTATATGTGCATGCCTGGGCTGCTCCATAAATTGACTTACTTTGCTCACATCAAAGGATTTGTCGGGCCTAGTGATAGTCATATATAGTAGCTTGCCAACAAGCTCTCTGTATCTCTTCTTGTCGACCTCCTCAGTGTCATCATCATATAGTTTCATGCTCGGATCATTGGGAGTAGTGACAGGTTTGCAATCTGCCATGCCTATCTATGAAAGAAGATCTATAACATATTTTCTCTGGGTCATCACAAGACCTCGCTGGTTCCTTGCAAATTCCAACCCAAGGAAGTAACACAGATGACCAAGGTCCTTGGTCACAAACTGCTAACCTAGGAAGTCCTTGGCGCCCTGAATGCCATGTTTGTCATCCCCTGTAATAATAATGTCATCAACACACACAAGGATGACAATAGTACCTCTCTGAGTCTTCTGTACAAACAAGGAGTGATCTGCAGTTGAACGCACAAACCCATGTTGCTCTATCAGATCCGAGAGCTCCCGGAACCATGTTCTTGGACTCTTCTTAAGACCATAAATAGCCTTGTGTAACCTGTACACCTTCTGACACTCCCCCTCAGCAGCAAACCCCAGTGGCTGCTGCATGTAGAGCTCCTCCTGTAGATCATCGTAAAGGATGACATTCTTGACAGCAAGCTGATACAGGGGCCAATCTTGTGTCACAACAATAGCAAGAAGAATACACAGAGTAAAGTGTCTTGCCACTGGGAGAAAGTATCTTGATAGTCCACCACATATGTCTGAGTGTACCCACGTGCTACTAGTCTTGCCTCAAAGGATCCACACTGCATGGTGTTTCACAGTGAACACCCATTTGCATCCCACAACAGACGCGTCAATTGGAGCAGAAACCCGATTCCACGTACCACATGACTGAAGTGCAGCCATCTCCTCTTCCATAGCCAAGCGTCAACGACTATCTTTCAATGCTTCTTCATAATTCTGTGGAATTTCTATGAAAGATAGAGCCTCTGCAAAATTTTGAAAATCTCTAGTGAGATGATGAAAGGAGACATGAGAAGCCAGGGGGTAGAAAGAACAAGATCTCTTCTGCTTTCGGATTGTATCAGGAATATCCAGATCGGAAGGAACATCCTCCATCTGTGTGCTAATGTCCTGTAAAGATTCCTGCACACCCATCATTAGAAATTTAGAAGCTCTGCTGTCAGAACAAACCTGGGGCTCCGTGGAAAATGGGCGATGACGATGGGTAGAAGCAGTCCGACGAGTATAGAACTTAGGTAGAGATGGAACCAATGGTGCATGTGACTCAGTTTTACTAGTAGTAGGAAGTGGTGGAGGCGGAGGTGGAGGGACGACAGACACGGGAGGAGGTTGCGTGTAGACTTCATCATCCAAGTTCGATGATGCCAACCTATCACCAGTAGGAGAGAAGTACATCACAGACTCAAAAAAGTTGAAATCAACACTGATATTGTATTTTCTGCGTAGAGGGTCATAACACCGGTATCGCTTCTGGGCCTTGGAGTATCCGACAAACACACATTTGACAGCTCTAGGAGCCAACTTATTAAGACCATGAGTTAACTGGTGAACAAAAGCAACAGATCCGGACACACAAGGAGTGAGTGAGAATAGCTCCTTCTTAGTAAAGGTTATGGAAAAAGGAATTTTCTCACCCAAGACAGATGACGGCATTCGATTTACCAAGTAGCATGCAGTGAGAACTGCATCACCCAAGAATGAATGCGGGGCGAGACTCTGAATGAGAAGAGTCTGAGTGACATCAAGAAAATGTCGACGCTTCCTTTCATCTACACCATTTTGTTAAGAGGTGTAAGAGCGAGACGTTTGATGAATAATCCCTCTAGATGATAGGAAATGAGAGAGGTTACGAATACAAAATTCCAATGTATTATTAGTTCGCATAAATTTCACAAATGTAGAGAAAACATTTTGCACTTCAGTAATAAAGGTTTTAATCACATCCACAACTTCAGAGTTATTTTTCAAAAGCAACACCCATGATAATCGTGAAAAATCGTCCACAGCTATGAGATAAAATATGTGTCCCTGGTGATCAGGCACATGACTCGGACTCCTATTGTCTACATGAAATAGCTCAAAAAGGGAGCTACTGCTCCGACTCTGACGACTGGGAAATGTAGACCTTTGTACTTCACCAACTGACAAGCTTCGCATTGAAAAGAAGAGTTAGGTGGAATCTGTGGTAGCATATGACTCATCTTCTGAAGAGGGAGGCGACCAAACCAAATGTGCCAAGTGAATGGAGAGACTGATCCAAACGAATGACAAGAGATGCCAACATATGGAGCCCGAACTAGGCGATAGAGATCACCCTGTTCACGGACACACCCAATCACTTTGCCCGTAAGAATGTCCTAAAAAATAAGAGACGATGGGTTAAAAATAGCTCGGCAGTGCAAATCCTTTGTAATCTGGTTAATGGAAAGTAAATTCATAGAAAAATCTGGAGCATGTAGCACATTCTGCAAACGCATTGAAGGCGTCAAAGTGATCTCCCGCTATGCTGTGATCGGGGAAAAGTCCCATCAGCTATCACAAATGTTCTCCCTAGCACAACCTGTCTATATGACACAAGCTGGTGTCTGTCTCCACATAGATGATGTGTAGCACAAGAGTCCATAATCCACTTTGTACAATTAGTTACATGACAAGATGTAAAAGCATAAGTACCTGATGTGCCAGCTGTAGCAGAAGTACTAGTAGCTGCTAAGGCTGCCACATCTGAGTGATCTCCTGAGGATGGTGAAGCGGAAGGGGGTATAATATCTCTCTGTCTGGCAACAAGATGATCAAACCTCTGATCTAGAGTAGAAGCAGCATGAGACTCAATCTGTCTGCAACACGGGCTGATGCCAAAAACCCATACTTAGAATAACATGTCTCCTCAGAGTGACCTGGGCGGTGACAGAAAGGACAAGACTGACGAATGCGACCTCCTCTACCACAAGGTCCACGCCCATGGAAGATATAATGGCCTCCTCTTGAGGAAGTCTGACTAGGGGCTGTAGAAGGAATAATAATCCTGCTAAGTCTGCCGAAAGCATCCTCCATTGGAGGAATAGAGGCATCTGCTGGAATCTGAGACCGAACGGCTTCATATTCAGGGTCAAGGGCTGCAAGGAATACCCCTACCATGGTTGCATTCCTATATGTATTTTATCCCACATCGTCTGCCTCCTTTGAGGCATTTACCCCAGTCTTCCCCATCAGTTCCTCCTCGGTAAGAATGTGTTTCTTTGCATTTGACTTCATAAGGCTCATGAACTGCATAGCCCAGAGCTCATAATTTGTCCCGTCTTTTTTGACAATAGGCGTTGGACCTCTGAAGGCGCCTGTGGCGGGGGTACATCAACCTTGTTCTCAGACATCTTGCCAGATATGGAAGACTAGGTTATCGTAGACCAAAGAGTGAGGTGTCTACACAAACATACGTGGATTTGGGTGCATATGTAGACTTATGCCCCCAAATCCATCAAAGGAATGAGGCGAACGACGATGGGGTGTTGAGGCGCAACACACGTAAGGCGCTGGACCCCGCTAGATGTCTCTAGGAAGCACTAGGCACGACCCAAGGAGGTGCGTAGATTGGCGCTGGAGCACACGAAGGTGGTGTGCGTGTTCTGCACAGATTAGCATGCGGCATGCGCAAGCGACGCGCGTGTGCGGCGTGCAACGCGCATGGGCGACGCTGCACGAAGAATAGTCGACGGAGGTGCGCGCCTACTGCTGCGCGCGTGGGAGACGACGTGTGGGGGTGGGTACGAGGTGGGGTTAGGGTTTTTGTGTATGAAAGCTCCAGTCTAGGACTGCCGCTCTGATACCATGTTGGAAGAAAATGAAGAGAGATTTATTTCTCGTATCCCTAGGCTCTCTTATATAGGGAGAGGCCTATGGGTAAATTACATATAATAGACAAAAAGGAATAAAATATCAAAAAAGATAAATGGAATATAGGAATTTCTCAACATTAGACGATATGGTAATGTTTTTACATATTATAATATGTTAGGGAAGAAAGTTCACTGGGATGCTATGGAATGTGCACTTTTTTATGGCCTATGATTGTGTGGAGTAGAGATTCATTTGGGCTTCCTTGGCATGAAGGGGTTTTATGGATTGATTGGATGAAGAGGTGCATCATTACAACCGCTTTCTCCATATTGATCAATGGGAGACCTGAGGGTGGTTTTTTTTCCAGTCTTAAAGTAGGGTCGTGCAAGTTTATTTTTGTGGTGGTTGTAGTCAGATACATTATGTGTCATGGTATCTACAGAGATGGATTTTTCAGGGAATTCTCTATAAATTGTATTTCAAATCCGATTATTTACTATGCATATGATATGATTTTCTTCTTTGAAGATGGGATATGCGAATGTAAGGGGTCAAGGTAGTGCTTGACATTTTTAACAAAGTTTTTAGTTTTGAGTCAATGGTAGTCAAGGTTTTAAAAAGTGTGAGGTGTATCGAGGCGTTTTCCTAGTATTGGCTTATCGATACGTAAGCCTCACTCGTGAAAGAAAATTTTTCATAAAACATAATAATTAATCGTAATTACAATTTTCAAGTTCTAGAAATTAAATAGTTATGATTAAATACATAACTCCATGACATTACAAGGCTAACATCATGGTTTAAAATCCAAGTTGTTATATAACTCTCTTTTTTGCACTTTAAATTTGTAAGGAGTCAAGTAAATAGGGATATGCAAACACAATAATGGGTAACTCTTCGCAAAATTTAAAGTCTTGAATAAAATTTAATTAAAGGGACTAGATGTAAGGCAAGAGGTGTACTAAAGAGTAGAGACATTAGATTTAAAGACTCAAGACTCATTTTTTTGTTCATGTTGATTTATAAAAAACATGCATAATAAAGTAAAAATAAGCTTAATACTTTAATAAACTAAAAAAATGAATTTCGGTGAATTCTGTGCTTAAGGACTTGAAAATACTTGTCTACGAAAGATGAAAAGCCCACAATCAAAAAGAAAAGAAAAAATATTGTAGAAAAAATAAAAAAAATCAGCACACAAATGAGGCAACGGCTCATAAGCCTCCAGGCGCACGCCTCACTGAGGCTGCATGAGGCTATTGCCTCGAGGCATTTTTCTTTGAAAAATACCTTGAGGCGTACGCCTCAGCGCCTCGAGGTGCGCTTTTAAAAACAATGATGGTATTAAGTTGGCTTTCTTTCCCTTGGGCATGTTTCTTGGCGTCATGACATCATGTGGAACTCCACATGCAAGTCTACCCATTGTGTACATGTGATTACCTTTGATTTACAAGTGACTACGACATGTCGACTGTTTATCGACTATTGAGAAGCTTGGGAAGAAGCGTGCATGGTGGAAGCCATATTGTCGTTCCAGGGAGGATGTTTAGTGCTAGTGAAGGTAACACACTTAGCTATTCATGTTTTCTTTCTATACTTGGGAAATTTGCTGGGGTGGTATTTGTAAGCAGGTGGAATTGCCAATAAAGTGATTCTTCTGGTTTCGAGGGGATCTCCATTATGGAGTTGGAGGTAGAGACTCGAATCAAGTTGTTAGTGTTCTCATTGTCACATACCTTCAGTTCATGTGAGGAGGGTGTGGCAACTGAGGGTGTAGATTTGGGGTCTACATCACGATGAGAGTATACCAACCTAAAACAATTCTCATCGATTAAGTCACTACTAGATAGAGGAGGCATACGAAGGTAAGCGTCTTCATTAATATCATGGGTCACTATACATGAGACAGAAAAATGTAACATCTATACTCGCTTAGAATAAAATGGATGAGATCATAATATCTTCATCCCTTTTGGGTTTTGGAAGTACAAATTTTATCCTAACCAACATAATGCAGACGAGGATTATACGTGCTTTCAAACACCTTGGGATGTATATGAAACATATTTGGTCAAGAACCGTCAGTGAGTAGGGAGTTTGCTCTTACAACATAACGGAAGGTATTCGATGTATCGTGTAGGTAGTAGTAAGCATATCATCCCCGCAGAAGGTAAAGTGAATACCACTTTATACATGTGAAGTTCTGGCCTTAGGGAAAAGATGTCTTTGATACAATGTTGGTTGTAGAATGAGAGAATTAAATTGTTTTGCTAAGTGGGAGAGAAAAGTACATGCATACCCTTTGCCTTAGGGCAACATAATAAGAAACAATTTAAAAATACATACCCTATATTAATAACTTCAAAAGGTACATATCATTATAACACGTCGATTTGTTGGAGATGGGAGATGATCCCACACAGTGATATGAAGACAAACCAAATGCGTTTATCTTCATGATGACAACCTAAGTGCAATGTGTGGGTGTGTTTCTATCTGCAGTTGTCTTCCAATGAAGTTCATTTCTTGGAATATCAAGGGTTTGGGAGAGGTTTGAAGTGGCGAACAACTGATTGCTTAATGATTGGTGGCTAGAGAATGGATCTAGCAATCATAAAGGAAACACATGTTAATCAGTGGAATGATTGGTGGTGGAAATTTATGTATGGATCTTGGTTATCTAGTTTCAGAGTGTTTGATTTGGTTACTACACCTGATGGGGTTGTCATTTATGGGACGGGGACCTTTTCTAGGCGAATGGGTTGGTTGGTTGGAGGTCGTTTTTCTTCAATGCTTAAAAGGATCTCCGGTGTTGCACCTTTATGGTCACTAGTCTTTATGGCCTGACAAATGCTTAGTTAAGAAGGGAACTTTGGGATGATTTACGCTTTGTGTGGTTGCCTTCCCTCGTATACTATAGTATCTAGGTGACTTCAATGTCACCGTCTGTTTATATACCAAAGGGGCATGGTAGGTTGGGCCCAAGCTCGAGAGATTTGGTAGCCATTATCAATGAAGTACAAGATGGAGGTTCTAGACACGTCTAACTATAGGTACACTTGATGGAACTATAGTTCGCGTTTCCATTTCGATAGGTTTTTTTTGTGAAGTTAATGCAACTTTTACAATCAAACTCGTTAATTTCTCTTCCTAGGTAAAGATCTTACGGTACACCATTGTAGTAGGAATTATGTGAGGACCATCATCCTCCATCGCTCGTAAGATATAAGCATTCCTAGTTGATGGATGTGGATTTCAGATATATGATCAAGGACTTCTAAGTGAATTACCAATTTGAGGGATCGACAACTAGGAGATTGGCGTCGAAGTTGAGAGCACTGAGTAGAATACTTCTTACTTACATGGGAGGAACTTGAGTCTAGTAGGGGTAGAAGTGAGAGAAGTCACATGGAGATATTATCAAACTTGACATATTGGAAGATGATTCAGTCTTAACTAGAGATGAGTTGGAGTATCAACAACAACGTCTGATTATTATTTTAGAAGAGGAAAAAGGTGTTAGAAAGGGGGGGGGATGTTGAATTAAACATGGTTAAAGGTGTGGGATACAAACACTCGTTTCTTCCATGGCATGGCCAGTAGGAGGCGGAGAAGGAATTTGATACACTCCATCTTTGTCGTAATGAATGGTTTTATATAGAAGATGAAGTGGATGTTGCGATGGTTGACCCTTTTTGTGTGTTGAGCAGACATGTTCACAATAGTTATTAGCATTGGCTGAGTTCATGATATTAGTAGGTCGAGACGATGGGAGGTGAAGAAGGAATTTCATCCACTCCATCTTTGTCAATGTATTTATGTGGAACTTGAGGGAGATGTTGCCATGGTGGGCCATTTTCATGAGTTGAGCTGACATGTTCGCAATAGTTTCTAGCATTTGTTGATTTCATGTCACTAGTAGGTTGATTCATGTACGTAACAATGAGTTGGGGGTGTTGCCCAGGAGGTTTAGTGCGTTCTTTATGAAATATGAACTACGTTTTGATGGTTTCCTTAGTCCATATGGGTTTGTCATCTTCTTTTCCAAAGAGTTCTGGGACATTGTGGATGGTGATGTCATAGAGCTGTTTGGGGAATTCCGAGTGGACAAATTTTCTTTTGATAGACTAAATAAAGCCTCTCTTTTGTTCTTCCTAGGTGTGAGATTACAACATATGTCAATGACTTCGAGGTCATTGCATTGTCCAATGCTATTTAACTTATTATGGCCTATGTGCTAGTAGATCGACTCAAGAAGTAAATCCATCATTTCTCCAGTGCAAGTGACTTTTATTTGGGGGGTTTATATTGGACAACGTAATGCTGACCATTGACTCCTATTGGAAGAGGTTATGTGTAAAGGGCATACTTTTGAAAGCGAACTTTTCCAAGGCATATGATTGTATAGACTGAACACTTATCCGGAGCCTTTCCTTAAACGAGGTCTCAAACGTTTATATTGCTTTGATGAGATAATGCATCACTGTTGCATCATACTCGGTATTTGTGAACAATTGATAGAAGGATTTTTTTTATCAACCGCAGAGGGGGATCATACATTGGTGTTTCCCAACTCTTCTTTTTTATCATTGTAAATGTGCTTGTTGTAACAATGGCCTTAGATGTCCAGGGTGGGATTTGTTTTGGTTACAAGAAGTAGGTGTTCTCAATTTCGATCCTATAGTATGTGGATGGTGTGATTTTCTTCGTGGAGGGTGGTTTAACTAAGGTCAAAGAGATCTCAATAGTCTTGGAGATATTTGATGACATCTCGATCCTTATGGTCAACCGTGAAAAGTAGGCTTTTGTTCCTTTTAGTGTATCTTAGGAGAAAGTTGAAAAGTCCAGTAGTAGTAGTATAATCCTTGGTACCTTTAGGGGGAGAGTCTACTGCCTATGTATTTGGCTTATGTTAGTTTGTTATATGATTAATCATGTTCTTTGTATGCCATCGGTGGAGAAATTAAGGAATAAGCCGACTATGTTAAATGCTTTGACTTGGGATGTGTTCTGCTTCTTTAGATGGTCTTGTTTGCCATCCCCTTCATCTCTACCTCTTGTTCTCAACTAGAGTACTTACATGGTTGTAGTCATTGATGCGATGATTCTTTTGGGCTTCTTATAGATGGGAGGGCTAGTGCATTCCTTTTGTTGGTTTTGACTCAGTAAC
Source organism: Ottelia alismoides (assembly GCA_037367405.1). Taxonomy (NCBI): domain Eukaryota; kingdom Viridiplantae; phylum Streptophyta; class Magnoliopsida; order Alismatales; family Hydrocharitaceae; genus Ottelia; species Ottelia alismoides. Next base: position 193,758 of record JAZKJV010000005.1, read on the forward strand.
ACAGATCTGGGGATTTAGAAGTGTTGAGACATAAGCAGATGAACAAAGTGCTCTTGACGAAATGGCGTGTTAAGAATATGAGAGAACAATGACAAGATGTGTCGATTAGCAAGTAGTATTATGGTGTTACCCTGATTTAAGTGATGAGTATGAGCTTTATTCATTCGATATCAAACTTTTGACAAGGGATCATTGTTGTTATGCTCGAGGTTGTTCCTTCGTTAAGGCACGTAATATATGATGGTTGTTCCTTCATATTTTGAAAAGATGATTGTTCTGAAGAGGGAGGGGTCGGTACGCGATCGGTTCCCTAGATTCTTTATTTTAGCCAATAATCACGATTTGAGTATGACGAATGCTTGATCTTATATTTCCTGGGAACATGCCTTACCTTCGGTTTCCATTAGCAAAGGATGCAATATTAATGTGGACGATGGGAATTTTTAACATGATGGAGGAACCATTTGATGCCCATTACCCCTAGGTCTGCTTTGGTAAGGGTTATTTTGGCAGGGAAGGAATACATGGTCCTATTTGCTCCTTTGGTTTTTAATCTTGGTGGTTTGGCTCAGGATTGTGGAATATTATGGTCTAAGGTGCTTTTTTTGAGGGTGAGGGTCTTCTTTTGGTTGCTGAGGAGGGAATTAATGATATTCAAAATACATAGAGGTAAGATCTTGAATGGTACGTGTTGGCGGTTATGTGTCATTGCAGTGAATGGTACGTGTTGGCGTATACATAGAGGTAAGACTTTGGAATGTAGGAGGAGGAGAAGGAAGGAGAGAGTGAGATTGAAGATCTACCGTTGATTTTCTCTGGTTTGATTAACTCAAGTTTAGCTCAAGTAATTGACTCCAATAAAGTTAAATATGATGATAGGGTCTGTGGGGGTAAGACGGAGCAAGTTTACGGGGTCGTGGGGGGAAATAGGTTGTTTCAAAGGTCGTAGAGGTAATTTGAAGAGATTATAGGGTCTGCCGGGTAAAAATCCCTAGAGTACTTTAGTTTTTTATTCCTTTATCTTTGTATCTCTATATCGAGTCATGTAACCCCTTTGGGGTTAGTATGTAATAACCTCTTTTTAGGACTCAAGGGTTTTACGCTATATAGGAAACCCTATCCTTGAGTAAAGTATTTCATTAATTCATAAATTAGTTCTCCACTGTTATAATTAAAAGAAGGTTACAGTTCATTTCCCTTTCTGATGGTAAATGCCTATTTTTATTAGAAATCGATAGTTGCATTTTTTTTCATGAAAAGTTCTGTTGTCTCCAATCAAAATTGTTCCATGATGGCTATCTTTTGTTTCTTTGAAATGAGTCTAGAAACTTTAAAATTTGTGGGTCAGCCTGAGTATTCCTTACAACTCAAGGGAACTGAAGTTTCCTTAAAATTTCTGTCCAACAGTATGTCATTGATTTCAGTTTGTTGGGATAAAATTGAGACATATCATAAAAGAGATCCCATGGCTCTCTTATATAGAAGAAGAGCCATGAGTTAATTATATAAGTGATACCCAAAGAAAATATAAAATGTAAGCATAATACGATGAGATACAATCATCTCAACACTCCCCCTCAAGCTGGAGAATAAATATCAATCATGCTCAGCTTGGAACAACATCTCTGAAATGGACCTCTAGCCAGATCCTTCGTGAAGATATCTACCGTCTGATTTCTTGTGGAAACATGAGAGGTGGATATAAGACCTTTCTGGATCATGTCTCTAGTGTAATGAAAATCCATCTTGATATGCTTTTTCCGTTCATGAAAAGCAGGGTTATTGGAAATAAATAAAGCTGCTTGATTATCATATAAAAGCTTCATAGGAAGAGAAACCTCAACAGTAAGATCGTTTAATACTGATCTAACCCACATCATCTCTGTAGATCCTTGTGCCATAGACCTGTATTCATATTCAACACTAGATCCAGCCACCACTGTCTGGTTCTTGCTTTTCCATGAAACAAGTAAGTCGCCTACAAAAATAGCAAAACCAAAAGTAGACTTTCTGTCCCTGGGACAACCAGCATAATCTGCATCTCCACATCCTGTCACCTCTAGTGATGTATCCCTACTGAATAAAAGGCCTGAGCCGGGTGAAGTCTTTCAATACCGCAAGATCATATGGACAACATCCATATGCACCTTCCTGGGTTGCTCCATGAACTGATTGACTTTGCTAACTGCAAAGCAATATCTGGCCTGGTAATGGGTGCATATAGGAGCTTCCCAACAAGCTCTCTTTATCTTCTTCTGTCTATCTCTTCGGTGTCCTCATCATACAATATCATGTTTGCATCCATAGGAGTAGTAGCGGGTTTGCACCCTATCATACCTGTCTCAGAGAGAAGGTCCATAACAAATTTCCTCTGAGTCATTACAAGTCCACACTGATTCCTGGCGAACTCTAATACAAGAAAGTAGCGAAGATTGCCAAGGTCCTTAGTCACAAACTGCTGACTAAGGAACTCCTTGGCAGTAAGAATACCCTGCTCATCATCTCATGTAATGACAATATCATCCGCATAAACAAGAATAGCTACATTACCTCTATGTGTCCTCTGTACAAACAGTGAGTCATCCGCAGTAGACCGCACAAACCCCTTCTGCTCTATCAACTCCGATAGCTTTTGGTACCAAGCTTTCAGACTTTGCTTCAGGACATAAATCGCCTTGTGAAGTCGGCACACCTTCTGAGACTCCCCCTCAATAGCAAATCCTGGTAGCTGTTGCATATATACTTCCTCCTAGAGATCCCCATAGAGAAAGACATTCTTCACATCAAGTTGGTAGAGAGGCCAATCTCGTGAAACAGTAACATATAGAAGAATGCGTAGTGTCGAATGCCTTGCTACTGGAGAGAAGGTGTCCTGATAATCCATCCCATAGGTTTGGGTGAACCCTCGAGCCACAAGCCTTGCTTTGAATCGGTCGACACTGCCATCGTCCCTTTGCTTGATCGTGGATATCCATTTGCAGCTCACAACAGAGGCACCTGGTGGAGCAGAGACAATGCTCCATGTGCCACGTGATCGCAGAGCCGCCATCTCTTCCTCCACAGTAAGGCTCCACCTACTGTCCTGGAGTGCCTCCTGATATGTCTGTGGGATAGTAACAACCGATAGTCCCACTATAAACTTCTTGTAGTCCTTTGACAGATGATCCAAGGAAACATGTGCAACCATTGGGTATGTGGCACATTAGCGACGAGGTTTCCTTAGGGAAATTGGTATCTCCAGGTCATCCGCCTCACTGTTCTTTGGAATCAATTCTTCCTGTACAGTATTCAAATCTCCAGTGCCATCAGTAGAAATATTATGTTCATGACATACCTGAGGCATGGTGGATGATGTGGACGGCACATAAGCAGAGGGGCGAGTAGAAGACCTGCAAGTATAAACATGGGGTAAGAATGTATACTCTGTAGTAGTAGGTGGGGGTGGTAGCGGCGGGGGTGGTGTTGAGAACCGAGGAACATCACATGGAGCATGAGATGGAGAAGATGGAGGTGGGGGTACCACAACATCCTCTCTAGAACTTGTATTAGACAACCTCTCACCTGTAGGAAAGAAATACATAATAGACTTAAAAAATGTAACATGAGCGCTCACATAGTATTTTCTCCCTACAGGATCAAAATATCTATACCCTTTTTGGGTACGGGAATAACCAATAAAGATACATTTGACAACTTTAGGTGAGAGCTTGTCACCGCCAGGAGTAAAGTCATGGACAAAATCCACCGAACCAAAGACTCGTGGTGTAAGCGTGAATAGTTCCTTCTCGAGAAACGCAATCGAGAAGGGACTCTTCTCATCAAGAATAGTGGAGGGCATGCGATTCACCAAGTAACAGGCGGTTAGAACCGCCCCCCCTAGAAAGAATGAGGTGTACGACTGTGAATCAACAAGGTCCTCGTGATGTCTAAGAGGTGACGATGTTTGCGTTCAACAACCCCATTTTGCTGTGATGGATTAGTGCATGAATTCTGATGAACTATACCCAGAGATTTGAGAAATTCTGCCAATTGTAGAGTAGAAAATTCCAATGCATTATCAATACAAATGTATTTGACTGTAGCAGAAAATATGTTGTTAATCTCAATAAGAAAAGTCTTAATTATAGCACTTGCTTTGGACTTATGTTTTAGCAAGAAAACCCAAGAAAGTATTGAATAATCATCCACAACAACAATATAAAACCTATGCCCTGATGATCAGGAACACGACTCGAACCTCAAATATTAAAATGAATCAACTCAAAGATCGACTAATACTACGACTCGGAAATGGGGAGCGATGATGTTTTCCAAGTTGACATGCTTCATAGTCCAAAGCAGTACGAGTCGATAGTTGTGGGAGAACACGTATCATCTTTTGAAGAGGAAGGTAGCCAATTCAATGATGCCACGTGAAAGGCGAAACTGATCCAGAGGGAATAGAGGCCACCCAAGCACATGATGGAACAACAAGCTTATACAATCCTCTCTGCTCACAGCTATGAATAATCATCCTGCCAGTTAGTATGTCCTGAAACATAAGAGAAGAGGGGTAAAAAATGGCACGACAATGTAGATATTTTGTAATCCGACTAATAGACAAAAGATTCATTTGAAAGTCTGTAGCATGTAAAACATTTTGAAGATGTATAGAAGGGGCTAAAACAATCTCCTCCTAGCCAACAATGGGTAGCCGAACTCCATTGGCTATGATCACGGATCGCCCAGGAGGGATAGCCTTGTATGAGGTAAACTGTATCTGATCTCCACAAATGTGATGAGATGCTCCAGAATCTATAATCCAATCGGTCACATCTGAACTGCTACTACTGGTAAGCACATATGAAATACTTGAGGAACTGGGCAAAGCTCTAGCGGTGGCCGCTGTATCTGATGGTCTCGCAGTCCGAGTCACAGGGGTGGTCACCATCTCTCGAAGTCTCGAGACAGGATCATCAAAACGAGCATCAATAGTGGATGCAGGTGAAGAGTAAGTCTGCTCAGCAATACATGCAAACATCGGAAAGCCATGCTTATGAACGAATGTCTCCTCGAGTGACCAGGACGACGACAATAAGAACATGGACCATGCTGACATCCCCCACCTCTACCACGAGGTCCATGGCCACGGAACTGGGACGCACTGCCTCGTCCACAAGAAGTAGCCATAACCGAGGATGTCATCTGTGGCGTAGATGTAGGTGTGGTAGTAATCATGCTCAGCCGCTTGTAGACCTCCTCCATTGGTGGTATGGTTTCGCCAGTCAGAAGTTGAGTACGAGCTGCATCGTACTATGAGTCAAGGGATGACAAGAAAACTCTAGTCATAGTGGCATTTCGATACGCCTGTTGTTGTTCCACGCTGGTAGTAATAGGCATGAAATTGTGGAGTCGTTCAAACATGCCTCACATAAGTGAAAAATGTGCATGGAGAGGTCGACCATTCTGCTTGGTCGAGAAAATGACAAACTGAAGTTGGAGGATCTTGCTTTCATTCTTCGTCTGGCCGTAGGTCACAGCCAATATATCCGACATGGCCTTCGCAGTTGGCTGATTGACAATATCATTAGCAATCTCTGTTCTAAGGGTCACAGAGAGCGAGATACGAGCATATGCATCACCTCGCTTCCATCATGCATTTGGCCCAGTGTTGTTCGCCGGTTCCGATTCAGTCAGAATATGCTCCTTGTTGTGGCATTGCATGAGGATACGAAACTGCATGGCCATAACTCGTAGGTGGTCCCGTCCATCTTCACGATAGGTGTCGGGCCCTTGAAGGCATCGGAAGAGAACATGTCACCCTTGCTGTCTGACACTCTTCAGTAGGCCAAAATGCGGAACAAGAGGGGAAAATCTTAGTAGTAGATTTGTCTACAGTGTCATAAGAGGGTTGAGTTGCATCTGTAGACTTATACACTCATCCTGAATTCTTCGTGCGAGGTCTAGGGCTGCAAATCACGAGGCAAATCAGACTGTTTCAACTTTCTCGAATCAGTCCAGATCTGGAGTCAGGATCAAAACGCCTATTAGTAGTCCACAATGATAGCCGGTAAGGATTTACAACGCAGCCAGGGGCAGGGCGGGACCACCGGAGGCAGGGCGATGCTAGAAGGCGGTTCTATAGAGTTAACCGGGCAAGCACGAGGGCTTGGATCCCTTCTGCAGTTTGCTGGAGTGTCGCTGGGGTGTTCTCGACGCCTCTGGAGAAGGCAGCAACCCGAGAGGGGCGAGGCGGCATCGCTTGGGGGGTTACGTCGGTGGTGGAGGGGCCGCCAGGGGGTTTGGCGACGGTGGAGAGGCCGCCTGGGGGTGTGGCGGCAGGGGAAGGGGCCGCCTGGGGTGCGGGGCGGGAGAAGCCGCTAGCATCGTCGAGGGAAGGGAGGGGCTGGCGGGTGTAAGGTTAGGGTTAGGATTAGGGTATGAGAACCTCGGTCTAAGACCGTTGCTCAGATACCACGTTGGGATAAAATTGAGACATATCATAAAAGAGATCCCATGACTCTCTTATATAGGAGAAGAGACATGGGTTAATTACATAAGTGATACCCAAAAAAAATATAAAATGTAAACATAATACGGTGAGATACAATCATCTCAACACAATTCAACCCGACAGTCCACAAGAAACTGTCTTTTGGTCTAGGTATACCTGAGGCTTAACTTGTAAAAACATATAGACATATTCTTCAGCCTATCATTTGAATCATGTCTTCCTTCTAATTTTAGTTCTTGTTTTGTCATTAACGCTTACACTTATCTCATAAGAGGAGTTATTTTCACAAAAAATGTCAGTGCTTTGCTATCTCCCATGTTGAAGAAATCTGCATGATTCATTGAGCCGAAAGAGAGCATTGTTCTGACTCCAATGCATATTTGAGGCTTAAACCTGTAAAAACAACTAACATTTTCATTAGTCTAGTTTTTTTTCCTAGGGCACAAATCATTTCTCCTTTTTGATTATGGTTTATGCATAGTTTATGAAGCTTACACTTATCTTATATGAGTTGTTACTTTCACAAAAAATGGGCAGTGCTTTGCTATCTCCCATGTCAAAGAAGTCTGAGCCATTCATTGAGCCGAAAGAGAGCATTGTTCTTACCCCAAAGAATGTTCAGGTATTAAATTGTTGACTTTCTATGAGATGTTGGACCCTTTCAATTTTTTTATAGATTATATATTTTTCTATTGAGGTTATGTCTACAATGTGATATAGTAGCTGATTAATATCAGGCATTGAGGACTCTGTTCAACATAGCTCACCGACTGCATAATGTGTTGGGTCCGTCATGGGTTCTGGTATGATGCTGTACTACACAAATAATTCTCTATCAAACATGTTCCTTTTTCTACCATCCATCGCTTTTCTTTGTAGGTTTTAGAGACATTAGCTGCTCTAGATCGGGTTATTCATTCTCCTCATGCTTCAACACAGGTATCGATAACTATTACAATTGCAAAATATCTGTTATATATTTTTCTGAGAAAATGTCCACATTTTGTGAATGAATTCTAGCCTCCCTGTTCCAAGAGCTGGTTATTGGAATCTTGTTTTTTTTGGCTTACTCCTTGACTGCATAACCCTTCTTTTTAGGGAATATTTGGCCAAACCGTGTACGGAAACATTATTCCAATACACAGTGACCAAAAATTTTATTGTTTAGTACCGTAATGAAGTCGCCTCTAGTAGTGGCGGCTCTTGTCCTAAGGCAAGCCATCTGTAGTGGAGGCAGAGGTTGTCTCCAGAGCCACGAGAGGTGGCTTGTACAAAAGCTACCTCTAGTGGACATCTGTATGATATATACTCGTGCATGCTGTAGAATTGTTTCCTCATTTGCATCTGAGGGAGAACTGAGAAATGCTTCATGACCCATGTTATATGAATCTGTGCACCATCTATGTTAGGTTTCTTTGGTTGCACTGCAAGCAACCTATCTGAAAGACTTGTCCAACTAGATGAATATTTGTGGCGTATTAAGGGATTGCCGTTAATCTTCAAGCCAAAAAGGTAAGTGGCATCCTGAAGCATGATCGTCATCTCCCAGTGACTTATGTAAGTTATGCGTCTGGGAAGATTGCATCACTCCGAAAAATCGGCCGTAACATGCTCAACTATTATGACCAAGAAGACCCCAGCGCTTCGCTTTGACTTTCGGCCTATCGCAGTATCCAATGCTATTTATCTTATTGTGGCAAGAACTTTGGCAAACCGGTTATCTCGGATCTTGGATGGCCTTATCTCGCCAGTCCAAGGGGCGTTCATTAAGGGTAGGCATATTGCGGATTGTATTCTCGTCGCATCGGAAATTGTGGCTGATTGGAAGAGGGAGAAAAAGAAGGGGATTCTTTGGAAGGTCGACTTGGCAAAAGCGTACGACTCTATTGATTGGCGCTTCCTCTGGTCCGCATTGCGTAGGCGGGGATTCCCGAATCTCTGGATTGCTTGGATGCGCAGATGTATCTCCACGGTCTCACTTTCCGTGCTTATCAACGACCGACCGGTCGGCGGTTCTTTTCAACCTTGCAGGGGGGTGCGTCAAGGCTGCCCCCTGGCGCCTCTCCTTTTCGTTCTTGCCTCGGATGTTTTGACTCGTATGGTGCACGGCGTCATTGACGCAGGCCTCACGTCGGGTTTCCGCAAGGGGGGTCTTTGCGTGCCTCTAATCCAGTTCGCGGACGACACGATCTGCTTCATTGAGGGGGGTCCGGATGCGGTGGCGGGGATGGCTCATACTATCTCTATTTTCTGTGAGCTTTCGGGGATGTCGACTAACGCTGCTAAATGTATCGTGGTGCCCTTCGGTTTGTCGACGTCGGAGGCGGAGGAGTGCTGCCTATTGCTTGGCTCTCGGATTGGGGAGCTTCCTCTCCCATACCTTGGTGTTCCTCTTTCGGTTGGGCGGGCCCGTTCTAATGATTGGCGGGCTATTCTGGAGCGGATGGAGGCGCGTTTGGCGGGCCGCCTTGCTTTCCCGGGGAGGTCGCCTTGTCCTTCTTAAATCCGTCCTTTCTGCTATACCGATTTACTTCCTATCGATTCGTAAAATGCCCGTGGGTGTTCGCGTACGCCTGGAGAAATGCATGCGGCGATTCTTATGGGGTCGCTCGGACGGCAGCGGCAGAGGTGTTCATCTGGTCGCCTGGGATGTGGTGACCTTGCCTAAGAGCTCCGGCGGTCTTGGCGTCCGTAGCTTGGATCGCGTCAACGAGGCCTTACTTCTGAAATGGGTGAGTAAGATCTGGGGCAAGGATGATTCTTTTCTTTGTAATGTGCTGCGGGCGATTTTGGGCGTCGACTGGAGCGGCTTTATGCGTGGGGTTTGGCCGGTCCACTCCTCTCATTTCTGGCGCTGTGTGTTTGATACGTTAAGGAGTAACCGTTCGTTGTTCACCCCGGTGCTTGGTTCGGGTGCCGTCCTCAAGTTTTGGCAGGACGACTGGTCGGGGGGAGGTCCCTTTCAGGCGCGCTTTCCGAGGTTGTTTGCTATGGCGTCGAATCGGCTGGCCTCTGTTGCGGATTATTGGATCAATGGTTGTTGGTGCCCATCATTCTCGGCTGTTCTATCGGATCAGCGCGCGATTGAATTAGTCTCGCTGCTGGAGGCTCTTTCCTCTACGTCTTCTCCCGTTGCTCTGCGGGACCATTGGGCTTGGAAGGATGGGGCCTTCTCCTCTCGCAAGGCATTCATGGCTCTGCTCTCTCCCCCCTGCTCTGGCCGCTCCACTGGTGCGCGACTGCGCATTCTTCTGGGGGCTGTGCTTGCCGGCGCGGATCGCCTTTTTCTTATGGGTCTTTCGTCATCGGCGTTTGATGACCTGGGACCGATGCGCCAAGTTTCTTCCTCACTCCAACGTCCGGTGCCATCTCTGCGGGGAGGTGGAAGAAACGGCCGATCACCTCTTCTTTCAATGTCTGTCGGTCACACCGGTATGGGACGACGTTGATTGGGCTCGTGCGGACAATACTGAGGACCTCTGCGACATCCTGTGGTCCAACAGGACGAGGGATCGATCTGATATACTGGGCCCCATAGCGCGGCTTTGGTCCATCTGGCGTGCTCGTAATGAGGCTATCTTCTCGGGGATGCGTTTTTATAGGGAGAACGTGACGATCACGGCTAACAGATTTATATCAGACTGGTGTAATTAGTTGGGTCACGACATTTGTTTGCCGCTTGTTTACCTTTTATTTTTATTCCCCCTCTCCCTTTTTCCTCCCCTCTTACCCCCTATAAGTATCTCTCTTTTTCAACTTTACTTTATATATTTTGCAGGGGCGAGCACCAACGAGTGTATCCCCCTCTTTTGAGCCTAAAAAAAAAACTATTATGACCAAGATTGCCACAACTCCCACACTTTTCTAGCCACATATAATGTGCCTTTTAGTTCTAGCATTCTGCTCATCCTCATGGCATGCACCGTACTGAGAAGTCACAATAGATTCCCTTAAATCCATGTCGTTGTGTATTTGCTTTGCTTTGGCAATCAGAGTTGTGCTCTTGTTTATTTTTCTACAGGGATTCCTATAAATTTTCATGATGAAAGCGCGGCCCTTTCTCCTTATTGCCAAAGAGTAGAATAAACTATCGTATATATTCAGTTGACTCTACCACGAGTACGAAGCTCCCATGTCCTCCTCCTTGTCAATATTCGAGTGTGATAAAACTGCATATGTGTCTGAGCGTGGAATTCAGTGGGCCTACCACTTTTGACATATGTAGAAAGGTCAATTATCACAACAGTATATTTCTTCCCTCTTTCCCTCCCTTAAACCAAACTGCATTATCCGCTCACGGCTCACCTGTAAGGACCTCGTATAGGTGCATAAGATCATCTTGGCTGCAAGTAATGCAATGCCCATTGCTTTGGTCCATCCATGATTTCAATAAGTCCAAAATATAATTCATATACAACTTCCCTTCTTTACTAGCGCGAATGCCTCGATTTGCCATTTGTATAAATATCTTGTGCAATTGTAAAATATTTCTAGAGCCAAGGCAACAACAGGGAGACACCTTGCATCTTTCAACACCGTATTGTAACACTCAAGAAAAGTTAGTTGTTGTGTACCCAAACGGACATCCCCCGTCAAATGCTATGGTCAATATCTCCTTAAGGCAATTATGTATGTCAAACCTTTTGGGAGTATCTTCATCTCATTCCTTCAATTTCTCCTTGTATACCTCCCACTTGGTTTGTGAATACACCTTCCCAACTCTCATGGCCATTCTCTTCGTCATTTCATTTTTTAGGGCGTCAACGTACTGAAGGCAGAATCTCCAATAAATATATGGAGGTTGAAATTGAACTTCATGACTATGTATGGTGGCACGAATTTCTGGAGCCCGACCACATAACAGATAAATAGGTCCGTTATAATCCACAAAAGTATATGCAAATCTTCTCTCGAAACCAAGCCCAGCTGATGTCATCTTCCTCATTGACAAATGCAAAAGCATGGTGCACAATGTGATTTATTGCATACATCAATACGCAATGTGAGATTTTTGCATATACCTCCCATGCATGTATATCATACATCAATATGCAATGTGAGCCTTTTGCTTATACCTCCCATACACGTGTCTGACACCCATACATATAACATACTTTAAATGCCTGAAAGTATTGATACATGGATTGAATGCCCAAAAAGCCATTTGAACCATTCCACCAGTTGCAACTGCGTTCCTTTTCAAACAGTACTTAGCATTGAGGTCTCAAATGCTTTGAGCAAATAAGGCAATTCATTATACAACTCTTAACAGTTGCCGCAAACTTTTTCTATGCCCTTCTGTCTAGCATCCCACTCCCTCCTATGACTAACTGTGGAAAGATGTGAAAATGAAAAGTCATTGTTCATCGTAACCCTCGAGCTCTCTTATATAAAAGCTCTAAGGGAAAATTAAATAAAGTAGATCGAAGAAATAAGAAATTACAAAATAAAGATAATGGGATACAAATATCTCAACATTCCCCCTCATGCTGGAGCATATATGTCTATCATGCTCGGCTTGGAACAACGGTGAAAAGGACCCCTCGCGAGAGCCTTGGTAAACATGTCTGCAATTTGATCTCATGAGGCAACATGAGAGGGGGAATTAAACCCCTTTTGGTTTAAGTCACGGGTATAGTGACAATCAACTTCGATTTGCTTTATTCTCTCTTGGAAGGATGTGTTATTAGCTATGAATAGGGATGCTTGATTATCACATTTGAGGTACATTGGGAGAGGCACCTTAATAGCAAGATCAGTTGGAACGAACTTGACTCACATCATTTCCGTGCTCCCTTGGGCCATAACCCTATATTCTGATTCAACGCTGGATCGATCAACTACAGTCAGTTTTGTAGTCTTCCATGAAACCAGTGAGCTACCAATGAACACGGTGAAGCCTGAAGTAGACTTCCTGTCCTTGGAACACCCAAGATAATCTGCGTCTGCACATCCCATAACCGAGAGTGACATATCTCTCCTGAAAAGTAGACCTGCACCTGGAGAGGACTTCAGATACCTTAAGATCATACAAACTACATCCATATGAACATGTCTCGGTTGCTCCATGAACTGGCTAACTCTGCTCACTGCAAATGATATGTCAGGCCTTTTAATTGTAACATATTGCAATTTCTCAACCAACTCTTTATACCGTCCCTTGTCTATCTCCTCAGAGTCATCATCACAGAGTCTAGCATTGAGATCCATTGGTGTAGTAGCAGGTATGCATCCTGTCATACATGTTTCAACGAGAGATGAAAACGGTCGGATATGGATACGAATATAGGTATAATCATATCCTTATCCATTTTAAAATACGAATTCGAATGCACATATGAATATTGACGAATATAAAAATGGGTTACCATATTCTTAAAAACGAATACAAATGTAAAACGAATACGAATCAGATACGAATAATAATAGAAATTTTAAATAGATTAACTAAAATATACATATTTAGTATGGTTTACACATAAAATATGTATACTATATATAGTAATTTCATAACAATTTTATCAACTATGGTGAATGCAACCATAAAATGTTGTTACACATGATTTTAAATAAATAAATTACTATACTTATGTACGAAAACGAATATACGAATACGAATATTAATGAATGTCAAAGTGATATCCATATCTGCATCCATTTTAAAACGAATACAAATGTCAAAATATGTATAAAATGAATACGATAGCGGATCAGATATGAATATATTCACATTCGTTTTCATCCCTAGTTTCAGCCTTGAGATTAGTAACATATTTCCTTTACATCATAACCATACCCTGCTGACCGCGGGCAAACTCCAATCCAAGAAAGTAACATAGATTGCCAAGATCCTTGGTCATTGTTGGAGAAAATAAGAGTACTTGGTTATTTCTGAGAACCCTAGGCTCTCTTATATAGTAGAGAGACCTATGGGTAAATTACATAAAGTAGACAACATGAAAGAGAAATAAGAAAGAAGTACATATTAAATATGAAAACACACATATCTTCACACTCCCCCTCAAGTTGGAGCGTAGATATCGATCATGCTCAGCTTGGATGAACTCTTCTGGAATGATCCCCTAGACAGTGGCTTAGTAAAGATGTCTGCAGTTTGCTCTCCTGCAGTTTGCTCTCCAGAGCTAACATGAGAAGTAGAGATCAATCCCTTCTGGATCATGTCTCTGGTGTAATGACAATCCACCTCGATATGTTTTGTCCTCTCATGGAATGCTGGATTGTTTGCAATGAATAGGGCAGCCTGGTTATCACAGTGTAACTCCATGGGTAGAGGAATCTCTACATGTAGATCACATAGTACAATCATTTCTGTACTGGCTTGAGCCATAGTCCTGTACTCAGACTCGGCACTAGTTCTCGCAAGCACGGTTTGTTTCTTGCTTTTCCAAGAAACAAGAGAATTGCCAACAAATATTGCAAATCCTGAAGTTGATTTCCTGTCCTTAGGACAACCTGCATAATCTGCGTCAGCATATGCAGATACAGAGAGTGTGTCTCCTTTCTTGAATAGTAAACCTGAGCCTGGAGTTGATTTCAGATATCTCAATATCATATGTAGTGTGTGCATATGTATCTGTCGAGGTTGCTCCATGAATTGACTCACTCGACTCACTGCAAATGCAATATCAGGTCTGGTGATTGTAACATAAATAAGCTTTCCAACCATCTCTCTGTATCTTCTCTTATCAACTTCATCAGTATCATCATCATATAGCTTCATACTAGGATCCATAGGAGTTGTGGACGGTCGACATCCTGTCATTCCTGTTTTTGCAAGCTTATCTGTAACATACTTCCTTTGGGTCATCACAAGAACCTTTGCATTTCTAGCAAATTCCACCCCAAGAAATACCTTAGGGTTCCCAGATCCTTCGTCACAAATTGAGTGCACATAAATTCTTTAGTCATCTTGATTCCTTGCTCATCATCTCCTGTAACAATAATATCATCAACGTAGACCATGATAGCCACAGTACCTCTAGGCGTCTTCTGCATAAATAAGGAGTGGTCTGCATTTGATCTCTTGAAGCCCTGTCTTTCAATCAGTTCTGAAATATTTGAAACCACGCTCTAGGACTCTGTTTAAGGCCATATATCGCCTTATGAAGTCTACAAACCTGTGCACACTCCCCCTCAGCAGTAAACCCCGGAGGCTGCTGCATATAGACCTCCTCATGTAGATCTCCATATAAGAATGCATTCTTCACATTAAGCTGAAATAACGGCCAATCCCGTGCCACCGCAACTGAAAGTAAGACACGTAAGGTAGAATGTCTAGCAACTGGAGAGAATGTGTCCAAGTAATCAACTCCATATGTCTGACTAAAACCACGTGCCACAAGCCTTGCCTTGTACCGTTCAAGAGTACCGTCGGCATGGTATTTAACAGTAAATACCTACTTGGAGCTAACAATAGACGCACCAGGTGGTGGAGAAACAAGGGTCCACGTACCACGGGACTGCAATGCAGCCATTTCTTCTTCCATAGCAAGCCGCCATTTGCTATCAAGGAGCGCCTCCTGGTAATTGCGTGGAATCTCGACAGCAGATAGAGCTAATGCAAATCTCTGGAAGTCGCCCGTCAGACGATGAAATGAGACATGAGAAGCAAGTGGATAGGAAGCACAAGTACGCTTCTGCTTTCGAATAGCTATAGGCACGTCCAAGTCTTCATGAGCATCATCCTGCTGTGGTACCTGTAGCAGTGGATCCTCAGACTCATCATTAGTAATCAAGTTATCAGAACCAACCTGAGGGCTGCTGGATGACTGGCCATGACCTTGAGCAGAGGAGGACCGACGAGTATAGTACTTGGGTAACGGTGGCACAATGGTTACTGGAGGTGGTAAGGATGAAGGTGGTGGTGGAGATGGCGTAGAAGGTGATTGACTCAGAGGAGGAGGTGGCATGTAGGAGACTTCAGTATCAGAAGGGAGAGTAGTCATTTGGTCACCTATAGGGGAGAAAAACATGACAGATTCATAAAATGTGACATCAGCGCTAACAAAGTATTTTCGACGCAGCGGATCAAAGCACCGATAGCCCTTCTGAGTCCTGGAGTACCCGACAAACACACATTTGATAGCCCTGGGAGAGAGCTTATCAAGACCTGGTACCAACTGATGGACAAAACAGACACAACCAAAGACACGAGGTGGTAGCGAGAACAACTCCTTCTCAGGAAAGGCAAGAGAGAGAGAGGAGTTTTCTCATTCAAGACAGATGAGGGCATGGGACTTATTAAGTAGCAGGCTGTGAGAACCGCATCACCCCAAACTGCGTTTGGAGCATGACTCTGAATCAGTAAGGTTCTAGTGATATTCAACAGATGACGATGTTTCCGCTCTGCAACACCGTTCTGCTGTGAAGTGTCAGCACATGAGGTTTGATGAATTATACCACGAGATGATAAGAATAATGACAAAGTTCTAGTACAGAACTCCAAGGCATTGTCAGACCGCACAATTTTCACAGTAGAAGAAAGGGATTTTATCACTTGTGCCCCTCCGAGATCTCGCAATTTCAGTTATGCCCCTATCTTTTCGGTAATATCAATTGTGCCCCTCACTTCTTGCTATTTTATCACTTGTGCCCTTCAGGTTAGTGACCGTCCATCCACAGTGGAAACGGACGTTAACTTTGAGGACATAAGCGGTATTAATTTTAAAAAAAGTGTTATTTGGTCATTTTATACCATTTTCTTCGTCATCTTCAGTCTTCTTCCTCCCTTCTCTTCCTCCTCCACAGCTCCTCCCTCCTCCGCCCGTCCACGTCTCCGTCCTCCTCCGCCCCGGCACCTCCCCCTCCGCCCCCGGCATTGCCCCCTACACCTCCCCTCCTCACCCAGCTCCAGCCCCGCACCTCCCCCCTCCGCCACCCGCACCTCCCCTCCGAGCCGTCGCACTGCCCCGCATGCACCTCCCCTCCGAGCCGTCGCACTGCCCCTGCACCTCCCCTCCGTGCCCCCCAGGCCCTACGACCCTGCCTCCCCCGCAGCCCCACGGCCCCTGCCCTGCCTCCCCACGCGCCCCCCAGGCTCCGCGACCCTGCCTCCCCCGCGCCCTAGCGACCCCGCGCCCCCTGCCCTGCCTTCCCCGCGTCCCCCAGGCCCCGCGCCTCCGCGACCCTGCCTCCCCCCGTGCCCCCGCGACCCCGCGCCCCTTGCCTTGCCTCCCCCCGCGTCCCTGCCTCCCTCCGCGACCCTGCCTACCCCCGCGCCTCCGCGACCCCGCGCCCCCTGCCCTGCCTCCCCCCGCACCCCGGCGACCCCGCCTCCTTCCGCGCCCCCTAGCCTCGCTGCCCCAGCGCCCCCAGGTCGTCCTCTTCCGCATCTCCCAAGGTCTACTGCTGCGGCAAGGTCCTCTCTGATCGTGAGTGTCCCTGGCTGGAAGGCGGCGGTTTCTTCCGGCATCTCGTATGCTGCGGAGGTCAGTGTTGGAGAGGTGGTGGGAAAGCCGGAGAGGAGGAAGCAATCGGACACGAGGGCGGATGTTCCGTCTGTGCCGGGATTGGGGGCGATAAAGAGGTTTGCCTCCGGGAGGAGCTGGGCGTCGCTGGATGGAGATGAGTTAGAGAGATCCGGACCGTTGGGTGGGGGCAGGAGAGATTCTGACCATATTACCCTTGTTAACCACACCATGGTTTGAATAAACCATGGTTATTTTAATTTTTTGACGGTCAATCTGACGGAAGGGCACAACTGATGACGGAGCAAAAAGTGAGGGGCACAACTGATATTACCAAAAAGATAGGGGCAAAACTGATATTGCGACATCTCGGAGGGGCACAAATGATAAAATCCCTAGAAGAAAAGACATTCTGAACTTCATTGATAAACATTTGAATCACATTTCCTGCTTCAGATTTATTTTTCAATAAAAGCACCCAAGACAAACGAGAAAAATCATCTACTATGACCAGATAGAACCTGTGTCCCTGGTGGTTAGGAACATGACTTGGACCCCAAATATCAATATGGACTAACTCAAACAAGGAGCTACTGCTCCGACTCTGACGACTCGGGAAAGTAGACCGATGGTGCTTCCCCAACTGACACGCTTCACATTGGAAAGACGACTTCGGAGAAATCTGGGGCAGGACACGACATTGCTTCTGGAGAGGCAGATGACCAAAATGGAGGTGCTAGGTATATGGAGAGTCTGGTCCTGTATGATGGAGAGATATGCTGATATAGGGAATATTGACCAGACGGTAGAGACCATTCTGCTCACGGCCACAACCAATCACCTTGCCCGAGGTTATGTCCTGAAAAACAAGAGATGATGAGTTAAAAATAGATCGACAGTTCAAATCCTTTGTAATCTGGCTAATGGACAATAAATTCATAGAGAAATCAGGAGCATATAACGCATTCTGCAGACTCATGGAAGGTGTCAACTGAACCTCCCCCTGTCCAGTGATGGGGTAATGTGTCCCATTTGCTATCACCACAGTTCGTCCCGAAGAGACCGGTCTATATATAGTGAGCTGTTCTCTGTCCCCACAAAGATGGTGGGTCGCTCCAGAATCCATAATCCAGTTGGTAATCATAGATCCATCACAAGAGTTGAGAACATAGGAACTACCTGAGGTACTGGCTGTGGCAGCTGAACTGGCAGAGGCAGAGACTGCCACATCTGACTGACCTCCAGGTGTTGTATCAGGAGGCATGACATTCCTAAGTCCGGCAACAAGGTCATCAAAACGTTGGTCCAATGAGGAAGGTGCAGGAGACTCAACTTGTTCTGCTACCCGAGCCGATGCAGGAAAGCCATGCTTGGAGTAGCATGTATCCTCGGAGTGACCAGGACGATGACAATAGCTGCATGGTTGCCGAATTCGACCCCCACGACCCCGGGGTCCACAGCCACGGAAGGTAGAGGATCCACCTCTTCCTCTAGAGACTGCCATAGCTGAAGGTGTCTGGTTAGCAGTTGAGTTTGGGATAGTAATGCGACTCAACCGCCGAAAAGCTTCCTCCATAGGAGGAATAGTGACATCAGCAAGAATCTGAGACCGTGCAGCATCATACTCTGGATCAAGTGCAGTCAGGAACACTCCTACCATGGTGGCATTTCTGTACGTCTTCTGCTGCTCAGGGGTGGCTGTCAATGGCATGAAGCTATGTAGCTTCTCAAACATCCCTCTTAGGGATGCGTACAATGAGTGAAGTGGGCGCCCATTCTGCTTGATAGTGAAAATATCATGTTGCAGCTGAAGTATCTTGGTCTCGTTCCGCACCTGCGAATATGTCGCCGCTAGAATATCCCACATAGCCTTAGCCGTGGGCTGATGTGGAACATTGTTGGCGATTTCTATCGTGAACGTCCCAGATAGCCAAACTTTGGCATACGCATCATCTGCCTCCCACGAGGCATTCACCCCAGTCTTCTCGATCGGCTCCTCTTCGGTAAGAATATGTTTCTTACCATTCGACTTCATCAGGCTCATGAACTGCATCGCCTAGGGCTCGTAGTTTGTCCCGTCCATCTTCACAATAGGCGCTGGACCTCTGAATGCGCCAGTGGCGGGTACATCAACCTTGTTCTTTGACGTATTGCCGACAGAAGACTGCTACCGGTGTGGCAAATCAAAGTTTTTATCTACACATACATCTATGGGTTCGGGTGCACGTGTAGACTCATGCACACCAACCCATCAACCGCCTGACGACTCTGAGGCGACTAGCGAGTACGAGACCGCACGCAGATGAAGCGCGCGGTACTCGTGATGCACGCACACTGTGCGCACTAAGAAGAACGCGTTATGCACGCAGTCTGTGCGCTGTGCGCACGGTCTATGCGCGCTGTGCGCGGTGCGTGCGCGGCTGTGCGTGTGACCTGCGCTCGGCTGTGCCTGTGCGCGCGTCGAGAAGGCGAAGCCGGAGAGGAGGCGGTGACGTCGAGAGGGGAGAAGACTGGAGGTAGGCGACGCCGGAGTGAAGGTGAAGAAGGGGTGGCGGCGCCGAGAGGGGTAGGAGGCTAGAGGTAGGGTTAGGGTTTCTTGGGGATCGAGAGCTCCGGTCTAGAACCGCCACTCTGTTACCATGTTGAAGAAAATAAAAGTACTTGGTTATTTCTGAGAACCCTAGGCTCTCTTATATAGCAGAGAGACCTATGGGTAACATGAAAGAGAAATAAGAAAGAAGTACGTATTAAATATGAAAACACACATATCTCCACAGTCAGAAACTGTTGTCCAAGGTAATCTTTAGCTGCCTGTATACCCTGTTCATCGCTACCCATAAAGACTATATCATCAACATAAACCAAAACAACAACCATACTTTCTGACTTCGCTTAACAAAAAGAGAATGATCTGCAGTAGATCTGTCAAATCCATTCTGTTCAATCAACTCTGAGAGCTTCTGAAATGAAGCCCTCAGACTTTGCTTGAGGTCATATATGGCCTTGTGAAGTCGGCATACCATATTAAACTCCCCCTCAGCAACAAACCCTGGTGGCATGTAAATCTGCTCCTGCAGATCCCCATACAAGAAATCATTTTTGACATCTAACTGATAAAGTGACCAGTCACGGACAACATCAACGACAATAAGAATCCATAACGTAGAGTGGTGTGCAACTGGGGAAAAGTATCCGGATAGTCCATCCCATACATTTGGGTGAATCCACGAGCAACCAACCTAGCCTTATATCTGTCAACTGTATAATCACCACGATGTTTCACAGTAAACACCCACTTGCTACCAACAACAGATGCACTCGGAGGAGCCTGCACAACACTTCACGTACCTCGATAGTGTAAAGCTGCCATCTCCTCTTCCATAACAAGACACCATTGACTACTCTGTAGTGCCTCCTGATAAGAATGTGGTATCTCCACTGCTGACATCCCCGTAACGAACTTATGAAAATCCTCGGAAAGGCGGTCCAATGACACATGGGAAGCTAGAGGATGCATAGTGCAAGCACGCCTCTGCTTCCGTAGAGCAATAGGCACATCCAGATCTTCCGTGCTCCCGGAAGATGTAGCATCATCAACATCCTACACCTCAAGATGTACATGCAAATCACTATTTCCATTAGAAGAACTCAAATGCTCAGAACATACCTTGATAGTGTTGAATGATAGATGAGACACATGAGCACGGGGTCGATGCTGGTAAACTTGGGGGAAAATGGAGGTGTGGAAGACCGTGGTGGAGGCGGCGGCGATGGTGGAGGCGGAGGTGGTAGAGGTGATGTTGAAGGAGGCAATTTTGAGGATGATAGAGTAGAGATCGGAGGTAGATGCATATAGACCTTGTTGGGAAAAATGAATGACTTGTTTATTCCATGAACCCTAGGCTCTCTTATATAGGAGAGTAGCCTATGGGTAAATTACATAAAACATACTAAGAGGAAAACAAAATAACGAAAAAGTACAGAACTACTCTTGTTGTATACGTTAACACTCCCCCTCAAGATGGAGCATAGATATCAATCATGCTCAGCTTGGAAGCACACTTCTGAAATGGACCTCGTAGCAATGCCTTGGTGAATATGTCTGCAGTCTGATTCTCTGAAGTAACATGAGATGTAGCAATGAATCCTTTCTGAATCATATCACGTATGAAGTGACAATCCACCTCAATATGCTTGGTCCGCTCATGGAATGCAGGATTGTTTGCAATGAACAAAGCAGCCTGATTATCACATTCCAAGTTCATAGGAAGTGGTACATCTAAACATAGATCTGTCAGCACTGCTTTCACCCACATCATCTCTGTAGTAGCCTGGGCCATAGCTCTATATTCGGATTCAGCACTAGATCTAGCTACCACAGTCTGTTTCTTGCTCCTCCATGAGACTAGGGCATCTCCAACATAGACAGCATACCCTGAGGTGGACTTCCTATCCTTGGGACATCCTGCATAGTCTGCATCTGCGCATGCTGAGATAGAAATCCCCTTTCCTTTCTTGAATAGCAGACCTGCACCTGGAGAAGATTTGAGATATCTAAGTATCATATGTATTGCATCCATATGCACCTGGCGTGGTTGCTCCATGAACTGGCTCACACGGCTCACTGCAAACAATATATCTGGCCTAGTGATCGTGACATATAACAGTTTGCCTACCAGTTCCCTATATCTTCTCCTGTCCACCTCCTCTGTGTTATCTTCATAAAGCTTCATGCTGGGGTCCATTGGTGTCGTAGCAGGTCGACACTCGAGCATACCTGTTTCACTCAACAGATCAGTAACATATTTCCTTTGTGACATGACTAGCCCATAGGAATTTCTGGCAAATTCAAGCCCCAGAAAGTATCTAAGGACCCCAAGATCCTTAGTGACAAACTCACTACCCAGCATTTCTTTCGCCTGCCTTATGCCCTGCTCATCATCTCCTGTAATCAAGATGTCATCAACATAAACCATAATGACAATGATACCTCTCACTGTTTTCTGTAAAAACAAGGAATGATCAGCATTGGAGCGTTTGTGTCCTTGTTTCTCGAAGAGATCCGAGTGCTTCTGAAACCATGCTCTGGGACTCTGCTTAAGGCCATATATAGCCTTATGCAACCTGCATACCTTGGAGCACTCCCCCTCAACAGCAAAACCAGGTGGCTGTTGCATATATACTTCCTCCTGCAAATCTCCATATAGAAATGCATTCTTCACGTCCAACTGATGGAGCGGCCAGTCTCGAGCAACTGCAACTGACAACAAGATCCTTAGGGTGGAATGACGTGCCACTGGCGAGAAGGTGTCAAGATAATCCACCCCATATGTTTGTGTGAAGCCACGTGCCACCAGACGTGCCTTGTACCTGTCAATGGATCCATCTGCATTCTGCTTCACTGTGAACACCCACTTGCAGCTCACTGGATTCGCATCTGGAGGTATAGGAACCAGAGTCCAAGTTCCTCTGGACTGAAGTGCGGCCATTTCTTCTTCCATTGCAAGCCGCCATCTACTATCCTATAGAGCCTCATGATGATTCCGTGGAATATCTATGGCTGAAAGTGCCATAGCAAACGATCTGAAATCTCCAGATAGCCGCTCAAAAGACACAGAGGCTGATAATGGATATTTGGCGCAACTCCTCGTCGACTTCCTTAAAGCAATGGGTACATCCAAATCAGTTGTCGGCTCATCTGGCTCCTGCACCACATCCTGCTCAGAAATGTCGTCAGATCCATCAACATTAATATTCTCATTACATACCATAGGCGAGCTAGTAGATGAGTCATGACCATGAGCTGGTGGAGGAGGCCTGCGGGTATAATGGAACGGGAATGGTGAGATGGGCTGTTGTGGTAGTGGTGGTGGTGGTGGAGGTTCTGATGATGGCATCTGAGGTGGTAGTGGTGTCATGTATATGGCATCATGTGGTGTAGGTGGAAGCTGATTGTCTCCAGATGCTGAAAAATACATACTAGATTCAAAAAATGTAACATCTGCACTAATCATATACTGCCGACGCAAAGGATCAAAGCACTTGTACCCCTTTTGAGTTCTGGAGTACCCGACAAAGACACACTTGACAGCCCTAGGAGAGAGCTTGTCAGTACCCGGTGACAACTGATGGACAAATGCAACCGACCCAAACACACGAGGAGTGAGAGTAAACAGATCCTTGTCAGGATAAATGAGTGAGAACGGAATCTGTTCATTCAAGACAGACGAAGGCATCCGATTGATTAGGTAACATGCAGTAAGAACTGCATCACCCCAGTAGGAATATGGAACATGACTCTGTATAAGTAGAGATCTAGTGACATCAAGGAGGTGACGGTGTTTTCTTTCAGCAATCCCATTCTGTTGAGATGTATGGGCACAAGATGTTTGGTGAACAATTCCTTTTGATGAGTAGTAATTAGCAAGAAAATTAGTGCACAACTCTAAAGCATTGTCACTTCTTACACCTTTCACAGACGTAGAAAAAACATTTTGGATTTCATTCAGGAAATGAATAATTATATTTCCGGCTTCAGATTTATTTTTCATCAGAAACACCCACGACACTCTAGAAAAATCATCCACAAAAACAATATAATATCTGTGTCCCTGATGATCAGTACACGACTCGGACCCCAGACATCAACATGAAATAACTCAAACTTGGAGGTACTACTCCGACCAGGACGACTGGGAAAGGACGACCTGTGGTGCTTTCCCAACTGGCATGCCTCACACTGAACAGATGTGTGAGGAAGGCTATAAGGCACTACTCGACATAACTTCTGAAGCGGTAAATGACCTAAACGCAGATGCCACAGTAAAGGGGATACTTGGCCAGAAGAAGAGGATGTGGTTCCAGCAAATGGGGTCTGATTCAGGCGGTAAAGACCTCCTTGCTCATAGCCACGACCAATCACGTTGCCCGTATGGATGTCCTGAAAAATCAAGGAAGATGAATCAAAAATTGCCCGACAATGAAGATCCTTCGTAATCTGACTAATTGACAATAGGTTCATTGAAAAATCAGGTGCATGTAGCACATTCTTGAGCTGCATAGACGGTGTCAATCTAATCTCCCCCTGACCAGTGATGGGGGAATGTGTGCCATTTGCAATGACAACTGTCCGTCCCAGAGGGATCTGGGTATAACCTGTAAGTAGACTCTGGTCGCCACATAGGTGATGTGTAGTGCCTGAGTCCATAATCCATGGCAATGTATCAGGACTACTACTGTGAAGTGCAAGTATACTACCTGAAGCACTGGTAGACGTGGAGGCAGAAGCAGCCGCATCAGAATGACTCTCTGTAGTCAGTGCTGGACCCGATGGTGGGATAATGCCCCTCAGACGGGCAACTAGATCATCAAATCGCTGATCCAAGGTAACAGCAGATGGGGGCTCTATCTGCTCAACAGCTCGTGCGGATGTAGGAAATCCATGCCTTGAATAGCATGTATCTTCATTATGTCCAACTCGGTTGCAGTAGGTGCATGTTGGCCTAGTGCGGCCACTCCTCCCACGGGGTCCACGTCCACGGCCCTGGTAATGAAAGCCACGACCTCTGGTTGTTGCCATGGCTGAAGGATTCTGACTTGCAGCAGTTGAGGGAACTGTAATCCGACTCGGTCTATGGAAGGCTTCCTCCATTGGAGGAATTGTAGAGTCGGCCAAAATCTGTGATCGTGCTGCCTCGTACTCAGGATCAAGTGCAGCTAGGAACACTCCCACCATAGTAGCGTTCCTATATGTCTTCTGCTGTTCTGGCGTGGCTGTCAAGGGAATGAAGCTATATAGCTTCTCAAACATCCCTCTCAGTGACGTATAGAGAGAATGAAGGGGGCGACCATTCTGCTTGATGGTGAAGATATCATGCTGGAGTTGCAGAATCTTTGTCTCGTTCTTTGCCTGGGAATATGTAGCCGCCAGAATGTCCCACATATCCTTCGCTGTGGGTTGATGGAGGATGTCATTGGCAATCTCAATTGCCAACGTGCCAGATAGCCAAACTTTGGCGTATGCGTCATCAGCCTCCCAGGAGGCATATGTTCCAGTCTTCTCAGCAGGCTCTGGTTCGGTAAGAATGTGCTTCTTACCCGTAGACTTCATCATACTCATGAACTGCATTGCCCACAGTTCATAGTTGGTACCGTCCATCTTGACAATCGGCGCTGGACCACGGAATGCGCCACTAGATGGGATATCTGCCTTGCTTTCGGACATACTTGATACTGAAGACTGGAACGATTGATAGAGAATATGACTTGTCTACAAAGACATAGACGGGTTTAGTTGCTCGTGTAGACCTCAAGCAACTAAACCCATGTAGACTATGGTGTGCGCTCTAGGGCTGATGCGTGCCCCCCCGTACGACCTACTGGTGCGCTGGATGGATATGCGCAATACACGCACTGTTTGGCGTGTTGGGATGCACGCTAGGGTACCACGGATGCCCCTGGAATATGCGCTAGTGCGCTATGTGCGCACGAGAGAAGAGGCAGGCGCGCAAGGTGCATAGGTGCGCAGTGTGCGCTGGTGATGGCGATGCACCGCACGCAGGTGATGCACAGCACCGCACTCTCGTGTGCTCGCTACCGCACGCACGCACGAAGATGGCGCAGTGCGTGCAGCCCGAGAAGAAGAGAGAGGCGGCGTCGATCGAAGAGGAGAGGCGGCGCCGATCGGAGAGGAGAGGCGGCGCTGATCGACGAGGAAGAGGCTGGCGGGTGGGGCTGGGATTAGGGTTAGGGTTTCAAGAACTCCGGTCTAGGACCGTCGCTCTGATACCATGTTGGGAAAAATGAATGACTTGTTTATTCCATGAACCCTAGGCTCTCTTATATAGGAGAGTAGCCTATGGGTAAATTACATAAACATACTAAGAGGAAAACAAAATAACGAAAAAGTACAGAACTACTCTTGTTGTATACGTTAACAGACCTCTTTCCCATCATATGAAGAAATGAGCTTGTCACCTGTAGGATATAAGTACATAATAGACTCAAAAAAGGTGACATCTACACTGACATAGTACCTTCGTCGAACATGGTTGATGCAAAGATATCCCTTTTGGGTCTTGGAGTACCCAACAAACATACATTTGACAACTCTAGGAGAGAGTTTGTCAAGACCATGTGACATCTGGTGAACGAAGGATACATAACCAAAGACTCGAGGTGTGAGAGAGAAAAGATCCTTCTCGTGAAACACAATCAAGAACATGATTTTTCTCCTAGAACTGAAGATGACATACGATTAACAAGCAGTTAGAGTCGTATCCCCCTAGTAGGAATGAGGAGCACGACTTTGAATCAAGAGTTCTTGTAGCATCCGGCCGCAACCACCCTATTCTATTGGGATGTATACGACACACAAGATGTTTGATTCACAATACCATGAGACACAAGGAACATGACAAGCTGGTTACTACGAAATTCCAGTGCATTGCCAGGATGTATATACTTGATTTTTGCAGAAAAAAATATTATTTATTTCATTAATGAAGGACCGAATAACAAGACCGTCATTAGACTTGTTTTTAAGAAGAAAGAACCACGACAACCTAGAAAACTCATCAACAACGACAAGATAAAATATATACCCCTCATGATCATGGACGCGACTGGGAATCCGAATATCAAAATGAACTAATTCAAACAGACAATGACTACTTCGACCCTGACGACTCTGGAACGTGGACTGATGATGCTTCCTAAGCTGACATGTCTCGCATTGAAAGGTAGAGCAAGGGGAAATATGTGGAAGAACATGACAACTTTTGTAGAGGAAGATGACCAAAACGAAGATGCCACATATAAGGAGACACCGACCCAATACGAATGGAAGAAGCACATGCATAAGTGGTCTGCACTAGTCTGTAGAGACCTCCATGCTCACGGCCAGAACCAATTACCATGTCCATTAGAATGTCCTGAAACACAAGAGCAGACGAATTAAAAATGGCACACCAATGTAAGTCCTTGGTGATTTGACTAGTAGATAGTAAATTCATAGAAAAATTAGGAGCATAAAGAAAATTCTTAAGTCTCATTGTAGGAGTTAGCTGCACCTCCCCCGGACCAGTAATGGGGGAGTGTGTTCCATCTGCTATCCCCCCGGGCTGGGTTGGACTGCACAAACTAAACTGACCTCTATTACCACAGAGGTGATGGGATGCACCTGAGTCCATGTTCCATTCTGACAAATTTGCCTTGTAAGAGCTAGTAAAGGCATATGCTATACCTGCTGAACACACATCAGCAAAGACAACTACCTCTGAGGATCCTGAGAGAGAGCTAGTTGACCCAGGAGTAGGCATGATCTCCTTGAGAATGACCACCAGTTCGTTAAATCTCTAATTAGCAACATGAGATGGACTCTCGACCTGTTGAGACTATTCTGCTACTTTAGCTGAAGCAGGAAACCCTTGCTTAGTATAGCAGGTTTCCTCAGAGTGGCATGTCCGGTAACAGTAGGTGCACGACTGGCGGGGTCGACCACCCCCTTCTCTGCCACGGCTAGATCCTCCCCCGAAACGATATGGAGTAGGGTTCCCCCTACCACAAGATGCAACCATGGCTGAAGATGTCTGAAACTGCACATTACCACCTGAGGAAATAGATAGCCTACTTAGTCTGTGATATGTCTCCTCCATTGGAGGTATGTTAGCGTCAGTAAGAATCTGGGCGCAAGCTGAGTTATATTCAGGATCAGGGGCTGCTAGAAAGGCCCCATTCATCACAGAGTCTCTATATGCCTTGAACTTCTCTAGCATGGCAGTTAAGGGAATGTAGTCATGTAGCTTCTCAAACATGCCCCTCAACGAAGTGTAGAGGGTATGGAGAGGGCAACCATTCTGCTTCGACATAAAGATATCTTGCTGGAGTTGCAGTATCTTCGACTCATTCCTCGCCGGAGAGTTTATAGCAACAAGAATGCCCCATATAGCCTTTGCAGTAGGCTGACTAATATATCATTAGCTATATCTTTAGACACAGTCCCAGGTAGCCACACTCGTGCATAAGCATCAACTACCTCCCACGAGGCATTTACCCCAGTCTTGTCACTTGGCTCCTCCATTGTGAGGATGTGCTTCTTGCCATTACACTACATCAGACTCATGAACTGCATGACTCATAGTTCATAGTTTGTTCCATCCATCTTGACGATGGGCGTTGGACCTTTGAAGGAACCCATGGGTGGAACATCAGTTTTGTTGTCAACCATGATGACAACTATTACTAAGACTGGGACTGCAACAAATAAGATTTGCGTCTACATTACGGGAAGATGGTTGTGGGTATAGACTCATACCACAACCTCTTCCATTCTTGGGAGGCTTCTTTGGGTGATTAGGGTGTTTTAGATTATCATGTCACACCTTAGAGGCCTAAGAACAAGCCTAAACAACGTCTTGGACCGACGGTAGGAGAGGAGCAACAGGCTTGTGCGCCGCAGATGGCAACCGCTACGGTAGCCTACGGCTGGGCAACAGCCTGTGCGACTTCCCGCCCACGAGAGAAAGAGAGAAACCAGAGGTGGGGCAGCGACCCGCAAAGAGGAAGAGGCCTGTGTGGTGGCCTCAGGCTGTAGTAGTCTCTGGCGACGGTCGTAGGCGGTTAGGGTGATGGCCTCGGGCGATGCAGGATTTGGTGGGGAGGGGCTAGGGTCAGGGACCTAGGGTACAAGCTCCGGTTTAGGATCGTCGCTCTGATACCATGTGGAAAGATGTGAAAATGAAAAATCATCGTTCATCATAACCCTAGAGCTCTCTTATATAGGAGAAAAGCTCTAAGGGAAAATTACATAAAGTAGATCGAAGACATAAGAAATTACAAAATAAAGATAATGAGATACAAATATCTCAACACTAACCCTTTACCACAGTCATCTGAAATAATCCCTGTAAAACTAACAACCTTCTCTGACGATCATATTTTTAATTTGATTAGTAAATTTTAGCCATGAAGTTGCAATCAAGTTGTTGATGATCTTGGTTGATAGATCGGTATGAGGAACTCATCTTCTTTACATATTCTACGATATCTTTCACACCGTTATCGAATTCCATGTTTGCCAAAAAAATTACGTCACCTTGAGACAACTTGTGAAACACCTGAACCCGCTTTATGACCTGCTGGTAGTGTAGTGTGCCTATCACCCGAAAGACCAGGGTTCAAATCTTGGGCCGACACCTATCCACGTTTCCCCCTCTTGCTTCAAAAAGAATCTTGTGAAACACCTCAACACGTGCAATCGTCTTCGGTTCCGGTTGTCAAGTAAACACGTCCGAGTAATCAGATTGCCTTAAGCGTGAGCATGAGTTCCTTATTGTTCGAGTCATCAGATTCATTTTAGCTTGAGTCCGAAGATTCCCACATGGCTTGCATGGTTTTCATCTGGGGATACTTGTGATGATGCTTGGAATATCCTTTTTTCCTTTTATCATCACCTTCCCTTTTCTTGTGAAAGGACTTGTGATGCATGTTGTGGATTTTCATGAGTAAGGGACTGTCGTTCTTGAAGTGACCCTTCTTCTACAATTATATCGTATGTTCTTACTTCCCTTCTTTCTAGTATCTCTTTTTAGAAATTTCCTGAATATATATGTTACCATAGCTACATTGTCTTCTTAGTCCTCGTCAGGCGTGCCTTCTTCTGCCTTTAGTGCCAAGTTTTTTTCTTGCCTTTTAACTCTGCCACTTTCTCTTGTTTATTAGTTTCACTAGGAAGAAGCTTACCTATTAGATCCTCCACTAAGGTGTATCCAAGTCATTAGCTTCCTTGAGACCATTGCTATGGTTAGCAACTCAATTATGGGGGATCTGAGAACATTCTTGACACATTTAGGTTCCTTTATGTCTACACCGAGATTTAAAAGGCCGTTAATGATACCTATAAATTTTGTAAATTTTGTGTAGATATCTTGGATGGATTCTCCCTCTTTTATCCTGAATAACACATATCTCCTCCTATCTCCGTTAATGGAGATTGATCTGGGTTTCCTTGACTTTTCTCGCTGCTTTATAGGTCAGTCTCAGCTTTGGTCAAGATCTCATAGGAGATCTTGTATGTTGAAACACTAGTAATTTCTTCGTCGCTTACTTCTTGTCTGTGTTAGTCAGCATCGGGTTTTTATGATAACTGACAAAATATATTGTCTTGATAGTATTCCAAACTTCGATGTCAATTGATTCCAAAACTAGTTGCATTCTAACCTTCTAGCAGTTGTAGTTTGTAATATCAAATGGAGGAGGTTTTACCGTAGATTGGCCTTTGAAGGTGATTTTGTTGTTGTTGCTTGTTGCTACCATATGTGCGGATGGGATTGACTTCGATTTGCATTGAACCCGTTATGATACTGAATGAATGTGCATGTAGTATCAGAGCACTACTAGAGAGGGATGGGCGAATAGTAGTACTCTATAAATTATGTTAGTTAAAATAGTATAAGATACTTAAAGATAGGTAGCACAATCAATCTAGAGATTCAATCCACAATGCACATAAATGTTAACCTGGAAACCTAACTTTGTGAAATCATGACCCAATTCTATGACTTAAGATTCCGTATCATATGTGCCAATCAACTACTTTAGTAAGGAGTTATTTACGTGGAAAACTCAATTTTTTACGAAGCTCTTGTATCAAACACCAATTCTTTTTACAACCCTAGATCACACATCAAAGTCTTCACCTACAAATCAAGCACATACATACTGTCGAGGATTGTGTGGACTCCGAATGTCCTCAGATCTTCTTGGATCAAACACCAAGGTCAAACAACTCTTGTATCTAACTAGCAAGACTCCTTGAAAAAAGTGTTATATAGAAAAGTAGTATATTGTCTTTTGTATTGCCGGTAGCAGAGGTATATTGCTAAGCATATATATAGTAGTATGAGCCATAGCATAATCGTAGAATATGAGCATATATGACTATAATAATATAAACAAAAATTATTATCGATGGTGTTGTTGTCTACAGAGAAACAGTCTCTGACTAGTCATAGAGAAGCATGAAAGCTTGGAGATGATCGATGTCTGCTCCGAGAGCTTGAGCGAATCACAACTCTCAAAACAACAATTTCTCTTGAAGAGTAGGACCACTTAAGAACCATGAGTGAGAAAAGGACCTTAGAATACTTTGCCTTGTAATGTGTACATTCAACATTGGTCTATGGTCCTATTATAATGCTGTAATTGAGCCTTTAAAAAAGGCCGTTGGAAGCAAATGTGACAAGAATTAACCAAGATATTGTAATCTACATCGATCAAGTTGTTTTGGTTGATCAGGCCACAAGATATTGAAGAGTCGATGAATTTGAATGTTGATCGATCAAGTTTATAAGTTGACCGATCATGAAGTGATCAATTATAATTGTAACTCAAGTAATTATGCATTGATCGATCATGAACTAAAAGTTGGTTGATTGAAGGTTGATCGATTAGAAGCTGTGAGTTAGTCAATCAAGAGCTTGTTTTTAAGTGGATGGTCCTACAGATTCAGTCAAGCACATATCAATCTTTCAGGCATACATAATTTTTGTGGTTAAATTATCAATTAAGTTATAACGTTGATAAAGAATGACTCTTGAAACAAGACTTTAAACTGTTAATGTCTTCTTGATTTTGTATTATCAAGTAAATCTGCAAGTCAAATAGATACACTGCGAGCAATTTGCGATAAGTGTACCATTATTAAAATAAAACCAATACGAGTCACAAGTTCCAGTAAGGATACAAAGTACTAACATTTTCAATACAAGAATAATCACGAGCATTTACCGCTCTTGTTCTACCGTGTTTGCCATATGCTGCGTAATCTCTCTATGACTCTTAAAGACATGCATTATGCGGGTGGTTTCTCTGTTGGTGATACATTCGAATTTTAAAACTTGATATTCATTGGTTCAGATATTTGAAATATATTTTATTGTGCTTTACATCTGTACATCTGTATAGTTAATATCATCTGTTGTGGAATATTCAAAAGATATATATGTTTGTATCTGTCTATCACTGTTTGAAGGACATATTATTTGATCCAAGTTCGTGGGTCACTTGGCGTTTGATCCAAAAGGTCAATAGTTCTTTTGTTTGCTCCAAGCGTGACAGTTCCTTAGTTTTTATCCAAGAAGGTTTGAGGATATTGTTTTGATCCAAGAAGCTTCGATGTTAATTCGATGTTCATACCATTTTGCTGTTTTCTTGTATCAATTTGATGCTTGATCCAAGAAGACTTATCTTAGGTTTCAAACCCCTTCCAAAGTTGCCATTGTCTTGCACCATTGTGGTGTTGGAAAGCACAAGGTTTAAAATATTGAATATCGATATCATACCGGTCTTGATTGGAAAAGGATATATTGGATCGACGATATCGATGGAAATGTCGGGGATGGCTCATCAAACATTTTTTGCAATTTAAGATTATCTCCGTTCTTAAAACAATAAATAACATACATATACACCCTTTTTTGAAGGCATACAAATACATATTTATATGTAAGAGTTATGCATATTTAGCACATCCCTTCACATTATATCACATGTATCACTTATATCGCACATATCGTTGTTGTTAATGTTGATTGTTAATCACTGAGAGATATTGAAAATGAATAACGAAGTTAATAACATTTAAACATACACATCAACATAAACTCGTACTTTGGTCATCTCCTCTTCAAATTCCTGGTGTACTAGTTTTCTCATCCTTCTCCATTGGGAGATGCTTGTTCATGATCTCGTATGATGTAGGAGCTTTCACTCATGTTCCTGAAGCAACAAGCTCATCAATTGCATGTTGTGAAAAGGTCCACTAGCAAGTTCACAAGAATGCTTTCTCCAAAAAAAAGCTTGCTAATGGCCTTGTCCACTCTTTCCCCGACATTTGAAAACACGCTTTTCATTGTTTTTCGCTTCATATCCTTGCTTGGCTTGTACTGTAGGGAACAACTCCTCGTCAAGAAGGGCTCAACTCCCTCCCCTTTGTGTTTTTTGGTCGGTGGTTATACTGGTGCATTCCAGAACCACTCCCACTACCACCCTTATTATAGATTCAACCTCTTGCACCGCCAAGTTTTCACCTCTCAAAGTTGCTCCTCAACAATTCTTGTGTTTCTCTATTGTATGCGTTCCTTTTAGATTGAGTCTGAATATCAACATGATAGACAAAGTCTCCGTGATCAGAATCAGACATGTCATTGAACTCCATCTTGAACTTGAACTCCTTGAATTCCTCGTCCCTTCTTGCTCTATATTGATACTTATCCTTCTTCCCCTCGAAGTTAGTCTTCACTAGTTCTCTAACATCCTTGGGATAACATATGCATTTGATATTCTTGTTGTTGCCATCAAGATGGTACTTCAGTCTTGTAATCCCCCTCCTAATCTCTTCCCACAAAAAATGCATTATGATTTGGGTTTGCCTCAGAGTCTTAAGCCAGAGTGTGATCCCATGATGTTGATTGTCAAACGAATCTGTATGAAAATTAAAGACTAGCCACACATGAGATACACAACACGAATGATTGATTAATATATTATACTAAATTACTAATTTCCTATCGGATTTAATAAATAAATATTTTTAATATGCATAAAGTACCTAAGTTCTTATATCCAACCGTCTCATATGTTCAACATACAAGAAAATTAGAGAACAACTACGTATGTGACCACACAATACAAACAAAATTTATTTTTGCTACTAATTTATTAGGTTTCATTTTTCGGATTTAATATATCCTAATTTTTTAAACACACAAAATATATGAAGTAAGTATTATAGATGAGATCTAGGCTTCTATGTTTCTATTTCTATGTCTATCAATAGTTGCAAAATCCCTAAATAATTCTCATCATATCTTACCAAAAGACGTGAATGCTTTTTTTAAAGTCAAGAATACGGAAGAGCGGTGCAAAGTAAACAAAAGTCTTTAAAGAATCTTATCAAAAATGGCAAAAAGTTGGACAAATTAGAGAGCATGCTAGAAGTTCCCTCTCAAGAACTCTCACAACAACTACATGCTGTCACACAACACAAGATATCAAACCGATTTGAGCATAGTATTTCTTATATCAGTCCAAAGGAGGAAAGTTAATACGAAAGGTGCCATTTATCTAGCAATACATGTTATCTCACTCATATATCGAAGTATATCGACAGATCTATTAGAATTCGGTATGCAATCGAATATTGAAACCCCCTTACAGGTATTGACATATCGGCGACATATCGCCGATATATCAAGAGGGATTCCATTTTCTTTAAAAAACCCATCGATACTTTGTCAACATCCCTTCATTTTTCCCTCTCTTCAAGATGCATTTAATATAGTTTATTGTGCATTTTCTTGGATAACTTCCACTCTCTATTCCAGTTCTTTGTCCTCCGCTAAAAGGTCTATGTGACTTCTAATTTGTTGAGCATCAATTGATCCACTAGGTATGTGCTCATCGAAACTAAACCCTCCGTACATGCTTATGCACCCATTCAACGTTCATGCTTATGCACTCATTCAACGGACTTTCTTTTCTCTTCAAGTGCTCTTCTCTTTTTCAAGTCCATCAAATACAACTTAATTTTATTCTCCTAATCGATCAGTTCATTTCAACAACTACTAACATTCTTGTCGTTTTTCACCAAATCTTCTTTTAATCTTGCAATACCACATGTAATGGTCTTTCAACAAAAGATACGACTCGCATATTTGTAACCTTTCTACCATGGGATCCATCTTGTCCTTTTTTCATTTTTGGTGCCATTTCTGAATTGGAAGACGATGCCTGAAGGTCACATAAGATAACAAATAACAATAACATCTTTGGTAAATTATGAAGGTTGTTTACATGTACGATGCAAGGTTCAGGAAAGCGATATGCGTATCCGTTCGAACAGATTACTGAATAGCGATTATAAGCGGTATGCAAGGGCATATGCGGTTCTACATGATTTCCTATTTTTTATTTAAAAATAAGTACACGTATACAAAGTTAGAAAAGTTAGCACTTCAATAGAAAAGTTAGCGCACATAATAATTGACAACAATTACCAAAATATGTAACAAATAACCTAATCATCATATATCAAATCACAACAACAATTCTAAAAAAACATGTTAAAAAACTAAATTATGAATATGATCAAATCAAACAAAAATAGTTTATGATCCAGTCAGAATTTTTCTTGAGAATTCAAGATCAAGAGTATATACAATGGATTGCAAAACATATCTAACAATTTGGTTATCTTCCTTTCAAAATATATATAACAAACAATCTAATCACCCTATAACAAATCACAACAATAATACTGAATAAAATAAACTGAAATTCTAAATAAAACAAACTGAAATTCTGATCAAATCTACATATGCTTTGTATGTGCTTTGACATACTTGAATATGCATCGATGCATAGAAAATAGCCAGAAATTATAGAAAAGGGGATCTAGGGTCTCATATGAGCACAACGGAGCTGGGAGGCAGAGGAACCTCACATGAAGGAGACGGAGGCTGAGGAGGCACATACGGAGGAACTATCGTCAGAGGAGCCTCTCGTAAGGAAGTGGTGGATCCTTACACGGAGGAGGACCCTCGCACGGAGGCAGAGGGAATCCAGGCGATGGTGGAGGCACATCTGGGAGGAGGCTGAGGAGTTGGGAGTCGCTTGATAGGGAGAGAGAGGAAATCGATCAGGGTATCGGGATTCTGGAGGTGGAAGCCCTATATCGGGGTAATGGCTTTCTTGGGGAGTTGGTGTATTGGGTCACCTTTTTTCGTAGACCTGGATCCGACAACCTGACCAAGCTCCACAAATCAGGAAGCGGGCGCCTGTTAAACGCATAAGTTAATATGGATCCATTGTAGCGCTTGCACTTAGGTTTTCATACAGAATCGAATGGATAATCTCTTCAAGGAGTTTTAGGTTTAATTTTTGTCCTATGAAGTTCAGGGTTGATCACAAGGATGTGAGCAATTTGTGATAAGTTTTAAGTGTCAACTATTTCATATAATAGTTCTTAGACTAATTATATTTACAAATGCACAAAGCATACCAATGCAAATTTTAACACATTTTTCTATGCTCTTAAATTATGTGAAAACATTATTATACTAACTATGATATAACAACACTTATAGTATTGTTAGAAACTCAATAAAAAACTGAAGTTAATCACAATAATTTCTTGAATTAAGTGAAAATTCAATGCATCCCAAAAATTCATTGCGAAGATAAGTCTAATCAAGATTTGATTGATTAAACATTTCAAAGCAAGAATGATTTTATAATTTAATTCGTTACTCAAATACGCTTTAATAAGAAATTAAATCAATCATTAACTTAATGTTAATGATTCAAATCGGCTAATAATTTATCATCAAGAAGCAAGGAATTGATCAAGTTTAATTGCTCAAAACAAGGACAATTTCAACTTCCATTAAATATCCGCATATGCGTCTACGCAGCCCGCATACGCAGGTCGCATAAGCGCATGGGGCACTTAATGAAGGGTTTCATGTATGCGGCATGCTAGGGGTCTACTCAGGCATATGCAGCCGCTCGGAGCGATTTCGTGAACAATGATACGATGCATGCGAATATCAACCAGCGTGCACGTGTTTGAATTCAAAATTGGACAACGATATACATGCAACTTATACAACACAAAAATACGCACTCATCTTTTCAAGAAGAATTAACTCCAACAATTTCACGTTGAGCACAAGAATAACGAATGCAAAAAACAACTAACTATGCAAAACAACACATGCAACACAAAATTACATGTTTTCATTCTCAGATGATGCTAATATTTGAAACAATATTGTATCACATATGTTATTAGCTCACAAAATTACACATTTTTAACATCTCTCTCCCTTTTCTTTGGTAAGAAACCGCCACTCACTAAGCTCTGCTCGCCCACAGCTACAACTGTTTTCTTTACCATCTCCTATATTGAGGAAAAATATAAATAGAGAATTAAGTTGCATCCGCACAAAATCCTAATTTTCTCCAAATAATGTGCATGACTTGTAAACGAACATAGCATCACATAATTCAAAAAATACCAAATGAAAAAATTACATTGAGGAAACACCTGAGAAATGAAACCCATTGCGAGAGGTGACATACCGGAGGAGATGATACATTGCGAGAGGTCACGACATCAAAAGGTTGAAGGCGGCTTTATGGGCGGCTTCGACGTCACAATGGAGAGAAGAGAAACAACAATTACAATGCAACAAAGAAGTGAGGATAACGACCGAGCAACCAGATTTTGGTGGGTTTCTCTTGTGAAGAAAAAGTAGGGTTTTATTATCGGGTGGGTAGGCCTACTCTTGTTAGATTGGAATGAAGAGAGGTGATGCCTCACACCTTAGCGCTTTATCTACCACCTTGGTGACTCAAGGCACTTGTTTCTATTTCAAGCATGGCTGCTATAGCCTCGACTCAGTTTTCAGCGACAAATGCCTCAAGGCCCACACCCAACTACTTCAAAGCGCATGTATTAATCTGGGTTTTCTAAGACATCCGGCAAGATAAAATAAACAGCAGAAACAACCGGCCCAAAAACCTTCAAGCTGATAGTAATAAATTGCAGTGGGCTCAAAAATCAGAGGTTAGGAGAGTAAAAAATAAAATGATGGGCTGGAGCCTATAAGAAGCATCATCACCTCCCCTACCCTTATGCTTTGACGAGGGTAAGTTTCCATCAAGGACCTTTGCCGCTCCCAACTTTCTCACTATCACCTTGCCCCTTATGCGACATCGTTATCTCCTACGACTGACCTTGGCGACATAATCTCCTGCTGCTTATCGTGGCCTGCGGTCAAGCTACTGTTGTGTTTGTCTACATCAAAGCTTCTACACATTCTCCTTTTTTTTGGGTATTGTTGCTTCTTCATTGATTGCCATATGTGATACACATACAGATTCATGTGCACACCTTGCACACACACGATACCTGTGTTGCAAAGTAGGGCTTGGTATTGTCAAATTTGGTAAGTGCTAATTATAATGAAATGGTTATATCTTGTAATAACTAAAATAACTATATAAATGTAACTGTTAGAAACATTTATAAATGCTTGGAAGATGCGTGCTTATCTAATGCAAAATGACTGTCATGCTCATTAGCATACACATAAATTCAAACAAATCTATATATGCACAAACAGCATACAAACTTGTACCTGTATACATATGCACATGTATATGTCTATGCCTTCATATGTATGTATCAATATACACATAAATGGATGTATGTGTGTATGTGAGTTGGTTGTGGTAGGTGGGTGGCACTTTGG
Source organism: Ottelia alismoides (assembly GCA_037367405.1). Classification (NCBI taxonomy): domain Eukaryota; kingdom Viridiplantae; phylum Streptophyta; class Magnoliopsida; order Alismatales; family Hydrocharitaceae; genus Ottelia; species Ottelia alismoides. The sequence continues at coordinate 231,995 of JAZKJV010000005.1, forward strand.
AGCGCTTCTCACTATTAAAGTCACTGTACCTTTTTTTATCACTTTTTGAGCGCTTCTCACTGTTAAAGTCACTGTATCTTTTTTTATCACTTTTTGGATGTATTGGTGATGCCAACTATATATTCTGAGAGCTGAAAATGACTAATTTCTGCAAAAAATCCATATTTAAAAATTGATGGACTGGATTCGTTTTCTATTTTATATAATGGCATTTTGAAAGATATGCTGCAACTCCTTTTCCTTGTGATGTTTCCTTTTTCACAGGAAGTGTCTACTTCTGTTCCTAAACTATCTAGAGATGGTTCTGCCTTGAACAGTGACTTTCACGTCTTGTCTTCACTGAATTCTCAGGTTAGCTGATAGTTTTTTTGCATGATGTAAGTTCCTTTCTGATTGATAGGCTGTTTTTTGCTTGTGTGAATAGTTATTCGAGAGCTCTGCCTTGATGCATATTTCTGCTGTCAAGTCACTTCTTTCTGCATTAAGACAGTTGTCAAATCAATGTAATTATGGAAGTTTGAGTGGACAGCAAGCCAACAGCATATCATTTTCTGTTGAAGGAATGACTTCAATACTCGAAAATAACCTTCACCGTGAGTATTTTTTGTTATCTGAATTAATATTTGGAATGTCTTCAGGCTACTTTTACTTTTAATAACATATTATTAGAAATTTTTGTCATATATATAAGCTCTGTATATACTATTGTCAATATCGAAGCATGCAATTGTGAGTGTCAGTGACACGTGCCATTGCATTCGGACCATCTAGAAGAAAAACCGTCTTTTTTCATTATCGATCCATTTAAAATGGCAAATATTTTACTCGCATGTACGTCCTATTCTTTTTTCTAGGGTTTCTTTTTCATCTATTTTCACCCAAGACCCTAAATGTTGGTTTCGGTCACCATTTCGATGACCGACCAAAAGAGAATTTCGATCGAATTTCGGTGGCACGGAAATTCGATCAAAATTTTGATCATTTTGGTCATTTTTTGTATTAGGGTTCCCATATTTCGATCATTTCTGCCATTCCGAGAGAATTTCAATTTCGATTGGATATCGATATTTGACATAAATTCGATTGAATTTTACTGAAATTTGAGGCCATGTTTTCACCCACTCAAGATCTATCATATATTAGAAGTTAAATGGCAGTTTTTATATATTTAATCTCTGTACTGTCAATGCATGGTCCTTAGGTTGTCTTTACACTAACTAGTATATGAGGCCCACGCTTCACGACGGGTTGGAAAAAATAAGTCTATTTCCAGTATTTGAAAAATGAAAAAAATCAGTAATACAAATTATCTTTATTTTATTGTAATTTAGGAATAGAGTTATACACCTTATTTTGTGGACCATTGATATATCAATATTATCACTTAATGAAATAAATCTGAAATGTTATTTTTTTGGCAAAAGAATTAATTGTTGAGTAAAACATAATTAAATTATCAAACAAGGAATATAAAACAGATATTTTTGAGAAAATCTATACCATTATTTTTCCTACATATTAAATTAGCAAAATATTAAAATAGAAAATTAAGATTTATAAACAAAAAATAAGTGAATAAAGCATCTTTAGAACAATTCAATTAAAATCCAGAAGTGGCAATTTGCATAGAACAACTATCAATTAGCGATTCTAATCCTAAGAAATTTACATATGTCCTAACATGCAACCATCAATAGTTTTAAAAAGTGATATGTATATTTAAGAATTAATAAATAAAGAATTTGATGGAAAATAAAAATATTCGCATGCATCATATTCAATCAATTAATGAAACTTGTACATATCAAATGAACAAATGATATTACGTCATACATCGCATCAGGAGATTCATATTTTTTTTTCAAAAAAAGCTATCGAAAACAAAAGTTGAGTTGCAAACAACAACAATGCTACCATGAAATCTACATAAAAGTATCCAAAGTAACATTTTCTAGAAATGATTCTAATTAACATACTAAAAAAAAGGTAAAGAATGAGTTATGCAGTAAACAATAAATAAAATAAGAGTAAGTAAGAGTAATGTTGATTTTTCTCCAAAGATAAAGTTGGTGACCTGCAACAATTAAAATAACACAAAATTTAACCCATATGTATGTAATAATTTTTAAGATTGACAAATAAATAAAAGTAAATTGCATTGATTAATTTTCTATTTTGGACATTTGCTAAGTTATTTCATCTTTACTCGTTATTTCTCTTTTGGATATTTTAGAGATTTGCTAAGTCTATTTGTGGTTTTGATATATGTTTTAATACATGATAAAATCTATCTAACATAATTTTTATGAAATCTTATGGATTTATTTGAGTTTTATGGATTTAAAAGTTAATTTGTAATTTTTATTTTTGATTTATAAAAAATGGAAAATGATGTTATGTAACATCCATATCTGCACAAACCCGAACCCGACCTGATTAGGGTCCGTATAACTCAATAAAGTTATTAATCAATGTTAGATAACATAAATCGATCAATTGATCGTAAATCAAAAGTTGTTCGGGAAAAATCGAAAAAAAAAAAACGATCGCATCGTAATGCGTGCCCGAAAAAGCCGCGACGCAAACTTGGAAACCGCGAAACAAATCGAGACCACCCAGAAATCCGATTCGACAAAATAAGATCAAAGAAATTGACCGTTCGTCGATCGGAGGTCGTTTGATATTTTAAAACTGCAAAATTTAACCATAAATCAAGACATTATCTCGGAAATTTCGGGAATTCATTTTCGATCCGAAGTATATGAATATTATACTCATTTTGATCGTCATTCAAAGACGATCGAAACAAGCTATTATTCATCAAAATCTGAGGCTCGAGGTATGTATACGATCGACTTCAGTATTCTAGAGAAGAAAGAGAGTTAAAGTAAAAAAAAAAATTTAATTTTTCTGCTATTGTCAGAACACAGCAGACAGAGACATTTGGCTCAAATTTTTACTCCATTTGGCTCTAAATGTTGTTACACTTGTCAAACACATAAACACCCCCTTCCCTTATTTATATCAGCCCCAAATCCCCTCTTTTCTATCCAAACCCCATCCGAAGGAAGCTCAACCTTTCCCATCTTCTACAACAGCAGCTGCAGCCTTCTCTAAGCTGGAGAACCCAAACCACTTCTGCAACTTTCCACTGACCATCAGATGCTGCTACTGTATGCAGCTTCAACGGCTATTGCCTATCCTCCAGTAGCTTGCAAGCTGCTGCATTCAGGTAGCAGTGCTGCTGCTACAGTCCGACAGCCTGGGAGCTAATTCTCCTCCCAGCCAAGCAACCAAAAGACTTGATACATCTTGCCTTTGGACCGTTCCATGCAACCACCAACTCCTGCTGCTGCAGCTATTGGAGGAGCTGCTGCATGCCAATTTTCATCTCCAAAACTTGAAGATCTTCATAGGTAAAATCTTTCCCCCTCTTGCTGCTATCCATGTGGTTTCCATATAAATTTAAATAAGGAGAATGACTGATTATTAGCCCTGAATGCACACACAGATGATAACAATTTATGTCACCTGGTAACAAAATTCAAAGTTTAGATGATAAATTTCACCAAGATTTGATGGCAGTGCTATTATTAGCCAAGTTTTTTCCCACTTTCCGTGAAGTACGCTACATTTATTCTGTATTCTAAACGGATCCCTTTTGGGTCAATAATTGGTTGTTACTGTTATATTACAAAAGGTACACTGAGTTTTTTTTCCAGTAAATAAAAGCATACAAAATTGCTTGGTGAATCGGGTAGCCTTGCATGCAAAAGTTACATAGCACACATTTGAGACCATGTTCCAACCAAAAGTAATTACCACTGCTTATCAAGTAACCAATCAACCATGTCATCTTCAACAATAAGCAAATTTCATGTTAAAGTTTACTTTGTAGGGATTTATACTTTTCCAGTAACCATTCCCATTACACGGGTTTTCCAGCACGTGGGCAAGAACAATGGATTAGGGGCTAACATTGGAGGAGCACATGAAATGACGTTTGGAGGATGGTTGTCTAAATTGCTATCAATTGGTGGAAATTACCAAAAAAATTGATCTTTTGCCTTGGGGTTTGAATAATAGAATTAAGTTGGTTTTTGGTGGGAGTTATGGATATGAATTTTGAGTGTTTGGTCCCATGATGTTGGTGATTTGGAGATGATGACAAAGGAATGGCTTTCTCTTTACTTTCCCATATGAATCGTTTTTTTTTAAGGGTAACTATAATCCATTATGGATCTGTTTAAAGGTGACAGATCTATCTAGTAGACCCCACTTATCGTCGTGAAAGATCTGGTTTGAGGCTTTGGGTCAAGTTGAGTTGCTCTAGTTCTGGTTGGTTAGTAGTGAATGAATCGAGGAGGACGTCATGCTAATTTATCATTTCATGTTGATATAGGTTATTGGATGTTCTCAATGTAAGCTAAATGAGTGAAGATCTAAATGATTTGAACCAATCGATGTATATATTTCCCATGAGTTGGTTGAATGTCCCTTTTTCTTTACAATTGGTGCATGCCTTTGTATGGAGGTTGAAGTTGTTTTTAATAAACATGCATTCTTTCATCAAGATGTCCAGGCTGGAACTTGATGTGTTTGAAATTATGCACAAGGCAGAGAAATATGGAAAAGATTTAAAGTATGATACACTCATTAGACCTTCTGTGAACTAGGCACCCCCATCTAGCTACCTTTTAATACTTAGTAGCATTATCAGATCAAACTGGAGCAAACCTATAATTTTATTTTAGTAATATATATGGGCTATGGTGATAAGTATTTTGACATATTCTTATATATGATCCAATTTATCTACTCTCAGTTGCTTAGTGGTTCAAATCAATAAGTGATTAGTTCTAAATCTCATTATTTTAAGGATGAGAAGAATTGGGAAGTTTTGCATTAATCTGAACTTGGCTCTAGGTCCATCGAATAGCTGCTAAGCTCATGATTTAAAAATAATAAACCATGACCTCGAAGAGCGATCATTTTCATGAATTAATCTTTTAGGTGTACTCTACGAACTACGGATCTTTTAGGTATACTCTACTAAATATAGATCACTATTGAAATACAAATATTAAAATATTTTCTTGAAGTCAACAAATGATTTCTCAAGATCATTATGAATAATCATCAATCAATTAATCCTTATGTGTAATCTACTATTTATACTTGCCACTAAAGAAAGGATGAAGTAGTTACAAAAAAATTGAATCGGTAATGTTAATAAAAATTATCGACAATACATCTAGATCTATACGATCAACCACAACAGAGATCGGGAAAGGATGGGGAATCAAGTCAACAATAATGATTCAGAAATGATTGATAATCTATAAGTGCCAGTCATGGTGACCTTTACGCCTGACTGTGCGAGGGGGCGGTGACCCTCAGCTGGGCGGAAGATTAGGAAGCCCAGTTAGGGCAGCGGCCGCTTCGTGCGCGGGTCTAGGATCCCAGTCTTTTTCTCGGTTTTCTCGCGAGCGCTCGCAGTTTTTACGCCTCTCTGGGATCCACAGGTTTTCTTTTAAAGACCAGTTCCGCTGACCCTTGTTCTTTAGGGTACCTAGGCTGGAGGACCCTTGGTTTTAGTTTTTCGAGCTCGTTAGCCCGTACCGGTCGGGCCGGTTTTTCTTTTAGAGCGACTTTTCTAGGGAGTCTCTCTCACCCGTCTCAGTGGCGTAGTTTTGGAGTAGACCTATCCCTCTATTGGACCGCCCTTCCAATTAGAGGGCGAGACGGAAGAGCCTCTTTTATAGGCTACTTCACCGCTTGAGTTTTATTTATTTTTCGCCAACAGACTTGGCGATGCTACATCTGAATCATCTATGTATACATCTGAATCCTCTATGGCTAAATCAGTTACAGTTGAATCTGAAAAAGATACATTGAAATTGGATTGAGTCACAATTGAGTTGGCTAAAGTTGAATTACAGTTGAGTTGGTTTCCGTTGAACTAATTACTTTTCTGCCAATAATTCCTGGCAAAGAGAAAAGACCATATCATGAAAATCATCCTTATCAGACTATCCACTAAGCTTGAGAAAATCAACAAGGAAAGAATCAAAATCCCAGATCTATCATATACTCTTACTATATCAATCCACAAGATTCTTAAACATCATTATAAGCATTAATAGAGATAATGATTATATCATAGTCTCATCATTCATATTCTTAAGACCAGTCAAACTTGTATTATAATTAATAGAAAGGCAATGACTTAAATATGGATCACATGATATTGGTATATAAATGATTATGTGGGTAATTAGTGTAGGATGAGTAGAATGAGGTTTTACATACCAATAACTTGAAAGCCTGTTTCATTGCAAGTAGCTTTAAATTTTAATTGTCAAGGCCAAATTACTTGCTTTCTTTTGGAACCACTAAATTCCTGTTAATTTTTAATTAATTAAGATTTACTCAACATTTGTTGATGTTCTTTTCTCCCTATTCCATGGATTGCAGGCAAAATACCTGCACCGTTGTATTGGGAGAGTTGAATGTCAGTTTCTGAAGCAAAACATACCAGGTATGTATGTTATAATTTTGTTCAAGGATATTATAAATGCTTTTATTTCTCTTCTGATAAAATTGGGATGCATGTACATAATACCAATTTTGTTGTTACATGTTAACTGCTATGGAATTTATGCAATATAAGTGTGACATGTTGTAGTCCTGTGGTTTATTGGTTAATTTGTGAATGTCATTCAAAAAAAAAAAAATTTCCAAATTTCCAGTTCCCTAATGCGATTTCTAGAGAACATGATACTACGATAGATATGTAAACGGGTTTCCCAGATCCGCGGGAATGGGCCTCACAGTTTGGTATCAGAGCAGTGGTACCCCGCTACATACATTCGTAGTATTATAGTTCCGATCGCATTAGGTCTTGAATAGCGACAGTTCTTTGACTTGTCGCGAATCCGAAAGGGAAATATGACATTCCAATTTCCATAACCACAATGTCACCATTTGCAACTAATTTCCATTGCATCCCAAGAAGAGAAAAAGCATAGTTAGAAATATCCATGAACATTAACTATTAATAATATCGGTTCTTACATAGAACCATGACGTCCTGAACCGATCTTTTTGTATTTTAATGGAATCTGAAGCGATAGATGAACTTCGAGTTTCTAGCAAGTAGAGTTGCAAAGACCATAGATCCTCTCTATCACATCCATAGGTCAGGTGGTCAGTTGTTCAGCATAAGACTGATAGTCAAAAAGTTACCAATGTTGATTGGTGGCCACGAGATGATCACTGATTGTCTCCTACTACAACTTGACAAGTATGACCTGATCACGGGAGTGGATTAGCTGTCAACTCATTATACCTAGTGAATTGTTTCATGAAGACGGTTGTCTTCAGGATTTTGTACCCGAGTTTACCATTAAGGGTACATTACACGATTCCAAAATGGAGTAGATCGCAATATTGAGAGATCAGAGACTCATAGATCGAGAATGCGACACATTTCTAGTAATTGTCCGAAAGACATATGATGGAGAGCCGATGACTCAGAACATCAATGTAGTATCAGATTATCCTGATGTGTTTCTAATGATTTCTCAGGTTTAATGCCTGAGAGAGAGATTGAGATCATATTACAGCTAGATCTCGATAGCTCCTTATCACATGGCACCGGCCGAGTTGAGAGAGCTGAAGATGGAATCGCATTAATTACTTGACATAGGTTTCGTAAGGCTGAACACTCCACCTTGAAATGCTTCAGTTCATTTTGTTAGAAAGAATGATGGATCGATGAGACCGTACATAGAAATCATTCAGATAAACAAGAAAACGGTGAACAACCATCATACGATGCCACACATAGATGACTTATTTGATCAGTCACAGGGATCTTCGGTATCCTCGAAGATTGACATTCAACATGGCTACCATCAATTGAGGATTAAAGAGTTAGATAGTCCGAAGATAACATTCAAGACTCGATATGGACATTATGAGTTTGTCGTAATGTCGTTTGGGTTTACAAATGCCCTACAACTTTTTATGAATATGATAAACATGATTCCGTCCATACTTGGACGAGTTGGTAATTGTATGCATTGACGATATATTGATATATTCTCGAAATAAATAGGGATCACATCTATGATCTAAAGACAGTCATGAACACACTTCAAGAAGAACAAATTGTAAACCAAGTCGAGCAAATATGAGTTCTAATTATCCCAGGTCTCATTCCTTGGGCAATGTCATTTCTGGAGTAGGTGTCGTAGTCGACACTGCGAAGATTTCGACAATCATGTCTTGAGATCAACCTAAGATAATCATTCATATTCACGGCTTCCATGGACTAATGGAGTATTACAGACACTTCATCAGTAGTTTTCCCGAGTCATTCTTTTCTGACAAGATTGACACGATTGACACAGAAAAGAGTTCCTTTTATTTGGGATGATCCATACAAACAAGCCTTCAAGACACTGAAGGAAAGATTGACGACTGCAAATATTCGTTTACTTTAGGCACTCAGAATTTTCCAGTATATACAAATGTTTCAAGTGATAGTTTAGAAGCAGTTCTAAGCAACAAGGTCACATGATTGCTTATGTATCACGTTAGTTGAGGACGCATGCGCAGAATTACTCCATCCGTGACTTAAAGTTGGCGGCAGTCGTTTTCGCTTTGAGAATATGACGTCACTATCTCTATAAGGTGATTTTTGAGATTTCATAGATTACGGGAATTTGAAGTACAACTTTGGTCAAAAGGAGTTGAATATGAGACAACGTCGATGGTTTGAATTACTGAAGGATTTGACTATACGATCTCTTATCATCCTGGTAAGGGAAATGTGGTGGAAGGTGTGCTTAGCAGAAGAACTCATGCATATACAACAAACTAGTTATATACGAAGATGTATTGTAATCTGCGCCAACATTCAAGCGGGTCGGGATGAAGAGCGATGCGACACATCATGTTAGCAGATGCATAACCGGTAAGATGGTCAGAGCTTAGCATAGGTTACCACCAAGGTTATTACAGACTCTCCATGTTCCCAAGTAGAAGTGGGAGAGTATTGCTATGAATTTTGTCACTGGACTACCGAAGACATTAGATGGATACGATACTATTGGATCGTTGTTGGCGGATTGACCAAGCCATCCCACTTTATACATGTCAGCATGACATACACTTCATCCAGATTAGCTAAATTATATGTGAAGAACATTATTAGAATTCATGATATACCACGTAAGGTAGTGTATGACAGAGACTTGATGGTTTACATCGCACTACTGGCACCAGTTCTTATCAGTCCTTCAAAAAAAAAAAGCTAAAGACAAGTTCCGCATACATCCACAGACCGACGGACAGAGCAGACGTATTATTCGGACACTTAAGTATTTGCTACGTGCATGCACTCTAGTTAAGAGAGTCTCTTATGAGTACCACATGCAATTGGTAGAACTCCTGCATAAGAACAATCATTATTCCAGTATTGGTATGGCTTCATTCAAAGCCCTATACAAGCGGGTATGCCTCATACCTCTCCATTGCTCTGAAGTAGGTGAACACGCTCTTTACTCCGTAGATCTCTTTGAAAAGATTGTAAGGGCAGTTGATCTAGTTAGGAGAAAGCTTCTGACAGTGTAGACCTGTCAGAAAAGCTATGCATATAGTCAGAGAAGAGTTTTGGAGTTTCAGGTAATCCAACATCTTCTCTTTATCCATTCAAAAATATGACTTAGGAATATTCAATTTAATCTCTCACACTGATGAAATATCTGTAAACACAGATAGGAGATTGTGTGTTCCTACGAGTATCTCCTACGAATGAAGTACAGAGATTTGATGTCCACGGCAAATTAGCGCCGATATATTGGACCATTTGAAATCATTACTCATATGAGTAAGTTGGTATATCGAGTAGCCTTCATCTGCAGTTGTCAGTCAAATACGATGCCTTTCATATATCCAATCTAAGGAAGTACCTACGTAATCCTCGCCACGTCATCATCTACGAGAACCATGACGTGGAGCAAGACTTGATATACGAGGTGATGTCTTTACATATACTCGAAAATGTTGTGAAGAAGATTCACATCAAGGAAATTTCCCTAGTTAAAGTGTCATTGCACTGACATAATGTCAAAGAGGCAACATGGAAGACGGAAGTGGATATGCGGGCACGATACCCACAGCTCTTTCAGGTAATTGTCAAAACAAGCCATTGGATTATGTATGCTAAAAGAACATGGCTTGTTTTCCTTTTGAGGTTTTTATGGGTTGAAAACCCTTTGAGGTTTTTATGGTCAGATAAGATCCAAACAAAACACATAGTGACCTTGACTCGAGTCTCGAGGACGAGACTCCCTTTGAGGTTTTTATATTTGTAACATCCATATCTGCACAAACCCGAACCCGACCTGATTAGGGTCCGTATAACTCAATAAAGTTATTAATCAATGTTAGATAACATAAATCGATCAATTGATCGTAAATCAAAAGTTGTTCGGGAAAAATCGAAAAAAAAAAAACGATCGCATCGTAATGCGTGCCCGAAAAAGCCGCGACGCAAACTTGGAAACCGCGAAACAAATCGAGACCACCCAGAAATCCGATTCGACAAAATAAGATCAAAGAAATTGACCGTTCGTCGATCGGAGGTCGTTTGATATTTTAAAACTGCAAAATTTAACCATAAATCAAGACATTATCTCGGAAATTTCGGGAATTCATTTTCGATCCGAAGTATATGAATATTATACTCATTTTGATCGTCATTCAAAGACGATCGAAACAAGCTATTATTCATCAAAATCTGAGGCTCGAGGTATGTATACGATCGACTTCAGTATTCTAGAGAAGAAAGAGAGTTAAAGTAAAAAAAAAAATTTAATTTTTCTGCTATTGTCAGAACACAGCAGACAGAGACATTTGGCTCAAATTTTTACTCCATTTGGCTCTAAATGTTGTTACACTTGTCAAACACATAAACACCCCCTTCCCTTATTTATATCAGCCCCAAATCCCCTCTTTTCTATCCAAACCCCATCCGAAGGAAGCTCAACCTTTCCCATCTTCTACAACAGCAGCTGCAGCCTTCTCTAAGCTGGAGAACCCAAACCACTTCTGCAACTTTCCACTGACCATCAGATGCTGCTACTGTATGCAGCTTCAACGGCTATTGCCTATCCTCCAGTAGCTTGCAAGCTGCTGCATTCAGGTAGCAGTGCTGCTGCTACAGTCCGACAGCCTGGGAGCTAATTCTCCTCCCAGCCAAGCAACCAAAAGACTTGATACATCTTGCCTTTGGACCGTTCCATGCAACCACCAACTCCTGCTGCTGCAGCTATTGGAGGAGCTGCTGCATGCCAATTTTCATCTCCAAAACTTGAAGATCTTCATAGGTAAAATCTTTCCCCCTCTTGCTGCTATCCATGTGGTTTCCATATAAATTTAAATAAGGAGAATGACTGATTATTAGCCCTGAATGCACACACAGATGATAACAATTTATGTCACCTGGTAACAAAATTCAAAGTTTAGATGATAAATTTCACCAAGATTTGATGGCAGTGCTATTATTAGCCAAGTTTTTTCCCACTTTCCGTGAAGTACGCTACATTTATTCTGTATTCTAAACGGATCCCTTTTGGGTCAATAATTGGTTGTTACTGTTATATTACAAAAGGTACACTGAGTTTTTTTTCCAGTAAATAAAAGCATACAAAATTGCTTGGTGAATCGGGTAGCCTTGCATGCAAAAGTTACATAGCACACATTTGAGACCATGTTCCAACCAAAAGTAATTACCACTGCTTATCAAGTAACCAATCAACCATGTCATCTTCAACAATAAGCAAATTTCATGTTAAAGTTTACTTTGTAGGGATTTATACTTTTCCAGTAACCATTCCCATTACACGGGTTTTCCAGCACGTGGGCAAGAACAATGGATTAGGGGCTAACATTGGAGGAGCACATGAAATGACGTTTGGAGGATGGTTGTCTAAATTGCTATCAATTGGTGGAAATTACCAAAAAAATTGATCTTTTGCCTTGGGGTTTGAATAATAGAATTAAGTTGGTTTTTGGTGGGAGTTATGGATATGAATTTTGAGTGTTTGGTCCCATGATGTTGGTGATTTGGAGATGATGACAAAGGAATGGCTTTCTCTTTACTTTCCCATATGAATCGTTTTTTTTTAAGGGTAACTATAATCCATTATGGATCTGTTTAAAGGTGACAGATCTATCTAGTAGACCCCACTTATCGTCGTGAAAGATCTGGTTTGAGGCTTTGGGTCAAGTTGAGTTGCTCTAGTTCTGGTTGGTTAGTAGTGAATGAATCGAGGAGGACGTCATGCTAATTTATCATTTCATGTTGATATAGGTTATTGGATGTTCTCAATGTAAGCTAAATGAGTGAAGATCTAAATGATTTGAACCAATCGATGTATATATTTCCCATGAGTTGGTTGAATGTCCCTTTTTCTTTACAATTGGTGCATGCCTTTGTATGGAGGTTGAAGTTGTTTTTAATAAACATGCATTCTTTCATCAAGATGTCCAGGCTGGAACTTGATGTGTTTGAAATTATGCACAAGGCAGAGAAATATGGAAAAGATTTAAAGTATGATACACTCATTAGACCTTCTGTGAACTAGGCACCCCCATCTAGCTACCTTTTAATACTTAGTAGCATTATCAGATCAAACTGGAGCAAACCTATAATTTTATTTTAGTAATATATATGGGCTATGGTGATAAGTATTTTGACATATTCTTATATATGATCCAATTTATCTACTCTCAGTTGCTTAGTGGTTCAAATCAATAAGTGATTAGTTCTAAATCTCATTATTTTAAGGATGAGAAGAATTGGGAAGTTTTGCATTAATCTGAACTTGGCTCTAGGTCCATCGAATAGCTGCTAAGCTCATGATTTAAAAATAATAAACCATGACCTCGAAGAGCGATCATTTTCATGAATTAATCTTTTAGGTGTACTCTACGAACTACGGATCTTTTAGGTATACTCTACTAAATATAGATCACTATTGAAATACAAATATTAAAATATTTTCTTGAAGTCAACAAATGATTTCTCAAGATCATTATGAATAATCATCAATCAATTAATCCTTATGTGTAATCTACTATTTATACTTGCCACTAAAGAAAGGATGAAGTAGTTACAAAAAAATTGAATCGGTAATGTTAATAAAAATTATCGACAATACATCTAGATCTATACGATCAACCACAACAGAGATCGGGAAAGGATGGGGAATCAAGTCAACAATAATGATTCAGAAATGATTGATAATCTATAAGTGCCAGTCATGGTGACCTTTACGCCTGACTGTGCGAGGGGGCGGTGACCCTCAGCTGGGCGGAAGATTAGGAAGCCCAGTTAGGGCAGCGGCCGCTTCGTGCGCGGGTCTAGGATCCCAGTCTTTTTCTCGGTTTTCTCGCGAGCGCTCGCAGTTTTTACGCCTCTCTGGGATCCACAGGTTTTCTTTTAAAGACCAGTTCCGCTGACCCTTGTTCTTTAGGGTACCTAGGCTGGAGGACCCTTGGTTTTAGTTTTTCGAGCTCGTTAGCCCGTACCGGTCGGGCCGGTTTTTCTTTTAGAGCGACTTTTCTAGGGAGTCTCTCTCACCCGTCTCAGTGGCGTAGTTTTGGAGTAGACCTATCCCTCTATTGGACCGCCCTTCCAATTAGAGGGCGAGACGGAAGAGCCTCTTTTATAGGCTACTTCACCGCTTGAGTTTTATTTATTTTTCGCCAACAGACTTGGCGATGCTACATCTGAATCATCTATGTATACATCTGAATCCTCTATGGCTAAATCAGTTACAGTTGAATCTGAAAAAGATACATTGAAATTGGATTGAGTCACAATTGAGTTGGCTAAAGTTGAATTACAGTTGAGTTGGTTTCCGTTGAACTAATTACTTTTCTGCCAATAATTCCTGGCAAAGAGAAAAGACCATATCATGAAAATCATCCTTATCAGACTATCCACTAAGCTTGAGAAAATCAACAAGGAAAGAATCAAAATCCCAGATCTATCATATACTCTTACTATATCAATCCACAAGATTCTTAAACATCATTATAAGCATTAATAGAGATAATGATTATATCATAGTCTCATCATTCATATTCTTAAGACCAGTCAAACTTGTATTATAATTAATAGAAAGGCAATGACTTAAATATGGATCACATGATATTGGTATATAAATGATTATGTGGGTAATTAGTGTAGGATGAGTAGAATGAGGTTTTACATACCAATAACTTGAAAGCCTGTTTCATTGCAAGTAGCTTTAAATTTTAATTGTCAAGGCCAAATTACTTGCTTTCTTTTGGAACCACTAAATTCCTGTTAATTTTTAATTAATTAAGATTTACTCAACATTTGTTGATGTTCTTTTCTCCCTATTCCATGGATTGCAGGCAAAATACCTGCACCGTTGTATTGGGAGAGTTGAATGTCAGTTTCTGAAGCAAAACATACCAGGTATGTATGTTATAATTTTGTTCAAGGATATTATAAATGCTTTTATTTCTCTTCTGATAAAATTGGGATGCATGTACATAATACCAATTTTGTTGTTACATGTTAACTGCTATGGAATTTATGCAATATAAGTGTGACATGTTGTAGTCCTGTGGTTTATTGGTTAATTTGTGAATGTCATTCAAAAAAAAAAAAATTTCCAAATTTCCAGTTCCCTAATGCGATTTCTAGAGAACATGATACTACGATAGATATGTAAACGGGTTTCCCAGATCCGCGGGAATGGGCCTCACATGTTAATTTTTAGAACCATTTAATAAAGTATAAGATATTGTAATATCTATTTTTGTTTTTTTTTCAAATTTTATTTAATATAGATATATATATGTATTTATTTGGTATATAGTGAATAGGATAAAATTATAAATAGTATAAACTATAAGCGCACACGTGTAATACTGATGAATGATAGAGTATTGACACAAAAACATCACAATCTACACGTAGTTAGTCACATATGTAAGCCTCGGTATGTGTGTTATTGTAAAAGGCATACAACAATTGTAAAAGTTAGGTATTTTTATCGATTATATGTTATATGTTTGTTATTTTCCTTGATTATATAGCCTTTTGTTTAAAATCATCATATCCTTCATATTAAAGTATTTATATGGGCTTTAAAACACCAATTAACTTATTGGTTGCAAAATAAAATGAATCGAATTTAGGTTTTCAAAACTCAAAATGAATCAAATTCAAATTTAAGTTAGTAAATTTATTTTAAAATCTATTCGAGGTTGGATTCGATATATTTAAAACGAATTGAATTTAAATTATGGTATATTCGAATGCATTCGATTCGATTGGCACCTCTATCCCGAGGCCCTACAAATTCCATTTTACTTATCTTCTACGCACAAAACTATACTTATGACTAAACAAATACGTATAATCGATTTCATTTTTAAGTGCACAAATATTTGAATAAGTTCATAGGGAGCTGATAGATTGAAAAATATTATCTTCTGTTAACCATCATAAAATAAGGACAACATCCCCCTTGTATGCATGCATGAGAAAGAACTCTTGCAGATCTTGTTGAAGCAGGATTGCCATTTGCTTGCATATATACTTCATTTGCTTCTCATAGTTACCCTTCTCAATTCCTATTTAGTTCTGTAGGAATTAGTCTGAAAAAGCCTGATCATTATCAAAATTGCTTGGTCGATAATTTGTACATAGGTTGCAAGTTTGATTGCACAAGTGCTTGTTAAAGTATCAATAAATTGGAATTTGTTGAGCGTTATATTTTGTTCGAATCAAATGGCTCGTCTTCCATAAAATATAGGGGTAATTATACAAAATTTCCCTAAATATTTCCTTCCACTTGTTGGTCACGTGACCTCTAAAGAGGTTTGGCAACGTGCGACTGCTATGAAGCAACTCGATTTGATCGAGGGTTGTTGTAAAAAACTGGGAGTATCTGTTGTGTTCTTCCTAAAATAAGCATGTTCTTCGGACAGAGTGTTGGAGTATTTGTTATGTGCGCCTATTGCGTTGTAGCAGGGTAAATGGATCCTGGAGAAGATCCATGTACCTCATCCAGTGTTTAGTCCTACATTGTCGAATGGTGGGACTTGGAGGCTCTGGAGAGGCTATATAAGGATCCACAAACCTCATATATCCATTGAGAAAGTCAATAAACAAACACGCCCAGCTGAGGGCTTCTCCCGTGGTTTCATCCCGCTCCTCACGGAGTAGGGTTCCACATTAAAATCTTTGTTCTTCCATGCTTATTTATCTTTATTTTCGATTATGCTTCCGCTTTCTATTTCTTAATATGATATCGGAGCGGGTTCGATTCTTCGAGCTTTCATGTTTATTTTTTTCGATAATTGGTTCTTGAAGATTATTTTGGAGATTATTGTTATGAAATGATTTATTCAAGATCTGTGGACTTTTTTGAAACCCTAGATCCACAGTTATGCGAAGATCCGTGAGTTTCATCTCACCACGGGCAGGAGGCCATCTCAAGCAGCAACCCTCTTATGCAGGTGAATCGAGATATATCCTGGTGGCTATGCTTCGCGCAGATACCTAGCTTCGCGGCTTAGCATAGCCGTACCCTCCATCGAGATCCGTATCCAGATCCTAGGGCAAGTGGCGATGCAATTCTATCTCTGTCCTGACAACAACCACGACAGAAACCCGTTGCAGGCTATCCCTATCCAGTTCTTCGGTTCCAGCGGCATCTCGCGCTGTGGCTGTATGAGCCCCTCCCGATCTCTAATCAGGCGAAACCCCTTCGGTGGCGACCCCGATTCGTCGCGTGCACGTTCCCAGCAAAATGTCCCCACTAGCGGCGCCCCTAGTCCTCGCACAGGCGGTGTGAGGCAACCCCATTGGCAGTGCCTTCTCCTCCCTGAAGCCAGTGACGCGCTCCCTCCTGGTCTCTTCCGCGCAGCAGCGCGTCTCTCCCGCGCACATCTTGTTGCGCCATCGCGATGCAACTCTTCTCCACACGCAGGCGACGCGTGTTATTCTCCTGTGCGGCGCCAAGGCATCGGGTCTCTTCCGGCTGCAAGCGATCTTCGGCGGCGCAAGCCTCCACGATGTCTAAATCCCCAAAGGTGTGGCAACGACGACGTAAACCTGTTGGGTTCGGGGTTTCCCGTGGCTGTATTGGGGAACCTTAGGGATGCAGACTTATTTAAAAAGAATGAAAAGGACTGAGGGGTGGCTGTAGTCGGCTTACAAAAAGGAAAAAAAGAGAGCCTTTACTTCCAGGCCATATGGGTTTTATCACTAAAAAAGGAAGAAAGGTGCACAATTGAGGCCCAACGGTATGGGCTGTGATGAGAAAATATTGGGGGCTTGGTGATTTTTTTCAAAAAAATGCTTTGAGGAAAAGAGGCGCATACAATAAAAAAGCCGTACGCATAGTAAAAAAAAGTTTTCTTTGCAAGAGTCGCATACAAAGAAAAGTCGTATGCAATTTTTCAAAAAAAATGTGCGAAGCAAAAGCAAAAAATGAAACGACTTAAAAAAATTATTGAGAAAGCTGGAAAATAAAATATCACCATTATCGGCTAAGAGTTTTCATGTTTTTTCCCGTGATTATTGTCTTCTCCCAACATTGTCGATGTGCATGTTTTTCGACAAGTATGGGAGAAAGGGGGAGTATTATGTAGAGTTACATGTCTGTTCCATGATCCTGATTCAGGATTTCGTCAGACCATCCAGATGTTCAGACTCTACAGTTTTCAGTTGAAGATTTTTCATGAGCAAGATTCAGACTCGATGTTCAGATTCTGAGTCCACAGTAGGATGCACAGTTGTTCAGACTCGACATTCAGATTGGTCATAGTCCCAGTTCGAGGCACTCCATGTTGAGGCCCATTTTTGAGTTCTCCAGAGAGACTCATTTTCAGACACGCGCGAGTATGCGGTCCTTTCAGATGTGCAGATGTTTGCCATCTTTTGTGTGGTCCCCATCATTCTTGTGTTATTTCGGCCAGAGTTTTCATGTGAGCCATAGGGACCCCAGAGTAGAGGACCATTGCTTATGCCATGTTGGCAAGGATTTTGGTGTGGTATCATACGGGCACCAGGGTAGTATACCATTCTCTGAGCCAGATGGGAGAGACCCAGTTCTCCGACGAGGAGACTTTTTCAGGCTCCATTCTCCAGCGACTGTGGACTCCGACGAGGATTGCACATCCACGTCCCTTTTCAGTTCGTCCCTTTTCGGAAATGGAACAGTTGTCCACATTATTGTGGCGGGCCAGAGTACTCCGACGAGGAGACTCATTTCCAGTTGCAACGACTCTGACAGGCGCAGTTCAGAGCGCTTGCTCTCCGACGAGGAGATTCAACAGGCTCATACTCCAGCCCGTTCGTCCTCCTCACCTGCACGGCATGAGAAGCAACATCCTCGACAACAACAATTGTGCGCGTTGGGTTGATATTGTCTGTAGTGTCATGTAACATGGGTGAGTTTCTTTCTGTTTGTCCAAGCTGAGCATTGCATGCTCCAGCTTGAGGGGGAGTGTTGGAGTATTTGTTATGTGCGCCTATTGCGTTGTAGCAAGGTAAATGGATCCTTCAGAAGATCCATTTTACGTGGAACACCATGATTTTACGTGGAACCCTACTACGTGAGGAGCGGGATGAAACCACGGGAGAAGCCCTCAAAGGGGCATATGCTTTATTGCTTTTTTCAATAGATACAGGAGGTCTGGGGCTCCTTATATAGCCTCTCCAGAGCCTCCAAGTCCCACCACTGGACGATGTGGGACTAAAGACTGGATGGGGTAAATGGATCTTCTCCAGGATCCATTTACCCTGCTACAACTCAATGGGTGCACATAACAATACTCCAACACTCCCCCTCAAGCTGGAGCATGCAATGCTCAGCTTGGACAAACAAACAGAAAGAAACTCAACTCACGTTACAGGACACTACGGACAATATCAACCCAACGCGCGCATGCTGCAGTCGAGGACGTTGCTTCTCATGCCGTGCGGGTGAGGAGGACGAACGGACTGGAGTGTAAGTCAACTGAAGACTCAGAATCTGACCATCGAGTCTGAAACTGCGCCTGAAGTCTCCTCGTTGGAGAACTGAGTCTCTCCCATCTAGCTCAGAAAATGGTTCACTACTCTGGGCGGAATCAATCGTCGAGTCTGAACAACTGCGCATCAAACTGGGACTCGGAATCTGACGTCGTGTCTGGAATTGCACATGGAAAATCTTCATCTGAAAATCGTAGAGTCTGAAAATCGGTTGGTCTGGAGAATCTGCAATCTGGAACATCTGAATAGACCTGTGACTCTACATCATACTCCCCCTTTCTCCCTTACTTGTCGAAAAACATGGATGTCGACCAAGTTGGGTGAAGACAACAATGATGGGGACAAAAACATACCACTTAGCAGATCACAACTTTGTCGGCTTTTCAAAACATTCATTATCATCATTTTTTGTATAAGCCGTTTGATTTTTTTTAATCGGCTTTTGGTTAACCTTTTTTTTGTTTTTTTTGAAATTGCGTACGACTTTTCTTTGTACGCGGCTTTTTTTTCAACAGCGTATGGCTTTTCTTTGTACGCGCCTTCTTTTGTTTTATTCAATTTTTTTTTCAAACACAAACTTCGGCCCTTTCTTTTTTTTCAAACAGGCCCAATTTTTTTTAAAAAAATTACGATGACCCACTTGGGGCCAAACTTTCAACCCCTTTTTTTTCAAACAGGCACGGGCCGACTAGGCTTTTCTTTTTTTTCTTCCCCTCATTTTTTTAAAAATCTGTGGCCAATCATGGGGCCTAACCCTATGTTGGGTTTCTGGAAACCGCCCATAGAAAAAGAACTCCCCGATGGGGTCTCATTTCATTCGCGCCGCCGCCCAAGGGTTTCTGGAAATCTGTTCTGATGCGCACTGGGGCTGGGCGACAAGGGGATCACGCGCGAGAAGCTGCTGGTGTCGAGCGCCGCTTGGAGGGAGATGCGGCGCCTGCTGCGTCGCTTTGATGACGCCGTGATGGAAGTTGGGCGCGTTGGGTTGGAGCGCGAGACACCTTCTCAACGGCATGCGGGGGACCCCCGCACGAATTTGGAGCGCTGCCTTTCATCTGGAGATGTGGCTTCGCCTCCTTCGAGCAAATCTGGAGGTCGATGGTGCATCGAAAATAGGGGCGCCGCCTGCAGTTGATTCTAGAGAGGAAACCCTAGCCGCAAATGCGAGGGCTTTTGCTTGGGGCTTGCTGTAGCAAGTCTACGCCGCCGCTGGAGACTGGAGGTCGAAGGGGCGACACAGACATTGTGGAAAACTGGAGAGGAGCAATGGTGCTCCAGCCTGGAGATGCACCTGTGATGAGAGCGGCATCTTTGCCACCGTAAAATACATCGAAACTTGATGCTTGTTTGAATGATCTAGGAAAAAAAATTTCTTGTTGCCTCCTACTGAAATCGAGCGGTGAAAAACCGAACTCGAAACCAACAATATACATTTAGCCGACAGATCTCTGAATATGTGAATACGCAGCCGACAGATCTTCGAATATGTGAATATGCAGTCGACAGATCTTGAACTATGATCATGAACATAACTCTAGAAATTAGGGTTTCAATAGAAACCCTAGAACTTACAAAACTTGAGCAAACAAGAATAATTGAATCTCGAATAACAAAGAACTTAAACACCTCAAGAATCGACCTGCTCTGATACCATGTTATAAAATATGAAGAATGCGGAAGCGATTGATAAACAGAGCATAAACAAGAAAGATCAAACATGGAACACCATGATTTTACGTGGAACCCTACTCCGTGAGGAGAGGGATGAAATCACGGGAGAAGCCCTCAAAGGGGCATATGCTTTATTGCTTTTTCTCAATAGATACAGGAGGTCTGGGGCTCCTTATATAGCCTCTCCAGAGCCTCCAAGTACCACCACTGGACGATGTGGGACTAAACACTGGATGGGGTAAATGGATCTTCTCCAAGATCCATTTACCCTGCTACAACTCAATGGGCGCACATAACAATACTCCAACAATTAATGCTCAAGTATAGGTCTCTCTACTGACTGTTGCTCGGATGAACTCTTCACATACATGATAGATCGGATTTCAGGGTGATATGGTTGCTCTAGAGGTTTCTAGAGATGGAGTTGGCTCGGATTAATTCAATTTGATAGTGATGCTCTTTGGATCAAAACACTATGTTTTCTGAGATGAGATGGGTTCTTCCTCTAGTTGTATTGGGTTCAAGCGGTGGTGAACCTCATAATAGATTGGTGATGCTATCGATGTCCAGGCTTCAGGTGCTTGATTAGGTTGCTTTGATGATGGCTTCGAGCTGTCTTGACGTTTTGCTACAATCACGGAAAACCTTCAATGATGGACCCTTCACCCTACTGAGACCCATTTATCTTCTCCTTCACCCATCAGTATACAAAACCTCCCTCAATACCCAACTGCAGACACCAATATCGATAATCACCCATCGACCATTACCCGAATCTCCTTTGCTAGACTAACCTCATGTTCATCTCTAAGCCTATTCAACCACCTTACCACATACTATCGGACAACAAACCCATTTAATTGCATCCGATTTGACTGCCTTCTCCGTTTCGTAAACAATCAAACTCCTAAAACATATCTATCTCTCTTCAACTATACAACTCCATTACGAAGTCACATCAGACATGATCCACAGTTCTCTGATCTGTTAAGAGAGAGGGTGGTGAGGACTCGTGACAATAGCACCTCCGGTGAGGACTCGTGACAATAACACCTCCGGTGAGGACTCCTTTATGTTATCTAAGGTACCTTACCTCCTTGGTACCTTGTTACTATTGTTGGTGCCGAAGACCCGAGCTCACATCATCGTAGGGAGTTTGAAGCAACAATTATGAGTAGTACATGCGAAGGCAACTCGAACCACATCTGGATATCTTCTCTAACCTTTATACTTTCTTTTCCCCTTTTTTTATTTATTCTCTTTTCTTGTGTTATCCATTAAGTTCTCTGCTACCCATTTTATCCTTCGATCTTGGACCACAATCCGATGATTGCCATCCTTCAATTCTCCTCTGCTTCACTATCTAACCCTCCTCCATTTCCACCTTTGGTGAAGGCCATTATTTGAGTGATAAGGTTCGATCCCCCACACTACTGAACGCCCTCCACTCATGCTTCTTATGGATTTCACAATCAGGGCCAAGTTAGAAAACCCGAGCATCCATCTTCAACTTGTAGGTTGCGGGAATGGGGGGTGTCGAAGTTGTAGAGTTCGTAGAGATGGAATAGACCCTTGATGGATCTACAGGAGTCACATGAATTTATCAAGGATGGTAACCATGTGAGGGTGATGGAGAGGGGAACGGACATTGGTTGCACGTTGCAACTTCATGAAAGAAGTTACGTGGCAAGATGAGGGAAAAAGCTGGCCAGGTCCATGGAGGTCACCTATTGAACCTCCCGACGATATAGATGATGGTAGCGGTGATGTGTAGGCTCATAGTGAGCTCAA
This sequence comes from Ottelia alismoides, assembly GCA_037367405.1. Classification (NCBI taxonomy): domain Eukaryota; kingdom Viridiplantae; phylum Streptophyta; class Magnoliopsida; order Alismatales; family Hydrocharitaceae; genus Ottelia; species Ottelia alismoides. The sequence continues at coordinate 254,556 of JAZKJV010000005.1, forward strand.
GTGACATGTGGAGGTTGTCATCCTCAGTGGAAGCACAAAGTTCAGAGGACAGAGAGGCGCATATGAAGTAGTCAAGAGCCTTCGTAAAGCCCTCATCAGACACAAAAGTGTTATGGGCGAGCTTGAGGAAGAAGAGGTCGAGCTTGGGGTCATCGAGGGTGCCTGGCAGAGTCCTCCAGCAGAGGTCGGGGCTCGAGGTTGACGTACTCGTTGGGGCAAGATGAGGGGGACTTCTGAGATGGTTGAGATTTGGTGGGTTCGGCTGGAGGCGATGGATCCGAGAGTCGCGAGCAGTGGGAGGGGAGGAGGGGAGAGGAGAAGGCGAGGAGGTGGAGGGGTGGAGGAGGAGGTAAGAGTGGAGGGAGGTCTTGGATGGGAGGGTGTGGTGCAACGCTCGTATCATGCTCTAGGTCGAGGAGGCAGTTGATGGAGGAGCTGGCAGAGTCGACAGAGAGGCTTTGAGGGAGAGAGAACTCGACGGAGGGAGAGAAACTTGTGAGAAAGAAAGAGGGAGAGAGAGCGTAGGCAGAGTGAGGGAGAAGAGGCGATGGGAGTTTGAGAAGTCTCACAGTGTTCCACGTGCTATTGCAGGGGAAGAATTTGCCAAAACCGGGTTCTAGTATATTGTATAGATACTACATAAATAGTTGTCATTTTTTTCACTTCCATTTGTTGAGGTTTTATTGATTGTAGTATTGTCTTTTTAAGAGCATATATACAATTTATGAAAAAATGGTCACAAATGATGGGGAAAAAGCACTCGCTAAAACCGTGGAAGGCGGTATCGATATCGATATCGTTTCGATCCGCCTGGAAATGGATATATCGGGATATATCGTTTATATATCAACGATATCTATGGAAATATCGGAAATGGCTCAAAAAAGCCATTTTTTGTCATTTTTCAGAAATTAAGATCATTCAAGATATTAAAGCAACAAATAACCTACAAATACACACTTATGCCGCACATATCGATCATTTATAGCGCATATATCGCATGTGTCGATCATCATATCGAACATATCGTTGTTAATGTTTATTCCTGATCTTTAGATATTGGAAACAGATTCCATTCAAGTTCTTATAACATTAAATAACTTACAAATATACACTTAGATGACACATATAGATCTTATATTGCACATATCGGTCATATCGAACATATCGCTAGTACTATTAGTTGTTGACCTATATATCTTTAAAATGAAGTTCATCCAAGTTCTTAGCTCACTAAATAGCTTACAAATATACTCTTAGATCACACATATCGATCAATCTATGAAGCTTATATCACATATATCGATCGTTTTGAACATATCGATATTAATCTTTGATTCTTGACTTATTGATACTTTGTTTTCAAGAATTGACTTATAGATATTGGAAATCGATTTCATTCAAGTCTTACAACATGAAATAAATTGTAAACATACACCAAGTTGAAGAACGATTATATGCACCCTCTTGTCGCACTATACCCTACCAGTAGGGGGGTCTCTCTAGATATATGTGTTTTAGTACTAGGTGTAGCTAGATATATGTATTTTAATACTGGATGTAGCTAGATAAGTAGTTGAATCAATCTTGAGCATTGATATATAGAGATATCGACGGAATATCGACGATATCGATCGATATTCGGGATTTTTTCAACTGAATCTAGTCATTTTTGACCGATATGAGCCGATATGGCGATATATCGGCGATATGTCGCCGATATCCCTGTAAAAGGAGATACTGGGTAATATCGAAACCCCTACCCTGTTGAAACCGACATAATGGCGATATATCGCCGACATATCGCCGATACGACCTTCCATGGTTGAAACTTGTCTGACAAAACGACAACTGGATAACCAAGATAAATGTCGACCAACAAAAGCAAAATGAGCAAGCATATCTGACCACAAAAAAGCAAACGCAAATATAAAGAGGTTTTAATGTGAAAACCCTCGAAATGTAAATTGGAAAAACCACGGGACTTACATGACCTAAATCCACGTCACTATAATTAGCAATAAAGTCGTTCTCCTCGAAAGGCTACACAAGACAAACCCTCTTGTTGTGGTATCTATGAATTTCTTTGGGTTATGCAAAATGTTATTGCTAACAAATAGATAACATAGATAATAATCACCACATATATAGGCAATCAATCAATAGAACTAAAACAATCACAAGAGACAAATATTTTAACGTGGAAACCCCACAAGGTAAAAACCATGACTTGAGTCACCTGACTTAGGATTTCCAGTTAGCCGGGCCAACCAACTATTCCATCATATCAAGTTGTTTCCCTATGGATAATTCAGCTGTTTACATATGCTTTGTATAATACACCCATGTTTTCCCCATAACCTGTATCAAACACTAAGTTCTTTGTGGACCATGGATCAAACACGAAGTATTATAGTACAACAATAATATAAAGATTACTACAACAATGTATAAAACCTCAAATATAAATGCTCAATATAAATAATGATGCTAAGAAAATGCACATTGTAATAATTAATTGAATTGCAAACCGAGTGTGGAGACGAATGGCTCTCAAGATGTGATCTTGAAGTGGAGAGCGTGAGGGACATCCTTCAATAAAGCTTTGAGAGAGAGAGGCATTGCCTTAGAATGCGTGTCCTTAATAATGGGTCTAAGGTCCTATTTATAGACGACCATTCAAAAATACAGACGTTGGAAACAAATATGCAATGAGATTTGATATGTATGATCGATCATTAAAAGAATTGGATCAACCATGTAGATCAATGTGATCGATCATCTCATAGCCATTTGGCGGTTGAATTCAATTTGTGGTTGATCATAAAAGGTAGCCAGTCGATCAAGGGCGATCTATCAGATCACGTAGGTTTATCGATTAATTATGGTCAATCAAGTTGTTAACATATACAATAATAGTAGTATCTGTATCTTTCTCTATTTTGTTTTTCTTCATAGTATGCTTTGTGTAATTTACCCATAGGCTACTCTCCTATATAAGAGAGCGTAGGGTTCATGGAATAAACAAGCCATTCAGTTTTCCCAACATGGTATCAGAGCGACGGTCCTAGACCGGAGTTCTCGAAACCCTAACCCTAACCCACCCCAACCGCCGGCCTCTCCCTCTTCTTCTTCTCTCTCTCGATCGGCGTCACCTCCACGTCGTCGCTCCTCCTGCGTGCGTAGCTGCTTCATCGCCTTCTCCTGCGCGTGTTGCTACTCGCGCGCCTTCTCCAGTGCGCCACGCTCTACTGCTGCGCATCTTCCTGAGCGTGTAGCACGCCTGTGCGCACGACTGTGCGCATCTGCTTGCGCGTGCGCCACGTTCTCTTGCGCGCGTAGCATGCCTGTGCGTGTAGCACATCTGCGCGCATCACACATCACGCATGCGGACATAGCGTGGCGTGTGCGGGTGCGCGTCTTGCAGCACCAGTGCGCACATAGCGCCTGTGCGCATAACGATCCTGTGCGCAGTCACCTGCGCGTGACCGTGGGCTCCTGCGTGTGATCACCTGTGCATCTTGCGTGCGCGTAGGGCTTGACACGAAGATCTTCATGGGGATAGTTGCTTGAAGTCTACACATGCAACTACCCCCATCTATGGTATTGTAGACAAGACACATTGTTTGTCAATCGTTCCAGTCTTCATTATTCAATATGTCGGAGAGCGAGGCAGATATCCCATCTATTGGCGCATTTCGTGGTCCAGCGCCTATTGTCAAGATGGACGGTACCAACTATGAACTGTGGGCAATGCAGTTCATGAGCATGATGAAGTCTACGGGTAAGAAGCACATTCTTACCGAACCAGAGCCTGCTGAGAAGACTGGAACCTATGCCTCCTGGGAGGCTGATGACGCATACGCCAAAGTCTGGCTATCTGGCACGTTGACAATTGAGATTGCCAATGATATTCTCCACCAACCCACAACGAAGGATATGTGGGACATTCTGGCGGCCACATATTCCCAGGCGAAGAACGAGACAAAGATTCTGCAACTCCAGCATGATATCTTCACCATCAAGCAGAATGGTCGCCCCCTACATTCTCTCTATACGTCACTGAGAGGGATGTTCGAGAAGCTATATAGCTTCATGCCCTTGACAGCCACGCCAGAACAACAGAAGACATATAGGAACGCTACTATGGTGGGAGTGTTCCTAGCTGCACTTGATCCTGAGTACGAGGCAGCACGATCACAGATTTTGGCCGACTCTACAATTCCTCCAATGGAGGAAGCCTTCCATAGACCGAGTCGGATTACAGTTCCCTCAACTGCTGCAAGTCAGAATCCTTCAGCCATGGCAGCAACCAGAGGTCGTGGCTCTCATTACCAGGGCCGTGGACGTGGACCCCGTGGGAGGAGTGGCCGCACTAGGCCAACATGCACCTACTGCCACCGAGTTGGACATAATGAAGATACATGCTATTCAAGGCATGGATTTCCTGCATCCGCACGAGCTGTTGAGCAGATAGAGCCCCCATCTGCTGTTACCTTGGATCAGCGATTTGATGATCTAGTTGCCCGTCTGAGGGGCATTATCCCACCATCGGGTCCATCACTGACTACAGAGAGTCATTCTGATGCGGCTGCTTCTGCCTCCACGTCTACCAGTGCTTCAGGTAGTATACTTGCACTTCACAGTAGTAGTCCTGATACATTGCCATCGATTATGGACTCAGGCGCTACACGTCACCTATGTGGCGACCAGAGTCTACTTACAGGTTATACCCAGATCCCTCCAGGACGGACTGTTGTCATTGCAAATGGCACACATTCCCCCATCACTGGTCAGGGGGAGATTAGATTGACACAGTCTATGCAGCTCAAGAATGTGCTACATGCACCTGATTTTTCAATGAATCTATTGTCAATTAGTCAGATTACGAAGGATCTCCATTGTCGGGCAATTTTTGATTCATCTTCTTTGATTTTTCAGGACATCCATACGGGCAACGTGATTGGTCATGGCTATGAGCAAGGAGGCCTTTACCGCCTGAATCAGACCCCATTTGCTGGAACCACATCATCTTCTTCAGGTCAAGTATCCCCTTTACTGTGGCATCTGCATTTAGGTCATTTATCGCTTCAGAAGTTGCGTCGAGTATTGTCGTATAGTCTTCCTCACACATCTGTTCAGTGTGAGGCATGTCAGTTGGGAAAGCATCGCAGGTCGTCCTTTCCCAGTCGTCCTGGTCGGAGTAGTACCTCCAAGTTTGAGTTATTTCATGTTGATGTCTGGGGTCCGAGTCGTGTACCTGATCATCAGGGACACAGATATTATATTGTGTTTGTGGATGATTTTTCTAGAGGGTCGTGGGTGTTTCTGATGAAAAATAAATCTGAAACCGGAAATATAATTATTCACTTTCTGAATGAAATCCAAAATGTTTTTTCTACATCTGTGAAATGTGTAAGAAGTGACAATGCTTTAGAGTTGTGCACTAATTTTCTTGCTAATTACTACTCATCAAAAGGAATTATTCACCAAACATCTTGTGCCCATACATCTCAACAGAATGGGATTGCTGAAAGAGAACACCGTCACCTCCTTGATGTCACTAGATCATTACTTATACAGAGTCATGTTCCATATTCCTACTGGGGTGATGCAGTACTTACTGCATGTTACCTAATTAATCGGATGCCTTCGTCTGTCTTGAGTGAACAGATTCCGTTTTCACTTATTTATCCTGACAAGGATCTGTTCACTCTCACTCTTCGTGTGTTTGGGTCGGTTGCGTTTGTCCATCAGTTGTCACCGGGTACTGACAAGCTCTCTCCTAGGGCTGTCAAGTGTGTCTTTGTCGGGTACTCCAGAACTCAAAAGGGGAACAAGTGTTTTGATCCATTGCGTCGGCGGTATATGATCAGTGCAGATGTTACATTTTTTGAATCTATTATGTATTTTTCAGCATCTGGAGACAACCAGCTTCCACCTATACCACCTGATGCCATATACATGACACCACTACCACCTCAGATGCCATCATCAACACCACCACCACCACCACAACAGCCTATCTCACCGTTCCCGTTCCATTATACCCGCAGGCTTCCTCCACCAGCTCATGGTCATGACTCGTCCACTAGCTCGCCTATGGTATGTAATGAGAATATTAAGGTTGATGGATCTGACGACATTTCTGAGCAGGATGTGTTACAGGTGTCAGATGAGCCTACAACTGATTTGGACATTCCAATTGCTTTACGGAAGTCGACGAGGAGTTGTGCCAAATATCCATTATCAGCTTCTGTATCTTTTGAGCGGTTATCTGGTGATTTCAGGACGTTTGCTATGGCACTTTCAGCCATAGATATTCCACGGAATCATCATGAGGCTCTGCAGGATAGTAGATGGCGGCTTGCAATGGAAGAAGAAATGGCTGCACTTCAGTCCAGAGGAACTTGGACTTTGGTTTCTATACCTCCAGATGTGAACCCAGTGAGCTGCAAGTGGGTGTTCACCGTGAAGCAAAATGCAGATGGCTCTATTGACAGGTACAAGGCACGTCTGGTGCCACGTGGCTTCACACAAACATATGGGGTGGATTATCTTGACACATTCTCGCCTGTGGCACGCCATTCCACCCTAAGGATCTTGTTGTCAGTTGCAGTTGCTCGAGACTGGCCGCTCCATCAGTTGGACGTGAAGAATGCATTTCTATATGGAGATTTGCAGGAAGAGGTGTATATGCAACAACCACCTGGTTTTGCTGTTGAGGGGAAGTGCTCCAAGGTATGCAGGTTGCATAAGGCTATGGCCTTAAGCAGAGCCCCAGAGCATGGTTTCAAAAGCTCTCGGATCTCTTCGAGAAACAAGGATACAAACGCTCCAATGCTGATCATTCCTTGTTTGTACAGAAAACAGCGAGAGGTATCATTGTCATTATGGTTTATGTTGATGATATCTTGATTACAGGAGATGATGAGCAGGGCATAAGGCAGGCGAAAGAAATGCTGGGTAGTGAGTTTGTCACTAAGGACCTTGGGGTCCTTAGATACTTTCTGGGGCTTGAATTTGCCAGAAATTCCTATGGACTAGTCATGTCACAAAGGAAATATGTTACAGATCTGTTGAGTGAAACAGGTATGCTTGAGTGTCGACCTGCTACGACACCAATGGACCCCAGCATGAAGCTTTATGAAGATAACACAGAGGAGGTGGACAAGAGAAGATATAGAGAACTGGTAGGCAAACTGTTGTATGTCACGATCACTAGACCAGATATATTGTTTGCAGTGAGCCGTGTGAGCCCGTTCATGGAGCAACCACGCCAGGTGCATATGGATGCAATACATATGATACTTAGATATCTCAAATCTTCTCCAGGTGCAGGTCTGCTATTCAAGAAAGGAAAGGGGATTTCTATCTCAGCATGTGCAGATGCAGACTATGCAGGATGTCCTAAGGATAGGAAGTCCACCTCAGGGTATGCTGTCTATGTTGGAGATGCCCTAGTCTCATGGAGGAGTAAGAAACAAACTGTGGTAGCTAGATCTAGTGCTGAATCCGAATATAGGGCTATGACCCAGGCTACTACAGAGATGATGTGGGTGAAAGCTGTGCTTACAGATCTATGTTTAGATGTACCACTTCCTATGAACTTAGAATGTGATAATCAGGCTGCCTTGTTTATTGCAAACAATCCTGCATTCCATGAGCGGACCAAGCATATTGAGGTGGATTGTCACTTTATACGTGATATGATTCAGAAAGGATTCATTGCTACATCTCATGTTACTTCAGAGAATCAGACTGCAGACATATTCACCAAGGCATTGCTACGAGGTCCATTTCAGAAGTGTGCTTCCAAGCTGAGCATGATTGATATCTATGCTCCATCTTGAGGGGGAGTGTTAACGTATACAATAATAGTAGTATCTGTACCTTTCTCTATTTTGTTTTTCTTCATAGTATGCTTTGTGTAATTTACCCATAGGCTACTCTCCTATATAAGAGAGCCTAGGGTTCATGGAATAAACAAGCCATTCAGTTTTCCCAACACAAGTCAATTAGGTTGGTCGATGAGATACAATTGATCGATCATATCAGAACAGGTGATCAACCGATATAATATGAACTTAATATGCCTAGATGATACACATGAATATATTTGAGACTTTTTAAACATGCCTATTATAAAAGTCTTCTTTCTTTTTTATTTTATCTACAACTTTTTTTATTTTAAACTTAGATCGAACTTTTCATGAGACGATGCATAGCTAACTGTACTTACAAAGATTTGTTATCATCAAAATAATGATATAATTAGTATGTAATCAAGAGACTAACATTTTCTCCTATTTTAATGATAACAAATAAATAAAACATGGAGATTAACATCTCCATTTCTGCTTTCCCTTTTGGCATATCAAAAAGATCTCATTTAAAAAAGTTTTCCTTTGAAAACAATATTTCTCCCCTTCAAAATAACAAAATGCTTCATATATTTTAAATAATATTTCTCTTCAATAAATTTCCCTTAAAAATATTTTTTTATTTCAAAATCGATGGTCCCTCTTTCTAATGTAATTTATATGATGCATAACTAATAGTAAAACTTATAAGGTAGAAAGATTGTACTATACGAGAAAAGAGGGTAGCCATGGTATGTAATCAAGAGACTAACATTTTCTCCTATCAATGATAACAAATAAATAAAACTTGGAGATTAACATCTCCATTTCTGCTTTCCCTTTTGGCATATAAAAAAGATCTCATTTAAAAAAGTTTTCCTTTGAAAACAATATTTCTCCCCTTTAAAATAACAAAATGCTTCGTATATTTTAAATAATATTTCTCTTCAATAAATTTCATTTAAAAATATATTTTCTTAATTTTAAAATCGATGCTCCCTCTTTTTAGTGTACTTTATATGATGCATAACTAATAGTAAAGATTGTACTATACAAGAAAAGAGGGTAGCCATGGTATGACAACGATAACGTAATTCATCTGTTGAGGTTGTGCCGAAATCCATGGAAATGTCTTATATATTTCTTCTCTAGTTTCTCCAAGTTGGTGTTTTACTTCTCGTTGCTTTAGGTCTTATCGTATATTGTCACACATGATTTGAATTTCTCCTGATACTTTTTCCAGACAGCTCTTCTCGCCTTGATTTCTATTCTCCTGTATAATTTTTTTGGTTTCCGTTTTTCTTTGGATCCTACATGATTAGTTTTATAGTTCCCAGCTTCACTTTTCGGAATTCATAACTTCTTTTTTGGATTAAAAGTGCTAGATGCATGTTGCTGGTTTGCTGGATTGTATCATATTCCAAATTTAATGGAATTTTGTGTAGGGTTGCCTAATAATATATGCATTTTTTTTCATTTGTGAACTTATCAAGATCATATGTTAACTTTTTATTGACATTTTCTAGTATACTAATTCTTTTTTGGCGAGATTCTGTTCTTCTTTACAAGATTTCTTTTAAATTTTATTTTTACTAATGTATTTTTCTATAATAAAATGCAATTCTTAAAAGGTAGTTAATAATTTATCATAAGATCATAAGTTTACTTCAGTGTCATCTCGCGTATCTTCCTCTCATTGGAATCATGATTGGCAACAAATTCAACACGGGCTTCGTCATAGCTTGTATTAGAGTCCTCTTGAAATAGTAGAGACTTTTCCTTTGTATGAACATCTCTTTTTGTTGCCTTGAGAAGGGAGAAATTCACATATGATATGCCCATTTTTATTGCATTGGTAACAAATAAGTATTTTTATATCATTCCTTTTTCTCTTCAACTCTAGTTGCCTTTTCAAATACTTCTTGAAATGGCATGCGCTGAAAGTTATTTCATCCTCTTTATCTTTATCGGAGGAGGATGTACTTGATGCACAAACTTTTATTTTCTTTTCCTACTCAACTTCGTAGGTAACAAACCATTCCGGTCACCTCATCCACATGAAATGTATACATATCGTTTGCTTCTATGATTATATGGTTGCGGTCCTCTAGTTAGTAGTAAGCGATCTAAGGAGCTTCTTGACGAGCACAACTTCGCTTATCTCCATATCCAAATTTTGAAGTTAGTTCACAATTCCCTAATATGAGTATACCTTTGATACTTTATGTTTCTTTATCTTGAAAAGCTCATATCTTTGTTGTAATAGACTGATTCTATTTTCTTTCAACTTTGACATACCTTTACATGTCATAGTGATTCTATTTTCGCTTTAAACTTTGGTATTCAGGTAAAAATAAGGGCAGAAACGATGTTGGAGTGGTTGTTCATAATGATTTGAAGAATTGTATGGTTGAGGTGCAAAGATCTGGAGATCAAATTATATTGCTAAAAGTAGTGCTTGAAGAAGAAATTCTGAATATCGTCTCAGTTTATGCTAGGAATCTCATAAAGAGAGATGATTTACCTAGGTGGAGATCTTAATGGACATGTGGGAAAGGGTGCTTTAGGGTATACTAGTGTTCCTGGAGGACATCGCTTTGAGAATAGAAATGAAGAGGGAAAAGTCTTTCTGGATTTTGTAACAGCGTATAATCTTTTCATTGCAAATACTCTCTTCAAGAAGAAAGAGGAGCATTTAATTTCTTATAAGAGTGGCTCGATTAGAACACAAATAAACTACTTTGTGTTGAGAAGAAGAGATTCGTTGTGTTGCAAAGACTGCAAAGTAATCCCAAGAGCGAGAGCCTGACCACCCAACATCGCTTATTAGTCATGGATGTGCAAATAAAAGGGCTAGTAAAGAGAAAGAAGGTTTCCAAGATCACTTGATCTAGATGGTAGAATCTTCAATTGAAGCAATCAAGCTTCAGGGAGAAGGTTTTAGAAGTAACAAAGGTGCTGAGATGTGGGAGGCATTAGCATCTTGTATCTGAAGGGTAGCCACAGAGATGCTAGGCAAGTCAAAGGGAGGAGCTCCAAGCCAAAATGGGGCTTGGTGGTGGAGAAGGATGCACGAGAAGCTCAAAATTAAAAGAGCTTGCTTTAAGGCTATGTCTAAGGATAGAACATATTAAATTGTCACCAACTACAAAATAGCTAAGAAGGAAGCAAAGAAGGCTGTAAACGAAGCTAAGTCAAAAACTTATGAAGTTTTGTACATAAATCTCGATTCTAAGGAGGGTCAGAAGATATATTCTGGTTGGCTAAAGCAGAAGAAAGAAAGACCAAAGGTCTTTCTCAAGTAAGATGCATTAAGGATGAGGAAGATCACGTGCTTGTTACTCAGAAGGATATATAGACTAGATAGAAGCAATACTTCCATAAGCTTTTCATTAGGGAAGGAAATAAAGAGATCACTTTGGGAAATTTAGCTAATAGAGAAAGTTAATTAAATCGTGCAAACTATAGACGAATACAAAGGAATTAGAGGAGGCTTTGATGGTTATGAAACATGGGAAAGGTGTATGACCTGATGACATTCCTATAGAAGTTTGGAGAGTTTTAGATGAGCGTGGTTTGACTTGGCTTACAAATTTATTTAATATTTTTTGGCAAAGAAAGAAAATACTTGAAGAATGGAGAAGCATCATGGTGCCTCTTTATAAGAACAAAGGAGACATTCCAAATTGTTCAAATTACAGAGATATCAAGATGATGAGTCAAACTGTGAAAATTTGGGAACGTGTGATCGAAAGATTGAAGCAAGTTTCCAAAGTAATAGAAAACCATTCCGGATTCATGCTAGGTCGCTTAACTATTGAAGCCATCCACTTGCTGAGGAGAACAATGGAGATTTACAAAGCTCGAAGGAAGAACCTCCATATGATTTTTATTAATTTAGAGAAGGCTTATGATTTTGTTCCACAAGAGATATTGTGGAGAGTTTTGGAGAAGTGACAATTACCTATCATGTACATTAACCTCATAAAAGATATGTATGATAGGGCTTCATCTTGTGTAAGGATACAATATGGAAAGATTGACTATTTTGGAATCAACAGTGGTCTGCATCAAGATTGAACTTTGAGTCAATTCCTTTTTATTTTTATTATGGACGAGTTGATACGTCACATTCAGGATGAGATACCTTGGTGTATATTATTCCCTGATGATATTGTGTTGATTGATGAGACTAGAGATGGAGTAAATAAGAAGCTTGAGGTCTGGAGACATGCTTTGGAGACTAAAGGATTTCATATAAGTAGGGCTAAGACTGAATATATGGAGTGTACTTTTAATTGAAGCAATGGTGAAGGAATCGATGTTAAGATTGGTGATGATGACATTCAGAAGAGATATTCTTTGAGATACTTGGGATCTATTTTGTAACATGTTGGAGAAAATGATGGAGATGTTACAAATAGTCTAAATGCAGGTTAGCTAAAGTGGAAAGGAGCCTCTACTATTCTCTGTGATAAGAAAATTCCTTTGAAAATCAAAGGAAAGTTTTATAAAACAACTATGAGACCAGCTATGCTTTATGGATCTGAATGTTGGCCTCTGAACCATAGACATGTGCAGAGAATGCCAGTAGCAGAAATGAAAATGCTAAGGTGGATGTGTGGACACACACATAAATATCGGATTCGGAATGATGCCATCAGAATGAAAGGTGTAGCTCCGATCGAAGATAAGATGCGAGAAAATCGCTAAAGATGGTTTGGCCATTTGCAAAGGAGTTCAGCTGATGCACCTGTGAGGAGATGTGAGTTTTGGATTGTTGAGCCGGTTAAAAGAGGGTATGGAAGACCCAAGAAGTGTTGGAATGAGACTATACGATGGGTTCTTAGTTTTTGGATCTAAGCCCGAGAATGATCCAAGATAGACCTAAATGGAGGCAAAAAATCCATATAGCCGACCCTACTTAAAGTGGGAAAAGGCTTTGTTCTTGTTGTATAGATGACATCTCTACGTTTATTGCATGCACCAATGGTTGCTCTCCTTTTGCTCCGGTAATTCCTCAAAGGTATGTGGTTCCTCTTCATCAGTCAACGTCTTACACTGAGAATCAGGATAGTCTTATGGTGGTTGGTGAGCTCTCTTAGATCCCTTGACATGAGGTTTGATTGTTTCTTCGTACGGATGAGGATGCCCCCCGCTTAGAGTCCTCCATATTTGCATCAGTAGGATCTGCAGCTGGCCTATGTTTCTCTCGGTGCACATCTTCTCCACTTATGTCATGCACTGGAGAAGGATCTGAGTCATCAACACTATTATCATTTGCATGTGTCTCTTCAACATCAAGATCAACACTACCATTGTCATCCTCAACAAGGTCTGGATCTCATAGAATATTATATCTCTGTTCCCGATGATAGCTTCTTTCGTCGCTTCTAGAGTATGTATCTATATTCATGATGTCCATATCCAATAAAAATGCATGCCGCTGCTTTGCATCAAGATGTTTTATTTATTACTTAGGTATGCGCACGTAAGCGTTGTAACCAAATACTCTCGGATGAGTATATGTAAGGTCCTTTCTTGTCCAATTATGTTCAGGAACCTGAATACCCAAAGGAGCTGATGGAGATTGATTTATCAGGTGGCAGACTGTCCGAACTACCTTACCCATTCATTTTTTGGTTGCTTTGTTGTTCTTAGCATGCAACACACTTTCTCCGCAACTGTCCTTTTCATCCTCTCAGCCACACCATTGTTCTGAGACGTGCTGGGCTTTGTCCATTCATGCTGGGCTTTGTCCATTCATGCGTAATTCCATTCTCTACATATTAGCTTTGGAAATTGTTGAGATGTTTATATCTCACTGTATTATATTTATATTTAATGTTTTCTTTGGGTATCGCGTATGTATTTAACCCTAGGTTCTTCTCATATATAAGAGAGCCCTGGGATCTCTTTTATCATATGACTTATTTTTATCCCAACATGGTATCAGAGCAACAGTCCTATACTGAGGTTCTCGAACCAAAACCCGAACCCTAACCCCACTCGCCCCCCCTCTCTCTCTCTCCGCGTGCCGCCGCTCCATCCCAGCAACGCCACCGCGCCTTCCCAGCACCACCGCACCCTTCCGCACGGCCAACGACACGTCCCAACGCCGCCGCCGACTGACAACGGCCCTTCCCGGTGTCGTCGCCGCCTCCGAGCGGCCCCACCCGACGCCACCCTACAACGGGAACCTCCCCGTGCAGCCTTCCAGCCTTGGTAACCGGCCCGACGTCGTGGCTTTGCCTCTTTAGGCGTTGAGGCCCGATACAGAAGGGCTCCTGTGCACTCTCGGCAGCCCTAAGTCCCTCGTTTGAGTGCAACGGACCCCCCTTTACCTGCGTCGAGGTCTGGACTGATTTGCGAGGGGTGATATAATCTGATTTCTCCTTTCATTTGCGGCCTTCGACCTCAAACACATCATTAGGGATGAGTGTATAAGTATACATATACACCTCATCCCTCATATGATGCTGGAGACAAGTCTATTGCTGAGATATTCCCCTCTTGTTCCGCATTTTGTCCTATTGAAGATTGATAGAAAACAAGGGTGACATGTTCTCCTCTTCCGGTGCCTTCAAAGGACCGGCACCTATCGTAAAGATGGACGGGACCAACTATGAGTTATGGTCCATGCAGTTTCGTACCCTAATGCAATGCCATAATAAGGAGCATGTTCTGACTGATTCAGAGCCGGCGGACAAGACTGGGGCAAATGCATCATTGAAGAAAGATGATGCATATGCTCGTACATGGCTCTCTGGGACACTTAGCACAGAGATTGCTAATGATATTGTCAATCAACCAACTACAAAGGCCATGTGGGACATATTGGCCGCTACCTACGCACAGGCGAAAAATGAGAGCAAGATACTCCAACTTCAATTCGACATTTTGTCGACCAAGCAAAATGGTCAACATCTCAATGCGCATTTTTCTAATCTGAGGGGTATGTTTGAATGACTCCATAGTTTCATGCCTATTACTACCAGCGTAGAACAACAACATGCTTATCGGAATGCCACTATGAATGGAGTTTTCCTATCATCCCTTGACTCAGAGTACGATGCCACTCGCACTCAACTTCTGACTGGCGAGACCATACTGCCAATGGAGGAGGTCTACAAGCGGCTGAGCAGAATTACTACCATACCTACTTCCACGCCGCAGCCGACATCCTCGGCTATGACTGCTTCTCGTGGATGAGGCAGTGCGTCCCAGTTCCGTGGTCATGGACCTCGTGGTAGAGGTGGAGGCTGTCAGCGTGGTCCATGTTCTTATGTCGTCGTTCTGGCCACTCAGAGGAGACATGCTTTCACAAGCATGGCTTTCCAACGTCTGTACGTGTTGCTGAGCAGACTGACTCTTCACCTGCACCCACTACTGATGCACGTTTTGATGATCTTGTCTCGAGAAATGGTGACTACTCCTGTGACTCAGACTGCAGCACTATCAGATGCAGCGGCCACCGCCGAAGCAATGCCCAGTTCATCAGGTATTTCATATGTGCTTACCAATAGCAGCAGTTATTATGTGACCGATTGGATTATGGATTATGGAGCATCTCATCACATATGTGGAGATCGGACACAGTTTTCCTCGTACAGGACTATTTCTCCTGGGCGATCCGTGATCATAGCCAATGGAGTTCGGCTACCCATTGTTGGCCAGGGGGAGATTGTTTTAGCCCCTTCTATACATCTTCATAATGTTTTACATGCTCCAGACTTTCAAATGAATCTTTTGTCTATTAGTCAGACCACTAAAGATTTACACTGTCGTGCCACTTTTGTCCCCTTTTCTCTTATGTTTCAGGACATATTAACTGGCAGGATGATTATTCATGGCCATGAGCAGAGAGGATTGTACAAGCTTGCGGTTCCATCATGTGCTGGTGTGGCCTCTATTCCCACTGGATATGTCTCGCCTTTTTTGTGGCATCTTCGCTTTGGCCATCTTCCCCTTCAAAAGATGATACGTGTTCTCCCGCAAATATCTACTCGTACTACTTTAGACTGTGAAGCTTGTCAGCTTGGGAAACACCATCGCTCCTCCTTTCTGAGTCGTCCCAGTCGTAGTAGTAGTCGGTCCTTTGAGTTGATTCATTTTGACATTTGGGGTCCAAGTCGTGTTCCTCATCATTAGGGGCATAGATTTTATATAGTTCCTATGGATGATTATTCTAGACTCTCTTGGATTTTCTTGCTTAAACATAAGTCTGAAGCATATGCTATAATTAAGACATTTCTTATTGAGATTAACAACATATTTTCTGCTAAAACATTCTTACCGACAATACTTTGGATTTTTCTACTCTTCATTTGGCAGAATTTCTCCAGTCTCTGGTTATAGTTCATCAGACTTCATGCACTTATACTTCACAGCAAAATGGGGTTGCAGAACGCAAACATCGTCACCTCTTAGACATCACGAGGACCTTGTTGATTCACAATAGTACACCTCATTCATTCTGGGGGGATGCGGTCCTAACCGCCTGTTACTTGGTAAATCGCATGCCATCCGCTATTCTTGGTGAGAAGAGTCCCTTCTCGATCGTGTTTCCCGAAAAGGAACTCTTCACGCTTACTCGTCGTGTTTTTGTATCGGTGGCTTTTGTCCACGACTTTACTCCTGACCGTGACAAGCTCTCACCTAGAGCTGTCAAATGTATCTTTGTTGGTTATTCTCATCCCCAAAAAGGGTACGCATGTTTTGATCCTGTTGGGAAAAAATACTATGTGAGCGTTGATGTTACATTTTTCGAATCTATTATGTATTTCTCTCCTACATGTGACAGGTTGTCTAATTCTGGATCCAGAGAGGATGTTGTGGTTCCTCTATCTCCATCTGCTCCTTGTGATGTACCTCGGTCTTCAACACCACCACCCCCACCGCCACCTCCACCTCCTCCCAAAGATTCTACATTCTTACCCCATGTTTATACTCACAGGTCTTCTACTCGCCCCTTTACTCATGCGCCTACCACATCATCCACCATGCCTCAGGTATGTCAGGAACATATTATTTCTACTGATGGCACTGGAGATTTGAATAATGAACACGAAGAGTTAATTCCAGAGGACTATGAGGCTAATGACCTGGATATATCCATTGCTCTTAGGAAACCTCGTCGCCAATGTTCAAATTACCCAATGGCTGCACGCGTTTCCTTGGATCATCGTTCAGAGGATTACAAGAAGTTTATAGTGGGACTATCTGCTGTTACTATCCCGCGGACGTATCAGGAGGCGCTCCAGGACAATAGGTGGTGCCTTGCTATGGAAGAAGAGATGGCGGCTCTGCGATCACGGGGCACATGAAGCATTGTCTCAGCTCGACCAGGAGCATCTATTGTGAGATGCAAATGGATATTCACGGTTAAGAAAAGGGCCGATGGCAGTGTCGACCGATTCAAAGCAAGGCTTGTGGCTCGGGGATTCACCCAAACCTTTGGGGTGGATTATCAGGACACCTTCTCTCCAGTAGCAAGACATTCGACACTATGTATTCTGCTATCTGTTGCCGATTCCAGGGACTGGCCTCTGTATCAACTTGATGCCAAGAATGCCTTTCTCTACGGGGATCTACATGAGGAAGTATATATGCAACACCCACCAGGATTTGCTACTGAGGGGGAGTCTCAGAAGGTGTGTCGACTTCATAAGGCGATTTATGGCTTGAAGCAGAGTCCGAGAGCTTGGTATCAAAAGCTATCGGAGTTGATAGAGCAAAAGATGTTTGTGCGGTCTACTGCGGACCACTCACTGTTTGTACAGAGGACACCTAGAGGTATCGTGGCTATTCTTGTTTATGTGGATGATATTGTCATTACAGGAGATGATGAGCAGGGTATTCTTACTGTCAAGGAGTTCCTTGGTCAGCAGTTTGTGACTAAGGACCTTGGCAATCTTCGCCTCTTTCTTGGATTAGAGTTCGCCAGGAATCAACATGGACTCGTGATGAATCAAAGGGAATTTGTTATGGACCTTCTATCTGAGACAGGTATGACATGGTGGAAACCTGCTTCTACTCCTATGGATGCAAGCATGAAATTGTATGATGAGGACACCGAAGAAATTAACAGGAGATATAGAGAGCTTGTTGGGAAGCTCCTATACGCCACCATTACCAGGCCGGATATTGCTTTTGCAGTTAGCAAAGTCAGTCAGTTCATGAAGCAACCCAGGAAGGTGCATATGGATGCCGTCCACATGATCTTGATGTATTTGAAGACTTCACCTGGCTTTGGCCTTATGTTCAGTAGGGATGCATTACTTGAGGTGACATGATGTGCAGATGCATATTATGCTGGTTGTCCCAGGGACAGAAAGTCGACTTATGATTTTGCTATCTTTGTAGGCAGCTCACTTGTTTCATGGAAAATCAAGAAGCAGGCAGTGGTGGCCAGATCTAGTGCTGAGTCTGAATACAGGGTTATGGCACAAGGATGTACAGAAATGATGTGGGGTAAATCAGTATTAATCGACCTTACTGTTGAGGTTTCTCCTCCTATGAAGCTTTTATGTGATAATTAAGAAGCTTTATTTATTGCCAATAACCCTGTTTTTCATGAGAGGACAAAGCATATCGAGGTTGATTGTCATTATACTAGAGACATGATCCAGAAAGGTCTTGTATCCACCTCTCATGTTTCTACTGGAGATCAGATGACATATATCTTCACGAAGGCACTGGCCAGAGGTCCATTTCAGAGATGTTGTTCCAAGCTGAGCATGATTGATATTCATGCTCCAACTTGAGGGGGAGTGTTGAGATGTTTATATCTCACCGTATTATATTTATATTTTATGTTTTCTTTGGATATTACTTATGTAATTAACCCTTGGCTCTTCTATATAAGAGAGCCTTGGGATCTCTTTTATCATATGACTTATTTTTCTCTCAACAGAATTCATGAGAACTGTGCTCTCCTCTATTTGTCAGTGCATAGATATTTCAACAATTTCCTGTCTAGTGCTCTACTCTAGCATGAAATCTCTTGAAGCAATCACAAACTTGATCCTTCATCTTCTACATATAAGCCCACACCTTCCTTGACACATCATCGAAAGCCTAATGGCACTACCTCCATCGGTTCGTAGACATCAGAATGCACTAACTCTAAAAGCTTTGTCTTCACCTTTGATCCAACTATAAAAGGTGTACTCTTGCTCTTTCCTAGCTCACCGAAATCAGACAAAGCTAATGTAATGTCTTTGTTGTGTGGAATTAATTGTTTTTTCCTTGGAAGCTGCAAACCCTTCTGACGCATGTGCCCCAATCGTTGGTACCACATATCAGAAGTTTCGATCTCACTAGCATGCACGCTGCCTTTTATTACCTTCACGTTTTGTAATGTACAATATATGTTCCCTCTGACCATAATAAGACTACCTTTTCATATCTTGCATCTATTGTCACCAAATTTTAGAGGGCATCCTTCTCTGTCAAGTTTTGGGAACCGGACATAATGCTAAGTTGCAAATTTGGAACATGTGTCTGATATAATCTAGAATCATTATGCACCTGATATCAGTCTCAACTGTGACAGTGATAGTGCCAATGATCTTGTAGTAATTGTTGTTTCACATCTTGGTTCACCCAAAATCAACTTTCGTGTAGGAAGTGTAGTCCCTCTATGGAGTTGCATGGTAAGGAACATCAATATCAACCACCCACTCTGAGTCGCAGATGCTTGCATGTAAGCACTACTCATTTACAATGAGAACCACATCGTCCTCATTGTCATTTGAAAACATCTGTAGTTGTATTCTCATCTTTATTCTTTTTGTGATCGTTCTTGATTTCATCTTATTTCTTTTGAAGATCCACTAATCTTTCTTCCAGTGACCTTGGTTTCTACAATGATTTCACTTTCCTCTTGTCTTAGACTTGCCCTTGGATTTCTGCTTCTCATTTGTTCTTTCCCTGCTATTGGACATGTCCCTTTTCGTAACTGCATATACATGTGAAGAAGAAGAAGAGACTTCTGCAGGTGCTTGATGTCTAATCTCCTCATTCAGGAGATTGTTCTTGACAATAGACATGGTCGACTTTCCATACGCAGCAGAGTTGCTCGCAGTGACCACTAGCGTCTCCTAGCTGTATGGCAGAAATCCCAGTAGAAGAATCGTGCATAGCTCGTCAGCTAGTGTCATGCTTATAGAATTTAACTAGTTGATTAGACTTTGGAACTCGTCAGGTACTCTGCAATATTGGTTATAAAAATGCTTTGCTTGTAGCGCTCTTATGCTCATATAGCTCTGTAAGCTTTTCTCACAACCTGTTTGCATTTGTTTCTTCTGTAAGACTGTGAAACACAGACAAGTCCAACCGCAACTAGATAGTCTCGATGACTTTCCTGTCCAGTTTCGTCCAACCTTCAACGGACATATCTTGTTGTTAGTTGTACCCCCTCCACCTGATTATGTAGATCCTTGCGGTACAGAATGTCCTCAATCTTGACATTCTAGATCTGCAGTTATTGCGTGTCACCTTTATCATCGTATCTTTGTCATCTTTACCTTTCTTGACGATCTGCGGTTCTGATATCACTTGATAGGGAGTGAGTAAGCACTTGGGGAAACTCGTAGGATGAAACCACAATCATATGACCAAGATAAATGTCAACAAACCCAAGCTATATAAGTAAGCAGATCCAACCACAAACAACAAGCGCAAAATGCACAGAGATTTTAGCATGGAAACCCCTAAAGGTAAGGGGGAAAACCTCAGGAACTATAGGACCCAAAAATCACTCGTATAATCGGTGACAATCATTCTTCGCTCAAGGTTACACAAGTTGAGCCCTCGTGTTGGTGTATCAATCAAGAGGAATACTACCAAGCAAGATTAAAAGAGAAGGAAGGAAATCACCAAAGTAGGAACGAAATCCACAATTCTCCCCCAAGAAGAGTTTCGCCAATGCGTCTTGTTGCTTGTCGGTCACACACAAGCCAAGCACTATGGGAGGATGAAATGACCAGGTTCTTTTTTGGAGCTGCATACAGATGATTGGAGTGGAGTTAGAGCACATAAGATTTGTTGTGCTATATTTCTCTGATGTGTATCTTCTTTTGAATCTGGGTTTTTGCTCTCTGGAGTGGAGAAAATAAGGTGGACTGACCTCCAATGCACAGGTAGGGCCCTCCCACCTGCCATAGAGATGAAAACAAGGTCACAGGTCCCTTCATAAGCGCTGAAATCTGATTTCAGCTCTTTCAGTCTGCCATCTGCTAGGGGACTGAACGCCATAGCAGGTCATCTATTGTACCTACTGCAGCTCACCTGCTATCGGTATCTGCTACAGCACCACTTGCTGCAGGTTTACCTGCTACAACACCGTCTACTATGTCTGCTGCAGCTCACCTGCTACAGCTTCTGCAGCACAAATAACATGGAGTACAAACAACTTGGGCTGGCTCCCATAGCAGGTCACCTGCTATCAGGTATCAACAACTCTTTCTCTTGATTTGACAATTGCTCAACCTCTTCTTTCCTTTGCCCCCTTCCATCCTCATCCTCCTCATCTCAATTCCCCCTCCCTCCTTCCTTTTCCCTTTGCTTGGTGCCACACTGTCCAGTGTCTAAAGTGTTCACTGTCCCTCCTTTTCATGTCCACATCCACATACTTACATGTGCCCTTCAGTTTCACTTAAAGTGTTCAGCGTCTCTCCTTCTTCCTCATCGGCTCTTCCTACATGTCTTTGTGCTACCTTTCTTTATATTGAGCACCTCGCCACCCCCATCTCCTCCACATCCACCTCTCTCTACTGCAACTTTCTGCCTTGCACCCTTCCCTTGTAGATCTCTATCCATGTTGTGCTGTCTTTGTGTCTCCTTGTATGCCTGTTGTCGTGCCCCCTTCTGTCACATGACATTTTTTATAAATGATGGGATAGACCTCTCTCAGAGACCCACACAAATAATGATTTTGTTTCCATTTGTTATGTGATCTAGGTTTGAAAGTAGTGCAGAAGAAGTTTCGTTTGTTTCCATTTTTCCATGACCTTTTATTGAACAACTTCTGTTCAATGTCTGTTCATGACAACTTTGTGGATGCAATGATGCAATGCATGATATAGTTTTTTATTTGGAGACTTTGATATGTCACGTTCATCTCAAGTCTTATAAAACACAAAATATATCACTACATAAATTCCATCTTTTCTACCAATCTCAATTCTGCTCACAAGTAAACACATGGTACTATAAGATGATAGATCAAACGAAGATTACTACATATCATTCAAGATGTTTTTTCCATTTAGCAAGTAGGTTTCTTATGATTTAGGAACCATAGATATGGTCTGAAATAACAATTCCTTCATTGAAACGTATATGGCACAATCACATGAAGAACACATGTTAAAAGATAGCAAGGGGGAAGATATAAAGGAAATATTGGCTTACTTGCTGACGAATGCTTTCACTGTTAGTCGGTCAGACTCCACTTATTCATTCAAAGAGATTTAGAAAAACAATTTTCATTATCTTGGATCTGCTATACTTTGTCTTACTAGTGATTCAACCCACGCTTCGTTGCAGTGTACATAATGGATATAGCCAATTATTACCGACCTTACGCAATTGAGTCTCTAGTATTAATTTTGTTCAATTTGAACTCATTATCATGACAATAATAATCATATTACAAAGTGTTTTTGTATTTTCTAAATATGATAATAATTTTAAAATCTTTAGAATAATATGTGCTACGTAGTTTTATCATTTTTGTAATTAGTTGTATTTTTAGGAATTTTACTTTATTTTTTGTTTGAGTTTTGGATATGTTTTTATATATTATAATATATGTATACTATATTTTTTTGGATTTTTTTACTTATCTATTTGATTTTTTGCATTTTTAAAGTTGAAAATTTTGATGTAGAGTTATTTTTTATTAAAAATAGAAAATTTTTGTTAAATTTTCGAAACAAATTAGCATAGTATAGAGTATTTTAAAAGGTGTACTATTTTCTTTTATTTTTATATTACATATCTTATTCATTATATAGTTTATACTATCTTAATTATTAATACATTATTTATTTCATATACAACAAACGAGGTATTTATTAATTAGGTAAAATTATTCCCCCACACATAAGACATTGAAATACAAAGGCCCTGTTCGTTTGGAGAATAGGCACTCGAATAAGGGGTCAATTCTCTGCCTGATGCCATATCCAAGATTACGATTATTGACATCCGCATCCCATTATTTCACCTTTTTCCACCCTTATTCATATCCTTATTCCACCTTGCATACATGTATTCTACCTTATTCTCCTTATTCCTATCTTTCAAGCCGAAAAAAGAGTATACCTTTATTCTCCTTATTCTCCATCCTTATTCTTGCTTATTACCGAACAAAATGCCTCCAAAGGTTAATGGCACAAAAATCCGGGTTGACATGACATCTCACCTAAAGGGTGGATTGTTTGGACCTTTTCGTAATATCTCAAATTTTGGGGATGTTCAATGCAAAATTCGCAATTGCTTACGTTTTCCACACATTGTCTAGCCAAATCTAATTCTCTCTCGATGCGTTTCTAAAAATTCCGATTCGTGTTGATTCTTCCTCCAGCTAACGAAGAGATCTTGGCGGAATTGCCACATATGAAATTGAGCACAATTTTGCAAAGAAATACCTCACTTGTTTGTCGAGAAGAGATGTGAAATATGCTTAATATCATTTGATTGAATAGTTGTGTCAGCTCCTTGTTGTTTAAGCAAATCCTCCCCTTCCATTGGTCTTTTTTCTTAAAAAGAAGACATGAGATAAGAAATCAAATGCGGGGATCTGTATGGGAAAATCGATAATTGCGAGTGCTATAGTGTAATTGTTCCAGCATGGTAGATCACGTGATTTTCTTATTTGGTCAGTTATGAAGATTGAACGATTGGATCTTCGTCGTTGATAGTGCTTTAGTGGTATAGTGTAATTGTTCCAACATCTATAGATCACATGATTCCTTCGTTGGTCAGTGATAAAGATTGAATGGCGTGCTGGATCTTGGCCGTTCATAGCGCATTCACTTTATATGATCAGACGGTATCTGTTTGTTCAAGTTCAACCCCTTCTTCCCCAATTACAAAAATTCCAGGCGGCGAAGCTCGATACTGCTATCAGAGGTGTTGGTTCTGCGATACTCCTCGGATCTTCATTCCAGACAATGACTCAAAGCTCCATCATCTTGGCAATGGTTATGATCTCCAAGGACTACGATGCCTGATGATCTCCCTTATGAGGACATGCTCCGGGTGCAAGTGGGAGAACATAACTGGATGACATGACGTGCAAAAGGCATGGAGGTTGTAATCGTAGTGATCGCACCGATATCTCATGGAGGACATCAACATGCGATGGAAGCTACTGTAAAAGAAGTTCCCGGTCTGATTGGGGTTCGATCTTCAACAAAGATGGCTGGATCTCAATGCTGGAAATATGTCTCAATAATTGTTCATGCCGGGGTGGGGGATTCTTGGAAGTTCGATGCGGGCCAGAGGGAGTTGTTGGGGCATAAACCTCTCGTGGCTAATGCCCATGGACGAAGATGCTTCGACGGACAGGGAAAGAAACAACCGACAAAGGAAGATCGTTTGTGGATGAGGCTTGTTAAGCGTTGGGTCATTGCCTACGATGTCGTTGATGCGGAAGAGGCGTTTGCAGAGGTTGTTCCCAACAACGGAGTCACTTGCCCACGATGAGTGCAAGAAAGAGAGAGGCTGACAGTTTGAAAGAGGAAAAAGAGGGAAGAAGATAGCGAGAAAGGAGAGATATAAAGCACATGTGCTTTAGGCAAAGGTTTTCGTTCTTGCATCTGATAATATGATCTCCAGGTGAATCTCTGGCAATCAAATCTCCAGGTACTCTTCGATGCTCTAATGATTTTCAGCTTTAGAGGAAGTGATGCTATCGTCCTTCATTGTTCGTCTGCAATAATTCTCCCGGGAAGGGAAGGATGGGTTGATGGTAATTAGATGTTTGAGTACTGATTGAGATGCTGCCTATTGATGTTCAGCAGTGTTTCATGTGATGCTCTTCGTTCCTGTTGCTGTTGATCGATTGGAGGATTTTCTTGTCAAATTACAGAGAAAACAATGGAGAAGAGAGGGATCGTGGAGAGAAGAGAGGAGGAAGAGCTGAAGAGAAAATGGAGGTGTAAATGGGATTGAGGCGAGAAGACAGGAGGAATAGCAGGACATAAGGAGGAGAATAGGAACATAAAACGGAAGAACATGAATCGAGGCTGGGTTTTTAGCCCATCCACGTGGCAGTGGTTGAGGGCAAAAACCCAGCTTTAATATAGTTAGATAGATTGTTTGGTGGACTAGAGAACTGGAATCGTTAGTTCAGATGGCATGATTCACTTTATGGGGTTGCTATCAAAACCATGATGTTGTGATAGAGGCTATGGTAGGCTTGACTACAGCAGTCCTTGTTAAATATTACTTGGCTCGAGTTCGTGCTTTTAGTTTTTTTGTCGTTAATTGTTATTGACTTACCAGGCATGATTGGATAAAGAAATACCGTGGTTATTGTTGAAATTCATCGTTATTTATGGCTAAGTTTGATGGACATTTTTTTCATATTTTTTTATCATTTATAATTTGCAGGAGTTGCACATATATGGGATCAAATTGTTGGTCATCTACTTGAGGTGCTAATCAAAATCTTTATTGATTTTAGTTTTTTTGGACTGATGTTGCAGTGACCCGAGCGGTTGAATGGAGTTTCTATGGGCACATTCCTAAATTTCTATTGAAATACTGAGTTGTTGTAATATGGAAATAAACGTAATGTGAAACTTTGGATTCGATCACATTCTAGTAAAACTTCCAAGAGTCCATCATAACAGTAGAAATTCGACCCATGTTTCTCAATTTCATCTAAATAACTGATATCGCAGCTGGTCATATTGTTTTTGATTTCGATGAGAAAAGCTGTTGCACTCCATCTGTCCGTGCCTATTCTCAACTCATAGGTCAGGCTTCTTGAGATGAAGAAGTGCATTCTCCTCACTTTGTTTTCTCTCCAAACTTGGTTTTCTCCGAAGCAATAAGCATTCGGAACGGTAAATCCCCATGATGGCCTTGTTATACTAGATTGGGATCCAGTGGCCATACGCATCATTATAGGTGATGTGTGTCACACAGGGTCCTGAGGTCAAGTCATAACGGCTTTCCTTTTTTATTAAGTCTAACAATTGAAGATTTCAATTAAGGTCTATTTCCATGTAATTGGTTTCATAATCTGCTTATCTGTCTGTAACAAATAATTTAGTTATTATTTGCTTGAAGCTCTCTGGTAGTGCGAATGCTCAGTTGAGAAGTACAGCACTTTTAGCACTTGACAAAACAATTTGTGCAATACTGGCTTCTGATCGTTTTACGTATAATGCTTCATCAACAGATCAGGTTGGAAATATTGTATAATTGTTAGTGGATATGCTTGAAGATGAACTTTACTTTTTACTCTTCTTGTTCTGTTATCAGACAGAAACAACTGGTTGTAAAATCAAATCTTTTGAGTCTACCATCTTGTCACCTCTGTCAGTTCTCTATAATACCAGTGAAAACCATGATGTCCGTATAGGTTCCTTGAAGATTCTATTGCATGTCTTAGAGGTATAACCATTATTGACTGCTTTATTGTGTTTTTGGATTCTTAAGCTTGCATGCTTGATCTTCTTTATGCATTCTTCTTTGGTTCAGAGACATGGAGAGAAACTGAATTACAGTTGGGACGAAATTCTTGGAATGTTGAGGTTTTACTGTTTCATTAACTTTATTTTGATTCGATATATCTTTTTCACTATGTAATTGATTTATTATTTCTGTTCGGTTTTCTAGGTCTGTCACTAAGGAGACAGAGAAGGACCTTATTGCTTTAGGTTTCCAGGTTGGACATGAACTTTTATCTCTATTTTGAGGCTTCTGCGAAGTAACTTTGACCAAAATTTCACATATCTATTTCAAAGTACTATTACTTATTTAAACATTTAACCATATAGTGTGATTACACATTTCAAAGGTGATGACCTTTGCACAGCTCCTGCATTGAATCCGATTCTTCCAATATGAAAACAATAACATCATTGTCATTGACTATTTTTCCCAGTAGAAATTATGAAGAGAATTATTGTGACTTCATCACAAACTGCAGTCTTTCCTTAAAATACTTGAAAATACTTTAGTAGCCTCAGTTTTTCCTCATGTTAAATTGAAAATACCCTTCATATTATATATAGTTCGAGAATGCACGGAGATGACATAGAAACAAAAAAGGTATTACGAGTGATTGAGTTTTGACGTTGTATTCACGAGTTGAATCTCCCAATGACATTTAGAAGAGGAAAAAGTAGTCACCTAAAGGTGGAAAATTAGACTCTTATGAAATTTAGAATTGTCTATGTTAGAAAATACGAATGCGGAAGCATAATCAGAGAAAAGAATAGAACATTGAGAACATCGGGATTTTAATGTGGAACCTTATTTCCTAAGGAGCGAGATGAAATCACGGGAGAACGCCTCTAAGGCTTGATGTATGCATTGCACTTTCTCACTTGATACAGAGAATGAGGGGCTTCTTATATAGCCCTCACTGAGTCTCCTCATCCCACAAGTGGTAGATGTGAGACTAAACAACTAGATGTGGTAAATGGCTCCTAGAGGGATCCATTTACCTATCTCCCACATAAGTGGTGCATATAACAAATACTCCAACACTCCCCCTCAAGCTGGAGCATGTAATGCTCAACTTGGACAAATAGAAAGAAATCTCAGCTCACGTTACATGACACTACAAATAATATCAACTGAACGTGCACAACCGTCGCTGCTGTCGAGGACGTTGCTTCTCATTTTATGCAGGAGGAGGACTAACGTGCAAAAGTGTGAGTCAAACTGAATCTTCTCGTCATATAGCATATGCTCTGTACTGCGCCTGTCAAAGTCACCGCAACTGAATGAGTCTCTACACGAAGAACTCTGGCCCACCACAACATGTGGACAACTGCTCCATCTGTGAAAAGGGTCGCACAAAAAGCATCGCTAATTTTCAATACGCAGATTTTTGAAGATGGGTCTCTCTCATAGGGGCCTCAAAGTGGATTCTCTCTCATAGGAACCTCAGAAGGATCTCGTACTGGAGTTCCGAACATTAGAGAATGGAGTTTGAAAGTCCCCTCGTCAGAGAACATGGTCTCTCCTATACTGGCTCAAAGAATGGGATATCTACTCTGGAGTCCCTATGAACCACATGAAAACTCTAGCCCACATATTATAGGGAACGAGATTTCTAGTCTAGAGTCCCTATGGATCACATAAAACTCTGAGCCAAAAACAAAAGATGGGGACTACAAACAGTGATGGCATACATGTGCACATCTGAAAAGACCGCATACATGTGTGTATCTAAAACGAAAAAATTGGAAACATTTGGACGTCGAGTTTGAAAATACGAACTGTAGAGCCTGGAAAATCTGGCTGGCCTAAAGTATGAAGAATCTGAAAATGCTGTCTGTAGAACTCTACACAATATTCCCCCTTTCTCCCATACTTGTCGGAAAACAATGACATCGACAAAGTTGGGAGAAGACAAGAGAAATGAGGAGAAAACAATGAACCAAATCGGCTGTCGCATTTTTTTGGCTTTCCTCAATCAATTTTCTTTATTCTTTTTTTAAATCATTTTTTCTTGGCTATTTCATTTCTTTTTTTAATACTCATCACTTCTCTCTTTTTTTGCTCAAATAAACTGTGAGAATACTTCGTTGTGTTTATTCCATAGAGCCCTCGGGTCTCTTATATAGGGAGAGAGCCCTTGGGTAAATTACATGAGAGGTACATAAAGAAACAGAAATAACAAATAACATTAACGACACACAACTATCTCTACACTCCCCCTCAAGATGGAGCATAGATATCTATCATGCTCAGCTTGGAAGAACATCTCTGGAAAGGTCCTCTGAGCAATGGCTTTGTGAATATATCTGTTGTCTGGTCCTCGGAGCTGACGTGAGACGTGGAGATGAAGCCCTTCTGAATCATGTCTCTAGTGTAATGGCAATCCACCTCTATGTGTTTTGTTCTCTCATGGAAGGCTGGATTGTTGGCAATGAACAACGCAGCCTGATTGTCGCATTGCAGGTTCATAGGCAACGGAACTTCAACATTCAGATCTTCTAGGACTGCTTTAACCCACATCATTTCAGTGCTTGCCTGTGCCATGGCCCTGTACTCGGATTCAGCACTGGATCTCGCCACAACAGTCTGCTTCTTGCTTTTCCAGGAGACTAAGGAGCTTCCTATGAAGATGGCAAACCCAGAAGTAGACTTACGATCCCTTGGACATCCTGCATAGTCCGCATCCGCACAAGCTGAAATAGCCAAATCCGTGTCTTTCTTGAACAACAACCCTGTGCCTGGTGAAGACTTCAGATATCTCAATATCATGTACAATGCATCCATATGTACTTGCCTTGGCTGCTCCACAAATTGACTCACCCGGTTTACTGCAAGTGCAATATCCGGTCGAGTTATAGTGATGTATAATAGCTTGCCCACCATTTCTCTGTACCTTCTTTTGTCCACCTCCTCAGTGTCATCATCGTACAGCTTCATACTCGGATCCATCGGTGTACTTGAAGGTCTGCATTCCGTCATTCCTGTTTCAGCCAGCAAATCTGTGACATACTTTCTTTGAGTCATCACCATTCCTTGTGCATTTCGTGCAAATTCTATCCCCAGAAAATACCGTATAGTGCCTAGATCCTTTGTGATAAACTGACTGCCCAACATAGACTTGGTTATCTCAACCCCTTGTGCATCATCTCCAGTAACCAATATGTCATCAACATATACCATAACAACAATGGTACCTCTAGGAGTCTTCCGGACGAACAGTGAGTGATCCGCATTTGATCTCCTGAAACCTTGTTGTTCAATAAGCTGGGAGAGCTTCTGGAACCATGCACGAGGACTCTGCTTAAGGCCATAAATAGCCTTATGAAGTCTACATACCTTCTGAGTCTCCCCCTCAGCAGCAAACCCCGGTGGCTGCTGCATGTAGACTTCCTCCTGTAGATCACCATACAAGAACGCATTCTTAACATCAAGCTGGAATATAGGCCAGCCACGTACCACAGCAACCGATAGAAGAATGCGAAGGGTAGAATGTCGCGCCACTGGTGAAAACGTGTCCAGATAATCTACCCCATATGTCTGTGTAAACCCTCGTGCAACAAGCCTTGCCTTGTATCTGTCAAGACGACCATCTGCATGGTATTTGACTGTAAAAACCCACTTGCAGCTCACCACAGACGCACCTGGAGGAATAGGGACTAGAGACCAAGTCCCTCGGGATTGTAAGGCACGCATCTCCTCTTCCATTGCCAAACGCCAGCATTCAGTCTTCATGGCATCCTGATATGTTCGTGGTATCTCAATTGATGATACAGCAGCAGCAAACTTCTGGAAATCCCCAGTGAGACGATGAAAGGAAACATGAGAAGCTAGGGGATATGAGACACACTGTCGTCGTTGTTTCCTATGAGCAATAGGCCGGTTCAAGTCATCCAAAACAGTGCTGACCGGTTGATCCTCCTCTTGTGGTACAAGCTCCTGCACATGTGCATTATTTAACCCATCACTAATGTCAGAACATACCTGAGGCGTGCTGGATGGTTGAGATGCGGCTTGAGCAGGGCCAGTGCGTCTCTTGTAGAACTTAGGAAACGGAACAACTGGGGGTGGTGGTGGTGGTGGTGGCGGGTTTGGTGGTGGTTGTGTTATTTGAGACGCTGGAGTAGAGGACGGACCCAGGCTTGGAGGTGGTGGAACATAGACTTGGGAGTCTGATGATGTGGAGGAGACCAATCTGTCACCTGCAGGGGAGAAGTACATGACAGGTTCGAAGAATGTAACATCTGCACTCACATAGTATTTGTTATGGACAGGATCATAGCAGCGGTACCCCTTCTGTTTCCTGGAGTAGCCCACGAAAACATACTTGATAGCTCTAGGGGATAGCTTATCAAGTCCCGGAGATAACCGGTGAACAAAAGCAACAGTGCCAAAAACCCTAGGTGTCAATGTAAACAAGTCTCTGTCCGGAAAGAGAACAGAAATTGGAGATTTTTCCCCAAGAACAGTTGTAGGCATTCGATTGACCAAATAACACGCAGTAAGTATAGCATCACCCCAAAAGGTTAATGGAGCACAACTCTGAATAAGTAAAGTCCGAGCAATGTCAAGGAAATGTCGATGTTTTCGTTCGGCAATTCCATTTTGTTGAGAAGTGTAGGGACATGCGGTTTGGTGGATAATGCCTTTAGATGAAAGAAAACTGGCAAGAGAGCGAGTGCAGAACTCCAATGCATTGTCAGTACGCACATATTTAACAGTAGATGAAAAAACATTCAGAACCTCATTAATTAGATTTTGAATAACATTGCCTGCTTCAGATTTATTCTTGAGAAGAAATGTCCACGACACTCTGGAGAAATCATCAACTACAACTAGATAGAACCTGTGCCCCTGGTGATCCGGGACACGACTTGGACCCCAAATATCTATATGGAATAATTCAAACGGGGAGCTACTGCTCCGACTCTGACGACCGGGGAAGCTAGACCGATGATGCTTCCCCAACTGACATGCTTCACATCGAAAAGAAGAACTCGGAGATATCTGAGGCAGGAGGTGACGCATCTTCTGCAGCGGTAGATGACCGAACCGAAGATGCCAGGTGTATGGAGAAACAGAGGCCTGGGTATGCAAGGAGACACCAGCGTAGGAGCTACGAACGAGACGATAAAGGCCATTGTGCTCAGAACCACAGCCAATCACCCTGCCCGTCAGTATGTCCTGAAAAATAACAGACGATGGGTCAAAAATAGCACGACAGTGCAAATCACGTGTAATCTGACTAATAGATAAAAGGTTCATCGAGAATTCTGGAGCATGTAGCACATTCTGTAGGTGCATAGAGGGTAGCAAAGCTGTCTCCCCCTGACCGATGATAGGAGACTGAGTCCCATCCGCAATGAGTACAGAGCGACCTGGCTGAACTGCCCTGTATGACTGCAGAATATCTCTCTCTCGGCAAAGATGATGGGTAGCTCCAGAGTCGACAATCCATCCTGTGAGATCATGACTATGAAATGGGGCTGAAGAGCTACCTGAGGCACTGGCTGAGGCCGATGTACTGGCTGACGCCGAAGCCGCAATATCAGCAACATCTGCACCCTCTGATGGAGAAGATTGTGGCATGATATCCCGAAGTCGTGCCACCAACTCCTCGAACCTGTGATCTGAAGTAGACGCAGGTGGACCCTGAACATGATCAGCTACTCGTGCAGATGGAGGAAAACCATGCTTGGAGTAGCATGTATCCTCCGAATGACCAGTGCGGCGACAATAGGAGCACGTAGAACGTATGCGGCCTCCACGGCCACGTCCACCACTTCCTCTGCCACGAAACGAGGACGAACTACCACGTCCCCTGGAGACTGCCATTGCTGACGGAGTCGCAGTCGCTATATTGGATGGAACAGGTACACGACTGAGCCGCCTGTATACATCTTCTATTGGTGGGATGGTGGCATCTGCCAGTATCTGAGCACGTGCTGCCTCGTACTCCGGATCTAGGGCAGCGAGTAACACGCCAACCATAGTGGCGTTGCGGAACGTCTTCTGCTGTTCCGGCGTGGCTGTAAGAGGAATGGTGCTGTAGAGTTTCTCGAACATGCCACGAAGCGACGTGTACAGGGAATGAAGGGGCTTCCCGTTCTGCTTCGTGGTAAAGATATCATGCTGCAACTGGAGCATCTTCGTCTCATTGCGGACCTGAGAGTACGTCATAGCCAAAATATCCCACATCGCCTTAGCGGTGGGCTGGTGAAGGACGTCATTCGCTATCTCCGTCGTGAGCGTACCTGAGAGCCATACCTTGGCGTACGCATCATCAGCCTCCCATGAGGCATAAATCCCTGTCTTCTCCGGTGGTTCATCCTCGGTAAGAATATGCTTCTTACCGCACGACTTCATGAGACTGAGGAACTGCATCGCCCACAGCTCGTAGTTGGTCCCGTCCAACTTGACGATTGGTGCCGAACCTTTGAAGGCACCTATGGCGGGCATATCGATCTTCTGATCTGACATAATACCGGAGAAGAATAACGACTGATAGACTATGAAGATTGTCTACCACGACCTTGTCGGATTCAAGTGCATAGGTAAACGATTTTGCACTTGAATCATGCATGATGTCGGGTCCGAAGAACTCGGTGCTCCTGCAGCGAGTAGAGGCTTTGAGAGCCTCTACTTTGAGACAAGCGGCTGCTGGAAGAGGAGGTGAGCCCTGCGGATGGGGCTCGGCGGCGGTGGATGGAGAAGCCCGGCGGCGGCGGTGGTGGCTGGGGCTCGGCGGCTCCGACAGGGGCTGGTCAGCAGTAGAGACCCGGCGAAGGAGGCGGCTGCAGGAGGGTTGGGCGCCGGAGGGGTTGGGCGCCGAAACCCTAGAGGGGTGGAGGGGGGGGGCGGCGGTGGAGAGAAACCCTAGGTTAGGGTCATGGCTCTGATACCATGTGAGAATACTTCGTTGTGTTTATTCCATAGAGCCCTCGGGTCTCTTATATAGGGAGAGAGCCCTTGGGTAAATTACATGAGAGGTACATGTTGACGCACGTTGAGTTATTGTACCTCTTTGCTATTTTATTTCTCCTGTTATCCTCTCTATGTAATTTACCCATAGGCTACTCCCCTATATAAGAGAGCCTAGGGCTATGGAATAAACAACTCATTCACGTTTTCCAACATGGTATCAGAGCGACGGTCCTAGACCGGAGTTCTCGAAACCCTAAACCTAACACCCCACCCGCCGGCCTCTCTCTCTCTCTCGAATCGGCGCCGCCTCCTCTCCGATCGCTGCTCGCGCCTGTGCGCGCATCGGCTGTGCGCATATCTCGCGCATCGCCGGCGCTGTGCGCACATCGCCGTCGATCGGCGATCTTCTCTGATCGCCTCTTCCGCCTGCGGGCATCGCCTCGTGTGCGCACTGCTCCTGTGCGACTGTGGCGTGATCCTCCAGTTGCGTGTTCAAGTGCACGCGTGATCCTCCAGGTGCGTGCGCGCGTGCTCTTTGCACGTGCCTACGTGCCCTAAGTCCCAAAACCCTAGGGCACACAGCCGGTTCTACATGGGGTTAGTTGCTTGAAGTCTACACACGCAACTAATCCTGTCTATGTCATTGTAGACGAAGATTATTTTCTCTCAGTCGCTCCAGTCTTTCGTTTCCAGTATGTCAGAAAGCAAGGCTGACATCCCATCTATGGGCGCATTTCGTGGTCCAGCGCCCATTGTCAAGATGGATGACACGAACTATGAACTGTGGGCAATGCAGTTCATGAGTATGATGAAGTCCACGGGCAAGAAGCATATTCTCACAGAGCCCGAGCCTGCAGAGAAGACTGGAGTTCATGCCTCATGGGAGGCAGATGACGCATATGCCAAGGTATGGCTGTCTGGCACATTGGCTATTGAAATTGCCAATGATATTCTACATCAACCCACAGCCAAAGACATGTGGGATATTCTGGCATCAACATATTCTCAGGCGAAGAATGAGACAAAAATTCTGTAACTACAACATGATATATTCACAATAAAGCAGAATGGTCGCCCGTTACATTCTCTCTACACATCTTTGAGAGGAATGTTTGAGAAGCTTCATAGCTTCATGCCGCTTACCACCACGCCAGAGCAGCAAAAGACATATAGAAACGCAACGATGGTGGGTGTGTTTCTCGCAGCACTCGACCCAGAGTATGAGGCTGCTCGTTCACAGATTCTGGCGGACTCAACTATTCCTCCCATGGAGGAGGCCTTTCATAGGTTGAGTAGGATCACTGTACCTTCTGCAGCCACTAGCCAGAATCCCTCAGCCATGGCAGCCAACAGGGGCCGTGGCTCTCATTACCAGGGCCGTGGACGTACTCCCCGTGGAAGGGGTGGCCGCACTAGGCCAACATGCTCATATTGTCACAGAGTCGGCCATACTGAAGACACATGCTATTCAAAGCATGGATTTCCTGCATCTGCACGAGCCGCTGAGCAGATAGAGCCTCCTTCTCCTGCTTCTCTGGATCAGCGTTTTGATGATCTGGTTGCCCGCCTTAGGGGCATTATCCCACCATCTGGCCCAGCACCGACGACAGAGAGTCATACGGATGTTGCTGCTTCTGCTTCTGCGTCTGCCCCTACGAGTACGCCAGGTAGTACACTTGCACTACATAGTAGTAGATCGGATACATTGCCATGGATCATGGACTCAGGCGCTACACATCATCTATGTGGCGACCAGAGTCTACTTTCAGGATATACTCAGATTCCTCCAGGACGAACAGTAGTGATTGCCAATGGCACTCATTCCCCCATCATGGGTCAGGGGGAGATTAGATTGACATCATCTATGCAGCTCAAGAATGTTTTACATGCACCGCATTTTTCTATGAATCTATTGTCAATCAGCCAGATTACGAAGGATCTCCAATGTCGAGCTATTTTTGATTCATCTTCTTTGATTTTTCAGGACATCCGTACGGGCAACGTGATTGGTCATGGCTATGAGCAAGGAGGCCTCTATCGTCTGAACCAGACCCCATTTGCTGGAATCACCTCTCCCGCTGGACAAGTATCTCCTCTCCTGTGGCATCTGCGTCTTGGTCACCTCCCGCTTCAGAAGTTGTGTCGTGTCTTACCTTATAGTCTTTCTCACACACCTATCCAGTGTGAGGCGTGTCAGTTGGGAAAACATCACAGGTCATCGTTTCCCAGTGGTCAAGGTCGGAGTAGTAACTCCAAATTTGAGTTGTTTCATGTTGATGTCTGGGGTCCAAGTCGTGTTCCCGATCTTCAGGGACACAGGTATTATATTGTTTTTGTGGATGATTTCTCTAGAGCATCATGGGTTTTTTTAATGAAAAATAAGTCTGAAGCTGGAAATATTATTATTCAATTTCTAAATGAGATTCAGAATGTCTTCTCCACAACTGTCAAATTTTTGAGAAGTGACAATGCCTTAGAATTGTGCACCAATAATCTAGCCAACTACTACTCTTCTAAGGGAATTGTTCACCAAACATCCTGTGCCCATACGTCCCAACAGAATGGGGTTGCAGAAAGAAAACACCGTCACCTTCTTGATGTCACAAGGTCTCTTCTCATTCAGAGTCATGTTCCGTATTCCTACTGGGGTGATGCAGTCCTTACTGCATGTTATCTTATAAACCGTATGCCCTCGTCCGTCTTGAATGAACAGATCCCCTTCTCACTTGTTTATCCTAACAAGGATCTGTTCACTCTTACCCCTCGTGTGTTTGGGTCAGTTGCATTTGTCCATCAGTTGTCGCCCGGTTCTGACAAGCTCTCTCCTAGGGCTGTCAAGTGGGTCTTTGTGGGGTACTCCAGAACTCAAAAGGGGTACAAGTGTTTTGACCCTCTGCGTCGGCGGTATGTGATCAGCGCAGATGTTACATTCTTTGAATCCATCATGTACTTCTCAGAATCTGGGAACATGCAGCCACAATCTATATCCCCTGATACTGTGTTCATGGCACCACCAACATCTCAACCACCACCATCACCACCATCATCACCATCACCACCACCGCCATCACCACCACCACCAATGCCATCAATAGTACCTCCATTACCATTTCATTACACCCGAAGGCCGAATCAAGCTCATGGTCCTGACCAGTCAACTAGCTCGCCTATGGTATGTAATGAAAATATTAATGTTGATGAATCTGACGACATTACTCAGCAGGATGTATCACAGGAGCATGCTGATACCGCAGAGGACCTAAATGTTCCAATCGCTCTACGCAAGTCAAAGAGAAGCTGTGTCCAGTATCCAGTTTCAGCAGTGGTGTCGTTTGAGAGGCTATCTGGACCTTTCAAGACGTTTGCGTTGGCACTTTCAGCTACAGATATTCCAAGGAATCACCATGAAGCCTTGCAGGATTCTCGATGGAGGCTAGCAATGGAGGAAGAGATGGCGGCACTTCAGTCCAGAGGAACATGGAGCTTGGTTACTATACCTCCAGATGTCAACCCGGTGAGTTGCAAGTGGGTGTTTACAGTGAAACATAATGCAGATGGCTCCATTGACAGGTACAAGGCACGCCTAGTTGCAAGGGGATTCACACAGACATATGGGGTAGATTACCTTGACACGTTCTCCCCGGTGGCTCGTCATTCCACTCTACGGATCCTCTTATCTGTTGCAGTCACTAAAGACTGGCCCCTATATCAACTGGATGTGAAGAATGCCTTTCTGTATGGCGATTTGCAGGAGGAGGTCTACATGCAACAGCCACCAGGTTTTGCTGTTGAAGGGGAGTGTTCCAAGGTTTGCCGATTACATAAGGCTATCTATGGCCTTAAGCAGAGCCCCAGAGCGTGGTTCCAGAAGCTGTCAGACCTCTTTGAGAAACAAGGATACAAACGTTCAAATGCTGATCATTCCTTGTTTGTACAGAAAACGGCAAGAGGTACTGTTGTAATCATGGTTTATGTTGACGATATCTTGATTACAGGTGATGATGACCAGGGCATTAAGCAGGCAAAGGAAAGGCTAGGAACCGAGTTTGTCATCAAGGACCTGGGAGTCCTTAGATATTTTCTGGGGCTGGAGTTTGCTAGAAATCCGTATGGACTAGTCATGTCACAGAGGAAGTATGTCACAGATCTACTAAGTGAGACAGGTATGCTAGGGTGTCGACCTGCTACGACACCTATGGACCCTAGCATGAAGATGTATGATGATGACACAGAGGAGGTTGACAGGAGAAGATACAGAGAACTGGTAGGGAAACTGCTATATGTTACCATCACTAGGCCAGATATATTATTTGCAGTGAGCCGTGTGAGCCAGTTCATGGAGCAGCCACGCCAGGTGCATATGGATGCAATACACATGATACTTAGATACCTCAAATCTTCTCCAGGTAAAGGTATGCTGTTTAAGAAAGGAAAGGGGATTTCTGTCTATGCATGCGCAGATGCAGACTATGCAGGATGTCCTAAGGATAGAAAGTCCACCTCAGGGTACGCTGTCTATGTCGGAGATGCCCTAGTCTCATGGAGGAGCAAGAAGCAAACTGTGGTAGCTAGATCCAGTGCTGAATCCGAATATAGGGCTATGGCCCAGGCTACTACAGAGATGATGTGGGTGAAAGCAGTGCTGACAGATCTATGCTTAGATATACCACTTCCTATGAACTTGGAGTGTGATAATCAGGCTGCTTTGTTCATTGCTAATAATCCTGCATTTCATGAGCGGACCAAGCATATTGAAGTGGATTGTCACTTCATACGTGATATGATCCAGAAAGGATTTATTACCACATCCCACGTTACTTCAGAGAACCAGACGGCAGACATTTTTACCAAGGCATTATTACGTGGCCCATTTCAGAAGTTTGCTTCCAAGCTGAGCATGATTGACATCTATGCTCCATCTTGAGGGGGAGTGTTGACGCACGTTGAGTTATTGTACCTCTTTGCTATTTTATTTCTCCTGTTATCCTCTCTATGTAATTTACCCATAGCCTACTCCCCTATATAAGAGAGCCTAGGGCTATGGAATAAACAACTCATTCACGTTTTCCAACAGTACATAAAGAAACAGAAATAACAAATAACATTAACGACACACAACTATCTCTACATAAACCGTTCACAAAATCTTTCGGATTTTCTTCTTCCTTTTTTACAATTTTTTGCTTGGCCCCACCATTTTTCGGCCTGCTTTGGGCCTATAAAAACACAATTGTAGCCTCCCTCCTCTTTTTTCAATTCACGCCAAATTGAAGTCTTTTTTTGTAAGAGCCATGCCTTCTTTTCTCTCTTTTCTTTCTTTTTTTAATATCAAATGGGGCACGGCCACTCAGAAATAGGGTTATAATGAATTTTTTTAATATTGGAGGGACATCGAGTCCAAAAGAAACTTGTCCCCCCCTCCTTGAAAGAAAACTTAGGGTTTCCTGGTGGGAACCTTTATTCAAAGAAACCTGCTTCCACATATTGGTGAGCTTGCTCTTGTCGCCCCTGATGATGGGGGGGGGTAGTGCCAGTCGGGAAGTAGGAGGAGAGGTGGCGTCGACTAAGGCGTTGGAGTGCTACCGCTTTCGCCGACAGAAGGCGATGAAGAAGAGGAACTGACCGCCTGGGGGTATCGTAGCAGAGGGGCGATGCTAATACCGCTTGGAAGGAGCGCAAAGCTGTGGGAGGGGTGCTGCCTGGTGGTAGCCATCACGTGAGAGGATCCTGTTGGCTTGCGCGGGAAGAGGAACTCACATCAGCGTTTATTTTAAACCACGCAGATCTGATTTCTTCCTTTTTTTATAACTGTGGTTACGACTGGTTGGCTCGTCCCGATTTGGTTTTTGAGAGGAGATGGCACCACATGTATTGTTGTCGTCGCATTTGCCGTCGCTGCTTGGAGATACGGTGCCGCTGTCTGGAGCATACAAGGGTGGATGGCTTCCGTCTAGATCGAGAATGAGGATCTTCGGCCTATAATAGAATGCTGCGAGAAGAAGGCCGTCGCTTGGAGCTCCTTGCTGTTTGGAGCCACTTCGATGGTGCTGAGAGAAATTTGGGAAGCGCTACGAGAGCCCCTCGATGGCTCGGGTTTTGGATCAACAGAATGCTAGTGCCTGGATGCTGCAAGGACTTTGAGGTTGATGCTGCCAAGGAATCCGTTATGCCAAAAACTCAACGAATCCAAAACCTAGACGATGAGATGATTGTAGAATATCAGAAATAAGAAATAAACATTGAAGAGCGTGTGATCCCAAACATCGCGAATCCAAATTAGGGTTTTAGAATGAACCCCTAGCATTGCTTGAATACGAACAGATCTTTGACCATGAAAAAAAATGGCGAAGCCTTCTCCCACTATAAGTATGGTAGGCTACATGGAAATCCATGTTGAAAGATTCAACTATTTTTTATGCTGGTTGTCGACTACATAACGCAACCCACACAATGGTGGGATTTGAACCCTAGTCATTTGGATGGTAGGCAGATTGCATTACCACCAGACCATTTACGTGACCATGAATATATCTTCAAAAATAAAAACACCAAAATCATCTCGAACAAATGGAAACATATCTCCGTATTAATTGAACCCGCTCTGATACTTAGTTAGAAAATACGGAATGCGGGAGCAAAATCAGAGAAAAGAATAAGACATTGAGAACACCGGGATTTTTATGTGGAACCCTACTCCCTAAGGATTGGGATGAAACTGTTTATGGAAATGAAAATGAGAACCTATTATTCCAGGGTACCCTAGGCTCTCTTATATAGAGAAAGCCTATGGGTAAATTACATAAGGTGGAACGCAAGGAAAATAAACATAACAGATTAATACATAAATTCTAAAAATATCTCTACACTCTCCCTCAAGATGGAGCATAGATGTCGAGCATGCTCAGCTTGGAAGAACATTTCTGAAATGGCCCTCTGAGCATTGGCTTGGTAAAGATATCTGCAGTCTGCTCTCGTAAACTGACATGGGAAGTTGAAATCAAACCCTTCTGAATCATATCCCTAGTATAGTGGCAGTCTACCTCAATTTGCTTCGTCCTTCAATGAAATGTAGGATTATTAGCAATAAATAATGTTGCTTGATTGTCACATTGTAATTGCATGGGTAGAGGTACATCTATATGCAGATCTTCTAATACGGCTCGAACCCACATCATCTCCGTACTTGCTTGTGCCATAGCCCTGTACTCAGATTCAACACTAGATCTAGCTACCACTGTCTGTTTTTTGCTTTTCCAAGAAACTAAGGAACTACCAACAAACATTGCAAAACTTTGAAGTAGATTTCCGATCCATAGGACATCCTGCGTGATCCGCGTGAGCACATGCAAAGATAGAGAGATTTATTTCTTTCCTAAACAACAATCTTGCACCTGGAGACGACTTTAGATATCTTAATATCATATATACAACATCGATGTGTACCTGCCTGGGTTGTTCCCTGAAATGACTTACCCGATTTACCGCAAAAGTGATGGTAATATAGAGAAGCTTTCCCACCATTTCTCTATATCTTCTTCTGTCAACCTCCTCTGTATCATGTCCATATAACTTCATACTAGGATCCATGCAAGGTTGCAAAAAGCGGTATGCGATATTCAGTCGGTTGAGTCACTGATTACTGATTAAATTGTATGCAGGAGTTTAAACGAAAATTAAACAGGTTATGTGGTTTTGCATTTTTAATTAATAAAAAGTAGTACATATATATAATTAATAAAAATGTATAAATAAATAAGGAATATGATCATAGATTCACAATATAGATCAAATATTATCAAATTCAAGGAATGTTTCATCCAAATTTCAAACTACATAACATAAACAACAAGAATTCATAGTCAGATATCGAAATAGACAACATAAAAGTCATGGATAATGGTGATCCTTTGAAGAAAGTAGATTAACACGTTTAAATGACCATTTAAGACCGTTTAAAAGGTTATTTAAGGCCATTTAAACACGTTTAAGTGGTCTGGCCGTTTATGGACCGTTTTTCATTAAACGATGCGATTGAGCACCACATGTGTTTAATCGGCTGTTTAAATGGCCATTTGTACCGTTTTTGCATCCTTGGATCCATGAGAGTAGTCGAGGGTCGACACCCGATCATGCCCGTCTCAACAAGCATATCTGTAATATACTTCCTTTGGGTCATCACATGACCCTACGCATTCCTCGCGAATTTCATTCCTAGAAAGTATCGTAGAGTAAAGATCCTTAGTCACAAACCGATGGCCTAAATATGCTTTTTCCATCTTTATCCCCTGCATGTCATCTCCCGTAACAAATATATCTTCAACATATACCATAATAACAACAATACCTCTGGGAGTCTTCCAGGCAAACAAAGAGTGATCAACATTTGATCTTTTGAACCCTTGCTTCTGAATCAAATTTGAAAGCTTCTGAAACCATGCCCGCCGATTTTGTTTAAGACCATAAATGACCTTGTGAAGTCTCTGACACTCCCCCTCAGCATCAAACCCTGGAGGCTGCTACATGTAGACTTCTTCCTATAGATCCCCATATAAAAAGGCATTTTGAACATCAAGATGGAACTAGGGCCAATCACGTACCACGACGACTGACAGAAGAACACGTGAAGTGGAATGATGTGCAACCGGAGAAAATGTGTCCATATAATCCACGTCATAGGTTTGAGTGAATCCACATGCCACTAGCCTTGCTTTGTAACGATGAAGGCTGCTATCCGCATTATATTTGACAGTAAAGATCCATTTACAACTAACAACCGAAGCTCCTAGGGGAGCAA
Source organism: Ottelia alismoides (assembly GCA_037367405.1). NCBI lineage: Eukaryota > Viridiplantae > Streptophyta > Magnoliopsida > Alismatales > Hydrocharitaceae > Ottelia > Ottelia alismoides. The sequence goes on from JAZKJV010000005.1 coordinate 296,832, forward strand.
CAACCAAGCTCCATGTTCCATGAGACTGCAACCATTTCCTCCTCCATGGCTAAACGCCAACAACTATCCTTCAAGGCATCCTAATAATTCCGTGGTATCTCCACGATAGAAAAAAGCCACAACAAATCTCTTAAAATCATCAGTGAGGCGATGGAATGAAACCTGTGAAGTAAGTGGATAGGACATACACGTCCGTTTAGACTTCCTTAAGGCAATAGGTACATCCAAATCATCAGCAGCGTCCTCCTGTATGTCTACTTATGCACTTATGCATTGTCAGTCTCATCGTTACTAATATCATCATGACATGCCTGGGGTATGGTTGATGAATGTCGGCCTCCATGAGCAGGAATCGGATGACAGATATAAAATTTCGGTAAAGGTGGGATTGGTGGTTGCGGAGGAGGTGGTGGTGGTGATGGTGGTGGAGCAGTAGGAGTTGGTATGTGATCAGATTGACGCATAGGAGGAGATGGCACGTAAATCTCATCATCAGTAATGGAAGAAGTCATCCTGTCATCTGTAGGCGAAAAATACATAACAAACTCAAAGTAGGTGACATCAACACTAACGTAATATCTTTTATTCACATGATCATAGCATCGATAACTCTTTTGAGTACGAGAGTACCCAGGAAACACATACTTGACAACCCTGGGTGAGAGCTTGTCATTCCCCGGAGTGAGTTGATGAACAAAAGCAAATGAGCTAAAGACACGAGGAGTTAGGGAGAATAATTCCTTCTCAGGAAAGACAACATAAAGATGACTTTCTCACCTAAGACAGAGGATGGCATATGATTGACCAGATAACATGCCATAAGCACAACATCACCCCAAAAAGATAGATTAGCACAACTCTGAATGAGTAAAGTCCGAGTTATATCAAGAAGATGACGATGTTTTCTTTCTGCAACACCGTTTTGTTGAAACGTGTAGGCACAAAGTTGTTTGATGAATAATGCCACGAGACGAGAAGAAATGTGAAAGAGCACGAGTGCAAAATTCTAAGGCATTATCTGTGCGCACAATTTTCACATTAGAATTAAAAACATTCCGAACTTCATTGATAAGATTTTTTATTACATCCCCTGCTTCAGATTTATTTTTCAATAAAAATACCTAAGACAATTTAGAGAAATCATCAACAACGACTAGGTAAAACATGTGTCCCTGGTGATCAGGGACACGACTCGAACCCCAAATGTCAACATGCAACAACTCAAAAGGGAAGCGACTGCTTCGAGACTCACGACTAGGGAAAGTAGATCTGTGATGCTTTCCCAATTGACACGCTTCACACTGAAAAGAAGACCTTGGTAAAATCTGGGGCAAGATATGACACAACTTCTGAAGAGGGAGATGACCAAAACACAGATGCCAAGTAAAAGGAGAAGCAATTCCACTAGGCTGAGATGAGACACCAACATGGGGGTGCGGACCAACCAATAGAGACCATCTTGCTCATAGCCACAACCAATCACCCTGCCCATTAGAATGTCCTGAAAAACAAGAGACAATGGGTCAAAAATAACACAACAATGCAAATTCTTTGTAATCTGACTAATAGAAAATAAGTTCATTGAAAAATCTGGAGCATACAAAACATTTGTAGTCGCATGGTGGGTGTCAAACTGATCTGTCCCTGTCCAATGATGGGTGAATGAGTCCCATGTGCTGTTACTACCGATCTCCCTGGTGGAACCTCCCTGTATGATGTAAGTTTATCTCTGTCTCGATAGAGATGATGTGTCGCACCAGAGTTCATAATTCATTCTAAAACATCAGGACTATGCGAAGACGTAAAGGCATAAACGCTACTTGATGTGCTAGTTGGAACTGACATGGTGACAGAGGTTGTAGCTGCTATGTCTGAGTGACCTGGCGAGTCAGTAGTGACAGGAGGCATGATATCACGTAGTCTGGCGACAAGATCTTCAAACTGCTGATCTGAAGTAGATGTTCGGGGACGCACAACGTGATCGGCTACACGGGCTGATGCAGGAAAACCATGCTTAGAATAGCATGTATCCTCCATATGACTCGGACGATGATAGAAGGTGCATGGCTGACAGAATCGACCACCTCGACCACGAGGTCCACGACCACAAAAAGAAGAAGATGCACCTCTGCCTTTGGAAGCTGCCATCGTCGAAGGAGGTGGTGTAGTAGCAGTAGAAGGAACCGTGATTTTGCTGAGCCGTCGATACACTTCCTCCATTGGAGGAATAGTAGCATCTGACAGGATCTGCGAGCGAGCCGCATCATACTCCGGGTCAAGTACCGCTAGTAAGACCCCCGCCATTGTAGCATTCCGGAATGTCTTTTGTTGCTCAGGGGTCGCCGTCTGGGAAATGATACTGTAAAGCTTCTCAAACATCCCTCGTAGGGATGTATACAACGAATGCAGCGACCGACCATTCTACTTGACCATAAATATATCATGCTAAAGTTGGAGGATCTTGGTCTCATTTCTCATCTGCGAGTCCAAACGGGGAAAGAAGAATTATGAGTCCAAACAAAAATACGTTGACATCTCCCAATGTACAATAAAAGTTCTAGAACGAAAGTTAAAAAGGAAGTTTGGATGTTAACGATGGAAAGGGGCCCTCAATAGTCTGTGGAAGCTCTACTGCTACCCGTCTGACTGCTCGAATTCTTCGACAACTGGTAGCGCTTCTCAAAGAGTTACGAGTCAAAAAAAGCTATGCATTGGTGACAAGACAATCTATAGTGCTACACAGGTGAAAACAAGGAAGCTAATGTTTTTTTGTTAATTACTTTTTCAGCAATGCATAATCAAGCTGTGCTGTGGTTATCTAAGCCATCATATCCACACAAATTGCATTGGCAATATGTACTAAGGTGCATATAACAGCATCAACCGCAATCCTTAATTTGTCAAGGTCCGCAATATGTTTGTCAAGTGCTAAAAGCATCCATTGTTATGGATATACTGTGTGCGAGTCCTACATGACCGTAGCCACTGTCTACACATCATGACACAACATACGATTCTATCACAATGCACAGAAGACAAGTCATTGACTCTGCTACGGAAAAACTATTTACAACGATGCAAAAGATGTTGTGTTGCCTCATTTATACGAGATACTTCTCCTTATCCTTGGACACTGTCTACATTGAACATTTCTAAGGTTACCTCCACTTTTACATTTCTAAAGTACTAGTGGATGTTATCTTTCTCATTTACATCGTACTACACTAACTGTATGCATCACGAATCCATATTTGAAAAAAAAAACTTTTACATTCACATGTTCATTTCCAATTTTTATCTACACACCTCATATTATCCATCCCAAGCTGAAATCTATCGGGAACATGATAACTAGAATATTGTGAGTCAACCTGATTTTCAAATGAAGGAAAATCTGTACAGAGATATACACCAGCTTAAAGGAAAACAGTCTGTAGATTTGAAATGAGGGATACATCAAATACAACCATATACACCCGTGGAAATCTTTATATTATTGCAACACCCATGAGAATCACAATAACAAGAAGGATACGGAAACATTGGATCTCATCGGCATCCTGTGTGCAAGTTCTACGTGTCCTTGATTACCGTCAACACATCATGACATAGACTACAATTCTATCACAATACATGGAAGACAAGGTCATTGACTATGCCATGGAAAAGCTATATACAACGATGTAAAATATGTTGTTTTGCCTCATTGATGTGAGATACCTCTACTTGTCCTTACACTAGCTCTCTGTTAGGTGAAGTATGGCTGACCTCTCTCTCTATTTCTGGCAGTTGGGAATGATGTAATAGGGCAAGCAAGGGAGCACCACTGTGATATTTAAATATTAAGTGAATTCACAGGCTTAAGTGGCCAGCTTTATGTGGTTTTGATAATGCTCCCACATGGAAACTCATCCTAATTTGGGTTTGATGGAGTCATTTCAAATAGACCTATGACTTTCGGGTACCAAATCTATTGTCATGGTCCCCAACTTAATCATTACCGCTACTAATCATGGCCTCATCTTTCTGGCAACATTGGTGGGCTACGAGACATGCCCATCGATGAGAGGGTCATTGTGATGACATGGAGAATGACATTATTGTATTTCCACAGGTTGAAATTGAGCCATTGGCCTTTTTACATCCACCAGTTCCCAGTTGGCACAAGCTTTGACATGTGTGGATGGAGAGGGGCATAGGTGAGGGGAGGAGGCATGAATGAAAGGCTAGGAAAGGGCAATGAGAGGCCGGCAGTAGGGGGATCAAAGTCGTTTGACGCTAGCAAGGGAAGGATGTAGGGGCTGTCTTGGTGGTGGTCCATGTGGTGGAGGGAGCTATTTTTGATGGCTGCTTGTTATTTAAATGGGAAGGGAACTCTGTGGGATGGATTATTGTCATTGGAGAAAAAAGGAGATAATGCAGGGTCCCTGACATTGGAGGGAGGGGAAAAGAGGGACGAGTTAGACGTAAATGTTTTTCTAGAAGTTGTCTATTTGCAAAATTCAAGTACTTTTCATTCCTAGGGTGCAGATTTTTATGCATGGGGCATTCTTTGCATTGTCAACATGAAATATGTCGGGGTTAAAATGTGACTGCACTATTTCACACAGATAAAATTCGTAATATGGATGTCTATATGCAGAGAATGTTGCCCACCACGCTAAGTCTTTATTTAGTTCCTGGCAGCTGTAAACAGTTTCATTACTTGTTTATTAAATAAATCTGTTTCGGGTGTGCCCCGTTGTGGGACCACACATCTTTATCCTTTTTTAAAAAAAGGGGAAAATATGTAATAATAAGTTGACTAGTTACTTCATGAGATAGACTATACCTTATAAGTTCATTTGATAGATTATACCTTATATGTGAAATCGTCAATGGCTCAAGTAAAGAAAAGTTGATGACCTGAATGAATAAACCAAAAACTGATCAAACACAGCTCAATTGTGAAGTCCACTGTGAAAATCCATGTCTATGAGAAAACCTGATTAAGAAGGAAAACACGCTTTAAAATTCTGTGAGATGCTATCAGCAACTCTGCTATGGTGATAAAACTAGATCGTATCATCTGGCATTCTTCTATTGCTATGTTAGTGTATTCCATGCTTGCTTTTCACTACTGATTTTCACAACTCCTCGTACATGAGAAGTGTACCTAAGAAGTCACCCGTATATACCTTTACCTCAGCTAGAAAAACTATTCAGTTCTACTAGATGTTATTTTATGCATGCAACCATGCTTGTAATATATCAGTTTGAGAGTGCTTTTTTTTGCTTCTTTTCAAAGAAAAGTTGTTTGTTCCTGAGTGATAGGTTAGTAGCATGGTTGCTTTCTGATACTCCGGTAACTTATATCGTTAAGAAATCCTATCTTCTTTCTTTGAGAGTTCTGTTTGTATGCGAAGATCACATCAATTCAAGGAAAAATGAGAAAATATGGCGAGATATGCACACATGATTTGACCGGAATCTTGAGAATTCATCTAAAGCATATCTGCGTTGTGTATGTTGTGTCTTTTGTTTGATATCTCAGTTTTGAAGTTTAAATGTTATTTACCTTCATCATTTCGTGATTTCCATATAGTTGCTTTGTGTGTTTTATCTGCATGAGCGAATGGGGAAATTTTTTGTTTTAAGATTCTTCTGTAGGTTTAATTTTTACCTGATTAAATCTAACAACTGCTTTATCTCTACGTAGTGTATCCGTGTAATCATGAATGATGGGCTCTCGACAATACCGGTGGAGTGTCTTGATGAGTAAGTGCTTATATTATCTATTTATGAAAAAAAATTTTGCAATCGGCTTGCTACTGAACTCATCACTATTGCACTTTCTTGCGTAATCAGATGTCTGCGTCTGTTGCAGATTCTTGTCATGGAGTTCATTTTATCATTATGGATAAGCCTGGATCTTATATAATATGATGATTTGTTTACTTTTATCTTTATGTTTCTGTCATTATGTTCTGTGTGTAACCATAAGCTTTGGAAATGGAGTGCTGGTTTGATAAATTTTTTGAAGCTACACATTGTTAAGGGATTGACACTTCATGTAGAAATAAGAAGCTATGATATTGCTCATGTATATAGTAAATCACGAGTAGTTCTGCTTATGCTACACAGCATTTAATTTTGACTGATAATAAATGTGAGGAACTTATATTAAGTTATTTTACCTAAATGGTTGATTATAGATGAGTTGACTAGTAACATTTAGGATGAGATACCTTGGTGTATGTTGTTCACCGATAATATTGTGTTGATAGATGGGACAAGAGATGGAGTAAATGAGAAGTTGGAGGTTTGGAGACATGCCTTATAGACCAAATAATTTCGTATAAGTAGGGCTAAGACTGATTATATGGAGTGTACATCTTATGAAAACAACGGTGAAGGACTCCTAGTGAAGATTGGAGATAATACCATTCCGAAGAAAAATTCTCTTGGATACTTGGGATCTATTTTGCAACAGGATGGGGAAATTGATGGAGATAGTGCTCATAAAATAAATACATGTTAGCTAAAGTGGAGACGAGTCTCTATTGTTCTTTGTGATAAGAAATCCCTGTGAAAGTCAGAGAAAAGTATTACCACGCATCTGTGAGACATGCTATGCACTATGGATCGGAATGTTGATCTGTGAACCATAGACATGTCCAGAGAATGACAAAATCAGAAATGAAAATGCTAAGATGGATGTGTGGTCATAGATGAAAAGATCAGATTTGGAACGATGCGATTAGAATGAAAGTTGGTGTAGCTCCGATAGAGGATAAGATGAGAGAAAACCGCTTGAGATAATTTGTCTTCTTGCAATGGAGGTCGATTGATGTGCCAATTAGAAGATGCGAGTTTGGAATGCTGAGCTGATTAATAGAGGGCAAGGAAGGCCCAATAAGTGTCGCAATGAGATTATCATAAGGGATCTTAGTTGTTTGGATTTAAACCCGAGAATAATCCAAAATAAATTTGAATGGAGGCAAAAAATGTTGATTTGAACAAGGGGTGAATTGGCTAGGAAAGATGTAGGGAAAAGAAGAAAAGATAAAGAGATACATAAGAAGGGAATAACATGTTGATGGTGCAGAGATTGTTGAACATGTTGTGGTCAGGAAGTTTGATGTTGCTTGGTTGATCTGCTCATCAAAACATGGTGTTGGACTTAGTGCTTGTTGGTGCATAGATGAAGAATTCCAGTGTGGTTAATGATGGTGGAGATGTTTTGGGTTCATTTGTTGCACGAAAGATGTGGAGGAAATGGGGGGAGAACATGGAATGTGAACATGTTGGGAAGAAAGACAAGGAGTGAAATGGTTACGTAAGATGTAGGGAAAAAAAAGAAAAGATAGAGAGATACATAGTAATGGAATAACAAGGGGCAAGGGGGAAGGGATGATTTAGATAGAATGAAAAAAAATCGGAGGGGGAGAGAGAAACAAAAGAAGATTCGATGTAGTAATAAGATTCTCAGTCAATATTTTGCTGTCTAAAAAATTACATTGTCCTGTTGGTAGTGCAGCGTGCTTACCACCTGAAAGAACATAGTTCAAAGCTTGGGGCGAGTACTTGCGTGTTTCCCCCTCTTGTTTAAAAAAATTTACACTGTCCCCTGTTTATAGCGAAGATACATGTCCTTTCAACAATAAATACAATTAAATAAAATAGAAAAATCCTTTGGAAAGCGATGCTGCTCTTGGGAAACACTATGGGGGTTTTACAATTCTACCCTCCAGAAAATAATGTAAACAGAAATGTAGAAGCAAACCCGTAGTTCTGATAATGATGGATCGCATTGCGTTATGTTTATAATTGTTTTTTTTTCGTTTTAGCATTATTGTCATAGGTACATGCCGTCATATTCCATTGAAGTCTGGTCTAGAATTATTACTATTACTGCTCATGTGACCAATCCTTTTCTTGTGCTCATTGCTGATATTTTTTGAGCGTGATAATTGATGAAGTATATAAATATGTTGCACAAAGCTCAATCCATATTTTGGGATACACATGTAATGGTTTTAAAATGGTAAATCGCATTTTTTTCCTGTTCTTATCTGAAATGATTGTTTTGAAACCCATGTGCTCACTTTGACATGACTATTACTATTGTTTCAGATGTATACATGTAACTGGGGCCTATGGTATTCAGAGAACTGAGATAAATATAAGTTTGACTGTTATCGGGCTTCTTTGGACTGCAACTGATTTTATTGTCCGTTGTCTTCATCAGAGGGTTATCCTGGACAAAGGAACGGGTATGATAAAAAGAATCTTATATGAGCATTTTTATTCTGAAAACATATAAAAGTTCGTTTTATTTGTATAAAAAGAATCTTGTATGAGTGCTTTTATTATCAAAACGTATAAAAGTTCTTTTTATTTGTATCAGCACATGATCATGGTGGCAATGAAGAAATTATTGAGGATGAACCAACTTCCTCAGCAAATAGCAAACCACGTGCACTTGCAGATAAGCTAATATTTTCAGTTTTTTCAATACTTCGCGAGCTGGGGGCAGATGAAAGACCTGAGGTAAGTAGATATACCTTACTACGATCCACCTAATTTTCCATGTTGATAATAATGTTTTTCTTACACGATAATGAAACCATAACCTTTCTTATATACGAAAAGGGTTGAGAAGAATTAGAAGTTTGTTCGTAAAAACAAAATTGTGTGAAGAAGACGAATAATCATCCATTTTCGGAAGAAACGAAAGAACTTATTCCCACAAGATCAATTCGTTCTTTTTTCTCTAGCAAATGTCCAGATATTCATTTGTGTAGTATATAAGAAATGTTAGACCGGCAATCTTCCCTTCTATGGAAACATTGAGAGCAAGTGACATTCAACCTCTATTTGCTTCATCCTCACATTGAAAACGATGTTGGATGTAATGTAAGTTGTAGAAACGGCATCACAATGCATTTCAATGAGAAGAGTTACGTAGATGGAAAGATCGTTGGTAGGAGAAATGACCTATGCCTCCACACCACTATAGTATCAACCATGGCAAGATATTTAGCTTAAGCACTTGATTAGGTGACAACAGATTATCTTGCATCTAAATGTAAATAATTACCTTTGAGAAAGTAGCATAGACTAACATAGTCAATATTAGAGTAAGTATTATTGTTGAAATGTCCATTGTTTTTGAAACTAGTCTTTTCCCTAGAGGGCCTTCGTAACTGTGGAGTGGACATACTTCAAATGTTATCATGAGGCTTCTCCATAAATTGATTAGCATAACATGCGACAAACATGATATCGAGCTTGGTCATTTTCAATTAGAGAAGTTTCCTACTGATGCTCATATATCATATGATATCATCTAAGCCTTGACTTTGCATATACATCAAAAATAGTTGAGGGTTTGCTTCCCTACATGCTCACATCCAAAGGATCTCCCATGCATATTTTCTCTTAAAAAGAACCATGCCATGCACATTTCTTGCCACCTCAGTTCATATATTTTAGTGAATTTACAAAGTTTTTATCTTAAAAGGTTTTACAGAAAGTCCTTGGTTTCATGAATATGTGCATTGTCATCACCAACCATAATAACATCAATACATAGAGTAGTCATTAGCCTAGGGAGTGAGGTCAATTTGCATCATGTCCCCATTGAGCTTATCAATATGATCGTGTTGCCTGCGTAAGCAACTCAGGCTAGTGGAAGACCCGTGTGGGTTAGGGGTTGAAAGTTCGAGTCGGGAGACTCTAGTCGTGGTTTTCACTCGAGAGGTTTTTCACATTAAATACATGTGCACTTGTGGTTTGATTGTTTATCTTGTGATTTGCAGAGATATTTATATGCTTCTATGTACCTTGTCGCCTATTTTATTTCTTTGTCTCTTTCATGTAATTTACCGATAGGTCTCTCCTCTATATAAGAGAGCCTAGGGTTTCTGGAATAAAAAAGTTCTCTATTTTTCCACATGGTATCAGAGCGACGGTCCTATACCACAGCTCTCGTGCCCTAGACCGATCCTATCTTCACCTCCCAGCCTCGTGCCACCTCGCCGCGCCTCCACCCCCGGCACGGCGCGGACTTGCGCCTCGACCTCTAGCCCAGCGCGGTACCTTCCAGCCCAACCTCGTGCGTCGCCCGCTTCCGCACAACGTACCTACGTGTGGGAGCACCGTGTGCTGCGTGCACTTCCGCGCTCTTGCGTACACTTCCGCACAGCGCGCCTCCGTGTGGAAGCGCGCCTCCGTGCGTGCGTTGACACATAATCTAGAAGGGATGCTCCAAAGCTCTTCCAATTGTTGATGGGATTGGTTGTGTCTTGAGTCTACACATACAACCAAATCCTCACATGTCCTTGTAGATGATTATTCTCAGACATCTATTATTCGTAGTCCTCCTTCATCGACTTCATGTCAGAAAGTAAGGTCAATGTTCCCTCTATTGGCGCATTTAGAGGTCCAGCGCCTATTGTCAACATGGACGAGACGAACTATGAGCTATGGGCAATGCAGTTCATGAGTCTCATGAAGTCGAGCGGTAAGAAGCATATTTTTACCGAGGAGGTACCGGTGGACAAGACTGGAGTAAACGCCTCTTGAGGCAGATAATGCATTTGCCAAAGTCTTGCTTTCAAGGACATTGATGACAGAGATCGCGAATGACGTGTTACATCAGCCTACTGCTAAGGCTATGTGGGTCATTCTTGCGGCTACATACTCTCAGGCGAGGAATGAAATTAAGATACTTCAGCTTTAGCATGACATCTTCACCATCAAGCATAACAGACACCCTCTCCATTCCCTGTATACATCCTTGCGTGGGATGTTTGAGAAGCTTCATAGCTTCATGCCACTCACAGTCACTCCGGAGCAGCAGAAGACATATTGGAATGCTACTATGGTCGGTGTATTCCTAGCAGCTCTGGATTCTGAATATGATGTTGCTCGCTCCCATATCCTTGCATATGCTACTATTCCTCGCATGGAGGAAATTTTCCGCAGGCTCAGCAGAATGATTATTCCGTCTACTCTCAGCAGTCAAACGTCTTCAGCTATGGCAGCCTCTCGGGGAAGCGGTGGTTCTTCTTTCTCTCGTAGACGTGGACCTCATGGTAGAGGAGGACGCATTCGTCAGTCCTATACATTTTTGCATCGCCTAGGTCATACTGAGGAGACATGCTACTCTAAGCATGGTTTCCCGCATCAACCTGTGCTGCACAACAGGTCGAGTCTCCTACCACATCTACTTCAGATGTGAGGTTTGATTATTTAGTGGCCTGACTTCGCGACATCATGTCTTCCTCGTCATCATCTGCTGGAGGCCATTCCGATGTTGCAGCTTCCGCCTCCGCTAGTACATCTGCTAAGGCAAGCACCTCAGGTAGCACCTTTGCCTTTACATCATGTTATGGATCTCAGATTCCAGAGTCGATTATGGACTCGGGGCGACATACCATTTATGTGGAGATAAAGGACAGCTTACAACCTACATACAAGTTTCTCCAGGAAGAACTGTAGTGATAGCTGATGGGGATCATTCCTGATCGCAGGTCAAAGGGAGAAAACCCTAACTCCCTCAATGCGTCTGCAGAACGTGTAATACGCCCCTTATTTTTCTATGAATTTGTTATCTATCTGTCAAATTACTAAGGATTTGCATTATCGAGCTATATTTGACCCATCATCTCTTGTTTTTTTGGATATTCTTACGGGCAGGGTGATTGGTTGTGGCCGTGAGCAGGATGGTCTCTATCGATTGGTTCAATCTCCTTATGCAGGTGTGTCCTCTATCTCATCAGGACTAGTCTCTCCTTTCATTTGGCATCTACGTTTAGGTCATCTCCCTCTCCAGAAGATGAATCATTTTGCCGTAGATATCTCCGGGATCTACATTCCAGTGCGAGATGTGTCAGTTGGGGAAGCATCATCGTTCGTCTTTCCCTAGTCGTCAGAGTCGGAGCAGTTATTCCCCGTTTGAGTTGTTTCATGTTGACATTTGGAGTCGTAGTCGTATTCCTGATAATCAAGGGCACACGTTTTATCGTGTTCAGTTGATGATTTCTCTCGTTTGTCATGGGTTTTCTTATTTAAAAATAAATCTGAAGACGAGGATATGATCAAAATTTTTATCAATGAAGTCCAGAATGTTTTCTCTTCATCTGTTAAATTTGTGGGAACTGATAAGGCCTTGGAATTCTGCACTCGTCATCTATCCCATTTCTTATCATCCCGTGGCATTATTTGTCAAACAACATGTCCCTACACATCTCAGTAAAATGGTGTGGAAGAAAGAAATCATCGTCATTTACTTGATATCACTCGAACACTTCTTATCTAGAGTCGTGCCCCACATTCGTTTGTGGGTGATGTTCTTACGGCGTGCTATCTGGTTAATCACATGCCCTCGTCAGTCTTGGGAGAGAATAATCATTTTTCCATTGTTTTTCTTGATAAGGAGTTATTCTCCCTCACTCCTTGTGTCTTTGGATCGTTTACTTTTGTACACCAAATGGCTTCAAGTCTTGATAAGCTCTCTCCTAGGGCCATCAAATGTGTATTTGTTGGGTACTCCAGAACACAGAAGGGATAGCGGTGTTATGATCCACTACGTAGAAATTATTATATCAGTGCTGATGTCATATTTTTTGAGTCTATGATGCTTTTCTCTCCTACAAGCGATATATTGGCTTCGTCCAATTCTGATGATGAGGTTTACATGCCTCTTCCTCCCACAACTCCATCTCCTTCTATACATGTGTCTGATGCCTCACCTATACTGCCTCCTTCCCCTATACCACTATCGTCGTCTACCTAGTCACGCATTGTGCCACCTTTGCCAAAATTCTATACTCGTCGACCTGTTTCTGCTTGTGGTCATGGTTCATCATCTGAAGAGTCCCAGGTTTGTTTTGATAACATAATTTCTAATGACGGGTCTGGAGATGTATCTATGCAGGAAAGTAGCCAACAAATGGAGGATGTTCCCACTAACTTGGATCTTCCTATAGTAGTTCGCAAGCAGAAGCGGTCTCGTGCCTCTTATCGCTTTGCTTCTCAGGTTTCTTTCATCGTCTAACATGGGACTTTCAGAGATTTGTTGTTGCCTTATCGGCCATGGAGATTCCACGGAATTATCAAGAAGCATTGAATGATAGTCGCTGGCGCTTAGCCATGGAGAAAGAAATGCTCGCGTTGTAATCTTGTGGTACTTGGAGTTTGGTGTCTGCTCCTTCTCGGGCCTCTGTCGTCAGTTGCAAATGGTTGTAAACATATATTATTTACTTATGTACCTTTTTGTTATATTTCTTTCCCGTTGGACTCTTTAAGTAATTTACCCATAGGCTACTCTCCTAAATAAGAGAGCCTAGGGTTGATGGAATAAACAGGTTTTCTTATTTTCCCAACATGGTATCAGCGTGACGGTCATAGACCGGAGTTCATGAGCCAAACCCTAGCCCTAGCCCTACCCTCAAGCCTTTGCGCCTCCACGCATGCCGTGCGCCTCCGCGCAGCCACCTGCGCATCACCGCGCCTCCGCGCACCCAAAGAGGTAGCGTTGTGCGCCTCCGCGCACGACTGCGCAGCGCAGCACCACCGTGTGCATCAGCGCACGGTCTTCAGCGCCATCGCATGCTCCACCGCCGTGAGCCTGTGCGCACCTTCTGCGCGCGCCTGTCCGCCTGTGCGCCTGTGCGTGCACCTAAACGCCTGTGAGCACATGTGCGCTGGTCCTCTACGTGCGCATCTTTGCGTGCGCACATCAGCGTGCGATCGCGTGCTCCTGAGCGCCACCGCACGTGCGTGATCTTCGTGGGTCTCCCGCGTGTTTGATCATCCAAAGTCAAGCGCGCATGCCTTCAAAGTAATGGGTTTGGTTGCTTGGAGTCTACACATGCAACTAAACCCGTTTATGTCCGTGTAGATGATCATATCTTCAGTCTACTACTCCAGTCTTCTGTTATCAATATGTCAAAAAGCAAGGCAGATATTCCATCTATAGGCGCCTTCCGAGGTCCAGCGTCGATTGTGAAGATGGATGGTTCGAACTATAAAATGTGGGCTATGCAGTTCATGAGTATGATGAAGTCAACCGGTAAGAAACACATTCTTACTTAAGAAGATCCTGATGAGAAGACTAGAGTTAATGCCCCGTGGGAGGCAGATGATGCATATGCCAAAGTATGGTTATCTGGAACTTTGGCAATCGAGATTGCTAATGATATTCTTCATCAGCCCACAGCCAAAGCAATGTGGGATATTCTGGCTGCCACATATTCTCAGGTGAAGAATGAGACAAAGATTCTGCAACTCCAGCATGACATATTCACTATCAAGCAGAATGGACGTCCTCTACACTAACTGTACACATCTCTACGAGGAATGTTCGAGAAGCTTTGTAGCTTCATGCCCCTGACAGCCACACCAGAGCAACAGAAGACCTACCGGAATGCTACTATGGTAGGAGTTTTCCTCGCTGCCCTTGATCCTGAGTATGAGGCAGCACGGTCCCAGATCTTGGCGGATTCTACTATTCCTCCTATGGAGGAACCCTTTCACAGACTGAGCCGGATCATTGTTCCTTCTACGACTACGAATCAGACTGCTTCAGCCATGGCTGCTAACCGAGGTCGTGGAGGTCACCATCATCAGGCCCGTGGCCGTGGTCCTTGTGGCAGAGGGGGCCGTGGTCGACCAACGTGTACCTACTGCCATCGCACTGGACATACTGAGGACACATGCTACTCTAAGCATGGATTTCCTGCATCTGCACGAGTCGCTGAGCAAATAGAGCCTCCATCTATTGCTTCGTTGGATCAGCGCTTTGATGATCTTGTTGCCCGTCTAAGGGGCATTATTCCTCCATTTGGCACAACACCCACTACTGAGAAGCAGTCTGATGTTGCCGCATCCGCCTCTGCATCTACCAGTACATGAGGTAGTACATTTGCATTTACTAGCAGTGGATAAGATACTTTAGCATGGATTGTGGACTCTGGCGCCACACATCATTTATGTGGCGATCAAAGTCTATTTACAGGGTACAAACAGATCCCTCCAGGTCGAACAATGGTCATTGTAACGGTACACATTCCCCGATTACTGGTCAGGGGGAGATTAGACTGACGTCATCTATGCAGCTCAAGAATGTGTTACACGCACCTGATCTTTCAATGAATCTGTTGTCTATCAGTCAAATTACAAAGGATTTACAGTGTCGGGCGATTTTTTATCCATCTTCTCTTGTTTTTCAGGACATCCTATGGGCAACGTGATTGGGCGTGGCTATGAGCAAGGAGGTCTCTATCGCCTCAGTCAGACTACTTTTGCTGGAACCTCATCTCTACTTGTTGGACCCGTCTCTCCTCTGCTGTGGCATCTGCGCTTTGGACATGTACCGCTTCAGAAAATGTGTCGTGTGTTACCCCAGGCTTCGCCTCACACGTCTATTCAATGTGAGGCTTGCCAGTTGGGAAAGCGTCATCGGTCTACCTTTCTCAGTCGTCAGTATCAGAGTAGTACCTCCAATGAGTTGTTTCACGTCAGTATCTGGGGTCCGAGTCGTGTTCCTGATCATCAGGGACACAGGTTTTATATAGGTATTGTGGACGATTTCTCTCGTGTGTCATGCGTATTTTTGTTAAAGAATGAATCTGAAGCAGTGAATATTATCATCAATTTTATTAATGAGATTCGTAATGTATTTTCTGCATCTGTTAAAATCGTGAGAAGTGATAATGCCCTGAATTGTGTACCATGTCCTATCCGGTTGTTTCTCATCCCAAGGGATCATCCGCCAGACATCATGTGCCTATACCTCCCAACAGAATGGGGTTGCTGAAAGGAAACATCGCCGTTTACTGGATGTAACCAGGTCGCTTCTTATACATAGTTATGGTCCTCATTCTTTCTGGGGTGATGCCGTTCTTACAGCATGTTACCTAATCAATCGTATGCCGTCATCTGTTCTAGGTGAGAAGATCGCTTTCTCTCTTATCTTCCCTGGAAAAGAATTATTCTCCCTTACTCCTCGTGTGTTCGTTTCGGTTGCGTTTGTCCACCAGTTGTCTCCCGGGACTGACAAGCTCTCTCGTAGGGCTGTCAAGTGTGTCTTCGTTGGGTACTCCAGAACTCAAAAAGGGTACATGTGTCATGATCCATTGCGCAGGCGGTACCTTGTCAGTGCAGATGTTACATTTTTTGAATATGTTATGTATTTCTCAACCTCAGGTGATCAGTTGATACCCCCCGCTAATACTGATGCCATTTATATGTCACCACCACCACCACCATCACCAATACCACCACCAGAACCATTACCATCTTCTACACAAACTGTCAATATACCTGTTTCACCATTACCATTTCATTATACCCACAGGCATGCTTCAGCTCATGGTCATTGCTCATCACCTAGCTCGCCTAAGGTATGTTCTGAAGATATTACTATTGATGGATCTGATGATTTTTCTGACCAGGATGTGTTACAGAGGCCAGACGAGGATACAGATGATTTAGATGTTCCTATTGCTATACAAAAGTCAAAGCGGAGCTGCGCATCATATCCTTTAGCAGCTTTTGTGTCATTTGATCGACTAACTGGAGATTTCAGGAAATTTGGTCGTCGCATTGTCAGCAGTAGCTATTCCACGGAATTACCAAGATGCACTTAAGGACAGTAGATGGCGTCTAGCCATGGAGGAAGAAATGGCAGGTCTTCAGTTTAGAGGAACTTGGAGTCTGGTTCCTGTACCTGCTGATATGTCACCAGTGAGTTGCAAGTGGGTACTTACAGTCAAGCAGAATGCAGATAGCAGTATTGATAGATACAAGGCTTGTCTCGTTGCTCGTGGCTTTACACAGACATATGTGGTGGATTATCTTGATACATTCTCGCCAGTGGCCCGCCATTCCACTCTACGGATCTTGTTGTTTGTTGCGGTCACTCGTGAGTGGCCGCTATACCAATTGGATGTGAAGAATGTGTTCTTATATGGTGACTTACAGGAGGAAGTCTATATGCAACAGCCACCTGGTTTTGCTGTTGAGGAGGAGTGTCCTAAGGTGTGCGGACTTCATAAGGCTATCTATGGCCTTAAGCAGAGCCCCAGAGCGTGGTTCCAGAAGCTCTCAGACCTCTTTGAGAAACAGGGATACAAACGTTCTAATGCTGATCATTCCTTGTTTGTACAAAAGACTTCCAGAGATATTATAGCAATCATGGTCTATGTAGACGACATTCTGATTACAGGTGATGATGAACAGGGAATAAAGGAGACAAAAGAAATGTTGGGTCGTGAATTTGTTACCAAGGACATTGGAGTTCTTAGATATTTTCTGAGATTGGAGTTCGCCGGAAATCCTTATGGGTTGGTAATGTCTCAAAGGAAATGTCACTGACCTGTTGAGTGAAACAGGAATGCTTTGTTCCCGACCTGCTACCACACCTATGGACCCTAGTATGAAGCTATATAATGGTGATACAGAGGAGGTGGATAGGAGAAGATACAGAGAACTGGTGGGCAAACTTTTGTATGTCGCTATCACTAGGCCCGATATAGCCTTTGTTGTGAGTCGAGTGAGTCAGTTCATGGAGCAACCACGTCAGGTACACATGGATGCCATACATATGATACTCAGGTACCTCAAGTCATCTTCAGGTGCGGGTTTGTTGTTCAAGAATGGCAAGGTGATTACTATCTCAGCGTGTGCAGATGCAGATTATGCAGTGTGTCCCAAGGACAGGAAGTCCACCTCCAGGTTTATTGTATATGTTGGAGACTCCCTAGTCTTATGGAGGAGCAAGAAACAAACTGCGGTGGCAAGGTCTAGTGTTGAATCTGAATATAGGGCTATGGCCCAGGTTAGCACAAAAATGATGTGGGTAAAGGCGGTGCTTACATATTTACATATAGAAGTCCCACTTCCTATGGCTTTGGAATGTGGCAATCAGGCGGCCTTGTTCATTGCAAATAATCCAGCATTCCATGAACGAACCAAACACATTGAAGTTGACTGTCACTGCATATGTGGCATGATTCATAAGGGATTCATTGCTACATCCCATGTCAGTTCAGAGAATCAAACGACAGATATTTTTACTAAGGCATTACTGCGAGGCCCGTTTCAGAAGTGTGCATTCAAGCGGAGTATGATTGATATCTATGCTCCATCTTGAGGGGGAGTGTAAACATATATTATTTACTAATGTAGCTTTTTGTTATTTTTCTTTCCCGTTGGACTCTTTATGTAATTTACCCATAGGCTACTCTCCTATATAAGAGAGCATAGGGTTGATGGAATAAACAGGTTCTCTTATTTTCCCAATAATGGGTGTTTACTGCTAAACATCATGCATATGGCAGTCTTGATCGCTACAGGACAAGGTTAGCGGTTTGTGGCTTCACTCAGACTTATGTCGTAATTTACTTGGACACTTTTTCTTCGGTAGCTCGTCACTCTACATTGTGTATCCTGCTTTCAGTGGTCGTGGTACGTGATTGGCCTTTATTCCAGTTGGATGTTAAAAATGCATTTCTATGGAGATTTATAAGAGGAAGTCTACATGCAACAGCCTCTTGGGTTTGCTGTTGAGGGGGAGTGTAAGCAGGTCTGTAGACTCCATAAGACTATATATGGTCTTAAGCAAAGTCCAAGAGAGTGGTTTCAGAAGCTCTCATATTTGATTGAGAACCAATGGCTCAAGAGATCTAATGCAGACCATTCACTTTTTGTGCAGAGGACACTTAAAGGTACTATTATCATAATGGTCCATGTTGATGATATTCTTGTTACAGGAGATGATATTCAGGAGATAAAGATGATAGAAGAATATCTAGGCCGTCAGTTTCTGACTAAGGATTTGGGCATCCTAAGGTACTTCTTAGGGTTGGAATTTGCTAGAAATAGGTCGGGCCTTGTAATGACCCGAAGAAAATATGTTACAGACATACTGGTTGGGATGTGGATGAGTGAGTGTCGACCCTTTACTACTCTTATGGATCCTAGCATGAAATTATACGATGATGATATATTTGAAGTGGATAAGAGGAGATACAGAGAGATTGTGGGAAAGCTCCTGTATGTTACCATTACTAGACCAGATATCTCATTTGCAGTGAGCCGTGTGAGTCAGTTCATGGAACAACCTCGACAAGTACATATGTGTAGAGATAGTTGTGTGTCGTTAATGTTACTTATTATTTCTGTTTCTTTATGTACCTCTCATGTAATTTACCCAAGGGCTCTCTCCCTATATAAGAGACCCGAGGGCTCTATGGAATAAACATCGAAGTATTCTAACATGGTATCAGAGCCATGACCCTAACCTAGGGTTTTTCCACCGCCGCCCCCCCCCCCTCTCTAGGGTTTCGGCGCCCAACCCCCTCCGGGCCCAACTCTCACGCCGCCGCCTCCTTCGCCGAGCTCCTCCACCGCTGCCAGCCCCTGTCGGGCTCCTCCACCCACCGCCGGATCCCTGCTGCCAGCCCCAACCACCGCCGCTAGCCCCTACCACCGCCGCCGAGCCCCTGCCGTAGGGCTCCACTTGCTGTCCAGCCGCCGCCGTCCTCTTCCAGCAGTCGTTCATGTCAAAGTAGAGGCTCTCAAAGCCTCTACTCGCTGCAGGGGTACCGCGTTCTTCGGACTCGGCATCATGTTTGATTCAAGTGCATAATCGTCTACCTATGCACTTGAATCCTACAAGGTCTTGGTAGACAATTTTCTTGGTCTATCAGTAGTTATTCTTCTCCGGTACTATGTCAGATCAGAAGATCGATATGCCCGCCATAGGTGCCTTCAAAGGTTCGGCACCAATCGTCAAGATGGACGGGACCAACTACGAACTGTGGGCGATGCAGTTCCTCAGTCTCATGAAGTCGTGCGGTAAGAAGCATATTCTTACCGAGGATGAACCACCGGAGAAGACATGGATCTATGCCTCATGGGAGGCTGATGATGCGTACGCCAAGGTATGGCTCTCAGGTACGCTCACGATGGAGATAACGAATGACGTCCTTCACCAGCCCACCGCTTAGGCGATGTGGGATATTTTGGCTTTGACGTACTCTCAGGTCCGTAATGAGACGAAGATGCTCCAGTTGCAGCATGATATATTTACCACGAAGCAGAACGGGAAGCCCCTTCATTCCCTGTACACGTCGCTTCGTGGCATGTTCGAGAAGCTCTACAGCACCATCCCTCTTACAGCCACGCCGGAACAGCAGAAGACGTTCCGCAACGCCACTATGGTTGGCGTATTACTCGCTGCCCTAGATCCGGAGTACGAGGCAGCACGTGCTCAGATACTGGCAGATGCCACCATCCCACCAATAGAAGATGTATACAGGCGGCTCAGTCGTGTACCTGTTCCATCCAATATAGCGACTGCGACTCCGTCAGCAATGGCAGTCTCCAGGGGACGTGGTAGTTCGTCCTCGTTTCGTGGCAGGGGAAGTGGTGGACGTGGCCATGGAGGCCGCATACGCTCTACGTGCTCATATTGTCGCCGCACTGGTCATTCGGAGGATACATGCTATTCCAAGCATGGTTTTCCTCCATCTGCACGAGTAGGTGATCATGTTCAGGGTCCACCTGCGTCTACTTCAGATCACAGGTTCGAGGAGTTGGTGGCACGACTTCGGGATATCATGCCACAATCTTCTTCATCAGAGGGTGCAGATGTTTCTGATGTTGCGGCTTCGGCGTCAGCCAGTACATCGGCCTCAGCCAGTGCCTCAGGTAGCCCTTCAGCCCCATTTCATAGTCATGATCTCACAGGATGGATTGTCGACTCTGGAGCTACCCATCATCTTTGCCGTGAGAGAGATATTCTGCAGTCATACAGAGCTGTTCCGCCAGGTCGCTCTGTACTCATTGCGGATGGCACTCAGTCTCCTATCATCGGTCAGGGGGAGACAGCTTTGCTACCCTCTATGCACCTACAGAATGTGCTACATGCTCCAGAATTCTCGATGAACCTTTTATCTATTAGTCAGATTACACGTGATTTGCACTGTCGTGCTATTTTTGACCCATCGTCTGTTATTTTCAGGACATACTGACGGGCAGGGTGATTGGCTGTGGTTCTGAGCAAAATGGCCTTTATCGTCTCGTTCGTAGCTCCTACGCTGGTGTCTCCTTGCATACCCAGGCCTCTGTTTCTCCATACACCTGGCATCTTCGGTTCGGTCATCTACCGCTGCAGAAGATGCGTCACCTCCTGCCTCAGATATCTCCGAGTTCTTCTTTTCGATGTGAAGCATGTCAGTTGGGGAAGCACCATCGGTCTAGCTTCCCCGGTCGTCAGAGTCGGAGCAGTAGCTCCCCGTTTGAATTATTCCATATAGATATTTGGGGTCCAAGTCGTGTCCCGGATCACCAGGGGCACAGGTTCTATCTAGTTGTGGTTGATGATTTTTTCAGAGTGTCGTGGACTTTTCTTCTCAAGAATAAATCTGAAGCAGGAAATGTTATTCAAAATCTAATTAATGAAGTTCAGAATGTTTTTTCATCTACTGTTAAGTATGTGCGTACTGACAATGCATTGGAGTTCTGCACTCGCTCTCTTGCCAGCTTTCTTTCATCTAAAGGCATTGTCCACCAAACCACATGTCCCTACACTTCTCAACAAAATGGAGTTGCCGAACGAAAACATCGACATTTCCTTGACATTGCTCGCACTTTACTTATTCAGAGTTGTGCTCCATTAACCTTTTGGGGTGATGCTATACTTACTGCGTGCTATTTGGTCAATCGAATGCCTACAACTGTTCTTGGGGAAAAGTCTCCAATCTCTGTTCTCTTTCCGGACAGAGACTTGTTTACATTGACACCTAGGGTTTTTGGCACTGTTGCTTTTGTTCACCGCTTATCTCCGGGACTTGATAAGCTATCCCCTAGGGCTATCAAGTGTGTTTTCGTGGGCTACTCCAGGACACAGAAAGGGTACCGCTGCTATGATCCTGTCAATAACAAATACTATGTGAGTGCAGATGTTACATTCTTCGAACCTGTCATGTACTTCTCCCCTGCAGGTGACAGATTGGTCCCCTCCACATCATCAGACTCCCAAGTCTATGTTCCACCACCTCCAAGCCTGGGTCCGTCCTCTACTCCAGCGTCTCAAATAACACAACCACCACCAACCCCGCCACCACCACCACCACCACCACCAGTTGTTCCTTTTCCTAAGTTCTACACGAGACGCACGGGCCCTGCTCAAGCTACATCTCAACCATCCAGCACGCCTAAGGTATGTTCTGACATTAGTGATGGCTTAAATAAATGCACATGTGCAGGAGCTTGTACCACAGGAGGAGGACCAACCGGTCAGCACTATTTTGGATGACTTGGACCGGCCTATTGCTCATAGGAAACAGCGAAGACAGTGTGTCTCATATCCCCTAGCCTCTCATGTTTCCTTTCATCGTCTCACTGGGGATTTCCAGAAGTTTGCCGCTGCTGTATCATCAGTTGAGATACCACGGACATATCAGGATGCCATGAAGACTGAATGCTGGCGTTTAGCAATGGAAGAGGAGATGCGTGCCTTACAATCCCGAGGGACCTGGTCTCTAGTCCCTATTCCTCCAGGTGCGTCTGTGGTGAGCTGCAAGTGGGTTTTTACAGTCAAATATCATGCAGATGGTCGTCTTGACAGATACAAGGCAAGGCTTGTAGCACGAGGGTTTACACAGACATATGGGGTAGATTACCTGGACACGTTTTCACCAGTGGCGCGACATTCTACCCTTCGCATTCTTTCTATCGGTTGCTGTGGTACGTAGCTGGCCCATATTCCAGCTTGA
The DNA here is from genome assembly GCA_037367405.1 of Ottelia alismoides. Lineage (NCBI taxonomy): Eukaryota > Viridiplantae > Streptophyta > Magnoliopsida > Alismatales > Hydrocharitaceae > Ottelia > Ottelia alismoides. Next base: position 319,607 of record JAZKJV010000005.1, read on the forward strand.
TGTTAAGAATGCTTTCTTGTATGGTGATCTACAGGAGGAAGTCTACATGCAGCAGCCACCAGGGTTTGCTGCTGAGGGGGAGACTCAGAAGGTATGCAGACTTCATAGGGGCTATTTTATGGCCTTAAGCAGAGTCCTCGTGCATGGTTCCAGAAGCTCTCCCAGCTTATTGAACAACAAGGTTTCAGAAGATCAAATGCGGATCACTCACTGTTCGTCCGGAAGACTCCTAGAGGTACCATCGTTGTTATGGTATATGTTGATGACATATTGGTTACTGGAGATGATGCACAAGGGGTTGAGATAACCAAGTCTATGTTGGGCAGTCAGTTCATTACAAAGGATCTAGGCACTATACGGTATTTTCTGGGGATAGAATTTGCAAGAAATGCACAAGGAATGGTGATGACTCAAAGAAAATATGTCACAGATTTGCTGGCTGAAACAGGAATGACTGAATGCAAACCTTCAAGTACACCAATGGATCCGAGTATGAAGCTGTACGATGATGACACTGAGGAGGTGGACAAGAGAAGGTACAGAGAAATGGTGGGCAAGCTCTTATACATCACTATAACTCGACCGGATATTGCACTTGCAGTAAACCGGGTGAGTCAATTTGTGGAGCAGCCGAGGCAAGTACATGTGGATGCATTGTACATGATATTGAGATATATGAAGTCTTCACCAGGCACAGGGTTGCTGTTCAAGAAAGGCACGGATTTGGCTATTTCAGCCTGCGCAGATGCGGATTATGCAGGATGTCCACGGGATCGTAAGTCTACTTCTGGGTTTGCTATCTTCATAGGAAGCTCCTTAGTCTCCTGGAAAAGCAAGAAGCAGACTGTTGTGGCGAGATCCAGTGCCGAATCCGAGTACAGGGCCATGGCACAGGCAAGCACTGAAATGATGTGGGTTAAAGCAGTCCTAGAAGATCTGAATGTTGAAGTTTCGTTGCCTATGAACCTGCAATGTGACAATCAGGCAGCGTTGTTCATTGCCAACAATCCAGCCTTCCATGAGAGAACAAAACACATAGAGGTGGATTGCCATTACACTAGGGACATGATTCAGAAGGGCTTCATCTCCACGTCTCACGTCAGCTCCGAGGACCAGACAGCAGATATATTCACAAAGCCATTGCTCAGAGGACCTTTCCAGAGATGTTCTTCCAAGCTGAGCATGATAGATATCTATGCTCCATCTTGAGGGGGAGTGTAGAGATAGTTGTGTGTCGTTAATGTTACTTATTATTTCTGTTTCTTTATGTACCTCTCATGTAATTTACCCAAGGGCTCTCTCCCTATATAAGAGACCCGAGGGCTCTATGGAATAAACATCGAAGTATTCTAACAATATGGATGCTATATACATGATATTGATATATCTAAAGCCTTCTCCAGGTGCAGGATTATTCTTCAAGAAAGGAAAAACTCTCAAGGTATCTGCATATGTTGATGCTAACTATGCAGGATGTCCTAAGGATAGGAAGTCCACAACAGGCTTTGCAGTATTTGTTGGTAGTTCTCTTGATTCTTGGAAAAGCAAGAAACAAACAGTTGTGGCGAGATTAAGTGTCAAATCTGAGTATAGAGCTATGACACAAGCAAGTACATAAATGATGTGGGTTCGAGCAGTATTAGCAGATCTACATGTAGATGTTCCTCTACCCATGCAGCTACAATGTGATAATTAGGTTGCCTTGTTCATTGCAAACTATAGAGATATATGTTATGTTATTTTGTATTGTTTCATATTTTTTTCTTTTCCTCTGGACTCTTGATGTAATTTACCCATAGGCTCCTCCCCTATATAAGAGAGCCTAGGGTGTATGTAATAAACAAGTCACTTATTTTTCCCAACATGGTATCAGAGTGACAATCCTAGACTGGAGTTCTCGAACCAAACCCTAACCCTAGCCCCACCTCCGAGCCCTCCGCGCGCCGCCTAGGTTGCCCAGGCCTTGTGCGCTCTCCCGCACGCCGCCAAGCCCTACGTGCCCTCCCGTGTGCCGCCAGGCCTTGCCCGTGTTCCCTCCCTTGTGCCGCAAGGCCTTGCGCACTTCTTCACGCGCCGCTAGGCCCTGCGTGCTCCTCTGCACCCTTTCCCGCGTCGCCAGGATATCGCGTGCTCCTTCGCGTGTTGCCAGGCCCTCGGTCTCCTGCAAGCGTCTCTCATGTGTCCTGGCTCCATGCGCCAAGTCTCCTGCGTTATCCTCGGCGCTCCTCCATCTCTCTGCACGCTCGTCTGCACCACGTGCGATGTGATTTGATCGCATATTGCCTAGTACACACCGCCTCTCGCTAGGGTTCGGTCAACCCTAGAGTATCTCCGTCAACAAGGAGGCATTCGTCCATATTCCCACGTTGATGGGTTTGGTTGCTTGAGTCTACACATGCAACCGAACCTGTGAATGTCAGTGTAGACAATCACATCTTCAGTCTACAACCCGAGTTTTCATTATCATCATGTCAGAAATCAAGGCAGATATAACATCTACATGCGCCTTCAGAGGTCCTGCATCTATTGTGAAGATGGACGGGTCAAACTATTAACTGTGGACAACGCAGTTAATGAGTATGATGAAGTCGACCGGTAAGAAGCACACTCTTACTGAGGAAGAGCCTATTGAGAAGACTGGGGTCAACGCCTCATGAGAGGTCGATGATGCATATGCCAAGGTTTGACTATCGAGAACATTAGCAATTGAGATTGCCAATGATATTCTCCATCAACCCACTGCAAAAGCAATGTGGGATATTCTAGCTGCCACCTATTCATAGGCCAAGAATGAGATGAAGATTCTGCAACTCCAGCATGACATCTTTACAATCAAGCAGAATGGACGGCCTCTACACTCATTATACACGTCTTTACGTGGAATGTTTGAGAAGATTTATAGCTTCATGCCTCTCACAGCCACTCCTGAGCAATAGAAGACCTACCGGAATACAACTATGGTTGGTTTATTTCTGGCAGCCCTTGATCAAGAGTACGAGGCAGCACGTTCCCAGATCTTGGCAGATTCCACCATTCCTTCAATGGAGGAAGCCCTTTACAGACTAAGTCGTATTATTGTTCCTTCATCTACTGCAAATCAGTCCGCCTCGGCTATGGCAGCAAATCGAGGTCGTGGGGGTAATCATCAGTTTCGTGGTCGTGCACCTCGGGGTAGAGGAGGCCGTGTTCGGCCATCATGCACTTTTTGCCACTGTTCTGGGTATACCGAAGACACATGCTATTCCAAACATGTATTTCCTGCTTCTGCACGAGGAGCTGAACAGATTGAACCTCCTTCTGCTTCATCTTTGGATTAGCGCTTTGATGATCTTGTAGCTCGTCCTGTTGCATCAACACCTGCCTCTGAGAGTCATTCCGACGTTGCTGCTTCTACATCCACCAGTACCTCAGGTAGCACTTATGCATTCACTAGCAGTAGTGGATCTGATACTTTAGAGTGGATTATGGACTCTGGTGCCACACATCATCTGTGTGGTGATCAAGGTCTACTTACAGCCTACCGACAAGTTCCTTCCGGCCATACTATGGTTATTGCTAATGGGACGCACTACCCGATTACTGGTCAGGGGGAGATTAGTCTGACACCCTCTATGCACCTCAATAATGTGCTGCACGCACCTGATTTTTCTATGAATTTGTTGTCCATTAGCCAACTTACAAAGGATTTACATTGTCGAGCAATTTTTTATCCATCTTCTCTCATTTTTCAGGACATCCTTACGGGCAACGTGATTGGGTGTGGCTATGAGCAGGGCGGCCTCTATCGTCTCACTCGGACCCCATATGCCGGAGTCTCCTCTCTTCCTACTGGACCTGTCTCTCCTTACTTATGGCACTTGCTCTGTCGACATCTACCGCTTCAGAAATTATGTCGTGTTTTACCCCAGGTTAAACCTCACATGTCCATCCAATTGGAGGCTTGTCAGTTGGGAAAGCATCATCGGTCTATCTTTCCCAGTCGTCAGAGTCGGAGTAATAGCTCCAAGTTTGAGTTATTTCATGTCGATATCCGGGGTCCTAGTCGTGTTCCTGATCATCAGGGACACAGGTTTTATATGGTTATTGTGGATGATTTTTCTCGTGTGTCTGGGGTCTTTTTGTTAAAGAATAAATCTGGGAATATTATCATAAATTTCATCAATGAAGTTCGTAATGTTTTTTTGCATATGTAAAGATTGTGAGAAGTTATAATGCCTGAAATTTTGTACTCATACTCTCTCCAATTATTTTTCAACAAAAGGGATTCTCCACCAAACATCTTGTGCCTATACTTCTCAACAAAATGGAGTTGCAGAAAGGAAACATCATCATTTACTTGATGTCACCAGGTCGCTTCTCGTACAGAGTCATTCTCCCCATTCTTTATGGGGTGATGTCCTAATGTCGTGTTATCTCATTGATCGCATGCTGTCGTCTTTCTTAGGTGAGAAGATTCCTTTCTCCCTTGTTTTTCCTAAAAGTGAATTGTTCTCCCTCACTCTTCGTATGTTTGGCTCGGTGGCCTTTGTCCACCAGTTGTCTCCAGGTATTGACAAGCTCTCTCCTAGGGATGTTAAGTATGTTTTCGTCGGGTATTCCAGAATACAAAAGGGATACATGTGTTATGATCCATTGCGCATGAAATATTTTGTTAGTGATGATGTTATCTTTTTCGAGTCTGTTATGTACTTCTCTTCTACAGGTGATCAGTTGGTATCCTCGGGCACCGATGAAGCCGTATATATGTCACCACCATCACCTCCACCACTACATACATCTCCTACATGTCCTATTCCAATTAGATGTTAAGAATGTATTTTATATGGTGACTTGCAGGATGAAGTCTACATGCAACAACCACTTGGTTTTGCTGTTGAGGGGGAGTTTTCTAAGGTGTGTAGGCTTCATAAGGCCATCTATGGCCTTAAGCAGAGGACTAGAGCTTGGTTCCAGAAGCTCTCATACTTGTTTGAAAAACAAGGGTACAAACATTCCAATGCAGATCATTCCATGTTCATAAAGAAGACATCCAGAGGTATTATTGCAATTATGATGTATGTAGATGATATCTTGATTACAGGTGATGATGGACAAGGAGTTCAGAGGGTGAAAGAAATGCTGGGTCGTGAATTTGTCACCAAGGATCTTGGAGTCCTTAGATATTTTTGGGACTGGAGTTCGCCAAAAATCATCATGGTATGGTAATGACCAAGAGGAAATATGTCACTGGCCTGATGAGTGAAACAGGAATGCTTGGATGCCGACCGGCCACTACACCCATGGATCCGAGCTTGAAATTATATGATGACACTGATGAGGTGGATAGGAGAAGATACAGAGAACTGGTGGGCAACTTCTTTATGTTACCATTACCAAAACCCGATATCTCTTTTGCTGTTAGTCGAGTAAGCCAGTTCATGGAGCAACCACGTCAGGTACATATGGATGCTATACATATGATACTCAGGTATCTTAAATCATCTCCTGGTGCAGGTCTGTTGTTCAAGAAAGACAAGCAGATTGCTATTTCAGCATGTGCAGATGCATATTACGCATGATGCCCCAAGGATAGGAGGTCCACCACTGGATTTGCTATATATGATGGAAACTCTCTCGTCTCTTGGAGAAGTAAGAAGCAAACGGTTGTAGCCATATCCAGCGTTGAGTCTGAATATAGGGCTATCGCCCAGGTCAGTACAGAAATGATATAGGTGAAAGATGTTCTTACAGATCTATATATAGATGTCCCACTTCCGATGGCTCTGGAATGTGACAATCAAGCTGTTGTATTATTGCAATAAATCCAGCATTTCATGAACGAACCAAGCACATTGAGGTTGATTGTCACTTTATACGAGATATGATCCAGAAGGGGTTTATTTCTACATCTCATGGTTAGCTCAGGAGACCAAACTGCAGATATCTTTACCAAGGCATTACCTAGAAGGCCATTCCAGAAGTGCTCGTCCAAGTTGAGCATGATCAACATCTATGCTCCATCTTAAGTGGGAGTGTAGAAATATATGTTATGTTATTTTGTATTGTTTCATATTTTTTTCTTTTCCTTTGGACTCTTGATATAATTTACCCATAGGTTCCTCCCCCTATATAAGAGAGCCTAGGGTGTATGGAATAAGCAAGTCTCTTATTTTTCCCAACACAAACAATCCTGCATTCCATGAGCGAACTAAACATATTGAGGTAGACTATCATTATACTAGAGATATGATCCAGAAGGGGTTGATCTCTACCTCTCATGTCAGTTCAGGAGAGCAAACAACAGATGTCTTTACCAAGGCATTACTTCGGGGGCCATTTCAGAAGTGTTCGTCCAAGCTAAGCATCATTGACATCTATGCTCCATCTTGAGGGGGAGTGTAGAGATATTTATATGCTTCTATGTACCTTGTCGTCTATTTTATTTCTTTATGTCTCTTTCATGTAATTTACCCATAGGTCTCTCCTCTATATGAGAGAACCTAGGGTTTCTGGAATAAACAAGTTCTCTATTTTTCCCAACATGATTGAAAGTGCTACGTAGGTGTTCTGGTTTTTTAGATTATTGTGATTACATCAACTCAGCTCTTACAATCCGATCCAGTCCTGCACCCCATTAGTGTAGGGAGGTCCCAACAGTATAGTCATCTCTTCCTCTATAGTAAGATGCCACTGATTGTCTTGCATAACCTCCTAGTATGTTTGTTGGATTGTAATGACCGACAATCCTACTAGAAACTTCTTTAAGATCTTTGATTTCCTGAAGACCTCTGATAGATGCCCCAGTGAAACATGTCCTGAGAGAGAGTACGTAGCACGTGTACGCCTCTTCTTCCAAAGTGCAATAGGCCAGTCAAGATCATTGGAATGATCGGCCTCTTGTACTACAATATCCTAAGGAGCTACGTTGTCACCTTGTAATATCTCTTGTTGTACAGAAACGTCAACAATGATATTAGTGGAAACCAAATGTTCGAGATATATCCACAGTAGGTACAAGGGGCACTGTGATCGTACTCAAGCTGTTGTAAGCCTGATGTACTCAATTGTAGGGGATACTCTATGAGAGATAGTGGATGGTCCCCTAGGGACGTTCTTTCTTGTGTTCTCTTCTGTGATCCCTCCTTTCAATTAATATATAAAATACCCTGAATTATTTAATATTATGGCAGGTCGAGGCTCCAACCTCCTAAGGGTTTCAAGGGGCTTCCTTTTTTCTATAGTCTCGACAACTCCCCGCTGATTCTCCCCTCATATAGGGAAAAAGTTGTTGCATCTTTTCTTTTAGTCTTTCCATCAGATGGTATCAATGGATTTCTTGGTGAAGGATATCTTGTGAACGAGGTCTCATTGGGTTTGTACTTTGTATTGAAAGCGAGGAGAGGACAAACAAGAGGATGTTCCGAAAGAGATCTAGTTCCTGACCTGACCTAGTAGTAAAATCATTTCGGAGAATTGACAGTGTAGTGGGAATAAATCGTGTGAAGGCATGTTTTTCCTCCACATCTAAGTGGATTTTGATTGTGCCAAGGGTCCATAACAGCACGTATTTTGTAGTCGTAACATGCAACACTCTGAAGGATGTGTCGAGAGGCAAAAGTGGAACCAATCTTTGTCAGGTTTTCCGATCGAATCATCCTTGCCCAACGCCATATCTTTGTCAAGGACCTAAATGTCGATTTCGGTCACCGTTTCAGTATTGACCAAAACAGAATTTCGGTGGAATTTCGATGGAATTTCGACCGGAATTTCGGTCATTTTTGTACTAGGACCACCATATTTCGGTCATTTCGGTCGGATTTCGATTTTGACTGGATATCGATATTCGACAGAAATTCGATCGAATTTCGCTGAAATTTGAGGCTATGATCTTTGTAGAGCTAACAACCTAGGATCGGGCATGGGAGGAATCACCAGTGAGGAGCTGGCTACGTGTTGCATCATATTGGGAATCAAGAGATGTAAGAAACACACCCTCCATTTTTGGTGTTTCTTTATGCCATATGCTACTTGGTACTCGCATTTAGTGGCATGAAGATATGGAGCTTCTCTAACATTCCCCTCAACCAGGAGTTTAATGCATGGAGAGGGCAACCATCATGCTTTCTTATGAAGATGTCACACTGGAACTAGAGGATCTTCATCTCATTCCTTGTCTGAGAATATATTGTGGCAAGAATGTCCCACAACGCTTCGGTTGTGGACTGATGCAAATTATCATAGGTTATTTATGTTGTAAGAGTACCAATCCAAACACACAATCTTATGTTATCTTGCTTCCACAAAACATTACTTGTGAGGGGTTAGTTCAACAAAGAGGAGGTATTCAAAGAGTCGTTTGGGCCAGTTTGGTTCATATTTGCTCATTTAAATTAAACCTTTCAGCTCTAGAGGATGCCCACAATTTATTGGAAGGTTGTGTATCTACTATCTAGGTCTACACACAATATCTCTTCTATATAAGTGTCAACACAAGTTAATTCATCTCTCGATCTTGTCCTTCATGTGCTTCGTTCATCCGTTATGGCCTAGCCAAGATGAAGTGAGAGGAATTACTAGTTGTGGTTGATGTAATTAATGAGCATCATGGAAAGACACAACAAAGAATGCATCCTCACCATGCCAAATCCAACTAAAAAAGCGGGTGGCCAATGCAATATAGAACACAGACAATGCATGGGCCCAAGTATGGCTATCAAGCACTCTCATGATGGATACAGGAAAATGGATCATGCATCATCCCTTTGCAAAGTTGATGGGGGACGTCCTGGCATCTACCTATTTGCCAGAGAAGAATGAAACAAAGGCTCTTTATCTTCAACATAAGTGTTATAGGAAATAGTACTTATATATTTTTTTCTCTTTTTATATAATTTCCTCATTGGAAATTTGCCCTCTAGGGTTCTCTCGTCTATATAAAAGAGTCACATGGCCACAGAATAAACAACTTCTTCTGTTCCTTTCGCACGGTACTATAGGGACAATCCAAGACCAGAGCTTTGGTATCCTCGTGATACCTTAACCCTACCAACGAACCACTTCTTCTACACGTGCAACCCTCTTGCAATTGTTGCCCTCCATCGCATGCCTCGTTATCTGCATCCAAGGTCCTTCAGGACCCACGTTCAATCGTACTTTGGGCTCAGTGCCCATAGCCATGCCTCGTTTCAAGGTGCACAGTACCCTCATGGTGCCCTCATTGGTAGTCTAGGGGTACCACATGAGTACCTTGATGTTCCTTCGGAACTGGACCCCCAATCGATGGCCCTTGAGTGCCTACCACACCTCCTTCCAAAGTTCATTTACAATGATTATGGTTCAATTCATGTTGGATTTGTACATCTAAATCCAATCTGCTTGACATAAAGCATCGACTTGAATAATGGGAAAGGTTGTGCTCTAAGTATGCACACATAACTTATTCCCCACATGATTGTGTAAACAATTGGTTCAGAAGGGGGTTCGAGCGGCATAATAACGGGGTGGGATGGTGATATGTTAGAGATGGAGGAGGACGAGGTGCGAGGGCATTACTCTCTCGACACTTTTCCAACGTAAGGTGGATGGGATCCGTGTTTTGCTGACGAATGTTTATGGCTCATCTAACGGGCGAGTCATGGTGAACTTTATGGGGGAGTTGTTCTTGGCCATGAAGACCTCTTCGAATGCGGTTTGGATCATAGCTGGGGACTTCAATGTGACTTTGCATCATGAAGATCATCCTGATGGGTGAGGGGGAAGTGACTGTGACTCGGAAAATTGATGGGCGGGATGGAGGAGCTCGGGGTACTGATGATGAATGCACCGAGGTGCGTGTACATGCAGAGGAATGTGAGATATAGGTCTAGGCTTGACATATTTTTCTTATCTACGAAGGTGTTGGACGTCTTCCCATTGACTAAGGCCTGGTCCTTGCCAAGAGTGCATTTGGATCTCACACTTCTGTGGTACTCAGGGGATTTTATAAGGCCTCGTCTTTCGTTTGTTTCGAGCGAGCTTGGCTTCTCGAAGAGGGTTTCCGCAAGTATGTTGCGAAATTTTTGGAGGACTACTAGTCTTGTGGGTTGGCGACTGCTCGGCTTGCCAGCAAGCTGGCATCGCTCAGGAGGCACTTGGTGGAGTTCAATAGAGTCAAAGTCGTTCTAGAATGGGGAATGCGCAGGAGGAGGTGTGCAAAATGGATAAATTGGAAGTTGAGAGGGCATTGACGACAGAGGAGTTGGTGGTGCGCGACCATCTCTTTGAGGAGATTTTGAATGAGGATAGAATGGAGGAGGTGGCTTGGAGGCAAAGATCCATGCAAAGATGGTTGAAGGAGGGAGATACAAATACGAGGTTCTTCTATGCCATGACCAGTAGGGTAAGGTGTAGAAATCTGATACATTCAGTGGTAGTTGGAGGAGTGGTAGTTGAGGGTGATCGTGAGGTAAGGGTGGCAATGCGGTCGCATTTCCATAGCATCAGCAAGCGGCGAGTGCGAGCAGGATGGGGTTGGAAGGGGACAGGGGTTCCATGGATCGTTGAAGTAGAGGCGGGCTCGTTGGTTGATTTACGGAGGTTGAGACCAAGCGGTCGTTGTTTCAACTTAATACAAATAGGGCACAAGGTTTGGATACATTCCCGATGAGTTTTACGTGGAGGTTTGGGAGATGATCCGACAGGATGTGATGGAGGTGTTCGAGGAATTCCGACAAGGGAACAGGGGTTTCCAGAAATTGAATATAGTACTCATCTTCCTGCTACCAAAGAAAGATACTCCGACTAGGGTGGAGGACTATCGGCCTATTACCCTGTCAAATTCGATTTATCTCATCATTTCAGAGGTCCTCTCTAACAACTTGAGGTAAGTACTACATGGTATTTTCGTGCTGGAGTAGTTTGCATTTGTGCCTGGGAGAGCTATGACAGAGGGGTTGGTAATGGCCTACCCAAGATCTAGTAAGGAATTACCCAAGATAGAATAGAGAAGTAGGTGGTGAACGACTCGTAGGGATGTTTCCGAAGATGTGTTCTCACCCATCGAACTCTATTTATTGGAGAAAGCTCCAACAACAATGGCCCACGAGATCCTAAAAAAGTCTAGTAGTGAACTACCCAAGATAGAACAGACAAGAAGGTGGTGAACGACTCGTAGGGATGTTTTCGAAGATGTGTTCTCACCCATCGAACTCTATTTATTGGAGAAAGCTCCAACAATAGTGGCCCATGAGATCCTAAAAAAGTCTTGTAGAGAGCTTGAAGATTGCAAATACGAACATACAATAGGTGGTAGTGTGTCGAGTAGGAGGGTCAGCAGGGCAGTTGGGCAGAAAAGGTTGCTGGCCAGCAGAAGAAACTTGAAATAGGGAGTCCTGCAACTTTAGTTGTGGATGTAGAGAGCAGTAGGGATCTTTTATAGCTGTTGGAGAGTGTTTCCAGCAACAATTTCATATGAAATTGAGAGGAATCATAGGGCTCGGATGGATTTTAAGAAATATGGCAAGAAATAAGGGGGGAAGAGGGGAGTGTACCTTGTAGATCTCCCAAAATGGAGAGCAAAGCATGAAGAGGCTCTTGATTAGAACTGGAATTGGCTCAGCACACGGTTGGGCAGTAGCAAAGGATGACGAAGAGGACTCCTTCGGCTGTGAGGTTGAGAAGAAGCGTTGAGGCAAAAAGGGGAAAGGGCTTTGGGCTATTTATGGAGGTTTTTGTTGATAGAACTTAGGGGAAGTAAGGCCTCAGTTGTTGACAAGTGGAGAAAAGTAGTCCAAGTGGTAATAGGGAAAATTTGCAAGTAGAGGCTGCTGGATATTTCCAGCATTCTGCTACTGTTTTTAATAATATATTTTTTTTTGCCAAAATCTCTCCTTATTTTGACATGCTTCAAGCTGACCGTATTCGTGCCTCGGTCGTCAGATTTCGATGCACAATATGTCGATTTGATCGTCTTTTAACTACGATCAAAATGAGTATAATATTGATATACTTTCGTTTGTGTTTTGAATACCTGAAATTTTCGGATACGGTTGTTGTTTAAGACTAAATTTTGCGATTTAAAAATATCAAACGACCTCCGATTGACGAACGGTCGGTTTCGTTGGTCTTGTATCGTCGAATCGGATCTAATGACGGTCTCGGTTTGTTTTGTGGTTTTCGATTTTGCAGCGGGGCTTTTCACGGCGTGCATTACGAAGCGAGCGATTTTTGGTCGATTTCGCCCGAACGACTTTTGATTCTTAATCAATTCATCTTTTAGGTTATCTAATGTTGTCAGATAACTTTATTGGGTTATTCGGACCTTATTCGGGTCGAGTTTGGGTTTACGCGGATCCCGGATGTTACATTAGCCAACTAAATAACCCAGACCAGAGCTAGCGGATATAGCAGTTCCCCATTTGGATGATGCTTGTTCAACCAAAGAGTTTCCCTAAAGTTCTGAAGGTTCCACTGTTGTAAAAGTTGGCTAACTAGGTCAACTAGTTGGTCCGACTACTCGAGTAGATAGGGTGGCCAACTAACTATTGACCAATAATACTTGGTTGTCAGTCGATTTTTGCATAGAGATCCCATTTTTTATTTTTTTTAATATACCCACTCGAATATGCTTAATGTCTTATTTAAATTCAATTACTTCTTTTATTTCATTATGATAGTATAGAAAATGTGCAAATCGTTGTAAATACATAGGAATATAATTATAAAAAGGGATTTTATCACTTGTGCCCCTCCGAGATGTTGCAATATCAGTTATGCCCCTATCTTTTTGGTAATATCAGTTGTGCCCCTCAAAACTTGCTATTTTATCGCTTGTGCCCCTCGGGTTAGTGACCGTCCATCTACAGTGCAAACGGACGTTAACTTTGAGGACATAAGCGGAATTATTTTTTTTAAAGGTTATATGGTCATTTCTTCCTCCTCTTCCCCAACCTCTTCTTCTTCCTCCTCTTCCCATCTTCTTCCTCCTCCTCCGACCTCCTCCTCCTCCCTCTCTGCCCCGAGCTCCCTGCAGCCCCTCCCCTCCCCGGCGCCACACCTCCTCCCCCCGCACCTCCTCCCAGCCCGCCGCCCCCTCCCCTCCCTGGCGCCGCCCCCTCCCCTCCCCGACACCGCCCCCTGTGCCCCCTCCCCCGATTTTAGATTCCAACGATCATCGAGAGTGGCACCACTCCATCCGACAGTAGGTGTGTCCTCATCTCCAATAGAGAGATCTGAGCCGTCCACCAACACACCGCCGATCTATAAAGATTGACAAGGGGGTCGGCCTGTAACAACTGGCCATCAAGGAAAGAAAGATGAAATTTCACACGCTTCCCCCGTCAACGATTTGATCTATTCAGTTCTCGTTGGTAGAAGATTGGGCACGGGATGTCAAAGATTCCGCCTTTGGCGTTTGTTGGGTTTCCTGTCGTTCTTCCGGTGTACAGTTCGAGATTTTTCCTGAGATTCTGATCAAGTTTTTGGGGGTTTTTTCTTCCTATATTCATATTGGGTTTGCTTCCAATTCAATATCCCTTCATTCTTGGAGATCCGTTATGGGTTCTCCGTTTCTTTTATTTGGAAGGAGGAGCTCACAGTTCGATGGTGGTTTCTTCGTTACTTGTGCTTCGCTTTTGATGCGTAGAAGACACCGGAGATCCCAAAGAAAGGTAGCAACTTTTGCTTTCCATTCGTTTTTGTTTTGCAGAAAGTTGGGATTCTTTTGTTTACATTCTTGACAGACTCAGAAACCAGAGATCTCTTTTTTGGAAACAGAATCTGAGACAGAAGAGGAAGAAGATGGGAGAGGAGGAGGAGAAGGGAGGAAGAAGACGGAGGAGGAGAAGGGAGACAGAAGAGGACCATAATACCCTTCTTAACCACACCGTGGTTTGAATAAACCATGGTTATTTTAATTTTTTGACGGTCAATCTTACGGAAGGGCACAACTGATGACGGAACAAGTTTTGAGGGGCACAACTGATATTACCAAAAAGATAGGGGCATAACTGATATTGCAACATCTCGGAGGGGCACAAGTGATAAAATCCCTTATAAAAAATAGTTTATATATAAAATAATTTAAAAATTCATAATCGACTAGACCGACTAAATTTGATTAGTCACCCAACTGTCGATTAATTCTTAGTCAGTGACTCAACCGACCAAGTACTAAATACCGACTTCTGCAACGTTGAAAGGTTCTGCGCATTAGGCCACGTAAGGCTCGATTCTTTCCAAACTCTCATTGTCTTCGCACATGTAAAAAAAGATGATTAATTGTCTCTACCTCTTCATTATAGAGTGGGAAAATATGAGAAGTGCCTAGGAAGAGCCTACATCATGTCTCTGGTCAAGATACATCCTCTATGCATAAACCAAAGGAAGAAATAATACGACGAGGGACTTTGATGTTCCACAGAAAATGACAACACGAGCTATAGAATCAAAGAAGGCGGAGATGGACTATACAACACGTTATAACCACGAGTTACGGTAAAATCTCTCGTTCTCCACATCCAATGATATCTCCCCCCTCATGACCAAAGAGGGGGGCTAAGGAATTCATGAGAGTCAGAAAGTCCTCCAAATGTTGGTTAAAGAAATCTGCAACAAAGATAGGCATCCAATTCTCATGCTCCCAGCACTCGACAACCGTAGCATCTCGATTAGCAAGTAGGGAGAAAAGTCATGGAAACCTAGTCGTCAGTGGACCTCCATCAATCCAATTGTCAATCTAGAAGTTGAAACAAGAACATGTCGGAACAAGATAGGTAATTGTGGAATAAGAGTGGCAATCCCCTTCTAGAATGACGAAGAGTAGAATGATGGTTGTAAATGAAAGACACCTTGTGTTCTAATCTGATAAATGAGCCTGCAATATAAATCTCAACACTCCCCCTTAATAAACAGTATGAATAAAGACTACAATATATAATAATCTCAACACTCCCCCTCAAGCTGGAGCATATATATCTATCAGGCTCAGCTTGGAACAACAACGGTGAAAGGGACATCTCGTAAGAGCTTTGGTAAACATGTTCGCAATCCGATTACCTGAAGCAACATGAGAAGTGGAGATGTCCCTTTTGGATCCAATCACGAGTGTAGTGACAATCTACTTCAATGTGCTTTGTTCTCTCATGGAACGCTAGATTATTTGCTATGAACAATGCTGCTTGATTATCACATTGGAGATGCATAGGAAGAGACACCTTAATTGTTAGGTCGGTCAGAAAAGACTTAACCCACATCATTTCTATACTCCCTTGGGCCATGGCCCTATATTCTGATTCCGCGTTGTATCGAGTAACAATAGTTTGTTTCTTACTCTTCCATGAAACCAATGAGTTGCCAACAAAAATAATGAAGCCCGAAATGGACTTCCTGTCCTTGGGATTCCCAACATAATCTGCATCTGCACATCGAGTAACTGTGAGAGACGTATCTCTTCTAAAAATAAGACCTACACCTAGAGAAGACTTCAGATATCTTGAGATCATGCAAACTGCTTCCATGTGAGCCTGCCTGGGTTGCTCCATAAACTGGTTGACTCTTCTCACACCAAATGATATGTCAAGCCTGGTAATAGTAACATATAACAACTTCCCTATCATTTCTCTATATTGTCTCTTGTCTACCTCCTCAGAATCATCATCATAGAGCCTCGCATTAGGATCCATTGGTGTAGTGGTTGGTCTACATGATCCTGTCATGCTTGTCTCAGATAGGAGGTCAGTAACATACTTCCTTTGTGTCATAACTATACCTTATTGATTTTGTGCAAACTCCAGGCCAAGGAAATCTTTAGTTGCTTGAATGCCCTATTCATCACTACCAGACACAACAATGTCATCAACATAAACCAAAACAATCACGATACCTCTCTGATTTCTCTTAACAAAAAGAGAATGATCTGCAGTGGATTTGATAATTCCCTTCTATTCAATCCACTCGGAGAGCTTCTGAAATCGAGCCCTCGAAATCTGCTTAAGGCCATATATAGCCTTATGAAGATGGCACACCATACTAGACTCCCCTCAGCAGCAAACCCTGGTGGCTGATGGATGTAAACCTCTTCCTATAGATCTCCGTACAAAAAGGCATTCTTGACATCTAATTGGAAGAGCGGTCAATCACGAACCACATCAACATCAATTAGAATATTCAACGTTGAGTGACGCACAACGGGAGAAAAAATATCCTGATAATCCACTCCATATGTTTGGGTGAACCCACGAGCAACCAATCTGGCCTTGTATCTGTCTACTGTACCATAATTTGCTGCCAACAACAGACGCACCTGGGGGAGCACGGACTACACTCCATGTACCTCGAGACTGTAAGGTTGCCATCTCTTCCTCCATGGTCAGATGCCATTGGCTGCTCTACAACGCCTCTTGATATGACCGTGGTCAAGGTTTTAAAAATTATGAGGCGGATCGAGGCATTTTCCTAGTACGCCTCGAGGCGTAAGCATCACTTGTGAAAGAAAATTTTCATAAAATATAATAATTAATCATAATTGCAATTTTCTAGTTCTAGAAATTAAATAGTTATGATTAGATACATAACTCCATGACATTTACATCATGGTTTAAACATCCAAGTTGTTATATAACTCTCTTTTTCTGAACTCTAAATCTGTAAGGAGTCAAGTAAATATGGATATGTAAGCACAATAATGGGCAACTCTCCCCAAAATTTGAAGTTTTGAATAAAATTTAACTAAAGTAACTAGATGTAACATAGCATTTTCAAAATTAGGTGAGATATGTATCTCATTCAATTGAGAAGGATAAGAGAGTAAGTAGTGAATATGTGATCACTTTTTACTTTACCATAAGGATTGGGGGATAAAATACTTGAATATTGCATGTTATGACCATCTTTGTTCATGCATGCTTTGATGTGTATTAATTTAGTCTCGATTGAATAGAATATGTAGAGATAGTTGTTTGTCGTTGGTGTTATTTATTATTTCAGTTTCTTTATGTACCTCTCATGTAATTTACCCAAGGGCTCTCTCCCTATATAAGAGACCCGAGGGCTCTATGGAATAAACATCGAAGTATTCTAACATGGTATCAGAGCCATGACCCTAACCTAGGGTTTCTCCACCGCCCCCCCCCCCCTCTAGGGTTTCGGCCCCCCCACCTCTCCTTCTAGGGTTTCGGACCCTTCTCTCCTCCCCAACGCCCACCTCCACCGCCGCGGGGCCTCCACACCGGCCTCTCTCCACCGCCGGGCCTCCCTAGCGGCCACCCCCACGCCGCTGGTCCAACCCTAACGCCGCCGGGCCCCTCCACCAGCCCCCCCACCTGCCGCCAGTCACAGCGGCACGCCCCCACCGCTGTCCAGCAGCCGCCGTCGCCTTTCCGAAGTCGTCTTCATCAAGTAGAGGCTCTCACAGCCTCTACTCGGTGTCGCGTTCTTCCTAGGACTCGCCGTTATGTTTGATTCAAGTGCATAATCGTCTACCTATGCACTTGAATCCTACAAGGTTTTGGTAGACAGTATTTTCTTGGTCTATCAGTAGTTGCTCTTCTCCGGCATCATGTCCGATCAGAAGTTAGATATGCCCGCCATAGGTGCCTTCAAAGGTTCGGCACCAATCGTCAAGATGGACGGGACGAACTACGAACTGTGGGCGATGCAGTTCCTCAGTCTCATGAAGTCGTGTGGTAAGAAACATATTCTTACCGAGGATGAACCGCCGGAGAAGACAGGAATCTATGTCTCATGGGAGGCGGATGATGCGTACGCCAAGGTGTGGCTCTCAGGTACGCTCACAATGGAGATAACGAATGATGTTCTTCACCAGCCCACCGCTAAGGCGATGTGGGATATTTTGGCTATGACGTACTCTCAGGTTCGTAATGAGACGAAGATGCTCCAGTTGCAGCATGACATATTTACCACGAAGCAGAATGGGAAGCCTCTTCATTCCCTGTACACGTCGCTTCGTGGCATGTTCGAGAAGCTCTACAGTACCATTCCGCTTACAGCCACGCCGGAACAGCAGAAGACGTTCCGCAACGCCACTATGGTGGGCGTATTACTCGCTGCCCTAGATCCGGAGTACGAGGCAGCACGCGCTCAGATACTGGCAGATGCCACTATCCCACCGATAGAAGTAGTATACAGGCGGCTCAGTCGTGTACCCGTTCCATCCAATACAGCGACTGCGACTCCGTCAGCAATGGCAGTCTCCAGGGGACGTGGTAGTTCGTCCTCGTTTCGTGGCAGGGGAAGTGGTGGACGTGGCCGTGGAGGCCGCATACGCTCTACGTGCTCCTATTGTCGCCGTACTGGTCATTCGGAGGATACATGCTATTCCAAGCATGGTTTTCCTCCTTCTGCACGAGTAGCTGATCATGTTCAGGGTCAACCCGCATCTACTTCAGATCACAGGTTCGAGGAGTTGGTGGCACGACTTCGGGATATCATGCCACAATCTTCTTCATCAGAGGGTGCAGATGTCTCTGATGTTGCGGCTTCGGCGTCAGCCAGTACATCGGCCTCAGCCAGTGCCTCAGGTAGTCCTTCAGCCCCATTTCATAGTCATGATCTCACAGGATGGATCGTCGACTCTGGAGCTACCCATCATCTTTGTCGTGAGCGAGATATTCTGCAGTCATACAGGGCTGTTCAGCCAGGTCGCTCTGTACTCATTGCGGATGGCACCCAGTCTCCTATCATCGGTCAGGGGGAGACAGCTTTGCTACCCTCTATGCACCTACAGAATGTGCTACATGCTCCAGAATTCTCGATGAACCTTTTATCTATTAGTCAGATTACACGTGATTTGCACTGTCGTGCTATTTTTGATCCATCGTCTGTTATTTTTCAGGACATACTGACGGGCAGGGTGATTGGCTGTGGTTCTGAGCACAATGGCCTTTATCGTCTCGTTCGTAACTCCTACGCTGGTGTCTCCTTGCATACCCAGGCCTCTGTTTCTCCGTACACCTGGCATCTTCGGTTCGGTCATCTACCGTTGCAGAAGATGCGTCATCTCCTGCCTCAGATATCTCCGAGTTCTTCTTTTCGATGTGATGCATGTCAGTTGGGGAAGCACCATCGGTCTAGCTTCCCCGGTCGTCAGAGTCGGAGCAGTAGCTCCCCGTTTGAATTATTTCATATAGATATTTGGGGTCCAAGTCGTGTCCCGGATCACCAGGGGCACAGGTTCTATCTAGTTGTGGTTGATGATTTTTCCAGAGTGTCGTGGACTTTTCTTCTCAAGAATAAATCTGAAGCAGGAAATGTTATTCAAAATCTAATTAATGAAGTTCTGAATGTTTTTTCATCTACTGTTAAGTATGTGCGTACTGACAATGCATTGGAGTTCTGCACTCGCTCTCTTGCCAGCTTTCTTTCATCTAAAGGCATTGTCCACCAAACCACATGTCCCTACACCTCTCAACAAAATGGAGTTGCCGAACGAAAACATCGACATTTCCTTGACATTGCTCGCACCTTACTTATTCAGAGTTGTGCTCCATTAACCTTTTGGGGTGATGCTATACTTACTGCGTGTTATTTGGTCAATCGAATGCCTACAACTATTCTTGGGGAAAAGTCTCCAATCTCTGTTCTCTTTCCGGACAGAGACTTGTTTACATTGACACCTCGGGTCTTTGGCACTGTCGCTTTTGTTCACCGCTTATCTCTGGGGCTTGATAAGCTATCCCCTAGGGCTATCAAGTGTGTTTTCGTGGGCTACTCCAGGACACAGAAGGGGTACCGCTGCTATGATCCTGTCCATAACAAATACTATGTGAGTGCAGATGTTACATTCTTCGAACCTGTCATGTACTTCTCCCCTGCAGGTGACAGATTGGTCTCCTCCACATCATCAGACTCCCAAGTCTATGTTCCACTACCTCCAAGCCTGGGTCCGTCCTCTACTCCAGCGTCTCAAATAACACCACCACCACCAACCCCTCCACCACCACCACCACCCCCAGTTGTTCCTTTCCCTAAGTTCTACACGAGACGCACGGTCCCAGCTCAAGCTACATCTCAACCATCCAGCACGCCTCAGGTATGTTCTGACATTAATGATGGGTTAAATAATGCACATGTGCAGGAGCTTGTACCACAGGAGGAGGACCAACCGGTCAGCACTGTTTTGGATGACTTGGACCAGCCTATTGCTCATAGGAAACAGCGAAGACAGTGTGTCTCATATCCCCTAGCCTCTCATGTTTCCTTTCATCGTCTCACTGGGGATTTCCGGAAGTTTGCCGCTGCTGTATCGTCAGTTGAGATACCACGGACATATCAGGATGCCATGAAGACTGAATGCTGGCGTTTAGCAATGGATGAGGAGATGCGTGCCTTACAATCCAGAGGGACTTGGTCTCTAGTCCCTCTTCCTCCAGGTGCGTCTGTGGTGAGCTGCAAGTGGGTTTTTACAGTTAAATATCATGCAGATGGTCGTCTTGACAGATACAAGGCCAGGCTTGTAGCACGAGGGTTTACACAGACATATGGGGTAGATTACCTGGACACGTTTTCCCCAGTGGCGAGACATTCTACCCTTCGCATTCTTCTATCGGTTGTTGTGGTACGTGGCTGGCCCATATTCCAGCTTGATGTTAAGAATGCTTTCTTGTATGGTGATCTACAGGAGGAAGTCTACATGCAGCAGCCACCTGGGTTTGCTGCTGAGGGGGAGACTCAGAAGGTATGCAGACTTCATAAGGCTATTTATGGCCTTAAGCAGAGTCCTCGTGCATGGTTCCAGAAGCTCTCCCAGCTTATTGAACAACAAGGCTTCAGAAGATCAAATGCGGATCACTCACTGTTCGTCCGGAAGACTCCTAGAGGTACCATCGTTGTTATGGTATATGTTGATGACATATTGGTTACTGGAGATGATGCACAAGGGGTTGAGATAACCAAGTCTATGCTGGGCAGCCAATTCATTACAAAGGATCTAGGCACTATACGGTATTTTCTGGGGATAGAGTTTGCAAGAAATGCACAAGGAATGGTGATGACTCAAAGAAAATATGTCACAGATTTGCTGGCTGAAACAGGAATGACTGAATGCAGACCTTCAAGTACACCGATGGATCCGAGTATGAAGCTGTACGATGATGACACTGAGGAGGTGGACAAGAGAAGGTACAGAGAAATGGTGGGCAAGCTCTTATACATCACTATAACTCGACCGGATATTGCACTTGCAGTAAACCGGGTGAGTCAATTTGTGGAGCAGCCAAGGCAAGTACATATGGATGCATTGTACATGATATTGAGATATCTGAAGTCTTCACCAGGCACAGGGTTGCTGTTCAAGAAAGGCACGGATTTGTCGATTTCAGCCTGCGCAGATGCGGATTATGCGGGATGTCCACGGGATCGTAAGTCTACTTCTGGGTTTGCTATCTTCATAGGAAGCTCCTTAGTCTCCTGGAAAAGCAAGAAGCAGACTGTTGTGGCGAGATCAAGTGCCAAATCCGAGTACAGGGCCATGGCACAGGCAAGCACTGAAATGATGTGGGTTAAAGCAGTCCTAGAAGATTTGAATGTTGAAGTTCCGTTGCCTATGAACCTGCAATGTGACAATCAGGCAGCGTTATTCATTGCCAACAATCCAGCCTTCCATGAGAGAACAAAACACATAGAGGTGGATTGCCATTACACTAGGGACATGATTCAGAAGGGCTTCATCTCCACATCTCACGTCAGCTCAGAGGACCAGACAGCAGATATATTCACAAAGCCATTGCTCCGAGGACCTTTTCAGAGATGTTCTTCCAAGCTGAGCATGATAGATATCTATGCTCCATCTTGAGGGGGAGTGTAGAGATAGTTGTTTGTCGTTGGTGTTATTTATTATTTCAGTTTCTTTATGTACCTCTCATGTAATTTACCCAAGGGCTCTCTCCCTATATAAGAGACCCGAGGGCTCTATGGAATAAACATCGAAGTATTCTAACAGAATAAAAGATGAGGCATGTTTACAAAAATAGACTTTTCGGAATTTTGGTCAAAGTAGGGACTTGCATCCAAACATTTTAATAAAGAAAGCATTTACGCTTGATTCAAACTAAAGAGTAAAGCCATTGGATTTAAACACTCAAGACTCAATTTTTCATTCATGTTGATTTATAAAGATCATACATAACAAAGTAAAAAAAAGCTTAATATGTTAATAAATTAAAAAAATGTATTTCAGTGAATCATGAGCTTAAAGACTTGAAAATACTTGTCTACGAAAGATAAAAAGCTCACAATCAAAAAGAAAAGAAAAAATATTGCAGAAAAAGTTAAAAACAATCCATATATGAGGCCACGCCTCGAGACGCGCCTCATTAGCCTCAAGGCGCACGCCTCATTTAGGCCGCATGAGGCTATAGCCTCGATGCGTTTTTTTTCTTTGAAAAGCGCCTCGAGGTGTACGCCTCAGCGCCTCAAGGTACGTTTTTAAAAACAATGACTGTGATATCTTCACAGCAGACATCCCATAACAAACCTCTGAAAATCCTTGGAAAGATGCCCTGGAGACATGAGAACCAATAGGATGCATAGTGCAAGCTCGCTTCTGCCTCAATAGAGCAATAGGTACATCTTGGTTCTCAGTATTGGCAGAAGAAGTATCCTCTAGGATTTCATGCTCCTCAAGCTGCATATGCAAATCACTAGTGCCATTAGAAGAACTCAAATGCTCATAACATACCTTGGATGCGTTGGATGATTGAGGAGGCACATGAGCATGGGGTTGACGTTGGTAAACATGAGGGTAGAAAGTAGGTGGTCGTGGAGGTGGTCGTGGAGGAGGTGGCGTCGAAGGTGGTGTAGAGTGTTGTGGCAATGATGGTGTAGTGGAGATCAGAGATAGAGACATATAGACCTCTTCTCCATCCTCTGAAGGAATAAGCTTGTCACATGTGGCAGAGAAGTACATAATGGACTCAAATAAAGTGACATCAGCACTAACATAGTACCATCGCCAAACATGATCAAAACAGCGATATCCCTTATGGGTCTTGGAGTATCCAACAAACACACATTTGACAGCTCCGGGAGAGAGCTTGTCAAGATCAGGAGATATTTGATGAACAAAAGCCATTGAACCGAACACACGAGGCGTAAGTGAGAAAAGATCCGTCTCGAGAAATGCAGTCAAGAACAGGATCTTCTCTCCCAGAATAGAGGAAGGCATACGATTTACCAAATAACAAGCAGTAAGAACCGCATCCCCCCAATACGAACGAGGAGCATAACTCTGAATCAAAAGAGTCCTGGTAACATCTAAAAGATGAACTTCTCGGATCAACGGTTGGAGGAATTCATGGGCTTGCTTGAAGCTCTTAGGGACGCAACCGGTCCCTCGTCGGGGCGTGATCGTTGGGTTTGGTGCGACAAGGATTTCACGGTCCGCGTGGCGTACATAGCGATCTCCAGGCCACCGCCCTCCCTCTCGGTTGATTTGGTCCGGGACTTCGCCTTCCTTTGGGGGATGCGACTTCCCGGGAAAATTGGTTTCTTTCTGTGGCTATTCAGGCGATAGTGGTTGATGACGTGTGATAGATGTTCCAGGCTGCTTGGGGTGGTCTCTGACAGATGCCTCATTTGCGATGCGGAGATTGAGTCGGGGGAGCACCTTTTCTTCATGCAGTGGGGTGGCACCCCTTTGTGACGACCCGTCCCTGAGGTGGGTCGACATCTCGGACGTGGGAGCTTTTTGCGGCGGTTTGGTGGCGGCTGGCCAGCGTGCGAGGCGGGACTTGTTGCGGCTGCTGGCTACGGTTTGGGCTATATGGCTGGCCAGGAACGCAATACTGTTCTCGGGGCAAAGGTTCTGTTTGGAAAATGTAAAACAACAGGTGTCGAGCTTATTAAGTTCCTGGATTGTTTAGCGTTTTTGTCTTGTACTTCCTCTTAGCTTTCCTTCTATCAATAAAATCTTGGGGTGAACACCATTGAGTGTCTCTCCCTTTCTTGGCTTCAAAAAAACATCTAAAAGATGACGGTGCTTTCGCTCAGATACCCCATTCTGATGGGAAGTATGAAAACACGATGTCTGATGCACAATACCATGAGACTTAAGAAACTTGGAAAGTTGAGTAATGCAAAATCCTAGTGCATTATCAGAACATATAAACTTGACTTTTGCAGACTAATGTTCTTTATTTCAATAATAAATGATTGAATAACATAACCAACATCATACTTGTTTTTGAGAAGAAAGACCCAAGACAATCTCGAAAACTCATCAACAGTAACCAGACAAAACCTATGTCCCTGGTGATCTAGGACATGACTAGGACCCCAAATATCGAAATGAATCAACTCAAAGAAAGCATGACCACTCCGACCCTGATGTCTCTAAAATGTGGACCGATGATGCTTCCCATGCTGGTAGGCCTCGCACTGAAAGGTAGAGCGAGGAGAAATCTTTAGAAGAACATGATACATCTTTTGCAGAGGAAAATGACCAAACAGAAGATGTCATATGTTGGGAGAAACAGATCCAGCGCGAAGAGACGAGACACCAACATAAGGAGATTGCATCAATATGTAGATGCCCCCTTGCTCACGGCCAGATCCAATCGCCCTGCCCTTGAGAATATCCTGAAACATAAGAGCAGATTGATCAAATATGGCACGACAGTGTAAATCCTTAGTGATTTGACTAATTAATAGTAAATTCATAGAAAATACAGTAGCGTAAAGAACATTCTGCAGTCGCATTGCAGGAGTCAATTGCACCTCCCCCTGACCAGTAATGGGAGAATATGTCTCATCTGCTATCACAACAGATCGTCCTTGTTGAGACGAGCGAAAATCACTAAACTGACTTCTGTCACCACAAAGATGATGAGATCATGAATCCATGATCCATTCTGACAGGGCTGCCCTATATCAACTAGTAAAAGCATATGATGTAACTCACGTGGATGTTGATGCTGAGGCAGCTACCTCTGAGGATCCTGAAGGAGAGCTGGTAATCCCAAAGGTAGGCATAATCTCTCTGAGCCTTTCCACAAGATCATCAAACCTCTTATCAACGACATGTGAAGAACCCACAGTCTGTTGAGTCTGCTCTGCAACACGAGCTGAAGCTGGAAACCCATGCTTGGAATAGCATGTTTCCTCCGAGTGACCCTGTCGGTGATAGTAAGTGCATGGCTATCGATGAGGTCGACTATCCCCTCCTCTGCCACGACCACCTCATCCTCGAAATGGTGTAGACCCCCCTACCGCGAGATGTTGCCATGGTTGAGGACGTCTGAGATAGTTGGGAACCACCAGGAGATATGGAGAGCCTACTTAGCCTACGATATGCCTCCTCTATAAGAGGTATGGTGGCATCAGTAAGAATCTGTGTTCTAGCTGCATTATACTCGGGATCAGGGGTTGCTAGAAAAACTCTCGTCATCATTGATTTCCTATATGCCTTAAGTTGTTCTGGTGTGGCAGTCAAGAGAATGTAACCATGTAACTTCTCAAACATACCCCTCAGAGAAGTGTAGAGGGTATGAAGACAACGACCATTCTGCTTCGTGGTAAAGATGTCGTGTTGAAGTTGCAGAATCATCGACTCGTTCTTTGCCGGAGTATATGTCGCAGCGAGAATATCCCACATAGCCTTTGTAGTGGGCTGACTTAGAATGACATTGAATATCTCCGTGGATACTGTGCTAAATAGCCAACCACATGCATATGCATTATATGCCTCCCATAAGACATTAACCCATGTCTTATTAACAGGTTCCTTTTATATGAGGATATGCTTCTTGCTGTTACATTGCATCAAGCTCATGAACTGCATGGCCCACAATTCATAGTTCATTCCATCCATCTTCGCAATGGGTGTTGGACCTTTGAAGGCACCCAAGGATGGAATATCTGCTTTGTTGTCTGACATGATGACAATAATCTCTGAAGACTGGAATTGCGACTAGACGAACAATTTCTACACAGACATATAGGAAGATGGTTGTGGACAAGGTTTTAAAAAACGTGAGACATATCGAGGTGTTTTCCTAGTGTTTCCTCGAGGCATAAGCCTCGAGGCGTGTCGAAGCGTAAGCCTCACTCATTAAAGAAATTTTTTCATAAAACATAATAATTAATCATAATTACAATGTTCTAGTTCTAGAAATTAAATAGTTATGATTAAATACATAACTCCATGACATTTCAATGCTAATATCATGGTTTGAACATCCAAGTTGTTATATAACTCTCTTTTTTTGACTCTAAATCTGTAAGGAGTCAAGTAAATATGGATATGTAAGCACAATAATGGGTAACTCTCTGCAAAATTTAAAGTTTTGAATAAAATTTAACTAAACGGACTAGGTGTAACATACCATTTTCAAAATTAGGAGAGATATGTATGTTATTCAATTGAGAAGGATAAAAGAGTAAACAATGAATATGTGATCACTTTTTACTTTACCATATGGATTTGGGGATAAAATACTTGAATATTGCATGTTATGACCATCTTTGTTCATAAATTCTTTGATGTGTATTAATTTAGTCACGTTTGAATAGAAGAAAAGATGAGACATGTTTACGAAAATATACTCCTCAAAATTTAGGTCAAAGTAGGGGACTTGCATCCAAACATTTTAATAAAGAAAACATTTATGCTTGATTCATACTAAAGAGTAGAGGCATTAGATTTAAGGACTCAAGAGTCAATTTTTTGTTCATGTTGATTTATAAAGATCATAAATAACAAAGTAAAAATAAGCTTAATATGTTAATAAATTAAAAATTGTATTTCAATGAATCATGAGCTTGAAGACTTGAAAATACTTGTCTACGAAAGATGAAAAGCTCACAATCAAAAAGAAAAGAAAAAATATTGCAGAAAAAAAAATAAAAAAAACAGCCTCTATAAGAGGCAGTGCCTAGAAACACGCCTCAATGAGGCTGCGCGAGGCTATAGCCTCGAGGAGTTTTTCCTTGAAAAACGCCTCGAGGCGTACGCCTCAACGCCTCGAGGCACGTTTTTAAAAACAATGGTTATGGGTGTAGACTCATATCACAACCACTTCCATTCTTCAAGGATTCCTTGTAGGTCGCAAAGGCATGAGCATCACATAAGGACGTGCAGGGATGTGCGACTGTGCGCGGGACTGCGCAAGATGCAGGCTGCGTGCGGGACTGCATGAGCGCAAGAGGTACGGCTCATGCTCGTGACTTCTCAAGAAGAGCACAGGAGCGCATGAGGTGCAGGACTACGTGCAAGAGGCGTTGCACGCGTGATGCGCTAACACGAAGCAGCGCACGGTCAGGGGTGCGCGTTGCGTACGTGACGCGAGAGGGTAGTGCGCGGCTGAAGGCGTCAGCGACTGGAGGCGATGCGCGGCGCACACGTGAGGGTTTTTGGTGGGGTACGGTTTTAGGGCACAGGCTCCGGTCTAGGACTGTCGCTCTGATACCATGTGGAATGAGAAAATGAAAAGTTGCATTCCATCTAACCCTAGAGATCTCTTATATAGGAGAAAAGCTTATGGGTAAATTACATAAACAAGACTAGAGAAATAAACAATGTGAATAAAGAGTACAAGATATAAGAATCTCAACAGTAGCATCGCCTTGTTCATAGTTTGTTGGTGAGTCATACCAAGACCCACCTCTCCTTTAGGAAGAGTAACCATCTCCCACTTAAGCAGATGAATACCTAAGTTGTTTGCCCTGAGCTTCCCAAGAAAAATATGTGCACGATCATCTCAAGACGTGGATGAATCCGAACTGAAAGAGGATGAAAAGACCTGAAAAATATTGGGATTGCCGCAAATACGACCTTCAGGAGAACCAGTTTGCCACCTCTAGAGAGGATTGCGGCCTTCCATCCAAACATTTTTTTCTCCATCTTTTCAATAATGGGTAGCCAATCTCCATAACTAAGCTCGCTACAGGTCAAGGGTAGGCATAGGTATCTGATTGGAGATGAACCACATTCCGCCCCCAAGTCCTCAACCGAAGCTAACGCCTCCTCATCTTACATGCCAAAGAGGACAATTGAAGACTTGTTATGGTTGAGATTCAAATTAGAAAGCTCCCCTAAGATCTCCGGAGTGATGTCATCCCCTTTACCTCAATACGACCTCCTTTAATAAACAATATCATGTTGTTAGTTTACTGGAGCAAAGGAATAGAGATGTCATTGCAAGTGTACCTCGATGTCATACCCTGAATTGTGACTTGCCCCACCATGCCTGCAAGCACATCTGCTATAATAACAAAGAGCATAGGTGCCAAGGGGCAAACTTGTCTTGCTCTTTTCTGGGGTTGAAAGAAACCTCCTTCAAGACGACCATTAACCAGAACAGAATATGATGCCGCAATAACACATCTCTTCATCCAACATATCTAGAGTGGGGAAATCTCTTCTTGTTAGTGTTCCCCAAAGGAAATACCAATCGATATTATCGTACACCTTTGAAAAATCCACTTTCCAAAGGAGTGGATTTTTCAAATCAACAATAATCTCTGTAGCCGTAGCTTAATTGTCACTCATTTATCTTCCTGCTATGAACGCAGATTGAACATGCGAAATTGAATCTGTTAGCCAAAAATTTAGCAAGTATCTGGTAAATTGCATTAGATAGTGCAATCGGTCTGAATTCATCAACCCCTCTGAGACCTCCTTCTTTAGAATAAGGAGTAGAGCATTGTTACACGTTCAAAACCACCATTGCCACTTGTAAACTCCTCTCCCATCGCCAAAATATCTTTTCTCGCCAAAATATCTTTTTCCCACTAAAATCCAAAACTCACAGTAAAAGGCAACGAGGAAGTCATCAAGGCCAAGTGCTCCATCATCGTTCAAGTTCCATATCGTCGCTTGGATCTCCTCTAAAGTGATACTATGAATAAGGCACCCGACATGTTGCTCGGATATAGATAGTGCCCAAGGCTCAATCATCTCCATTGACAGCAAGATCTAGGAGAAAAGTCTCTGAAATAGTCGACAAATGTGGCACCTATATCGCGATCATCATCAATCAACCTCCCATTCACTACAATAGACTATTTGCCTTGATTGTATCGTCTCCTTCCACTTACCACACGATGGAAAAACTTCGTATTTACATCGTCCTCCATGGAGCAAGGTTTGCCTTAATTTTTGCCTCCATTCGATCACACTTTGTTTGTCCTCTTGGGTGATAGATTCTGCAAGCTGACCCTATCATTCAATTCCACCTACGAGAGATTCGTGTTGTCTTCTAATTTGACCAATTTGTACACCTCCCAATCTGCTTCCGTTTTCAGAGCTCTTCCCAGTTCTCGAACCTCCTTGTATTTACAGAGTCTAGTACGAAAGGAAATTAGCCTCTAAGCTAATTGCACAATTGAATTGCCTGAGGCCACATACCAGTGATCAGAAACCATCTCTTAAAAATCTTCTTCTAGAAGCATTGACCTCTCAAATCTGAAAAATATATTACAGCGTGTACTCGATGCCAGAGTCCCAAATTTGTGGACTATGATCTAATTTGGACCACGACATGGAAGAGAACGAAGACAGAGGAAAATTGTCAAGAAGCC
This sequence comes from Ottelia alismoides, assembly GCA_037367405.1. NCBI lineage: Eukaryota > Viridiplantae > Streptophyta > Magnoliopsida > Alismatales > Hydrocharitaceae > Ottelia > Ottelia alismoides. Next base: position 349,097 of record JAZKJV010000005.1, read on the forward strand.
TGAGTTATGCCAAGTGAACCTTGTGTCTGTAACATAAATGACCTTCAATTGTAAGTCGTCAATCATCTCCGCAAACTTCAGATATCTAGGATCTTGGCCACGATGCAAACGGGGACTATTAGACGAGAGAAGAGTTACATTAAAATCTCCTCTCGCCAACCAAGCAATTTCCGAAAAGAGAGATTTAATATCACGGATTTCAGACCACAAATCTGGCCTCATCGTCGATGAGGTAGACCCATAAACACATGAAACCAACACAAGATATCTTGATTGAGTCACCCGAGGAACCATTGATTGAACATGCCTACCCTTGTGTTCTGCAGTAAAGTCAAAGATTGGTTAATTCTAGGGGCAGGGATAGGAAGCTTCTTCTTGATCCGATTGCAAGACTGTGGAGCATTTGGCTAGGGCGAAATGAGGCCATCTTTAAGGCTCAGCGATTCTACAGGGAGAACATTTCTTTGCGGGCTAAGCGTCTTCTGGAGGATTGGACTCAGGCGTAGGCCATTGTGGTTGTTTGGGGGATTCTTTTTTGGTGGATACCTTTGCGGGTAGTCCTTTCTGTTATTTTTCACAACTCTCTCTGTAAGTTCTGTTTCCTTTTTATTTTCATATATAATATAATGGGGTGAACACCGTCGAGTGCTTCCCCCTCTTTTGAGCTTCAAAAAAAGTCAAAGATTGTGCGCTTCCATGCAATTATATTCCCCCCTGAATTACCGACATCAAGAGCTTTAAAATCTGAGAGTGTACATGTCCCCCATGGATTTCCTGATCACTTATGTGCATGTTACGAGCTTTGAGTCTTGTCGTACAACAATCACACTTTCTCTTTTATAGCAATGCCCCAATTGGCCATATCTTTTTCATGTCACCCAGACCCCTTACATTCTAAGTCAAGAGCTTCATTTAGGAACATGGACTCTCGATAGTGCTACAGCTACAACTCCAGCCATACTAACTGTTAACGCATAGTTTAGTCTTCTGTGTGTCTCTCTGTTATTTTTTTTTCAGTTGTATGCTTTATGTAATTTACCCATAGGCTACTCTCCTATATAAGAGAGCGTAGGGCTTATGGAATAAACAACTCATTTTATTTTTCCCACATGGTATCAGAGCCAGGCTCCGATCCTGGGACATGTGGGTTATGGGCCCACAGATCCTGGGATCTATGTCATTGTAGACAAATCTCATCTTCAGTCAATCGCTCTAGTCTTCAGTTTCCAGTATGTTAGAGAGCAAGGCGGATATCCCATCCATTGGCACCTTTCGTGGTCCAGCGCCTATTGTCAAAGATGGACGGTACAAACTATGAACTGTGGGCGATGCAGTTCATGAGCATGATGAAGTCAACGGGTAAGAAGCATATTCTTACTGAACCAGAACCTGTTGAGAAGACTGGAGCCAACGCCTCTTGGGAGGTTGATGACGCATACGCCAAGGTTTGGCTATCTGGTACGTTGGCAATTGAGATTGCCAATGACATTCTACATCAACCCACGGCCAAGGATACGTGGGACATTCTGGCGGCAACATATTCGCAGGCGAAGAACGAGACAAAGATTCTGCAACTCCAGCATGATATATTCACTATAGAGCAGAATGGTTGTCCTCTACATTCACTCTACACATCCCTGAGAGGGATGTTCGAGAAGCTCTACAGCTTCATGCCTCTTACAACCACGCCAGAACAGCAGAAGACATATCGAAATGCGACTATGGTGGGTGTGTTCCTTGCTGCACTTGATCAGAGTATGAGGCGGCACGATCCCAGATCTTGGCCGACTCTACTATTCCTCCCATGGAGGAAGCCTTCTATAGACTGAGAAGGATCACCATTCCTTCCACGACCATGAATCAGAATACTTCAGCCATGGCCGCCAACAGGGGTCGCGGATTTCATCATCAGACCCGTGGACGTGGACCTCGTGGCAGAGGAGGCCGCACTCGGCCTACATGTACTTACTGTCATCGCGTTGGACATAATGAAGACACATGCTACTCGAAGCATGGATTTCCCGCATCTGCACGAGTCGCTGAGCAGATAGAGCCTCCATTTGCTGCTACTTTGGATCAGTGGTTCGATGATCTAGTTGCCCGTCTAAGGGGCATTATTCCCCCATCTGGCCCAGTACCTACTACTGAGAGTCAACCTGATGCTGTTGCTTCTGCTTCTGCGTCTACCAGTGCTTCAGGTAGCATACTTGCATTTACCAGTAGTAGATCAGATACATTACCATGGATTATGGACTGGGGCGCTACACATCATCTATGTGGCGTTCAGAGTTTACTTACAGGATATTCTCATATTCCTCCAGGCCGAACAGTGGTCATTGCCAATGGTACACATTCTCCCATTGCTGGTCGGGGGAGATTAGACTGACATCTTCTATGCAGCTCAAGAATGTGCTACATGCACCTGACTTTTCAATGAATTTGTTGTCAATCAGTCAGATTACGAAGGATTTACAATGTCGGGCAATTTTTTATCCATCTCTTATTTTTCAGGACATCCGTACGGGCAACGTGATTGGTCGTGGCTATGAGCAAGGAGGCTCTACCGCCTAAATCAAACTCCATTCGATGGAATCTCATCCCTTCCCACTGGACCAGTATCTCCTTTGCTGTGGCATCTGCGCTTTGGGCATCTACCGCTTCAAAAGTTGCGTCGTGTGTTACCCCAGGGTCTTCCTCACACATCTATCCAATGTGAGGCTTGTCAGTTGGGAAAGCATCACAGGTCTACCTTTCCCAGTCGTCCAGGTCGGAGTAGTACCTCCAAGTTTGAGTTATTTCATATTGATATTTGGGGTCCGAGTCGTGTACCTGATCATCAGGGACACAGGTTTTATATAGTTATTGTGGATGACTTCTCTCGTGTGTCATGGGTATTTTTGATGAAAAATAAATCTGAAGCAGACGATATTATTATCCATTTTCTGAATGAAATTCAAAATGTATTTTCTACATCCGTGAAGTTTGTAAGAAGTGATAATGCCCTAGAACTGTGCACTCATGTCCTAGCCAACTACTACTCCTCAAAAGGGATTATACATCAAACATCATGTGCTTATACCTCTCAACAAAATGGGATTGCTAAAAGAAAACATCGCCACCTACTAGATGTCACAAGATCACTTCTTATACAGAGTCATGTTCCTTATTCTTACTGGGGTGACGCGGTTCTCACTGCATGTTACCTAATTAACCGTATGCCGTCATCAGTCTTGGATGAACAGATTCCCTTTTCCATTATCTATCCTGGGAAGGATCTGTTTTCCCTTACTCCCCGTGTGTTTGGTTCAGTAGCCTTTGTCCACCAGTTGTCTCCTGGTACTGACAAGCTCTCTCCTAGGGCTGTCAAGTGTGTATTTGTTGGGTACTTCAGAACTCAAAAGGGGTACAAGTGTTTTGATCCTCTGCGTAGGCAGTATATGGTCAGTGCAGATGTTACATTTTTTGAATCCGTAATGTATTTTTCATCCTCAGGTGATCAGCAGCTACCTCCACTAACTACCGATGCCATATACATGACACCACCACCTCCAGCACCGTCACCATCATCACCACCACAAATCCCCGTCTCACCACTACCGTTCCACTATACCTGCAGGCCTCCTCCAGCTCATGGTCATGGCTCATCTCCTAGCTTGCCTATGGTATATACTGAAGATACTTCTCTTGATGGATCTAATGATATTTCTGAGGAGGATATGTTGCAGGGGCCAAATGAGGACACAGCTGATTTAGATGTTCCTATTGCCATACGCAAATCGAAGAGGAGTTGTGTTACATATCCATTGGCAGCTTCTGTGTCATTTGAGCGACTATCTGGGGATTTCAGGAACTTTGTGGTGGCCTTGTCAACTGTAGATATTCCAAGGACTTATCAAGATGCTCTGCAGGACAGTAGATGGTGTCTAGCAATGGAGGAGGAAATGGCGGCACTTCAATCTAGGGGAACTTGGAGTCTAGTTCCTATACCTCCAGATGTCTCCCCGGTGAGCTGCAAATGGGTGTTTACAGTGAAGCAAAATGCAGATGGCAGTATTGACAGATACAAGGCCCGCCTTGTTGCACGCGGTTTTACACAGACATACGGGGTGGATTACCTTGATACATTTTCGCCAGTAGCCCGCCATTCCACTCTCCGGATCTTGCTGTCAGTCGCAGTCAATCGAGAGTGGCCGTTATATCAGTTGGATGTGAAGAACGCGTTTTTATATGGAGACCTACAGGAGGTAGTCTATATGCAACAGCCACCAGGTTTTGCTGTTGAGGGGGAGTGTTCCAAGGTGTGCAGACTTCATAAGGGTATTTATGGCCTTAAGCAGAGCCCCAGAGCATGGTTTCAGAAGCTCTCAGACCTCTTTGGAAAACAGGGATACAAACGCTCCAATGTTGATCATTCCTTGTTTGTACAGAGGACCCCAAGAGGTATTATTGCAATTATGGTTTACGTAGATGACATCTTAATTACAGGAGATGATGAGCAAGGTATAAAGCAGGCGAAAGAAAAGTTGGGGAGCGAATTTGTCACTAAGGACCTTGGAGTTCTTAGATATTTTCTGGGGCTGGAATTTGCTAGAAATCCATATGGATTAGTAATGTCGCAGAGGAAATATGTTACAGACCTGTTGAGCGAAACAGGTATGCTTGGGTGTCGGCCTGCTACGACACCAATGGACCCCAGCATGAAGCTCTATGATGATGACACAAAGGAGTTGGACAGGAGAAGATACAGAGAACTGGTAGGCAAACTGTTGTATGTCATGATCACTAGGCCCGATATATCCTTTGCAGTGAGTCGTGTGAGCCAGTTCATGGAGCAACCATGCCAGGTTCATATGGATGCCATACATATGATACTTAGATACCTCAAATCATCTCCAGGTGCAGGTTTACTATTCAAGAAGGGAAAGGGGATTTCTATCTCAGCATGTGCGGATGCAAACTACGCAGGTTGCCCCAAGGACAGGAAGTCCACCTCGGGGTTTGCAGTCTATGTTGGAGATTCTCTAATCTCATGGAGGAGCAAGAAACAGACGGTGGTAGCCAGATCTAGTGCTGGATCCGAATATAGGGCTATGGCCCAGGCTAGCACAGAGATGATGTGGGTGAAGGTTGTACTTACAGAGCTACGTCTAGATGTACCACTTCCTATGAACTTGGAATGTGATAATCAGGCAGCCTTGTTCATTGCAAACAACCCAGCATTCCATGAGCGGACCAAGCATATTGAGGTTGACTGTCACTTCATACGTGGCATGATTCAGAAGGGGTTCATTACTGCATCTCATGTCACCTCAGAGAATCAAACTGTCGATATATTCACCAAGGTATTAATACGAGGCCCATTCCAGAAGTGCGCGTCCAAGCTGAGCATGATCGATATCTATGCTCCATCTTGAGGGGGAGTATTAACGCATATTTTAGTCTTCTGTGTGTCTCTCTGTTATTTTTTATTTTCAGCTGTATGCTTTATGTAATTTACCCATAGGCTACTCTCCTATATAAGAGAGCCTAGGGCTTATGGAATAAACAACTCATTTTATTTTTCCCAACACTAACAATTTGGCTTTTTTTCATCTGAGATTGGATGAATCGACTGGATCTTGTCCCTCTTTTTGTTGAGATAACACTTGGATCTTCCTTAGTTAGCCTCGACCCTCGAGGGGGAACCTGATGACAAAGGAGGGAGTGTTTTTACTAATTGAAGGAGCCGCATGTGCAGAAGAGGAGAGAATTGGCTTTGCAGGGCACCCATTCACCACCTCTCACAGTGACTTCACCATCACTAAAAGGGCCCAAATCCACGGCTTAACGCTACTCAACGAGGACACCTCCCCCCTTTTCACCAACTGCAGGCTCTTAGAAAACCTTGTTATCATCTAATTGTTGTTGGTGAGCATCTTGTTCGTCACTTTGGGACCAGCAAAGCATCTAGCGAAGGGATTCCTTTAGGAAGGAAGCCAAAGGAAGTCGATGATAGATCTTCAATAAATGGTTGATACAGAATTCCGCTAACACCATGTGAAGTTGGTCGAAAACTCCACCGCTCAAAGGTCCTGGTCGGATCATTAATCACGAATCCCAAAATGGCCCGACGAAGCTCCATGAGACTCAAGGGGCTATTCGGATTCGAGATCCGAATACCCAAGAAAATGAGGCGAACACTATCTCCAGCAAAGACCTGAACCCCAAAATAGACGCCTCACCTTGCAAATCGGTCTAGAGTTGCACCACTAAAGGAGATTTGGGATCCAACAAAAGGTAAGTTTTCAAATTTTCTCTTCTTCTCTAATATAGATCAGGGCTTTCCTGATACGTCTCCGTGTAATCCTCCCAAATCTCCTCGAGATTAATCTCCTCCACAATCTTCTCATGATTCTTCATCAACGGTGGGCCAATCCTCTTTGCTGGGGACTTCTTCTCTGACGAGTGTGTTGTCGGCTCCATCGACCGAGATGACGTTGCAGCTACATATCAGAGCTCTGGTGGGATATGCATCACCCTCACCATAATAGGGGAATATGCACACCCAACAAACAAAGCGCATGCCTAGTTGGTCGGCAACACCTCCCTACCCTCAATCACCGCAATGGTGACTCGGTGATCTTCCCTCGATAAACACCCATTCAACAACACCTTCAAAACAACTCCGAGCTCCCACAACAACAAGTTTGGCGTATTGATTGTGTGGTAAAGAAGAGGGACCTCGAAAATGTGTACCACATGTAGAGATGTGTAAGGAGCTTCCCCTTCTAAAAACCGCAGTCCTTCTCCAATGAACGTTGGGTTGAATCAATGACAAGTGCAGTTCTGCATTCCTCCTTGAAAGCCCCCTAGCACAACAAGTCCTCTCATCCAGCAAGAGAATGTCCCCACGAAGCCCACACTTAAGATTTGAGGAACCTCCTTAATTGAAGCCGACTCCCAAACTCCCTTAAACCAACGTTTAATCAAAAAAGTGTCTTTTTTTTCACCGAACCAATATTTTCAAAGCATAAAACCTCTGCATAGGTGAGAGAAACACGCACCACAGAGGAATCATGGCCACATGTACAGGTTTTGTCTTAAGCCATGGTTGAACAACCTTGTGCACAACTATGCGAGCCGTAGTTGAACACGAAGACTACTGATGCACCACGTCATTGGAAACCAAATAGCGAGGCCTCCACGAATAGGATGGAGCTCAAAAGCCGTAGATGCCGCATCGATACCATCGGTGACCTTGCTTTCGATGAGACAAATGACCAATCCCCCTCCCTCTCTTCTTCATGTTTATATTCCCTTTGATCCTCATGAGTCTTCTCGTAGGTATCCCATGAACTCCCAAGCCCCCCGTGTCGACGACCTTCCTCTAGAGTGCCTCCACTTCGTGCATTTGCCACCGCAGTCGAGCCCGCTTCCTCTTCTCTCCCTTTATTAATCCACTTCACATGTAAGTCCTTAAAATTCCAGATGTCATGAGCATGCTTCCTCAATTTTATTATGGTGGTGCTCCATGTACAATCTTTCTTTGCACTTTGTATTGTATTATTTGATGTTGTTAGCTTCTATTCTTTCGTTTATGGATATATAGGTCAGGAATTCAGCTATCCGCACTCTTTTTCAAATTATGGGAAGTCATGGTCATAAACTTTCTGAAAGCATGTGGGAAGATTGTCTTTGGAATTATGCTTTCCCCATTCTCAATCATGTTAGTCATATGGTGAGTTCTAAAACTGAATTTCTTCAAAGAAATTGGCAATTTGCAATTACTGATGGATAGCTTTGCCTGAAGTTTCAATATCATTTCATCGTTTTCTAGGCTGCAACATCTTCCAAAGATGAATGGCAAGGGAAAGAACTAGGTATAAGAGGAGGAAAAGCTGTCCATATGCTTATACATCACAGGTTTGCAAAAGATTCAATTGATCATGTGTTTATTAGGAGTGTTGTCCACTTATGACTGCTTGGTTATAAAGTGTTAATTGAATTAGTTTTCTCTTGCAGTCGAAATACAGCTCAGAAACAATGGGATGAAACACTTGTGCTAGTTTTGGGTGGAATAACACGAATCTTGCGTTCATATTTTCCTTTCTTTCAAAGTTTAAGCAATTTCGCAGAAGGTTAGTAATCCCTATACTAAAATTAACATCTTTTATGATCAAGGGTTTTACATAATTTATAAGTGTTTTTCAGGTTGGGACTCCCTTCTACATTTTATTACGGACGGCATCTTAAATGGAAGTAAAGAGGTTGCACTTGCCGCAAATAGTTGTTTGCAGACAATTGCTTGCTCTCATTGTCCAAAGGTGATTACTGCATTATCACAGTTCCATTCAGCAGAACTAAAACAAAACTTCTTCCATTCCATTCATTTTTCTTGCATTTATGTGTCAATTATATATTAATATTTTATATTTTATGCTTGCTTACGTTTTTTCTTTTTCCAAACAAACAGGGAAGCCTTCCCTTGTCTTATCTGAAAACCATACTCGATGTGTATCAGCTTGTGCTCAAGAACTTTGTGAGTTACAGCAGTGCAGCCAACAAGGTGAAACAAGAAATACTTCAAGGCCTAGGTAATCCACATTTATTTCTTACATTAAATTTGCCAATGATTTTAGTGCCATGCCTGGAAATGGGCGTGGTAAATGCTTAATGTCAGGGACATGTCAAATAAACTTTGGAAAAATTCCAAATATGACCACTCTGAATGGTTGGATTGAAATCAAGGTCGTAATAGTTTTTGTTGAGATTCTTATATCTCTGGTTCTTTATTTATATTTATTTTTTCAGTCTATCTTGTGTAATTTTTCCGTAGAACTTTTCTCCTATATAAGAGAGCTCTGGGACTTAGAGGAATACAACTTTTCATTTCACAACTTCTACATGATATCAGAGCGACGGTCCTAGACCGGAGCCTGTGCCCTAGAGTCCGTCTCCACCAAAACCATAGAGCATCCGCGCAACAGCCCAGCCGCTAGCCCATGCACGCATCGGCGTGCTCCCCCAGCCGTGGGGTGCGACACCGTCGCCCAGTCATGCGGCCTGCCCCGCCCAGCGCGCCTCCCGCTTCACGCACGTCGCCCAGTGCGCCTAGTGCGCCTCTTGCACCGCCTAGCACGCCTCGTGCTCCATCCATGCCCGGCCTCCTAGCCGGCCCGTCCGCGTCGGGCGGCTCTTCTTAGGGTTCTAGGGTGTGACACGATTATCTAAAACACCTTAGTTACCCTAAAGCTTCTCCAAAGGAATGGAAGAGGTTGTGGTATGAGTCTACACCCACAACCATCTTCCTGTATGTCAGTGTAGATGCACGTTCTTGTCGATAGCTCAGTCTTGAAGATAAGTTGTCATCATGTCCGGCAACAAAAGTGATATTCCATCCATAGGTTCATTTAAAGGTCCAACACCCATAGTCAAGATGGATGGGACAAACTATGAACTGTGGGCTATGTAGTTCATGAGTTTAATGCAATGCAATGGTACGAAACACATCCTCATAGTAGAGGAGCCAAGTAACAAGACTGGGATAAATGCCTCATAGGAGGCAGATGACGCTTATGCATGGGTATGGCTATCTGGGACTGTGTCACCAGAGATAGCCAATGATATTCTGAGCTTGCCTACTGCGAAGGCTATGTGGAACATTCTATCCGCTACATACCCGCCGACGAAGAATGAGTCGAAGATACTACAGCTTCAGCACGATATCTTCACATCGAAGCAGAGTGTCATCCCCTTCATACCCTCTACTCTTCCTTAAGGGGTATGTTTGAGAAGTTACATGGTTACATTCCCTTGACTGCTAAACCAGAGCAGCTCAAGGCATATAGAGACTCTGTGATGACTGGAGTCTTTCTATCAGCTCTTGATCCTGAGTATGATGATGCTTGAACCCAGATCCTTACTGATGCTACCATACCTCAAGTGGAGGAGGCATATCTCAGATTGAGTAAGCTATCTATATCTTCAGGCAGTACCCTGCTGTCCCAGACATCTTCAGCTATGGCTGCATCTCGTAGTAGGGGAAGCGATACACCATATCGCGATAGAGGGAGCTCTAGCCATGGCAGAGGAGGGGGTGGTCGACCTCGTCAGCCTTGTACTTTCTGCCACAGATCTGGCCACTCTGAGGAAAATTGCTATTCTAAGCATGGGTTTCCTGCCTTAGCTCGGATTGCAGAGCAGATACAACAAGTTGTGATTCCTTCACCTGTTTCTGATCAGAGATTTGATGAACTTGTAGCTCGACTCAGGGAGATTATGCCTACTATTGGGTCAACCAGCTCTCCTTCAGAATCCTCTGAGGTGGCTACCTCAGCATCAACGTCCACATAAGGTATAGCATGTGTCTTTATTACTTGTTACAGGGCAGACTTGTCAGAATGGATCATGGATTCATGAGCATCCCATCATCTCTGTGGTGACAGAGGCCAATAGTGTTTTTCGTCCGACTCAGCCTGGACGATCTGTCGTGATAGCAGATGGGACATATTCTCCCATCACCGATCAGGGGAAGGTGCAGTTGACCCTCAGAATGAGATTTCAGAATGTTTATTTGTGAACCCCCTCGGATCTAGGTACCCGTTAACAACACTTTCGCGATATTGTAATCGCTAGAGATCGCACAAGCTACTGAAATGTGAGGAAATTTCGCATGTTTTTGTCATGACATTTACATTCAATTAATCAACCAATTGACAAGAAAAGGAAGTGCCACTAATATTCATTCATTTCCATATAATTTTACATATAACAAAAGAATGTATTACAATATACATATAGATCCCAAAATTTATGACGGAAGAGGAAAAAAGCATATTACATCATAATTTGAACAAAAAACTGAAATAAAAGAAACATACCGTGAGGTATATACACGGTCACCAGATGTCATCAATAGCTACTGAACAACAGGCTATTTACCTGCCAAAACATGCTAGGAAAGAAGAGGCATCAGCAGGTGCCGGCACCTCCCAAAAATTTATAAAAATAAGCAAGCATTTAATATATTCGAAAGCAAGCAAGTAGAAAGGTAGGAACAACTAAAATTTATTTCTACTTACGTATGTGAAAAGGTTTTCAAGTTGCTTGTATGTACCCCATGCTCACCCATTATCCCAACATTTCTCATATATAACATATTTATATTGTAATTGATTGTTTATAAGTGTGTGTATGTATGTATGTATGTATGTATGTATGTATGTACGCACGCACGCACGCACGCACGTACGTACGTATGTATGTATGTATGTACCTTAGGGTTGGGGTGCCTCCGTAGGCATGCGGTGTTGTATAATGCATCCTAACTAAGTTCCCAACACATCCACTAGCTTATAGGGATTTCGAATCAAATTTAATTATAGTCACTTCCAACCAACTCAACTTTGATTGTAACTCCTCTAAATCTCAACTTCAATTGTCTCAGATATAATTCTAGATGACTTGGATGTAGACATGGATGATTTGGATATAGAATCGCCAAATCTGCTGGTAAAAGTAAACAAAACTCAAGCGGTGAGTAGCCTTCAAAAGATCTCTTCCGTCTCGCCCTCTAATTGGAAGTGCGGCCCAATAGAGGGAAATGTCTACTCCAAAACTACGCCCCAGAGACGGGTGAGAGAGACCCTCCGGAAAAGTCGCTCTAAAAACTGGCATGACTAGTATGGGAAAACGAGCTCGTACGAAAACTAAAACCGAGGATCCCCCGCCTGGGTATCCTAAAACATATGGATGCGGAACTGGTCAAAAGTCGAGATCCCAACGAGCCGTAAAAACACTGCGAGCTCATGTAAAAATCGAGGAAAGGACTGGGATCCTAAACCCGCGCACTTGGCGGTCGCTGCCCTAATTGGACTTCCTATTCTCCTGCCTAGTTGAGAGTCACCGCGCTCTCGCATGTTCAGGTGTAAGGATCGCCATGACTGACATATTATATATCATAAATGATCCACCACCATACTTGTAGAGACTTATGTTATTATGTTATGTACCGTTTCTTAATTTCTGTTTATTTCCTGGACTCTTATGTACTTTACCCATGAGGCCTCTCTCTATATAAGAGAGACTAGGGTTCCTTGGAATAATAGATTACTCACTTTTTCCAACATGGTATCAGAGCACAGGGTATAACCCTAACTCTAGGCTCTTTCCACCGCCGTCTCTCCCCTTCTCCACCGCCCTTCCGTCACCGCCGCCGTAGGGCCCCCTCGCCGGACCCCCCTCCTCCTCGCCGGTCCCCCTCCTCCTCGCTGGGCCCCCTCCTCGCCGTAGGGTCCCCGCCTTGCCGTCGGGCCTTCCTCGCCTCGCCGCCACAGCCCCTCCTTACCGCTTGGCTCCTTGTCTCGCCACCGAGCCCTGCCTCTCTACTCCGCTATTTGAAGCCCAAGGTAGGGGACTCTCACCGTCGGGTTCCCCTTCCGTCACCGTCAACACCCCCTCTTTCATCGGTCGTTCTATCTCCATGGATTTGAGTGTGTAACGTCTACATATGCACTCAAATCCAATCAAGTCTTTGTAGACACTTGTTTCCGGTCTAAAATCCCTAGTTCTTCATCTACGGCGACATGTCAGAGAACAAAGTCAATATCCCCTCCATACGAGCCTTCAAAGGTCATGCGCCAATAGTCAAGATGGACGGGACAAACTATGAGCTCTGGGCGATGCAGTTGATGAGTCTCATGAAGTCAAACGGTAAGAAGCATGTACTTACTGAGGATGAGCCGGAAGAGAAGACGGGGATCTATGCCTCTTGGGAGGCTGATGATTCGAGGTTTGGCTGTCAGGCACACTGTCGATGGAGATTGCTAATAATGTCCTTCATCAACCCACTGCCAAGGCAATGTAGGATATTCTGGACGCTACGTATTCCCAAGTGCGGATTGAGACCAAGATGCTACAGCTCCAGCATGATATATTCACGATGAAGCAGAATGGCTGGCCACTTCACTCATTGTACACGTCCCTGAGAGGGATGTTCGAGAAATTATACAGTACTATACCACTCATGGCGACTCCAGAGCAGCAGAAGACATTTCGGAATGCTACCATGGTGGGCGTACTACTTGCAGCGCTCGATCTTGAGTATGAGGCAGCCCGCTCTCAGATACTGGTTGATGCAGTCATTCCTCCTATGGAGGACGTTTACCGGAGGCTCAATCGCATATCAGTTTCTTCCAGCACGTCTACTCCACCCCTGTCGGTGATGGCAGTATGGCGTGGGAGAGGTGGTCAGTTTTCTGGTCGTGGACGTGGACCCCGTGGACGATGAGGTCGCTTTCGCCAGCCATGTTCGTTCTTCCATCGCACAGGTCACTCGAAGGATACATGCTACTCTAAGTATGGGTTTCCAGCATCAGCGCATGTAGTTGAGCATGTACTGCCCCAGTCAGCATGCACTGTAGATAACCGATTCGAAGAGCTTGTGGCACGTCTACGTGATATTATGCCATAATCATCTACTGATTCTCCAAGTGGACCTTCAGATGTTGTTGCTACAGCTTCTGCCAGTTCGTCTGCCGCTGCTAATACCTCAGGTAGTGCTACTACCTTTACATCTTGTCATGATCTATCTGATTGGATTATAGATTCTGGCGCCACCCATCATCTCTGTCGGGATAGAGAGAGACTTGAGTCCTACAGGGACATCCCACATGGTCGCTCAGTGTTGATAGCAAATGGTATTCATTCCCCCCTTGTTGGACAGGAGGAGGTTTTTTTATCACCTTCTATGCATCTACAAAATGTTTTACATGCTCCTGAGTTCTCCATGAATTTGTTATCTATTAGTCAGATTATGAAGGATTTGCACTGTCGTGCTATATTTGACACCACATCTCTTATTTTTCAGGACATACTAACGGGCAGGGTGATTGGCTGTGGCTCTGAGCAGAATGGTCTCTATCGGCTGGTCCGGAACTCTTATGCTGGTGTCTCTTCTCATTCCGTCAAACCAGTATCTCCGTACATGTGGCATCTTCGTTTTGGCTATCTCCCGCTCCAGAAAGTGCGACATCTCTTGCCTCAGATCTCTCCCAGTTCTTCATTTTGTTGTGAAGCGTGTCAGTTGGGAAAGCATCATCGGTCTAGCTTTCCTAGTCATCAGAGTCGGAGCAGTAGCTTCTCGTTTGAGTTGTTTCACATTGATATTTGGGGTCCGATTCGTGTACCTGATCATCAGGGATACAAGTTTTATCTAGTTGTGGCGGATGACTTTTCTCGTGTATATTGGGTCTTTCTTCTGAAGAATAAATCTGAAGCAGGGGATGTTATTAAAAATTTAATTAATGAAGTGCAGAATGTTTTTTTCTTCTACTGTCAAATATGTTTGTACCGATAATGCATTCGAATTATGCACTCGGTCTCTCTCTTAGTTTCTCTCGACTAAGGGTGTTATTCACCAAACCACCTATGCTTACACATCTCAATAGAATGGCTTGGCAGAAAGAAAGCATCGTTGCCTTCTTGACATCACTCGAACCCTCCGTATTCAGAGTTGTGCTCCTATCACTTTCTGGGGGGATGTTGTCCTTACATCCTGCTACCTGGTCAATCATATGCCATGATCTGTCCATCGTGAGAAAATTCCTCTTTCTATCATTTTCCCTGATAAAGAATTATTCTCACTTACTCCTCGTGTCTTTGGTATTGTTGCATTTGTTCATCTCCTATCTCCTGGACTTGACAAACTCTCTTCTAGAGCTGTCAAGTGTGTCTTTGTAGGTTACTCTCGGACTCAGAAGGGCTATCGCTGTTATGACCTCATAAACAAGAAATATTCTGTCGGTGCTGATGTCACATTTTTTGAGTCCGTTATGTACTTTTCCCCTACAGGTGACAGGCTGGTCTCGTCCACTACCAACGATGATGTCTATGTTCCTCCTCCTCCTAGCTTGAGTTCACCTGAGTCCACTCCAGCTCCAGTTGCTATGCCACCACCACAACTGCCACCTCCACAACCTCCTATTCCACCTTTACCAAAATTCTATACGCGTCAGTCAGGTCCTGCTCAGGCTACACGTCAAGCATTCATCACGCCTCAGGTATGTTCAGATGGCATCACTATTGACGGGTCAGATATGGTACATGTGCAGGATTCTTCATTACAGGAGACTACACCATCCAGTATAGTGGACGATGACCTTGATATTCTCATTGCTATTCGGAAGCAAAAACGAACTTACGCGTCTTATCCTTTTGCTTCCCATGTGTCCTTTCATCGCCTCACAGGCGACTTTCAGAGATTTGCTGCGGTTTTGTCTTCCGTGGACATACCACAGACCTATCAAGAAGCTATGACGATCGATTGCTGGCGACTGGCTATGGAAGAAGAGATGCGTGCTTTACAATCTCGTAGGACATGGAGGCTTGGTTAATGCTCCCCCTGACGCGTCCATTGTTAGCTGCAAGTGGGTATTCACAGTTAAATACCATGTCGATGGCAGTCTAGATCGACACAAGGCACGACTGGTCGCGAGAGGTTTCACACAAACCTATTGCGTGGATTATATGGATACTTTTTCTCCAGTGGCTCGTCGTTGTACTCTTCGCATTCTTTTATCAGTTGTTGTGGTACGTGACTGGACTATATCTCAACTTGATGTCAAGAATGCCTTCTTGTATGGAGATTTGCAGGAGGAAATCTACGTGCAGCAGCCACCAGGGTTCACTGCTGAGGGGGAGAAGTATATGGTGTGTAGACTTCACAAGGCAATTTATGGCCTTAAGCAGAGTCCAAGGGCATGGTTTCAGAAGCTTTCCCACCTGATTGAACGACAGGGGTTCAAAAGATCAAATGCAGATCACTCGTTGTTCATTCAGAAGTCTTCTACTGGTACGGTTGCCATCATGGTCTATGTTGATGATATTCTGGTTACAGGAGATGATGTACAGGGAATAGAGAGGGAAAAAGCATTCCTGGGCTGTCAGTTTGTCAGAAGGATCTTGGTACCCTAAGATACTTTCTGGGGTTGGAATTTGCCAGGAATGCACAGGGTCTGGTGATGACCCAAAGGAAGTACATTACAGATTTTTTGATTGAAACAAGCATGGTGAGATGTAGACCATCGAGTACTCATATGGATCCAAGCATGAAGTTGTATGACGATGACACTGCAGAAGTAGACAAGAGGAGATATAGAGAGATAGTGGGTAAGCTCCTTTATATCACCATAACTCGACCCGGTATTGCTTTTATAGTAATCCGAGTGAGTCAATTTATGGAGCAGCCAAGACAAGTTCATATGGATGCCATATACATGATACTGAGGTATCTAAAATCTTTTCCAAGCTCAGGGTTGCTATTTCGAAAGGGCGCAGATTTATCTATTTCAGCATATGCAGACTCATATTATGCAGGGTGCCCTAAGGATCGAAAGTCTTACTTCAGGATTCGTCGTTTTTGTTGGGAGCTCTCTGGTTTCTTGGAAAAGCAAGAAACAAACTATTGTGGCAAGGTCCAGTGCTGAATCTGAATATAGGGCCATGGCGCAAGCAAGCACGGAGATGATGTAGGTTCGAGCTGTGCCAGAAGATCTACATATAGCTATACCTTTACCCATGCAGTTTCAGTGTGACAATCAGGCAGCATTGTTTATTGCCAACAATCCAGCATTATCGAAGTGGATTGCCACTACACGAGAGACATGATCCAGAGAGGCTTGATATCTACATCTCACGTTAGCTCAGGAGATCAGACTGCTGACATATTCACCAAGCCGTTGCTCAGAGGACCCTTCCAGAGATGTTCTTCCAAGCTAAGCATGATATACATCTATGCTCCACCTTGAGGGGGGTGTAGAGACTTATGTTATTATGTTATGTACCGTTTCTTAATTTATGTTTATTTCCTGGACTCTTATGTACTTTACCCATGAGGCCTCTCTACATAAGAGAGAGTAGGGTTCCTTGGAATAATAGATTACTCACTTTTTCCAACAATACTTATTTGATTTCTCGATCTTTTCTTACCCGTTCTCTGGTCAACTTAACAGATCTATATATCTTAGAATAACTCTTTTCAATAATGATTAATAATTAAAAGAGTATACTAAAAAGATGATCTTAATTTAATCTACGAAATTCAATTGCACTGTGACCCATTTATAATAAACGAAAGGGTTTAGGATTGTGACATGCTTTTTCATGTAATTGACAGATTGTATATTACTTTGTGAATGTTAACTCATATGGAGTTGTATCGTGGATTTCAATTTTATTTAATTGTGAATAATACATGTACCATCAATAATTAACAAGACTTATTTTGAATAACCAAATCTAGGTATAATACATGTACCATCAATGATTAACAAGACTTAGTTTGAATAACAAAATCTTGGTGATTTCTGTACAAAAATTAAAAATTTAAAATTTCTTTTAAAGGAGTCTCTAGTATTTGACTGATATGAAAATACTAAAAAATGAGGATAGGGAGTATGCACCCAGGTGCATGTAATTCTACATGCACCCGGGCCTATAAGTTCCACATTTTTTTACTTTTCCGAAA
The DNA here is from genome assembly GCA_037367405.1 of Ottelia alismoides. NCBI lineage: Eukaryota > Viridiplantae > Streptophyta > Magnoliopsida > Alismatales > Hydrocharitaceae > Ottelia > Ottelia alismoides. Next base: position 366,600 of record JAZKJV010000005.1, read on the forward strand.
AATACCGCCATGTATATTCATCTATATATCCCTCCTATATGCCATTCCAATTTCATCAGAAACAGAGACCTCTACGTCCTCCATCTAGAACACGTTATTTTAATGGTCTTATAATTGTTGTAATTGACCTGTTCTGGATGGAGGACGTAGGGGTCTCTGTTTCTGACGAAATTGGAGTGGCGTATAGGAGGGATATATAGATGAATATACATGGCGGTATTTTTCGGAAAAGTAAAAAAATGTGGGAGTTATAGGCCCGGGTGCATGTAGAATTACATGCACCTGGGTGCATGCTCCCTATCCTCGAATTTTAATTCAGTGATTCATTATTAGTTGATCAGTATCTTGTATTATCTAAGACATTCCATTAAATGAGGAAAATGCACTCCTGGAACCACTTATATGATGATAAAGTTTAATGAAACTAACTTTTACAGGGCAAAAGATGAAACTAGTTATCATGACAAAAAGAGGGAGCGGTGACCATTTAGCATGACAAAGAATGTGGTGTAGTATGCAAGCCCCACGCACTTGTCTATATGGTATTAGCATTAAGAATGTCACAATTTAGAAGTTTAAAGGGTGTCAAAACGAATAATAATACTTTATATCTTAAGAAAATTTGGAGTGATGCCAAGGTTCCAAAATTTTCTAATGGAAATAAACACCAACATATTTGTCACATGAAAATTTATATTGAGTGTGCTGCAAAGCTGATATCACTTTTAAAAAATGAAGTTTCTGAGTCCGGCCATCCCCCTATTATTAAATCTAGCCATTCTCTACCAATGCTTTTAACCATATATGAAAGCGTGTGTAACATGTTGCTGCTCTCAAAACACATGACCGAAATTATAATTATAAGTTGAAAATTTATTTATTTACTACAAGACGGATATGGCAGTGCCAGAAAATGGATCTTGCATTTATTATTTTTTTTAAATTGCATATTTGCGAAATAGAACGCAACATTCATCTCTGTTGAACTGAAAAGTTAGTAGTAGTATCAACCATCCCTTCATGGTTGTGAAAAATCCAGAAAACAAGAAAACACATAATATTATTTTACTAATTAGAGGAATGGACATGATAGAAAACCTACTATTGGATTATCTATATTTACTGAATTATTATATAGCATATATAAAAAAAATCATTGCTTGCTCCTACCTAATCAAGGAACTATGGCTCGAAGATGATGTGGTTGATTTACAAAATTTGTCAAACAAAGATTACTGAACCCATGGAGATGTAATGTAATTGTTCTTTATTGTAAACAATCAAGTTCCCATAAGAGAAATTATGCAGAATCCATTGAAATATATATATATATATATGGCTATGCTGTGTGTGAAAGATAAAAAAAGGGCAGCAATGGAGGGTTTAATTTACATGCATGGCAGCAATTAGGGGAAAGGGAATTGTACCTTGATTTTCCCCAAAATCTGGAGATAAACAAGCATGCAGTGGGTCTTTGGAGAGGCTCCAGCAGTATTAAAATAATCAACTGCAGAGACTCTTGGGATCTGCCAACTGCAGTTGTAGCTGCAGTTGCAGCTAATAATGTGAGTTGTAGCTGCTCTCTGAAAGGCTTCTGCAGCTGGAAAAAGGCTGGAGATGTTGAAGAGTTGCAGCCGAGAGTTAGGAGGAGGAATGGTTGTTCCCAACGACTGAAATATGTAAGAGAGAGGGGGAGGGTCTTGGTGATACTTATAAGGAGGGAGGGAAGCTAAAATGATGCCAAAAGGAAGAAGGAAATGGCCATGTGGAGAAAAGAAAATAGCCAAGCGGGCTGGAAGTGGTTGTACTGAAAATAATTAATTTTTTTCTATAACCGAGCAAGTCTGTTGTATTTTATTTTATTTATTTTTTTTAAAACTCTCTTTGTTTGAAAAAAAACTTAAAGTTGACCGTATTCACGCCCCAGATGCCGGATTTCGACGCACCATATCTCGATTTGATTGTCTCTAAACGATGATCAAAATGAGTATAAGATTGATATACTTCCGATTGGGTTTTGAAGCCCCGAAATTTTCGAGATATGGTATCGATTTCAGGTTAAATTTTGTGATTTAAAAATACCAAACGACCTCCGATTGACGAACGGTCGATTCCGTTGGTTTTGTTTCGTCAAATCGGACTTTATGACGGTCTCAGTTTGTTTCATGGTTTCCGAATTTGTGTTGCGGTTTTTTCGGGCACGCATTACGATGTGATCGATTTTTGATCGATTTCGCCTGAACGACTTTTGATTCATTATCAATTGGTCGATTTAGGTTTTCTAATGTTGCCAGATAACTTTATTAGGTTAACCGGGCTTATTCAGGTCAGGTTTATATACATCTTTCTCCATTTCCTATACAGTCTCCTACACCACCACCACCTCCAATGTCTCCACCATCATCACCTCCACCGCAGCCACCACCATCACCTATTTTTTATCCGCAAGTTACCAACGACAGTACCGTGTTCATGTGCCTCCTCCATCATCCAGCACGTCCAAGGTATGTTTTGAACATTTAAGTTCTTCTATCGAATGGCACGGGTGATTTGCATGAACAAACTGTGGTATAAGAGGACTTTGATGATACACTTTCTACGCAAGCTGATGATCTGGACGTACTTATTGCTCTTCGGAAGCAGAAGAGGGTATGCACTATGCATCCCCTTGCTTCCCATGTTTCCGTGGAACTTCTTTCCAAGGATTTTCAGAGGTTTGTTGTAGGCTTTTCTGTTGTGGAAATACCCTGAACTTTTCAGGACGCTTTGTAGAGTAGCCAGTGGCGTCTCTCCATAGAGGAGGAAATGGCAGCTTTACAGTCTCGTGGCACATGGAGTGTTGTACAGGCTCCACCAGGTGCATCTATTGTTGGCAGCAAGTGGGTTTTTATTGTAAAGCATCGTACTAATGGCACTTGGATAGATATAAGGCCAGGTTAGTTGCTTGTGGGTTCACCCAAACATATGGGGTTGATTACCAGTACACCTTTTCTCCAGTTGCACGCCACTCTACATAGAGGATTCTTCTTGTTGTTGCTATGGTACGTGACTGGTCGTTGTTTCAATTAGATGTAAAGAATGCCTTCTTATATGGTGATCTGCAGGAGGAAGTATACATGCATCAGTCACCAGGGTTTGCTGCTGAGGGGGAGTTTAGTTGGTGTGCCGACTTCACAAGGCTATATATGGCCTAAAGCAGAGTCTGAGGGCTTGGTTTCATAAGCCCTCAGAGTTGATTGAAAAAACGGGATTTGTCAGATCTACTGCAAATCATTCTCTTTTCATTAAGAAGACTCAAAAAGGTACCATTGTTATTCTAGTTTATGTTGATGATATCATTGTTACTGGCAGTAATGAACATAGCATTCAGGCGGCTAAGGATTTCCTTGGACAACAGTTTGTAACCAAGGATCTTGACATACTACGTTACTTCCTTGCAATGTTCAGGAAGGCAGTATGCGGTATTCAGACAGAAGGGTCACTGCATAGAGAGTATGTGGTATGCGGGAGAGTATGCGGGGAATATGCGGTTTGGTATTTTTTATTATTAAAAATATAAATAATGTTTTAATATCATGTTAATATCATCTAAATATTATATCTCTTGATTATAATAATAAAGAATTGACGGTACAAGGAACAAAACAATTGGGATAAAAAGTAATATAGAGTCAAATGAGCAAAAACATCAATTGAAAGAGCGTTAAGTCGGGTGTGCGAGTTTAGGTTAAGGTTTTAGAAAATGTTTATTTGAAAATCGGCCGTATACTCGGCCGCATATACGGTATACTCGGCAGAGTAAGCGGCCTGAGCCGCCTAGAGGCCGATTTGGTCATACTCGAAGCGCTAAGGTTTCCGAGTTTGAGTATGCGGCCGAGTATGCGGTATACTCGGCCGATTTCCTGAACATTGCTTCCTTGGATTAGAGTTTGCACGAAATCATAAGGGTATGGTTATGATGTAGAGGAAGTATGTTACTGATCTGCTATCTGAGACAGGCATGACAAGATGCAGACCTGCCATGACTCTGAAGAGGTGGATAAAAGAAGATACAGAGAGCTGGTAGGGAAATTGTAATATGTTACTGTTACCAGGCTTGATATATCATTTGTTGTGAGCAGAGTCAACCAGTTTATGGAGCAGCCCAGACAGGTTCACATGGATGCAGTGTGTATGATTTTGAAATATCTGAAGTCTTCTCCAGGTGCATGTCTACTTTTCAGAAGAGATACGTCTCTTATTGTTCTGGATGTGCAGATACGGATTATACTGGGTGTCCCAAGGACAAGAAGTCCACCTCAGACTTCATTGTTTTTGTTGGTAGCTCACTGGTTTCATGGAAAAACAAGAAACAAACGGTTGTTGCTCGTTTCGGTGCTGAATCCGAACATAGAACTATGGCACAAGGGAGTACTGAGATGATGTGGGGCAAGTCTATTCTGACTGACCTAACTATTGAGGTATCTCTTCCTATGCACCTCAAATGTGATAATCAAGTGGCATTGTTCATAGCTAACAATCCAACCTTTCATGAGAGAACAAAATATATTGAAGTCTGTTGGAAAAATAAGAGAAGTTGTTTATTCCATAAACCCTAGGCTCTCTTATACAGGAGAGTAGTCGATGGGTAAATTACATGAAGCGTTCATAAGAAAAAGAAAACATAAACCTGTACAAATAAATTATATATCTCTACACTCCCCCTCAAGATGGAGCATAGATATTGATCATGCTCAGCTTGGACGAGCACTTCTAGAATGGTCCTCTAACTAAGGCCTTGGTGAAAATATCTGCAGTCTGGTCCCCTGAGCTGACATGAGATGTGGAAATAAAGCCCTTCTAGATCATATCTCGTATATAGTGATAATCAACCTCGATGTGCTTGGTTTGTTCATGAAATGTTGGATTATTTGCAATAAATATAGCAGCTTGATTGTCACATTCCAGTGCCATAGAAAGTGGGATCTCTATATATATTTGTAAGAACGGCTTTAACCCACATCATTTCTGTATTGGCCTGGGCCATAGCCCTATATTCAGACTCAACACTAGATCTGGCTACAATAGTTTGATTCTTGCTTCTCCATGAAACAAGAGAATCTCCAACATAAACAGCAAATCCAGTGGTGGACTTCCTAGGACATCCTGCTTAATCTGTATTTTCGCATGCTGAAATAGTGACCTCATTACCTTTCTTGAAAAATAGACCTGCAACTGGAGATGATTTAAGGTATCTGAGTTTCATCTGTATAACATCTATATGTACCTGACGTGGTTGCTCCATGAATTAGCTCTCCCGACTAACAGCAAAAGATATATCGGGTATGGTAATGGTAACCTAAAGAAGTTTTCCTACCAGTTCTATGTATCATGGTTTTTGATTTCGCGAAATTTCGGTTTCGACAAGGCACCGACATCTCGAGCGAAATAGCGAAATGAGGGCGGTTTCGGGTCATTTTTTCACAAATGGTGGTCGATATGGGCGAAATGTCGTCGAAATTTCGTATCAACAGGGTATCGATACGATATCCGAAATCGATATTTAAACCCTTGCTCTGTATCTCTTATCCACCTCATCAGTCTCATCGTCATAGAGTTTGATGCTTGGATCCATAAATGTACTGGCAGGTCGACATCCAAGCATTCCTATTTCACTTAGCAAGTCAGTGACATATTTCCTTTGGGTCATCACTAGTCCTTGTTGATTTATGTCAAACTCCGGTCGCAAAAAGTATCTAAGGTCCTTGGTGACAAATTCACGACCCAACATTTCTTTCGCCCTCTTGATTACTTGTAGTCATCTCCTGTAATAAGGATATCATCAACATACACCATAATTGAAACCATACCTCTAGGTGTTTTCTGTATAAAGAGGGAATGATCCGCATTAGAACATTTGTACCCCTATCTTTCAAACAAGTCTGAAAGTTTCTGGAACCAAGCTCTAGAGCTCTGCTTAAGGCCATAGATCGCCTTATGAAGTCTACACGCATGTGAATACTCCCCCTCAACAACAAAACCATGTGGTTGTTGCATGTAGACTTCCTCCTAAAGATCACCATACAGAAATGCATTCTTAACATCCAACTGGAACAATGGCCAATCTCGAATAACTGGAATAGATGGAAGGATCCGTAAGGTGGAATAACGAGCAACAGGTGAGAATGTGTCCATATAATCCACCCCATACATCGTAAACCCTCTTGCAACCAGGCATGCCTTGTATCTGTCGATGATACCATCTGCATTTTGCTTAATTGTGAACACCCATTTACAACTAACTGGAGACACGCCAGTAGGAGCACGTACAAGACTCCAAGTGCCTCTCGACTGAAGAGCGGTCATCTCTTCTTCCATAGCTATGCGTCATCGATTGTCCTTCAAAGCATCCTGGTAATTCCATGGAATGTCAATGATAGATAGTGCAACAGCAAAATTCCTGAATTCATCATATAAGCGATCAAAAGAAAACGTGGATGCTATAGGATATGACACACAGCTACGCTTCTTTTTCTGAAGTGTAATAGGTAGATCTGAATCAATAGCCTACTCATCTGTCCCTTGTAACACAGCCTGCTCAGGTAAGCCATTAGATCCATCGTTTGAAAATATATTCTCAGGACATACCTCATGCGAGCTAGATGATGAGCGATGACCATGAGCAGAAGCAAGTCGACGGGTATAGTGGTGTGGCAATGGTGGAACAGGAACTGTATAGGAGGTTGAGGCGATGTAGGTAGTGGTGGTGGTGGTGGCATGTATGTGGCTTCATAAGTATCCAAGGCATCAACAGATCACTTGTAGGAGAGAAATATATAACGGACTCGAAAAAGGTAACATCGGCACTAACATAATATTTCCTACACATCGGGTCATAACACATGTACCCTTTTTGTGTCTCGGAGCACCTGGATGAAAACACACTTGATAGGTATAGGAGAGATCTTGTCAATACCTAGAGACAACTGGTGGACGAAGGCAACCGAGCCAAACACATGAGGAGTAAGTGAGAACAATTCCTTCTCAGGGAAAGCCAAAGAGAAAGGAATCTTCTCACCTATGGCTGACGATGGCATATGATTATCGAGATAGCATGTCGTTAGAACATCGCCCAGAAAGAATGAGGAGCACAACTCTGTATGAAGAGCATCCTAGTGACATCAAGCAAATGACGATGTTTCCTTTCCGCAACTCCATTTTGTTGGGAAGTATTGACACAAGATGTTTGGTGAATAATTCCTTGGGTAGAAAAATAATTGAAGTGAGTATTAGTACAAAATTCCAAGGCATTGTCAGTCCTCACAATTTTTACAGAGGTTGAAAAAACATTACGTACTTCATTTATGAAATTTTTGATAACATTCCCAGCTTTAGATTTATTCTTTAATAAAAAGACTCAAGACAGACGAGAAAAATCAACAATTACAAGATAAAACATGTGCCGTTGATGATTAGGGACACGACTGGGACTCCAAATGTCGATATGAAACAACTCAAAAATGAAGCTGCTACTTCGACTCTGACGACTAGGGAAAGTAGACCGGTGATGCTTTCCCAAGTGACATGCCTTACATTGAAACGATGAGTGAGGAGATCTGAGGTAGAACGCGACATAACTTCTGGAGCGGAAGATAACCAAAGCGCAGGTGCCATGTAAAGGGAGAGACGGATCCAGCAGAATGGGAGAAATTGCACCGTCCTGCTCACAGCCACAACCAATCACCTTGCCCGTGAGGATGCCCTGAAATACAAGAGAAGATTGGTCAAAAATAGCTTGACAATGTAAATCTTTCGTAATTTCACTAATAGATAGCAAGTTCATAGAAAAGTCAGGGGCATGAAGCACATTCTGCAGGCGCATAGATGGTGTAAGGTTAATCTCCCCCTGTCCAGTAATCGAGGAATGAGTTCCGTCTGCTATCACCACAGTCCATCTTGGGGGAAGATACCTGTAAGTTGTAAGCTGGCCTTTGTCTCCACAAAGGTGATGTGTAGCACCAGAGTCCATGATCCATTCTGTAACATCAGATCCGCTACATCTAGTAAGTTCAAAGGTACTACCTGAGGTACTAGAAGATGCTGAAGCAGCCACATCTGAATGGTTCCCAAGGCCCGATGATGAAGGAGTTGAGTCGGAGGGCGGTATAATGCCCCTCAATGGTGCGACAAGATCATCAAATCTCTAATCCAAAGAGGAAGCAGCAGGAGGTTCAACATGTTCAACAACTCGCGCAGAGATGGGAAATCCATGCTTGGAATAGCATGTATCCTCTCGTCCATGGGGTCCATGTCCACGAAACTGAGACTGACCTCCTCGACCTCGAGCTCGAGAGGCAACCATCGTTGAGGGAGTCTGACTGGCAGGAGTAGATGGAACCGTGATCCTACTAAGTCGACGGAATGCTTCCTCCATGGGAGGAATAGTGGCATCAGCCAGGATCTGAGAGTGAGCAAGCCTCATACTCAGGATCTAGGGCTGCTAGGAATACACCCACCATGGAGGCATTCCTATAAGTCTTCTGTTGCTCCGGAGTGGCTAAAAGGGGCATGAAACTATGGAGCTTCTCGAACATTCCACACAAGGATGTATATATTGAATGAAGGGGCCGTCCATTCTGCTTGATAGTGAAGATATTGTGTTGGAGTTGTAGAATCTTCGTCTCATTCCTTGCTTGAGAATAAGTAGCAGCAGGGATATCCCCCATCGCCTTTGCGGTGGGTTGATGCAATAGATCAATGGTGATCTCTATGGCCAATGTACTTGAGAGCCAAACCTTGGAATAAGCATCATCAGCCTCCTATGAGGCATTGATCCCAGTTTTCTCAGTCGGCTCCTCCTTAGTAAGAATATGCTTTTTACCGCTTGACTTTATAAAACTCGTAAACTGCATCGCCAGAGCTCATAGTTTGTCCCGTCCATCTTGACAATAGGCCTTGGACCTTTGAAGGCGCTTGTGGCGTGTATATCAACCTTGCTCTCTGATATATTGTCGGATGTAAAGAACCGGGATCTTGTAGACTGATGTATGAATGCCTACACAAACATACGTGGATTTGAATGCATAAGTAGACTTATGCACCCAAACCCATCAAATACACGGAGAGACCTTTGCCAACGATGAAGTGGCTAGATGACGAGCTGCACGAAGGGGTGTGGCAAAAGGTTTAAGCACACGCAGCCCACAGAGCAATCATCGTGCGTATACCATGGAGTAGGATGCACGCACGAGAGCCTGAGGCTGCTGGGCGGTGATGCGGCACCGCAGCAACTGCAGGGCGGAGCAACGAGGGTCGTTGGGCTGCGCAGGGCTGCTAAGCAGAGCAGCCGTTGGAGCAGCGATGAGGCGAAGAGCAGCCGCTAGGTTGGAGTAGCGGTTGGCTGCTAGGCGACACAACTGCGAGGCGGCACGATAGGGACCACGATGCTGCTCTCCGACGCACGGCAAGGAAGAGGATGGATGGTGGGGCTAGGGGTTAGGGTTAGGGTCTCAGGTACGAGAGCTTCAGCCTAGGACCGTCGCTCTGATACCATGTTGGAAAAATAAGAGAAGTTGTTTATTCCATAAACCTAGACTCTCTTATATAGGAGAGTAGTCTATGGGTAAATTACATAAAGCATTCATAAGAAGAAAGAAAATATGAACCAGTACAAATAACATAATATTTCTCTACAAAGTCGATTGCCACTACACTCGTGATTTGATCTAGAAAGGATTGATTTCAACTTCTCATGTTGCTTCAGGAGATCAGATTGCAGACATGTTTACCAAAGCTCTTATGAGGGGTCCCTTTCACCGTTGTTGTTCCAAGCTGAGCATGATAGATATATATGCTCCATCTTAAGGGGGAGTGTTGAGATTCTTATATCTCTGGTTCTTTATTGTAATTTTCCCATAGAGCTCTTCTCCTATATAAGAGAGCTCTAGGGCTTAGAGGAATACAACTTTTCATTTCGCAACTTCTACAGTTTTTAATGTTTCTTATAAAGGAAAAAGAGTGCAATGTCGTAAAGATGAGCATCAAAAAAATTTATATTCATAATTGTACAACCATCAAGAACCTTATAGGAATCTGGTTGTTGTATTCCATAGAACCCTAGAGCTCTCTTATATAGAGGAAAGAACTATAGATAAATTAAATAAGATGGATTAAAATAAAAAAACTGTGAAATATAGAGAAACATAATCATATCTCTGCACTCCCCCTTAAGATGGAGCATAGATGTCAATCATGCTCAGCTTGGATTTACACTTCTGAAAAGGTCCTCTAACCAAACCCTATGTAAAGATATTTGCAGTTTGATCTCCTAAACTAACATGGGAAGTAGAGATAAAGCATTTATGGATCATGTACTGTGTATAGTGGCGATCTACTTCAATATGTTTAGTTCTTTCATGAAATGCATGATTGTTTGCAATAAATAAGGTGGCATGGTTATCACATTGTATTTGCATAGGAAGAGTTCCATCTATATATAAGTTTGCTAGCATTGTTCGGACTCACGTCAGCTATGTGTCCCCTTGTGCCATGGCCCTATATTCTTATTCAACACTTGACCTGGGAACCATTGTTTGCTTCTTATTTTTCCAGGATACTAAAGAACCACCAACAAATATAGCGAAACCTGAAACAAACTTCATGTCTTTAGGACATCCTGCATAGCCTGCATCTGCACAGGCTGTGATAGTAAGAGACAATATGTTCCTGAATAGTAATCATGCACCCGGAGATGACTTTAGGTACATCAAGATCATATACATTGCATTCATGTTACATGTCGAGGTTGATCCATGAACTGACTAACCCGACTAACATCAACGGAGATGTTTGCCCTGGTGGTAGTAACAATGAGAAGTTTTCCCACTAATTCTCTGTATCTTCTCCTATCTACCTCCTCTGTATCATAATTGTAGAGGTTTATGTAGAGGTTCACGTTATGTTATGATGTACCGTTACGTATTTCTTATTTATCTCATGTACCTCTATGTAATTTACCCAAGGGTTTTCTCTCTATATAAGAGACCCTAGGGCTCTATGGAATAACATAACAGAGCATTATTGACTCTGACATGGTATCAGAGCCAAAACCCTAATCTAGGGTTTTCTTTCCATCCCCCCCCCCTCTCCCGCCGCCGCCGCCACCAGCCCCCCACCCTCTCCCGCCGTCGCCTTCTTCTTCTCCAGCAGCCGGCGCCGCCCCAGCCGAAGCCCCCCTTCCAGTCGCAGGGTTCATCTCCAGCCGCTGTCGGGACCTCTCTCTCCCGCCGGGGCCTCCCTCGGGCTTCTCTCGCCGTTGGGGCTGACGTAGCCCTCCCTCGGGCTTCTCTTCCTCGTCGGTCGGCACCTCTTCATCTATGGGTTCAAGTGCATAACGTCTACATATGCACTTGAATCCAATCCAGTCTTTGTAGACAAACGTTCATTTGTCTATCGTCCCAACGTCTTCTTCTCCGGCAACATGTCAGACTTAAAGGTTGATATGCCCTCCATAGGTGCCTTTAAAGGTTCGGCACCAATAGTCAAAATGGACGGGACGAACTACGAACTCTGGGCTATGAAGTTCCTGAGTCTTATGAAGTCATGTGGTAAGAAGCACATTCTTACCGAAGATGAGCCGCAGAGAAGACGGGGATATATGCCTCATGGGAGGTTGATGATGCGTACGCCAAGGTCTGGCTGTCAAGGACACTCACGATAAAGATCGTCAATGACGTCCTTCATCAACCCACCGCCAAGGCGATGTGAGATATTCTGGCTACTACGTATTCTCAAGTGAGGAACGAGACGAAGATGCTGCAGTTGTAGCATGATATTTTTACCATGAAGCAAAATGGTCGGCCTCTTCACTCTATGTACACGTCCGTACGTGGGATGTTCGAGAAGTTATATAGCACCATTCCGCTCACAGCCACCCCCGAGCAACAGAAGACGTTTCCCAATTCCACTATGGTGGGCGTCTTACTTACTGCCCTTGATCCGGAGTACGAGGCAACCCGCTCTCAGATCCTCGCCGACGCCACTATTCCTCCGATGGAGGAAGTCTACAGGAGACTCAGTCGTATCTTTGTCCCCTCCAGCGCAGCGACTCCACCTCCTTCGGCAATGTCGGTCTCCAGAGGACAAGGTAGTTCGTCTTCATTTCGTTTCTTGTTTGTGTTGATGATATTATTGTCACGGGGTATGAATGAGCAGGGCATTAAGGCGGCTAAGGAGTTCCTAGGTCAGCAATTTGAGATTAAGGACTTTGGTAATCTTCGATACTTCCTTGGACTAGAGTTCGCCAGGAACAAGTGTAGTCTTGTGATGACCCAAAGGAAGTTTGTTGTTGATCTTCTAGAGACAGGTATGACTGGGTGCAAGCCTGCAACTACTCCTATGGATCCAAGTATGAGATTATATAATGATGACACTGAGGAGATAGATAAGAGGAAATACCATAACCAGACCAGACATATCCTTTGCTGTGAGCAAGGTGAAACAGTTCATGGAGCAGCTCAGGAAGGTTCATGTGGATGTGATCTAATATGATTTTGAGATATTTGAAGAATTCACCTGGTATTGGTCTTATATTCAGCAATAGTACATCTCTTGAGGTGACAGCTTGTGCAGACGTAGATTATGCAGGAAGTCTACTTCTGGTGTTGCCATTTTTGTTGGGAGCTCACTCGTGTCATGGAAAAGCAAGAAGCAGATAGTGGTTCTAGATCGAGTACATAGTCTGAGTACAAGGCTATGGCATAGGGAAAAACAGAGATGATGTGGGTTAGATCTGTCTTGACTGACCTTGTTGTTGAGGTTCCTCTTCCCATGCAGCTTTTATGCGATTATTAAAGGGCTCTATTTATTGCCAATAATCATGCATTTCATGAACGAACCAAGCATATAGAGGTGGATTGCTATTATACTAGAGACATGATACAGAAAGGTCTCATATCCACCTCTTATGCTTCTACTGGAGATCATACGGTTGATATTTTCACCAGGACTATTGCTAGAGATCCATTTCAGATGTGTTTTTCCAAGTTGAGCATGATAGACATATATGCTCCAGCTTGAGGGGGAGTATTGAGATATTTGTATCTCTTATTATCTATTTCTAATTTCTATTTTTTTATGTACATCTCATGTAATTAACCCAGGGCTTTTCTCCTACATAAGAGAGTCCTAGTTCTCTTCTAATGCAAGCAATTCATTTACACCAACATAGGTGCCACTGCCTTCTCGTGAAGGTGCTTATTTGTGCTCGAGATCGATTCGGGGGTTGGGAGAAGCACCCATTGCATCATCTTCTTTATGGAAAGCATTTGAAATCAAAGGCCGCACCACTCCTCGTTGAGACAGAACTAGGGCTTGCAGCCATCCAGTGGGAAGGGCCAACTTGTGATGTTGATCTCGTGTTACTTAGGGTTAAGTAGAAGGTATCCAAAAATTGTGCGATGAAGAGTGCACTCCCAGCATTTGATGCAATACAAATTTTTGAAGAACAAAATAAACAAACAAAAAATTGATCTCGAAATCGAACACAAAATCGACTTGCTCCGGTATTTAGAAATATGAAATGCAGCGGCGAATCAAAGACAACAACAACAACAAAGCCTTTTCCCACAATTAAGTAGGGTCGGCTACATGGATTCTTCTCCTCCATTCAGATCTATCTTGGGTCAATCCCGGGCTTATAATTATAAAACTAAGATCCCTTCGTATAGTTTCTTTCCAACACTTCTTGGGTCGTCCTCGCCCTCTCTTTACCGGCTCAATATCCCAATACTCTCATCTCCTAACTGGTGCATCACCTGATCTTCTTTGCAAATGACCAAGCCATCTTAAATGGTTTTCTCGCATCTTATCCTCGATCGGAGCTACACCAACTTTCTCTATGATTGCATCATTCCGAATCCGATCTTTACGGGTTTGTTTGGTTGCAGGGTTGGGTTGGGGTACCCTGGGGTACCCCTCCTTCCAACCCTCCTAAGCCTCCTTACAGTTTACTATTCACATGGGTACCCCAACCCAACCTTGCAACCAAATGAATCCTACGTGTGTGTGTGTGTGTCCACACATCCACCTTAGCATTTTCATTTCTGCTACAACCATTCTCTACACATGTCTATGGTTCATAGGCCAACATTCAGATCCATAGAGCATAGCAGGTCTCATAGCTGCTTTGTAAAACTTTCCCTTATTTTTTAAAGGAATTTCTTATCATAGAGAACAGCAGAGGCTCCTCTCTCCACTTTAGCCACCATGCATTTATTCTATTAGTAACATCTCCATCAATTTCCCCATCATGTTGCAAAATAGATCCCAGATATCTAAAAGAATTTCTCTTCCGAATGTTATCATCGTCAATCTTCACCTCGATTCCTTCACCATTGCTTCCATCAAAGGAGCACTCCGTATATTCTGTCTTAGCCCTACTTATACGAAATCCTTTACTCTCCAACTCATGTCTCCAGTTTTCAAGCTTCTCATTTACTTCATCTATAGTCTCGTCAATCAACACAATATCATCAGCAAATAACATACACCAAGATAACTCACTTCTTTTCCTTAAGAACTAGTGGAGACTGTCACCTTCCTAGATCCGAGACTTGTCAACTCGTCTATAATCAAAGTAAAAAGAAATGGACTCAAAGTTGAACCTTTATGTAAACCAATGTTGATGTCAAAATAGCCAGTCTTCCCAGACAAGATCCTTACACTAGATAAAGCCCTATCGTACATGTCCTTTATGAGGTTAATGTATAGGACAGGTACTTGTCTCTTCTCCAAAACTCTCCACAATATCTCTCGTGAGACAGAATCATAAGCCTTCTGCAAATCAATAAAGATCATATGGAGTTCTTCCTTTTGGCTCTATAAATTTCCATTGTTCTCCTTAGCAAATGGATGGCTTCAATAGTTGAGTGATCTGGCATGAATCCGAATCGGTTTTCTTTTACGTTAGAAATTTGCCTCAACCTTCTTTCAATCACACGTTCCCAAATTTTCATAGTGTGACTCGTCACTTGATACCTCTGTAATTAAAACAATTTTGAATGTCTCCTTTATTCTTATAAAGAAGAACCACGATACTCCTCCAATCTTCCGGCATTTTCTTGCTTCGCCAAATAACATTGAATAGATTCGTAAGCCAAGTCAAACCGCGCTCACCTAAAACTCTCCAAACTTCTACAGGGATGTCATCCGGTCCTACACCTTTCCCAGGTCTCATAACCTTCAAAGACTCCTCTACTTCCTTTCTTTGAATCTATCTATAGCTTGCACGATTCAAGTAACTTTCACTACTAGCTAGATCACCCAAAGTGATCTCTCTATTTCCTTCCCCAATGAAAAGTTTATGGAAGTACTGCTCCCATCTAGACTCTATATCCTTTTGAGTAACAAGCAAGGTTTTAAATCTCAATTTCGATTTCGTTTTGAGATGCTGAAAAAACGAGACAATTTCGAATTTTTGTCAAAATTTCGATGAAATTTCGCCAATTTCAGCCAAAATCAGCCTAGATTTGTAAAGGAAGGGTATATATCGAGATTTCGATTTCGATTTCAGTAGGGTGTCGAAACCGAAATTTCGTCGAAATTTCGCGAAATTTGAAACAATGGTAACAAGCACGTGACCTTCCTCGTCCTTAATGCATCTCACTTGAGAATGGTCTTTGGTCTTTCTTTCTCTTGCTTTGGTCAACCTGAATATATCCTTCTGGCCCTCCTTAGAGTCGAGATTTTTATACAAAACTTTATAAGATTTTGACTTAGCTTCGCTTACAGCCCTTCTTTGCTTCCTTCTTCGCTATTTTATAGTTTGCTTTCATTTCCTCTGTTTTATCCTTAGACATAGCCTTAAAGCATGCTCTTTTAATTTATAGCCTCTCTTGCACCCCTTCACTACCACCAAGCTTCCTTTTGACATGGTGCTCCTCCCTTTGACTCGCCTAACATCTCTTTGGCTACCTTTCGGATACAAGATGCTATTGCCTCCCACATCTCGTTTGCACTTCCGCTACAATCCCAAGATAAGTTTTCTAAAACCTTCTCCCTGAAGCTCGATTGCTTAAGTGGAAGATTCCACCATCTAGTTCTAGTGATCTTAGGAACCCTCCTTTTCTTTACAAGCCCTTTTATTTGTACATCAAAGATTAACAATCGATGTTGGGTTGTCAAACTCTCTCCTGGGATTACTTTGCAGTCTTTACAGCACAACCGATCTCTTCTCCTCAACGCAAAGTAATCTATCTGTATTCTAGTTGGCACACTCTTATAAGTAATTAAATGCTCCTCCCTCTTCTTGAAGAGTGTTTGTTATGAAAAGATCATATGCCGTTACAAAATCCAGGATGACTTTTCCCTCTTCATTTTTATCCCTAAAACCATGTCCTCCATGAACACTGGCATACCCTGAAGCATCTTTTCCCACATGTCCATTAAGATCTCCACCTATGCAAATCATCTCTCTTTGTGGGATTCCTTTTAAAATCTTATCTAGATCCTCCCAAAAAGCTTGTTTAGTCCTTTCATCTAAACCAATTTGTGGTGCATAAACTGAGATTATATTCAAAATTTCTTCTTCAAGCACCAATTTCAGCAAAATAATCTGATCCCCGAATCTTTGCACCTCAACCACACAATCCTTCAAATCCTTATGAACAACCACTCCAACACCGTTTTTACCCTTATCTTTACCTGAATACCAAAGTTTAAAGCATGTCTTTTCGATCTCCCTTGCTTTTTCTCCAACTCATTTAGTCTCTTGAAGACATAGTATATGAATCTTCCTTCTTTCCATTGTATCCACTATCTCCATCAATTTTCCAGTTAAAGTGCCAATATTCCAACTACCAATCGCAACGTCTGTTACAATCTCTTTTGGACTAACTTCTTTACTCGCATGCGTCCATTATGCGAGAACTCTTGTAAATTTTGGACTGCATCCAGGCGATGATGCAGCGGAACTAGCTTAATTACCGCATGTGTTCCTCATACGAGAACCCTTGCAAATTTTGAACTACATCCAGGCTGCGATGTAGCGGCCCTTGTCAATTTTTCATTGCATTCGGGCGATGCAACGCGTCGCAAGTAGGGAACGTCCCAACGAAATCTGTATGTTTCCTTAAATCCATGTTGGAAAGATCCTACTATCATGAGGCAACTTTCTAAATAATATTTTAAAAAATATTATTTAAGAAGTTGTCTCGGACTGTTTTATGCTGGTTGTCGGCTACCGAACGCAACCCTAGCAGAATTATGTGACAAAATATGAGGGAGAAATTCAGGAATAGCCGATGCACGCGAAAAACAATGATGTATGCTCAGATAGAAGACTTACAGTGATTCCTCGCAATCTCCATGTGGGATACAATACAAGAATTGAAAATTTAGTTTATATGAATGCAAGCCGATGAAAACCGCACCTAGCAGAAAGTTCTATTAATCGGGAAGAATTAAGTTAAATTTGACTAAATTGAACGATCTAATGTGTATCTCAATTAAATGAAGTGTGGTCGTAGGTTCTACGAACACAATCAAAAATTAAAAGCTCTAATATTTGTATGTGCAGGTCTATCCTAAGCGCCACTCAAGTCGGGTCTCACCCTCACCGGAGAGTGAAACATGCCACGACACACCACAGAAAAAGTTCAAGGTCTTGTTACACACGTGAGAGTCCAAACGAACACCGCAATAAATGAGCAATTAATTACAAAAATTAAAAATTGCAGAAAAATAAATCCTAAACTCTATACTCTCTCATGACTCGACTCGATCTTAATTTTTATGCGGCTTTTTTCGGAAGTCGGTGACGATGCTTCGGTTTTCAAGAACCGCTCCACGTACGTTGGGTACCTCGCAAGAAAAATAAGAGAGAATGTAAGAAAGTGACACAAAAATAAATCAAGAATAAAACAAGAAAATAAATGCTGAAAATAACATAAAAATAAATGCAGAAAAAATAGAAAATTTACTATGAAAATTCGGGGGTCAGGCTACCTGAATAAACAAAGCCGAATAAAAAAAATTTAAACAAAAAACTAAGCCGTTTGCCTCCCTGACATAAAAATATAAAGACTTTGATTTTACATAGATCGCCACTCCCTAAGAAGCGGGATGAAACCATGGGAGAACCGCCTTAAAAGGTTAATATTTCATTCACTTTCTCAATTGGTTACAATGGGTATGAATCTCTATATATATATAGCTCCATCAACACAACAAAGTGTCATCACTCTGCAATGTAGGGCTAAACATCACCGACCAAGGACTCTCTTTCAGCATTTTCTTTTTCAGAAGCTACGGTTGCCCCAATCATATCATTGGCACGTAGACAGCGATATTTTAGGTGTATAGGCATGCTGTGGGAAAGTGACGGGCAGTGTCGGTGTGCTATTGGCATGGCATTCTGTCTAATACAAAGAAAACATTTTTGCAAGGTCTGAAGTAATATTTAATTTCTCTTTTTCTTTCTAGGTGATATATATGTCCAAGCGCAAGGCATGTTCGAGACTGACATGTACCTCCAGTTGCTCAGGATATTTGATCTGGCTATTAGCCAGTCCATGGTACCTTGTGATAGCGCGGAAGTTGACATGGTAAGCATATTGCTGAGCTTAGTACCGAGATTTCTTTTTCTCTGCCTAAGTCATTATTTTTATTTTACTTATAGAGGAATAATACCTTTGATTGACCATCGATATTTTCTAAATCCTATCTTCTCCAGGAAACTGTTTCCCCTGTTCAAAGAACAATCTTGGAGATTTTGCCCTTGTTATGCCCTGCTCGTCACCTTCCATCAATATGGCCTGATTTCCTTCAATGGTTGCTCCAGTACATACCTGGATCTAAAGGATTTCCATACGACAGCAAAGAAGTACCTAAAGAAGATTGTATAGTCCACGATACACCAGCAGATGATCCTCATACAATATATCTTGGGTCAAACATCTCTAAAGAGATGATAAAGGAAGCATCAAAGACCACTTTGGGGTATGATGGGTCTTCAAGAACTCCCAAGGAAAAATTCGCTGATGTTTCTTGCTCCCATCATTTGTTTGGAGAAAAGCTGGTACCCATTCTTGTTAGTATTTTTGTTGAGGCTCCATCAAGTGAAAAATGGGTTGCATCTCCCGATATTATACATGCCCTTGGAAGGTAGCTGTTTTATAATTCACAGCTATATCAAGTAAAATTTATCTATTTTTACTATTCCAGTGAACGTTGTGGTGCCTTTTTACTTAAACTCGGAAATTGGAGCTTTGGATGCCCCATTCATTTTTGTTTAGTCAAAAAATGAGGACAACACGTGAAGGTTCTGCCCCGAAAGTACCACATTCATATTCTCAACTAACATGTACATGAAGCCCATGTACGATGTGACACAAGGTATTGCCAGTATGGAAGTACAAAAAGAAAATGTGGCGAACCCTGCCACGAGGGAAAGTAATATAACAAAAGAGAGAATCAGGGTAGAAGCTATCAAAATAGCCCTGTGCCTTCAATTTGCAATCTTCCATGAACTCGGAGTACTTATATTGAGAATTAAGAGCTCATGTCTCTGCCATACCTCTCCTCTTTTTCGACACCATCTTTAGTGTAGCCATATGGTCAATTTCATTCCTAACTGTTGGAGGAAAAACGAAGAGATGTTTATTTCTCGTAACCCTAGGCTCTTTTATATAGGGGGAGGCCTATGAGTAAATTACATAGAATGGACATAAAGAAATAAAATACAAGAAAAGATACATACAATATAGGAATATCTCAACACTCCCCCTCAAGATGGAGCATAGATGTCAATCATGCTCATCTTGGATGAACATTTCTGAAATGGTCCTCTGAGTAATGCTTTGGTAAAAATATATGTTGTTTGCTCCCCTGAACTAACATGAGAAGTAGAGATAAGGTCATTCTGAATCATATGTCTAGCATAGTGACAGTCTACCTCGATATGTTTGGTTCTCTCATGGAACGTTGGATTGTTGGCAATAAAAAGAGCAGCTTGATTATCCCATTGAAGATGCATGGGAAGTAGCACCTCTATAGTTAGGTTAGTAAGAACAGATCTGACCCACATCATTTCTGTGGTAGCTTGTGCCATAGCCCTGTATTCTGATTCAGCACTCAATCTGACAACCCTCGTCTACTTCTTGCTCATCCATGAGACCAAAGAACTACCTATAAACACAGCAAAAATCGACGTACACTTTCTATCCTTCAGGCATCCAGCATAATCTGCATATGCACATGCAGTAACTGAGAGAGATGTACCGTTGCTAAAAAAAGTCATGTACCAGGTGAAGTCTTCAGATATTTCAGAATCATATGGACTGCATCCATATGTGTCTGCCTGGACTGCTCCATAAATTGACTTACTCTGCTCACAGCAAAGGATATGTCAGGCCTGGTGATAGTCACATATAGTAGCTTGCCAACAAGTTCCATGTATCTCCTTTTGTCGACCTCCTCAGTGTCATCATCATATAGCTTCATGCTCGGATCACTGGGAGTAGTGGCAGGTCTGCAATCTGCCATGCCTGACTCTGAAAGAAGATCTGTTACATATTTTCTCTGGGTCATCACAAGACCTCGCGGGTTCCTTGTAAATTCCAATCCAAGGAAGTAACGTAGATGGCCAAGATCCTTGGTCATAAACTGCCGACCTAGGAAGTCCTTGGCGTCCTGAATGCCATGTTTGTCATCCCCCGTAATAATAATGTCATCAACGTACACAAGTATGACAATAGTATCTCTTTGGGTCTTCTATACAAACAAGGAGTGATCTGCAGTTGAACACGCAAACCCATGTTGCTCTATCAGATCCGAGAGCTTCTGGAACCATGCTCTTGGACTCTGCTTAAGGCCATAAATAGCCTTGTGTAACATGTACACCTTCTGACACTCCCCCTCAGCAGCAAATCTCGGTGGTTGTTGCATGTAGACCTCCTCTTGTAGATCATCATAAAGGAAGGCATTCTTGAAATCAAGCTGATACAGGGGCCAATCTCGTGTCACAGCAACAGCAAGAAGAATACGCAGAGTAGAGTGTTTAGCTACTGGGGAGAAAGTATCTTGGTAGTCCACCCCATATGTCTGGGTGAACCCACGTGCAACTAGTCTCGCCTTAAAGCGATCCACACTGCCATTCGCACGGTGTTTCACAGTGAACACCCATTTGCATCCCACAATGGATGCGTCAACTGGAGCAGAAACCAGACTCCACGTACCACGTGACTAAAGTGCAGCCATCTCCTCTTCCATAGCCAAGTGCCAATGACTATATTTCAATGCTTCTTCATAATTCTGTGGAATTTTCACGACAGTGAGAGCCTCTGCAAATTTCTGAAAATCCCCTGTGAGACGATGAAAGGAGACCTGAAAAGCCAGGGGGTAGGAAGCACAAGATCTCTTTTGCTTTCGGACTGCAATAGGAATATCCAGATCGGAAGGAACATCCTCCATCTGTGTGCTAATGTCCTGCACAGATACATCTCCAGACCCATCGTTAGAAGCTCTGCTGTCAGAACAAACCTAGGGCTCTGTGGATGATGGACGATGACCATGAGTAGAAGCAGTCTGACGTGTATAGAACTTAAGTAGAGATGGAACTAGTGGTGCATGTGACTCAGTAGTAGGGGGAAGAGGAGGTGATGGTGGAGGTGGAGGTAGAGGGACGACAGACACGGGAGGAGGTGGCATGTAGTCTTCATCATTCAAGTTCGATGAAGCCAACCTATCACCAGTAGGAAAGAAGTACATCACAGACTCAAAAAGTGACATCAACACTGATATAGTATTTTCTGTGCAGTGGCACCGATATCCCTTCTGAGTCTTGGAATATCCGACAAACACACATTTGACCGCTCTAGGAGCGAGCTTGTCAAAACCAGGAGTTAACTGGTGAACAAAAGCAATAGATCCGAACACACGAGGAGTGAGTAAGAATAACTCAGGAAATGCTACGGGAAAAGGAATTTTCTCATCCAGGATAGATGACGGCATATGATTTACCAAGTAGCATGCAGTGAGAACTACATCACCCTAGAATGAATGCGTGGCACAAGTCTGAATGAGAAGAGTCCGAGTGACATCAATAAGATGGTGATGCTTCCTTCGGCAACACCATTTTGCTGAGAGGTGTAAGAGCAAGACGTTTGATGAATAATCCCTCTGGATGACAGGAAATGAGAGAGGTTACGAGTACAAAATTGCAATGCATTATCAGTTCGCACAAATTTCACAAATGTAGAGAAAACATTTTGCACTTCAATAATAAAGATTTTAATCACATCCTTGACTTCTGATTTATTTTTCAAAAGAAACACCCAGGATAATCGTGAAAAATCGTCCACAACTACAAGATAAAATATGTGTCCCTGGTGATCAGGCACATGACTCGGACCCCAAATGTCAACATGAAATAACTCAAAAAGGAAGCTATTGCTCCGACTTTGACGACTGAGAAAGGTATACCTATGATGCTTTCCCAGCTGACAAGCTTCGCACTGAAAAGAAGAGTTGGGTGAAATCTGTGATAGCATATGTCTCATCTTCTGAAGAGAGAGGTGGCCAAACTGGAGGTGCCAAGTGAATGGAGAGACTGATCCAGATGAATGAGAAGAGAGGCCAGCATATGGATTCCGAACCAGGCGATAGAGACCACCCTTCTCATGGTCACACCAATCATTTTGCCCATAAGAATGTCCTGAAAAATAAGAGATGATGGGTCAAAAATAGCTCGGTAGTGCAAATCCTTAGTAATTTGACTAATGGAAAGTAAATCATAGAGATATCTGTAGCATGTAGCACATTCTGCAGACGTATTGAAGGCGTCAAAGTGATCTCCCCCTCTCCTGTGATCGAGGAATGTGTCCCATCAGCTATCACAACTGTTCTCCCTGCCGCAAACTGTCTATATGATGCAAGCTGATGTTTGTCTCCACATAGATGATTTGTAGCACCGGAGTCCATAATCCACTCTGTATTTTCAGATACATGACAAGATGTTAAAGCCTAAGTACCGGAGGTGCAAGCTGTAGCAGAAGTACTGGTAGTTGTTGAGGTTGCCACATCTGAGTGATCTCCTGAGGATGGTGAAGCGGAAGGGGGTATAATATCTCTCAGTCTAGCAACAAGATGATCAAACTTCTGATATAGAGTAGAGAAGCAGCAGGAGACCCTAGGCTCTCTTATATAGGGAGAGGCCTATGAGTAAATACATAGAATAGACGGAAAGAAATAAAATACAAGAAAGGATATGTGGAATATAGGAATATCTCAACACTAACTAGTAGAGCTTGTTTGGTATTTTTCCTTACAAGCTTTCTCTTGACATCCATCAATTCTTGGGTAATGCAACTCCTAGGTTATTCTACACTTTCTCCCGCTCATGATGTCTTTGAATTTTCAAGGTTGTTTATAAATATACTTTGTCATGAAAACTCTCCTCCCATCGTGATGATGGTAGGAGGGGTTGCCTGCTACTGGAGTCACCGCTCAATCGCCCCTTGGCGCTACTAGATGCCATGTACATCCTGTACAAGGAAGGCCAGCTGTTGCACCACATCTGGATCCATATAAGGCAGCATATTTCTTCATAAAGAACAATAGCATTAATACTTCCTTTCACTTTTAAGATAAACATGTGAATATGGATAAAATTTATGTTATTCTCCTTAGGATCGTGTCAGGTTTGAAGACTTAAAAATTGTCATTTATTTCGAATACCAATGAAGAAATATATGCGTGGAATAGATGTAACTAACCTGAGGATCTCGGGTACTCGGAAAACCAATTCCACATACATACATTCCACATTCGAAATGTGTTGAGATATTTGTATCTCTTTATATTTATTTCTTATTTCTATTTTCTTTATGTACCTCTTATGTAATTAACGCAAGGCTCTTCTCCTATATAAGAGAGCTCTATGATCTCTTCAATGATAGAAAATTTTATTTTCACAACATGATAACGGAGTAACGGTCCTAGACCAGGGTTCATGTATCTCATAAAAACTCTAACCCTACCTGCCGCTCCACCTCTCCCCCACCGGTTGTCGCTTCGAGCCTCCTCCCTCCCTTGTCAACTACTGCATAAAGCCCTGTTGGCCGCCGCCAACCACCCCGAAGGTCGTAACCTACCCAACAGGCGGCTGCCAACCCCACAGGTCGTGACATGTCACCTCCTGCAAGCTGTCGTCGGTTGCTGCCTTTGTAGGTTGCGGGTTGCGGGCTACCATCTCACCTCCATTAGGTTGCAGTTCGATCATTGCTAAGGCTAGATACGGTCTTATTTAGATCGAGAACTGTGATTTCAGACACATAAATCATGTTTTCGTCCCTACACTACAATAAGGATTGAAGAGGACGGTTGTATGAGTCTACTCGACAACCACTCTTCCATATGATTATGTAGACTCGCTCAGATTAGTCTACTCCCCATTTTGTTGCGAATTTTCGGCATAGTTATCATGTAGAGAACAAGGGTGACATTTTTTCGTCGTCCGGTGCCTTCAGGGGCCTGGCTCCCATCGTAAAGATGGATGGGACTAACTACGAGTTGTGCTCCATATAGTTTCGCACCCTTATGCAGTGCCACAATAAGGAGCACATTTTGATTGATCCTGAGCCGATGGACAAGACTGGGGCTGATGCTTCTTGGAAGCAAGATAATGCCTATGCATGGATTTGGCTCTCTGTGACGCTTAACACGGAGATTGCCAACAACGCCGTCAATCAACGTACAACTATGGCTATGTGGGACATCTTAGCTGACACATATGGGCAAGACAAGAATGAGAGCAAGATCCTCCAGTTGCAGTATGACATATTTTCGACCAAGCAGAATGGTCGACCTCTTCATGCCCACTCCTCGCATCTCCAAGGCATGTTTGTGCAACTCCATAGATTTATGCATGTTATTACCAGCACTGAGCAGTAGCAGGCATACGGGAATGCCACTATGACATAGGTCTTACTGACATCCCTTGACTCTGAGTACGATGTAGCACATACTCAACTGCTTTCTGGAAGGATGATACCATTAATGGAGGAGGTTTACAAGAGACTGAGCAGAATCACTACTTTGTCTGCTACCACGACCCAAGCTCCCTCTGCCATGGCAGCTTCTCATGGTAGAGCGGGTACTTCACAGTTTCATGGGCAAGGCTCCTGTGGTCAAAGAGGACGTCAGCGTGACCCGTGCTCTTACTGCAACGGTTTTACATTCACAAGTCATCTACTTACCCCTCTGCTCGAGTGCCTTCCCCGTCATCCAGCACGCCTCGATATGTACGAACACATTGTTTCTACTGATGGCACTAGTGATATGCTTGTATCACATGATACTTTACAATAGGAGTTGATGCTAGAGAACAAAAGGCTGATGATCTTGGCATACCTATTGCCTTAAGGAAGTCGTGTCGTAATTGTGCCACTTATCTTCTAGTTGCAAATGTTTCTTTGGATCATCTTTCAGAGGAGTACATGAGGTTTTTCATTGGACTCTTTACTACTACTATCCCAAGAGCATACCAGGAGGTCATACAGAATAGTAGTTGGCGACTTGCCATGGAGGAGGAAATGGTCGCTTTGCAGATGTGTGGTATTTGGAGTGTTGTTTCTGCTCCTCTAAGTGCCTCTGTTGTGGAGTGCAAATGGATCTTTACAGTCAAGCAGGTAGATGGCAGTGTTGATCGGTACAAAGCAAGGCTTGTAGCACATGGGTTCACTAAGACTTATGGGGTAGACTATCAAGATACCTTCTCAACAGTGGCCAAACATTCGACATTGCGCATTCTTCTATCAGTTGATGTGACTCGAGGCTGGCCTCTTTACCAACTTGATGTGAAGAATGTGTTTCTATATGGGGATCTATAGGAGGAGGTATATATACAGTAGCCACCGGGGTTTGCTGCTGAGGGAGAGCCTCAATAGGTGCGTATGCTCCACATGGCGATTTACAGCCTGAAGCAGAGTCAGAGAGCTTGGTACTGGAAGCTATCAAAGTTGATAGGCACCAGGGGTTTATGTGGTCCATTGCGGATCATTCGCTTTTTGTTCAGAGGACACAGAGAAGTACAGTTGCCAATTTGTTTATGTTGATAATATTATTGTCACAGGTGATGGTGAGCAGGGTACTCAGGCTGCCAAGGAGTTCCTAGGTCAACAGTTTGTGACTAAGGATCTGGGTAGTCTTCGTTACTTCCTTGGATTAGAGTTCACTAGAAGCCATAGTGGTCTTGTGATGATCCAGAGGAAGTTTGTGACTGATCTTCTACTAGAGACAGGGATGACATGGTGTAAGCCCGCTACTACCCCTATGGATCCGAGCATGAGATTATATGATGATGACACTGAGGAAGTAAAAAGAGGAGACTCAGGGAGCTTGTTGGGAAGCTCTTCTATGCTACTGTCACCAGGCTAGACATATCCTTTGTTGTAAGCAAGGTGAGCCAATTTATGGAGCAGCCCGGGAAGGTTCATATGGATGATGTTTATATTATTATTAGATATTTGAAGACTTCACCAGGTACTGGTCTTCTAATCAACAAATGTACATCCCTTGAGGTGACAGCTTATGCATATGCAGGTTATGCGGGATGCCCTATAAACAAGAAGTCTACTTCTGACTTTGTTATTTTTGTTGGGAGCTCTCTCGTGTCATGGAAAATCAAGATGCAGATAATGGTTGCTAGATCTAGTGCAGAGTCTGAGTACAAAGCCATGGCTCAGGGAAGCGATGATGCGAGTTAGATACGTCTTGACTGATCTTATATTGTTGAGGTACCTCTTCACATGCAGATTTTATGCGACAATCAAGCAGCTCTGTTTATTGTCAATAATCTTACATTCCATGAATGGACCATGCATATAGAGGTGGATTGCCGCTATATCAGAGACATGATCCAAAAGATTCTCATTTCTCCCATGTTTCTACTGGAGATCAGACTTTTGACGTATTCACCAAAGCCCTTACTAGAGGTTCATTTCTGAGATGTTCCAAGCTGAGCCTGATGGATATATATGCTCCAGCTTGAGTGGGAGTGTTGAGATATTTGTATCTCTTTATATTTATTTCTTATTTCTATTTTCTTCATGTACCTCTTATGTAATTAACGTAGGGCTTTTCTCTTATATAAGAGAGCCCTAGGGTCTCTTCAATGATAGAACATTCTATTTTTACCACAAAACACAGTCATATAACAAGCAGGAGAAAATAACACCACATACTGGAATTTAAAATTCTTCCTATTCATTTCCGTTCACATCATATCCATCCATGATTGCATAATCCATGTCCACAAAAATATACATGTATGCATCAAAAGGTTTTCCATACATGCATATTACATTCCATGTCTCTCAAACTACAAGTAAAATAGGTTGAGGATGGAGTCGCGGGAGAGTGTGTCTAGGGTGTCATGCGGATGATGGATGGACGATCGTCACTGGTCGTTGATGCAGTCGTGACAGGGGAAGTATTGTGTGGAGACAACGTACTCCAAGAAGGGGCAATGAAGTTTTTTGATCGAGAAGATACATGGAGGAGCTTCGACAGAGGTTCAATGGTCAGTGTCTTCGCTGCAGAACCTGTGGACACTTCGCAATGGATGGTTGGGATGTTGTAAAATGTTTTGCATGTGGTAGCTTCAGGCATCAAAGGAGTAGGTTCCCAGCTTTGAAGGTCTGGAGACCTAAGCCAAGCGATACGATTTCGAAGCCGGACAAGAGAACCCTTGTGCTAGCGGAAGTCGCTACACATGAGGAAAATTTCATCGCAAAGACTATCTCGGACATTGGAGTGGTCATCGGGAATGTGTTCTCTGGCAATGTCATACAGATGACTGGAAGGATGGTTTGTGCGCGGGGTCTTTCTGCAGTGGATGTTGAGAAGATGTTGAGGTTCAGCCATGCTGCTACCAGAAGGGTGCATTGGAGAAAACTGAGATGGGGCGTCAGACCTACAGGCGATGAGGAAGGTCTAGGTTAAAGGCTCGCCGCTGCTTTCCAGACACTTGGAGGCCATTCAAGTCGTGTTGAAGCCTTTTGGTCATGTCTGCAGCATCGTCTCAAATGGTCTTTCTCGGGGACAATCGCTAGGTGTGGTTTTGCTCATGGTGAATCTCTCTCGTCTGCTACCTCTGACTTTCGGTAGGTGAATCAATGACAATTGACGTTCTACTGGTGGTGCATGAGCTGTGTGAGGTGCCGCTGATCATGATAGACGATATTGTTAACCGCCGACCCGCACCACCGGCGACGAAACTAGCCTTGGATGCTTCGTTCGTGGAATGCAAATGATCGCGCATTGGGAAAGCAAAAGCCTCAGACTTTCTCGTTAACAGTGGAACAACATTCAGATCTGAGAATGATAAATGTTTTGATTTAAGGGGTCTGAGTTTTGATGTCGTACTCTACAAGCCTATACTCATTGGCGGACCTCCTTTTGGTCCGTATTCAGGTCTTCAGATTTGTTTAGTGGGTGACGCAAAGCGGTCCTCCGTAACCTGATTCCTTCTTGGGCCCCCATTGGCAGAGCTCTCATTGAAGATTATCTGGTTTTCAAATCCCTTCCGCTTGTAAGGCAAAAGGGCGCTCTGCAAATTTGAGTTCTTCAAGAAGACATAGGGGACTCATTCTTGTCAGGGAGCTAAATGAGTCTCCGCTGGATCACCTATAACTTTTCGGGGTTCGGTCCAGATCGAATGAGAATTCGACCTTGGTCTCGTTCAAGGAGGACTTGTTGTCTGTCAAAGCCGATTTGGGTTCTGTTTCAAAGCCACATACCCCCTTGATGGGGTTCCTCCCTCTGCGAAGTCGGATCTGGAGTTGGACGAGGGTAGTCCTGCTTCCGTAGAAGTGCCCTCGCATCACCCCAATGTTGCGGCAGAGATTGCTTTTCCTCCTCCAAGCCACAGACCTCCCACAATCCCTCTCTATACTCGAGGAGGATGAGGACCATTTCACGGCGGATGCATCAGATGCTATGGTGTTACATGATCTGAGGGGGTCTCTGCAACCCATTTCGGCTGGACGATTTAGTAAAAATTATGTCCTTAAAAACCTAAGGACAAGAGGGGGATGTATGGAAATCTGCCATTTTCTTGAGGAAGTGGAGGAGCGACGGAAGAGTGATGGGCCTGAGGTGCGGATAGAGCTTGGGGATCTACGCCTCCCATGTTTTACAGGGGAAATATTTAGTGACTCCGGGCACTGTTTGTCGCGACACTGAAATCTGCACTAACAATATATAAAAGTGGCTGCTGGAGTCATTTTCACTGTTTTAGTTATTTTTTTTGTCATGTCTTAGATTTAACTCGCTGAAACCGTGATTTAATTTTTTTTGTTCATTTCGGTGACTTCTTCAACCTTTCCCTTTGAATAATAAATATGATGGTTTTCTTGTCCTCCCCTTGTATTAAAGAATACTCTTGGGCATATAAACAAATTTGAAGAAAAAAACTGCATTACAAATAATGGACGTCAATCTGGCTTTCGTTATATCTTTTTTTCATCAAATTTTATCCGTGAATTTAGGGCAGCATTTGAATTTCATGGATTACTAACAATATCATTATTTTTTAAGGTGCATGCTTACAAGAAGAGATCACCCCGACAGCAAATTGTGGAAAGTAGCTGTGGAGGGCTTCAATACAGTGCTTCTTGATGATGTTAATAAATTCTCTGTAGATTGTAATGCAGATCTCTCTTTGAAAAGCTATTCCAGAACTCGTTTTTGGAAAGATGCTGCAGATGTGTACGAAAATTTTCTTGTTGGTTCTTGTGGTCGTGCCCTTTCTTCTGTTGCTTCCTCAGCTGAATCTCTGAAATCTGATGAATTACTCGAAATAACTCTTTTAAATGTCTTGGGGGACAAGATTCTGAAAGCTGAAATTGATGCTCCTTCTGATGTAAACTTCCTTTTGACCTTTAGAGATTTTGGCTTTTAAAATTTATGATCCAATATTCAAATGTTTCTAATGCAGAGCTTGCTGCGTCTTATTTCTGCGCTTGATAGATGTGCATCCAGAACGTGCTCTTTGCCTGTTGGAACTGTTGGGCTATTGCCTTACCATTGCAGTCGATTCTCTCTCATTTGTTTACAGAAGATTTTTTCTTTGTGCAGGTAGTATGACCTACATGTCATTCTTTAAGATAATGCTAATACGAGCATATTACTTAAACTGGGAGCAGCAGATGATCTTTTTCTTTCTATTTGAAGTGCTATAATATGGTTTGTTGTCAGTAAACAAGCTTATAGTAGTACTCAAATATAGGTAACCGTAAACACTTCTGTTTTAAGAATAAAACATTCAACAGACACTAGTGCAAAATTGAATGACAGATGCATTCATGATCATGTGGGTTAGATGCAGCAGTATATTTGTTCTGGGTGTGGTTACCTCAAGAGTGATCGAGAACCAGAAATAAAATGGAAAATAGTGGAGATTTAGGAGAAAAAAAGGTTGACTGTTTGTCAGCCTGTTCCTTTTATCTCTGGGAATGGCATCCACATGTTTGAAATTCCTTTTATCACAATCAATCCCTGCTTTTAAAAAAAATCACATTGTTATTTTTTAGAGACTAGCCACCGGCAGCCATACCTGACTTTCCATTACCTCTACCTCTTCCCATGCACCGCTAATGTGACAATTAGGCTGCTTTTTTCATTGCCAATAAACCAGCCTTTCATGAGAGGACCAAGCACATAGAGGTGGACTTTCACTTCACTCATGACATGATACAGAAGGGTCTTATCGCCACTATGCGTGTCAGCTCTAGAGGCCAGACAATAGATTTTTTACAAAGGCCCTAACCAAAGGTCCTTACCAGAGATGTTGTTCCAAGATGAGCTTGATCGATATCTACGCTCCAGCTTGAGGGGGTGTTGGGATATTAGTTATCTTTATTATTGTTTTCATATTATCTATTTCTTTTATCTTCTTGTAATTTGCCCAACTGGTTCCTCTCTTATATAAGAGAACCCTAGGGCCTCTAATTAATGCAATTCATTCTTCTCATTCTACACTTACGTATAGGTTTTCAAAAGTTATATATTACATATATCTTTACAGTGTCAAAAGAAAATCCTTGCTTTATCATTATTTTATAAGAAATGGGTTTACAAAATCAATATATTACATATATCTTTACAGTGTTAAAAGAAAATCCTTGCTTTATCATTATTTTATAAGCATTGGATGTGGATCCTAGAGTTTTATTATTCATTTTGTTCTTCTACCATGGGTCATTCTTCTAGCAATGTTATGGATAACTTATTCCAGCAATAAAAATAAATATATTTCCTTTGTCATTTTAAACAACTAACATACTTTAATTAATCTTTCTTTACCAAGAGGTTGATTATTAAATTGTATCTGTCTTGCATTTTCAATGTGCTAGTTTCACTGATCGGGAAGCCTGGCATCCTGCAAGATCCAATGTCAGCAGAATTGCAGCTTCAGTGCTTACGAACAGATGCAAATGTATTTTGAATCAGTTCCTTGCTGATGAAAAATGCTCAAGTATGCCCTCTCTCAATTTTTCTTAGAAAATGAAAGTCCTTGTCTGCATCATAGTATCTATATAAACTATTGATAATTGTACTCATTAGATGCACTTGGATGGCATCAGTTTCAACTCCCTATTATCCGCACAATGGATATTAAAGTGAATGTGACTAATGATCTGTAATATATGGGCATTCATTATCATATTTTTGTTAACTATGCAGTTGAGCACGCATTGCCACCTGTCAGAGTGGAGGAAATGGTTTTTGTCCTCAAAGAGCTTTCTCAGCTGGTTCTTCATCCTGAAACAGCCCGTGTCATTCAGTTACCGGAGTACCTAAGAAAAGCTTTGTCAAAAGATACAGATATCAATAACAGAACTCATCTGCTCTTTCTATTTCCGTCTTTGTGCGAGCTTGTTGTGTCCAGGTTGGTTTAAGAAATATAGTCTTCCTTTTCCCACTCCATTCATCTTTTGGTTATTTTTTTCAATGTACTTGCAGTATTATTTTTGCTTAGAACTATGCCAAAAGCTACTGAGTAATTCCAAATATGGTCTCTGTTATTTTTTTCAAAGGGGTCTCTGACTCTGTTGAAATAAAAATGCGTAGCAGATTCGAACAAGAAAATAAAAATATGAAACAAGAACGCTTAAGATTTTACATGTAATCCTACTCCGTGAGGGAGCGGGATGAAATCACGGGAGAAGGCCCTCTAAGGGTCAGATCTTCTATTTCAATCTTTTGATATTTGCAGGGGATGTGAGGTTCCTTAAACAGCCCTATAGACATATCAGAGTCCCATTTATAGATGATGTGGGACTAAACATGAGAGAGGGTAATTGGACCTTGGAGAGATCAAATTACTCATCTATTACATTC
The DNA here is from genome assembly GCA_037367405.1 of Ottelia alismoides. Classification (NCBI taxonomy): domain Eukaryota; kingdom Viridiplantae; phylum Streptophyta; class Magnoliopsida; order Alismatales; family Hydrocharitaceae; genus Ottelia; species Ottelia alismoides. Next base: position 398,979 of record JAZKJV010000005.1, read on the forward strand.
TCTAATACTCCCCCTCAAGCTGGAGCTGAAAAAGCTGCAACTTGCAATATTTAAGATATACCGCAGCACATCTTCACTCAATACATTAGAGAGAGATGCGAGGAGACTTGCTCGGAGTAGTCATTGCTAGGAGAAGACCTCGTACGAGGATGGACTTGCGACGATCAGGTCGTGCATGTAGTAGAGTCGTTATAGAAGTACAACGCATATAGTAATCGATGATCGTGATGATGGCCGGTATGTGGTATTAGTCTGGAGTTTCAATTTGTCATGTTGTGGATGGCAGTAGAAGTCTGAGACAATACCATGTAGAGAAGTTCATCTAAAGTAGTTGAGTCAGAGATAGGTACCTGATGATCGGGGATAGCCACCCGATGTAGAATTGTCATCCCCTATGCAGATCTCGAGAGTTTGGCCTATCTCATACGTGAATCCTGATAATGGCCTCTCCCTTTTATCTTATAGCGATCTCAAGTCGGTTCGCTTATATAGGGACCTTGAAGAAGAGATTGCTTTTGTTGAGGAGCCACGAGTAGATGATGGTGGACGCGATAGAAATCTGTGGATACATCTTAAGTAGAAGAATGTATCCTTTCTCACTCCCTCTTTCTCCCATACTTGTCCAAATAAGAACATGGATGGTCAAGTTGGGAGAAATAATAAAGAACATAATTTTTATTCTTTTTTTGGTCTCTTTTAGAAAAAATAGGTTGTTCTCTCTCTTTTTGGCTTTCTTCTTTTTCATATGATTTTTTTGCATGGTATATTTTCCGTTTGAAAACAAAATCCTTTTTTTTACTTCTCTTTTTCAAATCAACCTCTCTTCTTTTTTTTCAAATCAGGCCCCCCTTGCTTAATACAGTGGCTCACTTCAAACCCAAAAGGTGTATTTTTTAGTATGTCCCAAAAAATAACTTCTCTCTTTTTTTTACTGGGCTCATTAGTTATATAGAAATATTACATAAGTGATATCGCCCCCCACCCTCACCCCCACCCCTTAGTTTCTTCGAATGCCACTGCTAGAGTTTCCGAAGGGGGGAACCCTTCTCGACGTCACTGGAGATGTTAAGAGCCACGTCGTCGCCAAGTTGCATTGAGGAGTTTGGAGATGGGAGGGACTGAGGAGAGAACTTCCTTGGAGATCTCATGTGATGGCATACTTCTTCATGATCTCGTGTGATGGCATACTTCTTTATCTTCTTCGACTCGCACAGAGGGTTCTCATGCAAGGCGAGGCATTGATGAGGGTTGCTGGAGATGTGGTATGCGTCGTCGCCTGGGATTGGGGGGTTTGAAAACACCTCTAAGCACTGCATGGGATGGGGTCTGGTTCAATTATGGTTCCCACAGGGAAACCCAAGTGGAACCATCGATCTAGACCCGTCATAAGTCTGATCCCATCACAGCTATCGATCTTGACCCATCGAGTGCGAGAGCAAGGGCTTCAGGATAGGAGAGGGGTGGTTGATTACTTGGAGGTGAATGCACCATTACGCAGAGGAGGAGGATGTCATGGCTACTGTGCAATTGCATGGAGATGGATGGGTTTCCCATCTCAATTGGTGATATCACGCTATCATTTTGGTTGCCTTCATAGATCATGTTCTTTTCCTGCATGATTCTCTATATGAAGAATACCTTGACTCGAGATTTGATAGCAGGATGAACTTGCTTAGGACATGTTTTTTAACAGCATGAGGTGCTTGGAGAAGAAATCCTAAATATCTTCTTAGTTTATTGCTCCGCGAATCAGTTTAGAAGAAATGATTTAACAAGACTTTTGGGCGGATATGGATAAGATTATGCAAGGAATCCTACACAGGGAAATGATTTGCATAGGTGGAGATTTCAATGGACATGTGGGAAAGGATGGGTATACTAGTGTTTAGAAACGAAGAGAGAAAAGTCATTTTGGATTTAATAATGGAGTCTGATTTAGGCGATAGAGGCCTCCTTGCTCATAGCCACGACCAATCACGTTGTCCATAAGGATGTCCTGAAAAATAAGAGAAGATGGATCAAAAATTGCCTGACATTGTAATCCTTCGTAATCTGACTGATTGATAACAAATTCATTGAAAAATCAGGTGCATGTAACACATTCTTGAGCTGCATAGAAGATGTCAGTCTAATCTCCCCCTGACCAGTGATGGGGGAATGTGTACCATTGGCAATGACCACTGTTCGGCCTGGAGGAATCTGAGAATATCCTGTAAGTAAACTCTGATCGCCACATAGATGATGTGTAGCGCCCGAGTCCATAATCCAATGTAATGTATCTGATCTACTACTGGTAAATGCAAGTATGCTACCTGAAGCACTGGTAGACGCAGAGGCAGATGCAGCAGCATCAGATTGACTCTCAGTAGTAGGTGCTGGGCCAGATGGGAGAATAATGCCCCTTAAACGGGCAACTAGATCATCAAACCGCTGATCCAAAGTGGAAGCAGATGGAGGCTCTATCTGCTCAGCGACTCGTGCAGATGCAGGAAATCCATGCTTAGAGTAGCATGTGTCTTCATTGTGTCCGACGTGATGACAGTAGGTACATGTTGGCCAAGTGCGGCCTCCTCTGCCACGAGGTCCACGTCCACGGATCTGATGATAAAATCCACGACCCCTGTTGGCGGCCATGGCTGAAGCATTCTGATTCTTGGCCGTGGAAGGAATGGTGATCCGGCTCAGTCTGTGAAAAGCCTCCTCCATGGGAGGAATAGTAGAATCGACCAAGATCTGGGATCGTGTCGCCTCATACTCTGTATCAAGTGCAGCAAGGAACACTCCCACCATAGTCGCATTCCGATACGTCTTCTGTTGTTCTGGCGTGGCTGTCAGGGGCATGAAGCTGTATAGCTTCTCGAACATCCCTCACAGGGATGTGTAGAGCGAATGTAGAGGGCGACCATTCTGCTTTATAGTGAATATATCATGCTGGAGTTGCAGAATCTTCGTCTCATTCTTCGCCTGGGAGTATGTGGCCGCCAGAATATCCCACATGTCTTTGGCCGTGGGCTGATGTAGAATGTCATTGGCAATCTCGATCGCCAAAGTTTCGGACAACCAGACTTTGGCGTATCTGCCTCCCATGAGGCATTGGCTCCAGTCTTCTCAGCATGCTCTACTTCGGTAAGAATGTGCTTCTTACCAGTCGACTTCATCATACTCATGAACTGCATCGCCCACAGTTCATAGTTTGTACCGTCCATCTTCACGATAGGCGTTGGACCACGAAAGGCGCCTAACGATGGAATATCCGCCTTGCTTTCTGACATAGTGGAGATAGAAGACTGGAGCGATAGACTGGTGAGAAGATCGTCTACACGGACATGGATGGGTTTAGTTGCATGTGTAGACTTCAAGCAACCAAACCCATTTAGTTGACGGTGTGCGCTCTAGATATGTGAGTCAAGGGCACATGAACAGGGCACTAAGGTGCCCGCTGTAGGCGACGAAGGTGTGCGCGGATGTCTTGGCGCTAGCGCTGGATGACTGGGGCTATGCGCACGGACCGCTGGGTGCTGACCACTGGGCGCTAAGGCGCAAGAGCAGGGACCGCAGGCGCGCTAAGGCGCAGTAGCGCGCAGGCACTGATGCACAAGCGCACAGGCGCTAGAGCGCGGGTGCTCAAGGCACGGGCGCACAGGCGCGAGGTTGAGACCGCGCAGGCGACAGCGGAGAGGCTCACGGGCACACGCGCAGGCGCTCAACGGCAGAGAGACTCGCAGTCGAGGATGTGCGCCGGCGGTGGCAAGGAGAGAGAGAGGCACGCGGGTGGGGGTAGGGATAGGGTTAGGGTTTCGAGAACTACAGTCTAGGACCGTCGCTCTGATACCATGTTGGGAAAAATAGAAGAGTTGTTTATTCCATCAGCCCTAGGCTCTCTTATATAGGAGAGTAGCCTATGGGTAAATTACATAAAGCATACAGCTGAAAATAAAAATAACAGAGAGATACAAAGGAAACTAATATATATGTTAACAGGGAAGAATCAAATTCCGTGCACGGTCGTCTCGCTTTGGAAGCTTGACTGAATTTGTAGGTTTGATATATACTTTTGGAAAGTATATGATCAAGACCTAGGTATGATATATGTTTTTGGAAAGTATATGATCGATACCAACTCCCAATGATCGAATGAGAAACTTACTGATAAAACCTTGAAGTAGACAGTATAAAGTTGATCTAATACTTCGGGTTTATTCAGAGTCTTCCAGTATGCAGGATGTACAGGTATTGGGAATATCTGAGGGTGATGTGATCATAAACGATTGTATAACCATGACGCTTCCATTTTTAGGGAGTGATGAAACGGGTCTAGATTTTAGTGACTCCTCTCAGTAAAGAAGTATTCTGATCTTGGTCCAAAATGTTGGACATTGATCTGAATGTGATTCAGATGCAATGAGTGATTAGATTTGCGGTCTTGATTTAATCAAGCATCTATGGGAGGCCCGCGATCTGGATTTGAGATATGATCTCAATATCCAAGTCACTATACGTGGAACAATACAATCGCCCTGTCTTTATCTCCAAGTATTCGCGGAGAAAGTGCATTATCCTTGAAAGAGTTCATGGATAATTTCATTGTTGATATATATATCCGAGCACTGAGAAAAATGGATAATTAAATGTGATTTAATTATCATGATTAATATGAATTCGATTCATATTATAAAAAGAGTTGTCTTAGATAATTAAATGTGATTTGATTATCAAAGATGTGAATAATGTGAACGAGATTCATATTATTTGTGCACAAGAGAAAAAGAGATCCAAGATGATTAAATATGATATAATTATCATGGATGTGAATAATGTGGATAGCAATATCCAATTATTCATAATATATTATAAATGTGATTTATAATTTCTTAGAGAGAGCTTATTATAATTTATATTTGTTGATTAATTATTATGTGTATTGGATACACATTGTGTAATTAATTGAAAATGTAAATTATATTTTGTTTTGGGTTGTGAATGTGATTCACAATTTTTCAATGGCAAGATTGCAATATTCTCAAAATTAATTGTGAATTATTTTTTAAGAATAAATCACAACAAAAGGTTGTTGGATAAAAATAATGGAGATTTCCATGGAGATATGCAATCTCATGAAATCTCATGAGATTGCCCTCCCATATGGAATGTGTGGGCGGCACCCAATTCCTACTTGGAATGGGTGGCCGTCCACTTTGAATGTACATGGAGATGTAATCTCCATGTATACTCTCTCCTTATTTGTTGGTGTAATTTAGGATTGATTTATATTTGATTTTGTCAAATATATTTTAATCTAAATTAGATCATAAGTTGTTGGCTTTTACCAACAACAATCTTGACCATTGGATTAGAAATAAATCAATCTCATCCATTGATTTTATATGTCCCATGGATTGAGATCCATGGATCCCAAAACCCTATAAAAGGAGAGGCACCCCATTGCTCTTCTTTACACAATGCTTGATAAGCACATCTCTCTCTATTTCTCTCTACACGTCAACCCTCTCTCTCCTTCTCATGTGGCCGTCCACCATGGATGCCCCTGAGAGGTTCTCCATCACTGCAGCGTCATCGTTATGCTGCCCGACTCTTTGCTCGTGGATCTCCGTCTCCTTCGGTGCGCCTCGCTCGTAAAGAAGACGATGGATCTCGTGTGTCGAGGTCAGGAGATCCACCGTTTGGGTCATTAACATGGATTGCGAGAAGCACGCGGTTCATCCCCACGCTCGCAAGCGTCTCCTCCGTCGGATCGGACTTGAGACAGGAGGTCTCTTTGTTTAGAGACTCGATCGCAACCACGCTTCAAGTGGTAATCCTATTACTTGTTTGTGGTTTAGAAGAAACGATCCGAGAAGTGTTCTTGGATCATGTGGTTTCGTCGCATGAAAATTTTTTAATTTGTGCTGCCTAGAACAACTAGTCCGACTAGTCGTTCTTCGTCGTATCCGATACGACGCTCACGCTTCCGTGATGCGCTTGAGGATCTAACCATATCCTACAACTTGGGCCATGGCCCTATATTCAGACTCAGCACTAGGTCTGGCTACAACCGTTTGCTTATTGCTCCTTCATGAGCCAAGGGACTCCAACATATATAGCAAATCCAATGGTGGATTTCCTATCCTTTGGGCACCCTGCATAATCTGCATCTGCATATGCTGAGATGGTGACATCCTTGCCCTTTATAAACAGTAGACATGCGCCTGGAGATGATTTAAGATACCTGAGTATTATATGTATAGCATCCATATGGATCTGACGTGATTGCTCCATGAACTGGTTCACCCGACTAACAGCAAAAGAAATATATGGTCTGGTAATGATAACATAAGGAAGTTTTCCTACCAGTTCTCTGTATCTCCTCCTATCAACCTCATCGGTATCGTCATCGTATAGTTTCGTGCTTGGATTCATGGGTGTGGTGGCAGGTCGACATCCAAGCATACCCATGTCACTTAGCAAGTCAGTGGCATATTTTCTCTGGGTCATCACAAGCCCTTGTTGATTTCTGGCAAATTCCAGTCTCAGAAAATACCGAAGGGTGCCAAGATCCTTTGTGACAAATTCTCGACCCAGAAGTTCTTTGGCCTTCTCGATTCCTCGCATGTCATCTCCTATAATGAGAATATCATCCACATACACCATAATAGCAACCATACTTGTGGATGTTTTCTGTACAAGAAAGGGAATGATTTGCATTCGAATGTTTGTACCCATGGTTCTCAAATAAGTCTGAAAGCTTCTGGAACCAAGCTTTAGGACTCTGTTTAAGGCCATAAATCACCTTATGAAGTCTACACACATGTAATCACTCCCTCTCAACAGCAAATCTAGGTGATTGTTGTATGTAGACTTCCTCTTGAAGGTCACCATACACAAATGCATTCTTGACATCTAATTGAAAAAAAGGCCAGTCTCGAATGACAGCAACAAAGAGAAGAATCCGTAAGGTGGAATGATGTAACTAGTGAAAAAGTGTCAAGATAATCCACACTGTATGTCTAAGTAAACCCTTGCGCAACCAGACGCGCTTTGTATCTGTCGATGCTACCATCTGCATTATGCTTAACTATAAACACCCATTTACATCTCACAGTAGACACTCTAGTAGGAGATGGAACAAGGCTCCAAGTGCCTCTCGACTAAAGAGCATCCATCTCCTCTTTCATAGCCAAACGCCATCGGTTGTCCTTCAGAGCCTTTTGATAATTCCTCGGAATAACCACGGTTGATAATGCAACTGCATAATTCTTGAAATCGCCAGTCAAGCGATCAAAGGAGGCCATGGAAGCTATAGGGTATGACGCACAGCTACGCTTCTGCTTCCGAAGTGCAATAGGTAGGTCTAAATCTGCAGACCATTAGACCCATCATTAGAAATTGTATTATCAGAACATACCTCATGTGTGCTAGATGATGAGCGGTGACACAGCAGAAGCAGGCCAGCGGGTATAGTGTTGTGGTAATGGTGGAACTGGGACAGGTATAGGAAGTAAAGGTGGTGGTGGTGGAGGTGTGGGAGGTAATGGTGGTGGTGGCATATATATGTTATCATCATTATCTGAAGATATCAACCGATCACCTGTAGGAGTAAAATACATCACGGACTCGAAAAAGGTAACATCAGCACTCACATAGTACTTCTTGCGCATTGGATCATAACACTGGTATCCTTTATGTGCCCTGAAGTACCCAACGAAGACACACTTGATAGCTTTAGGAGAGAGCTTGTCAATATCTGGAGAGAGCTGGTGGACGAATGTGACAGACCCAAACACACGAGGAGTGAGAGAGAACAAATCCTTTTCTGGAAAAGCAAGTGAGAAAGGAATTTTCTCACCTAGGACTGATGAAGGCATGCGATTAATAAAATAACATGTCGTTAGAACTGCATCAGCCCAAAAAGAATGAGGAGCGCGACTCTGAAAGAGAAGTGTCCTGGTAACATCAAGCAAGTGACGATGCTTCCTTTCTGCAATACCATTTTGTTGGGAAGTATAGGCACATATTCCCTTGGCTGAAAAATAACTGGAGAGATTATTAGTACAAAATTCCAAGGCATTATCAGTGCGCACAATTTTCACAGAGGCAGAAAAGACATTTTGGACTTCAGTTATGAAATTTTTGATAACATCTCCAGCTTCAGATTTATTCTTTAATAAAAAGATCCAAGACAAATGTGAGGAATCATCCACCGCAACTAAATAAAACATGTGCCCCTGATGATTAGGAACATGACTGGGACCCCAAATATCTATATGAAACAACTTAAAAATGGAGCTACTGCTCTGACATTGGCAACTGGGAAAGGCAGAACGATGGTGCTTTCCCAATTGACATGCCTCACATTGAAAGGACACGTGAGGCGAGATTTGAGGCAGAACACGACACAATTTCTGGAGCGGAAGATGATCACAGCATAGGTGCCAAGTAAATGGTGAGACAGATCCAGCAGATAGAGTCTGGCATAGGGAGTTCGGACGAGGTGATAGAGACCGCCCTGCTCATGGCCACAGCCATCACCTTGCCCGTAAGGGTGTCCTGAAAAACAAGAGAAGATGGGTCAAAAATGGCTCGACAATGTAAGTCCTTCATAATCGGGGAATGCGTCCCATCTGCAATAACCACAGTTCGTCTGGAGAAACCTGTATATAGGCTGTAAGTTGTCCCCTATCACCACACAAGTGATGTGTGGCACCGGAGTCCATAATCCATTCTATAATATCATGTCCACTATTGCTAGTGAATGCATAAATGCTACCTGAGGTATTGGAGGAGGCTGAAGCAGCTACATCTGAATGACTCTCAGGGGCTGATGAAGATGTCACAGGACCAGAAGGAGGTATAATACCCCTCAAACGTGCGACAAGATCCTCAAAACGTTGATCTAGAGAGGAAGCGGTTGGGGGCTCAATCTGTTCAGATACTCGAGCAGAGGCAGGAAATTCATGCTTGGAGTAGCATGTATCCTCTGTACGTGCCGGACGATGGCAGAAAGTACATGGTTGACGAATGCGACCTCCTCTCCCCCTAGGTTTGCGACCACGAAATTGAGAAGATCCTCCTCGACCTCGGGAGACTGCCATTGCTAAGGACATCTAACTGGCAGTAGAAGATGAAACATTGATTCGACTGAGCCTACGGAAGGCTTCCTCCATTGGAGGAATAATAGGGTCTGCCAAAATCTGAGAGTGGGTTGCCACATACTTGGGATCTAGGGATGCCAGGAATACACCAACCATGGTGACATTCCTATACGTCTTTTATTGCTCAGGAATAGAAGTGAGTGGCATGAAGTTATAGAGATTCTCAAATATTCCACGCAACGATGTATAAAGCGAGTAAAGTGGTCGTCCATTCTGCTTGATAGTAAAAATATCATGTTGGAGTTGTAGGATCTTGGTCTCTCGGAGCGGCCTTGGGGCTTCGGGTGGCGCGCGGAAGCGCACAGGAGGACGGTGACTAGAGCTCTAGGCGGAAGGTGTGCAGTTGGAGATCGGGGGGCTGAGCCGCGGCCACGCCTCCTCCACGGGGGCGCGTGGCAGCAGGCGGTTGCGGTCGAGGGCGGCAAGGCGGAGATCTGGTGGCGTCGACGGAGGAACTACTGGCGAGGCGGACGCGCTGGACTACGCGACCGCTGAAGGAGGTGATGCGAAAAGGCGGCCTGGCCTCGTGCGGCCGCACGGGGCGGCGCGAGGGCTGGTGGAGAGGGCGGATCTGTGGAGCCTCGGGTGGCGCCGCTGGCTGGAGCGCGGGCGCCGCTTGCGCGGCTGGAGACGTGGGGATGGCTGGTCGGAATCGCGGCTGGTGCGCGGGCGGTGGCCCAGGCGTGGTTGCAGTTATTTTTTTTATTTTTTTCCTTTTTTTATGTAAACAGCAGATAATAAAAGGTTTTTTTATTTTTTTTTGGAAAATGTAAAGAGAGATAGAAAAAGAATGTTTTTTATTTTTTTAATTATTTTTTTTATTTTCCTGCAAAACAAATTGTAAGAGAAAAAAGACAACAATTATTTTTTATTTATTCCTGCAAAACAAAGATTAGAAATAAAACAAATATGAATTTTTTTATTTATAAACAAAAAGAGATGTAAATGGATGGATCTTGCGATATGATGGAAGATAGATCCGTGTCTCCGACCACCATGCTTGGTCGGAGTTGATAGGTTGTGCGAGATAGAAGAAGAAATGAAAGGATCGCGAGGTGTGGTGAAAAATCGATTTTGGAGGCGGATCAAAGTGTGATGGAACTTTTTTATGATCTAAATTCTAAAGATTAACTATGTCTAAGCAGAAAATAAACCTACGATTTATCTACGAAAAATGACGAGAAGTAAAATCTGGATCTCACATTGGATGTGGACATGTCGTGATGGCCTCGACGACGATCGAATCGCTGTCACCAACCGGATCGGAGGTTGGGCACCCTTCTGCAACGAGTGGCTCTCGGAGATCGGGCTCCTCTCTCCAAAGATTGATCAAGTGTGAATGACGGAGGAAGGAGCCAATAAAAAGAGAAGAAAAACAAAAATAGAAGATATCCACAAATGAGGAAAGTGTTTATTGGTTAATTAAATAAAATAAATAAATAAATAAAATAATTAATTAATTACGAATTTCGGATTTAAATAAATTAAATAAATTGAATAAATTCCAAAAATGAATTAGGCACCTTAATGGTGGCCATTAATGGTATGGAATAATATCCTATATATAAGGTAAGTATTTACATCCAATAAATCAAATAAATCCAATAAATCAAGTATTTAAATACAAATTTCGTAATTCAATTAAATTAATTAAATAATATTAGGTAATTAATTTTTTTGGTGATTTTTATTTAAGCAAGTTATGTGTATACACATATTATATACATATAGTACACTATACATATATACATATAGGGAAACAATTTATAAACACACATTTTTAAAATTTTATTATTTATATTTTTATTTTTTTTATTTTTAATGAAAATAACATTTACAATTATATACATTGTATAAAAAATAAATATGAATAAATATGTATAATAAATAATGGTGAAACTGCACAAAACACCCCAGAAAACTGACTTTTTAATCGTAACTCCAAAAATTATGAAACCACAGCCATTTGAAAGATAATTTAGTTCGATTTGAGCTCGTATGGAGTTGGATTGGTGTTTCAATTGTCGTTTTACGGCTTTTTCTGGGTGTAATTATTTACAATATATACGTTATTTTATTTTACACTTATTTTTATTATTTACAACACATTTTTATTTACAACTTTTGTTTACAAAAATAATTAGTTTGAGGTCAAATTATGTACAAATAAAATAATACAAGTTTTATACAAATATACAAGAAAAAATATTTACAAAATATTTTTGGAATTTTGACAGACGACCCTATCTCCCCCTACTTTATTCCTAGTCGATCAGGTCAAGTCTTGACCTTCTCTCGGGGTTCGGATCAGTCTGTATTTATTGCATAAATACCTCCTTTCTTTTTCTTTTCTTCTTTATTCTTTTTATTTTTGTACAAAAAGTGTTAAAAATGCAATTTTAACAAATGCATGCAAAATGGTAATTTTATGCAATTAATGGGTATTTACAGGTGTTTGACTAAGAAAATAAAGCTGAAATAAAAGAAAAAGGCGATGAATCGTGGATTCATCAGTCTCGTTCTTTGCTTGGGAATAAGTGGCAGCAAGAATATCCCACATCGCCTTGGTAGTGGGATGATGGAGTATATCATCGGTGATCTCTATTGCCAATGTGCCTGAAAGCCAGACATTGGCATATGCATCATCTGCCTCTCATGAGATGTTTCCTCCAGTCTTCTCAGCTGGCTCCTCCTCAGTAAGAATGTGTTTCTTACTGGTAGACTTCATCATGCTCATGAAATGCATAGCCCAGTTCATAGTTTGTCCCGTCCATTTTGACAATAGGCGATGGACCTCTGAAGGCACCTGTAGCGGGTACATCAACTTTGCCTTTTGGCATGCTGTCGTAGGTAGAGAAATGGGGCTTTGTAGACCAAATAATTAATGTCTATGTAGAGATATATTGTTTACTTTTGTACCTTTCTTGTATTTTTTTTCTGTTGGACTCTTTATGTATTTTACCCATAGGCTACTCTCCTGTATAAGAGAGCCTAAGGCGGATGGAATAAACAAGTTTTCTCATTTTCCCAACAAGTTTTTTCTCAGGATAAAATTCACTTGTATTGCAAATGTCCAATAATCTCGAGATACACAAGACAAAATTCACTTATCCCAAGATAAGTATTTTTAGTGTACTTATATTGAACTTTTTTGATCAAACCTGCCATTTTCTGTTCTATTCATTTGTATAATCGAACTTAAATCTATGTTTAAGTTCAGTTTTTTTTTCGAATCGAATTTGAATTTTAGCAAATCGAATCTAAACGAATATTGAGCTTGAGAATTTTTTGACAGTCAAGTGAGATAATATTTCTTCCACATCGTCTTTATCCTGCATTCCTCCCTTTACCATCCTCTTCTAGGCTCGAGTCATTGCTCAACCTCCTCGACACCCTCCCCACACCTACCACTACTCCCCCGACTTCATGCAACCACCATCCCATCGCTCCTGACCTATTGTGCACCCCTTCCCACCACGTGCCCCCTTCTCCCCCACCCTCGACTTCCTGTGCCCCAATTCCATTGCCCCCGACTACATGCACATAGCTCCCTAGTGCCTACCACCCCTCTACCCCCAACCTCATTTGCCCCCTCTTCGACCACTTGTGCCCACCTCCACGCTGCCTACCCCCTCCTCAGGCACCCTCGATCTCATGCACCCTCACCTCACCGCCTTTTACCTCATGTGGCCACCTCCCCATCACCTATCCCCTCCACCCCTGATCTCATCCCCCCCCCCACACCACCTTGACCCCTTGTGCCCACCTCCCTAGTGCCTACTCTTCCACCCCAACCTTATGTGCCCCCTCCTCACGGCATCCACCGTCATGTCCTCAACATGTGCCACCTTACGACCCCATGCAGAAAATTGTGCTCGATGAGGACGTCCATCCTGGTGATGATGCGGCCATAAGCGGTGTCCTCGGCAATGGCGATGAGCTCAAAGAATCGTTGGCGGAAGGCATCGGTAGAGAGGAATTCAGCTGCGAGAGCAGCTTCGTGAAACCCTTTAAGTTGTCCAGAGCTCCAGTTGCGATGACGTAAGGGTGATAGCAACCACTTGATCTAGATCTGAAGATGAAGGATCATGATCTCAGCGAGAACGGAATGGCTTTCGAGAGGAATAGGAGTTCGACTTATAAATAGATACATATAGGGAGCTCAAGGTGGCGTGCGAAGGGAGGAGGGTGCTATTGGGAGACTGGGACGGTGCAAAGGGTGCTAAGGGGAGCTCGGGCATCATGCTTGGCACAGATGTAATTGCCTTAAAATTGAGGGGTACAACTATAACAATATTTTTTTAACCAGATCTTGTTTTGTGTAAATGATGATTTGATTCATTTAATTAACAACGAAGGGGCATATCTATTAATGATATAGCCTGTTTCCCTCCTCTTTTGACTCAAAAAATAACTATTAACGGTTTAGGAAGGTAGGGGCACGAGTCATATTGTAATAAAAAGGTAAGAACATAGTTTCATGGTGGTTCCTATCTCAGGGTTGCACGTACCCTCATTCTTTTTCAAAAAATGTAGGGGCGAACTGTAATTACATAATCCCGAAGGAACACAAGTGTAAAAAATTCTAAAAAGTGACCACAAAAATATCATCCATAGATGCACGAAGATAATTTAATGTGGAAACCTTTCAATAGGGTGAAAACCACGAGGCTAATAAAAAAATGAAGCCCTAAAATAAAAGAGATTTATCATGTGAGGGACTTAACAATGCCAACCCTTTCTAGAATGACATAAATTACCAAAAAATAAAGATAGTGCGAGGCAAATTTATTACTGAGATCACAAAATACGGGCTGACACCTTGAAGTTGTAAACATCTTGGAATATAAAAATATGGATATGCTTCAATCTCTAATCACGTGTCCGGATAGGCCAATATTGTGTCAGTGAGCAATTGCTTCCCTTCTCTTTCTCTCTCCTTTTTTCTCTCTTGAGTTGAGGCTTCAAATGAAGGGCCAACGGTCCATTATATAGTGATGTACGCGAGGATATGTGAGGCGCATGATATTGCATATGGCAGAAGTACAATACAAATCAAATATCAGATAATTGTTAGGAATTTGGGTTCGATAATAACTATTTTTGAATGCTTACCCTCCTGCTTTTTGGTCAAACTAGCAGCAGCTCAATCTACTTCAAAGGAACATCCTGCTTCATCTTTTGTTTCTCATTTCAGGGAAAGAAGAGTGACAGAATTGATAGCTGTGCTTCTTAAGCTCATCTCCAAGGAGCTCGGCTTTCAGTGATTCGGCTACGATATCATTTTTGCATGAGAAGACCCTTTCTACTTACTATTGGGTTTCATTGCCCCGCGAGCCTCTTCTTCCACTGTACTTTTGAGTTCGAGGAAATGATTATTGTTGTGCATAGACAAATTAATATTTAATATGGCCCTTTTGTTGTTTTGGTAGAACTGGTATCCTAATTGTTGTATCATTTTGTTATCTATATTCAATGCCATCAATTCTTGTGCATCTTTTCCTGTGTACGGATGCTCCGAGTTTGCCTTGATCATAGCAGGTGAGTACAAGTTTAGGAAGTGGGGCCTTTGTACTGCGGATGAGATGTTTGATTTAAAGATGTTGCTGTCCAAAACTTGGTTTTTATCCTGGTCACATTCTTCGTGTAAGCAATGCACATGTGGCACCTTTTATTTGCAACCTTCGAAAGATTCCGACTGTTTTGATAGTCGTTAAAGCAGCCTCCGATGCAACTTTAAGTTTCAAACAGTGGGAGAAGATCAAAGAGATGTATTACTGGTGCAAACACATGGTATATGTGTTATACGGGATGTGAACAATTAGGTGTTATCAACATTTCAGGAATTTGTAATTTCTCAAAGCTTGGTGCTTTCTTAACTGTCCGTATCCGGTTGAGCTTTCAGATCTAAGTAACCATTAGGTGTTGTCATTTTTCGACTTTTTATTGAGTTTACGAAAAGTAGATATAGTTATGACGATGGCATTCATCGTATACAGAACATAGCAGATTTGTCTGTATTGCTTACAGAACGGTATTCAAGAGGCTCATTCCATTAGCATCATTAAGCAGCTTGCGCTAAAGAATATGGAAGACTGCTTCTGACTTTGCCCACTAGTTCTATACTAGATCCTTTCTTGCAAGGATTCTCATTCAAATACAATGTGGATGCTTCTGAAATTCGGTTTTAGAACTTTGTCTCTTGTGAGCTAATCCTGTGACTTTGTACCGATAATTATCAGTGTTGTATATTGCACTTGGTCTTTTTGATTCGGTATATGGAAGTTATGCAGTAAAAAATTTCATATCTGTTGGGGAGCTCGCTCAATGGACCCATAATCTTACTCTGAAAGTAGAAAATGTTCATATGGCACTTTCAATACACCACTCGTAATGGTTCCATAGTGAGGCACGAAAAACTTTCCCCAATCAGTTTTATGCATGGCAAGAACTATTATTTTTCCTTGGTCAATGAAAACTTGATGTGTGACTTCGTATGTTAATATGACTTGAATCTTAACCATTTGTTGTTGATGTGGTTGATCTACGTCCTTCCTTCTTATTGATTGAGAGTTGTTGGATCAGGATTGCTAATGTGTTTAATCCGTCTCATGAAACATGATTGATTGAAAACTATTAGATCAAGATTGTTGACATGTCTGATTCGCATCCTGAAACTTGATTGGTTGATAACTGTTAGGATGGATTGTTGAGTACAAATTGTAGTCTTTTGTTGCAGTATAAAAGGGGATCCTAGGGCCACCAGATACTGCATCATCATTTTGACCCTTATTTACATCCTATATTTGTACCTTCTCAGTATCGTTTATATTAGTTTTTGTCCATATAGTGAAAACTGATCGTACTACCCAAGGATGTAGCCCAATTACGAGTAAACCTTGTAAATCTGTGTGTTTGTGTTTTGCTTGTTTGTGTGTGTTTGCTTCTGCGATTCGCAGTGAATTCGTATCAGAGATTCAGGTTCTGTTAAGATCATCCAGCAAGATGGCATCGCACAATCTGAAGATCGAGAAATTCATAGGGAAGAATAGATTCAGTCTATGGTAGATCAAGATGTGTGTCCTTCTGAAACAGCATGTAGGGGTTTCAGAATGTTCTCAAATTTGATATTCGCTCAAGTTCGGCTTGTTGAAAGTTCGATTCAGATTCAGTTCAGAAATAAATGAACTGAACCTGAATACAAGTTTAGGCTTGATTAAATAAACGAATCGAACTAAAAATCATAGGTTTGCTTAGGTTCGATTCATTAAAAGCTTGATAAACACACACATGCACATTTACAAGTCCTTATCTGCAGAAGTGAGCATTATTTTGAGATAAGTGGATTTCGTCCCAAGATAAGTGAACTTTGTCTAGAGATAATTAAATATTTACAGGATAAGCAGGTTTTATCTCGGTATAAACTATCTCGAAATAAAAAGCCATATTGTGGTAACAACATCCACCATCTATGTGTCCAGTACTTTTTCCTTCTTTATCCTCAAATCAACAGAACAAGTATAAGCCTTATTTATCGCATATCTCCACATTATTCCTTATCCTCATCTAAATAAATATAAAAATATATTATAATTACATTTTTTCAAAGAGACAAGTTCTTATTAATCTATTTTTTTCAAGATGAAGATGAGTTAGATAAAGGAAAAAATTAAGTGAATCTTTATTCTAATTATAGACACGCATATATATATTTCCATTTCTCTTCTTTTCACTTGCTCTTCTGGAGAATTCTCTAGGTTCGATTCGATTAAAAAGAGGTTTGATTGGTATTCAGTTTGAAAAGAAACGAATCGAACCTAAAAAATGTAGTTTCACTTAAGTTTGGATAGTTTACACCCCTAGCAGTATGGCATCTGGGCATTATTAGATCAGGAACGGGCAAAGGCACTCGAGCCATCCGAATTGATGGTGCAGGAAGAGAAAGAGCACTCAACGATTATGTTGTGTTCGGAGGACAAGATTATCGCGGACGTTGCCGATAAGGATTCCATTGATGGTCTGTAGTTGAGACTCGAAAGTCTATACATGATGAAGACTCTGACCAACAAGTTTCTCTTGAAGCAACATCTATTCTCTCTCTACATGCAAGAATGTACATCTCCTAAAGAACATCTAGATCTCTTACATACATTATTGATGTATTTATGAAATATAGATGTTAAGATTGAAGATGAGGATGTTGCCTTGATTTTATTGGTTTCTCTTCCATTATCGTTTGAGAATTTTGTTCAATCGGTTATTGTGGGAAGAGAATCGGTAACCCTGGAGAAAGTTCGCATGAGTCTACATACATGTGAACTTCGACATATGGCTACCGGTAGGGAGGACTCTAACGTTGAAGGTTTAATTATGACTCATGGGAAGAGTCATACAGGTTCTAGCTACACAAAGAAGGGAAATCATAAGTCTAAATTGAAGAATCACAATTCTAGGGGGAAATTTGCAATTACTGCAAGGAACCTGAACATTAGAAGAAAGATTCCCTGAAGAAGAAAGGGAAAGCTACATTTGCTACCATGGCTTATGGAGGCACGGATTCCGAAGATAATATGGTTCTCACCGTCACGGATCAGAAGATGATAGTGCATGGATTCTTTATTCATGTTGTTCTTACCATATGACTCCCAATGAAGATTGATTATGCACCTATAAGAAGATAGATGGTGGAAACATCGTCATGCAAAATGATGCAGCATGCAATATTATATGGATTGGCTCTATGAAGATCAAGATGCATGACGGAGTCATGAGGACGGTGACAAAAGTATGGCATGTTCCTAATCTGAGAAAGAACCTAGTATCCCTTGGATTCTTGGAATCTAAATGATATGGGTACAAAGATGAAGGTAGATTCATGCGGGTTACCAAAGGCAGGGCGGTTGTCATCAAGGACAACAAGTAGAAGACCCCTATACATTACGCAGGGGTCTATAGTTACAGGTTCTGTTACAATGGCGTCCCAAGTCGTGAAATCAAAGTCAGAATTATGGCATATGTGGTCAAGACACGAGTCAGATGGGGGTGAATATTCTCAATCAGAAAGGCCTTTATCAAGGATCTCAAGGGATCCAAGCTGGAGTTTTGTGAGAATTGCGTTTGGGGAAACAACAAAGGAAGCAATTTGTAAAGCCATCCACAGGACGAAGGAGACGCTCAACTACATCGATGTCGATTGTTGGGGTCCTTTACAGCTCCCATCTTTGGGAGGTGTAAGGTCTATTCTATCTATTATTGATGATTACTCCAGGATGGTGTGGGTGTACATGATGAAGCAAAGGAGTGAGGTATTTCAGACCTTCAGGCAATGGAAGATCTTGGTGGAGAACCAGAAGAAGGTGAAGCATCT
Source organism: Ottelia alismoides (assembly GCA_037367405.1). NCBI lineage: Eukaryota > Viridiplantae > Streptophyta > Magnoliopsida > Alismatales > Hydrocharitaceae > Ottelia > Ottelia alismoides. The sequence continues at coordinate 417,495 of JAZKJV010000005.1, forward strand.
TCGTACGGATAATGGGCTGGAGTTCTGCTCGTTAGAGTTCAGTGGGTTCTGCATGGAGGAGGGTGTTGTGAGACACCTTACCGTCAGAGATACACTATAGTAAATTGGAGTTACATAACGAATGAATAGGATGCTTGTAGAGAGATCAAGGTGTATGCTCTCTAATGCTGGACTTGGTAGAGCATTCTGGGATGAAGCTATGAATACAGGTTGTTACTTGGTAAATTGGAGTCCTGCATCTACCATTGATTGTAAAACACCCATGGAGGTATGGTCTGGTAATCATGCTGATTATTCTATTTCACAAGTCTTTGGTTTTGTTGCCTATTATCATGTTAGTGAAGGGAAGTTAGAACCAAGGGCAAAGAAAGAGGTATTTACAAGCTATGGTGCAGGAGTAAGGGGGTATTGAATCTGGTCCCCTTCTGAGTATATTATTGTTAGCAGGAATGTTACTTTTAGTGAGAATTCCATGCTTCACTCGAGTAGTAAGTCTGTTGATGCATGGGCATGTGATGATGTGCTCAAACAGGTGGAACTCGAACCAACGCCAAGTTAGTGATCACGTAGTTGATCACACCACTCCTGATCAGGTTGTTGAGCAGCCTGAAGCTGAGCAACAAAAGAAGAGGCAACCAAGTATTGTTATTGATCACCTTGTAAGGAGATACATCTGCCGTAGAGATACAGATTTGAAGAAATGGTTGCATTTGCACTATAGGTTGCGGAGGAGGCAGAGTCTTCAGAGCCCTCCACTTACAGGGAGGCAATATCTGGTGCAGAATCTAGGCAGTGGATTGCTGCTATGGATGAGGAGATGGAGTTTCTTCACAAGAATAAAAATGAGAGCTTGTCAAATTGCCAATGCGGAGGAAGGTTGTTGGATGCAAATGGGTCTTCAAGAAAAAGATAAGAATCTCATGCAGTGCAGGCATTAGATACAAGGCACGCCTAGTTGCAAAGGGTTACAGTCAAAAGGAAGGTGTGGATTACAATGAGATATTCTCTTTCGTTGTAAGGCATACATCCATCAGGGTGCTATTAGCTATTGTAGCACATCGAGACTTGGAGCTGGAGTAGTTAGATGTGACGATAGCTTCCTTGCATGGTAAACTCGAAGAAGACATTCCTATAAGCCAGCTAGAGGGATTCACATATCAAGGCAAGGAAGACCATGTGTGCATATTGAAGAAGTCCTTGTATGGGTTTAAGCAGTCTCTTAGGCAGTGGTACAAGAAGTTTGACAATTTCATAATTGACCATAGGTTCAACAGGAGCCCATACGATTGGTGTATTTACCGCAACAAGGTAGAGGATGGATCCTTCATTTTTTTTTGTTACTGTACGTCGATGGCATGATGATTGCTGCTAAGCAGAAGAGTTCCATAGATGATCTGAAGAAGTTCCTTAGTTCAAAGTTGGACATGAAGGATCATGGTGCAGTAAAGAAGATTTTAGGGATGGAGATCATTAGAGATCGTGCAGAAGGGAAACTTTTCTTATCTCAGAAGAACTACATTGAGAAAGTTCTAATGAGATTTCGGATGTCTACAGCCAAGCCTCTAAGTAGTCTATTTACTACGAATATTCATCTCTCATCTTCTTTCGCACCACAATCATACACAGAGAAGGAACACATGTCGCGTGTTCCCTATGCCAATGTGGTTGGGAGTCATGCATGCCACGGTATATGCAAGCCTGATATTGCTTATGTTGTGAGCGTTGTTAGCAGGGAAGGAGCATTGGCAGGCAGTCAAGCGGATTTTCCGCTATTTGAGAGGAACATTGTCCTAACTTACAGAAGTGATTTATAGTGTTTGGTTACACTATATATTCGTATTCAGACTATGTTGCAGATGTCGAGGGCAGGAGATCAATGATAGGTTATGTCTTCACTTTGGGGAATTCGGTCATTAGTTGGAAGGCTATCCTTGCAACCATCAGTTACTTCTACCACAGAGGCAGAGTACATGGCTTTGACAAAGGCTGTAAAGGAAGACATCTGGATAAAGGGCTTAGATGACGATCTCGGTCTTCAATAGGATCATGCTATAATATATTATGACAGTCTTAGTGTGATATGCTCGGCCAAGGATCAAGTAGATCATGAAAGGACCAAGCACATCGATGCCAGATATCACTTTATTCATTCTTAGAAGAGGAACAAGGTGAAGAAGGTTGGCATAGCAGATAATCCAGCCGATATGTTCACAAAGGCAGTTCCTCGGAGTAAGTTCAAACATTGTTTGGACTTAGACAATGTCGATAGTTGGCAGCAGTCCCAAGGAGGGGCTAGCGGCGATACGGCGAAGCTTGGAAAAGCTTCTCAGAGGATTCAATTCAAGGTAGAGATTGTTAATATGACTTAATCCTAACTGCTTGTTGGGCTGCTAATGTAGTTGATCTACATCATACCTTCTGATTGGTTAAGAATTGTTGGGCCAAGATTGTTGAAATGTTTGATCCACCTCCTGAAACCTGATTGGCTGAGAGCTGTTGGGCCAGGATTGCTGACATGTCTGATCCGCCTCCTGAAATCTGATTGGTTGAGAGCTGTTGGGATGGATTGTTGAATACAAATGGTATTCTTCTATTACGGTATAAAAGGGGCCCTAGGGCCGCCAGCTACTATCATTCTGATCATGATTCTCATCCCATATTTACATCTTCTCAGTATCATCTATATTACTTTTTCTCCATATAGTAAAAATCGATTGCTGCCGCCCAAGGACGTAACACGGTTATGGGTGAACCTTGTAAATCTGTGTTTTTTCATCTTGCTTATTTGATCGTGTTTGTGTTTTTGATTGAGTGATTCGCAACACTTCATCCTCCAAAACCTCCCCATGGAATTTATTTTATTCGCACAAGACCGATGTGGCAGATCAGTATGATGTTGTTTAAGGTAGGTCACTTACATGTGTATCAGAAACAAGACAATTGTGTTATAAACAAGCAGATATCTAAGTTTATTAACAACAAACTATTATCGCATCCATGTTGGAAGCAATAAGAATATAAGTTATATCCAAAAATTCGATATTTGCATTTGTAAACAATTTATTGTAGTAGTAATAATATGAGTTGTGTCGATATCAGAACCAATAAACTGATAGGAGTTACAACGATTTTATATATCAACATGAACTAGAGAAAGGTAATTAGACTATCATCTTCAATCTCACTCCATCAGGGCAAGAAGATAAGGTGTCACTTGTTAAGCTCATGGGCCACAGTTGAAAGACATGAAAGAGCCCATCTTATATGATGTTTGTTTCCCGATTGTAACGTTGAGAATTGACATCGTCGCTTTATTGCTATTGATGTGTCGTTTATGCTTATGTAAAATTGGCATAAAAATTGACATAAACGATGTTCCCCATCAGCATAAAAATTGACATAAACGATGTGACATTCACATTATTGTACGTATGTAAAAGCACCATAAAAAAATGTGTGATAGTTTCCATGTCCCAATTAATAGGTCGTTTATAAATTTTGTTGTTAGTTAATTTCAGTAATATACATAAAACCAGTATTTGTCACTTCTTATTTGAACCTCACATCAATTAGATTGGTCATATCTTCATAATAGCATACATTTTGATATATTATGAAAATAGAAAATTTTTGGTACGGAGTGTAGAGATCGAAAAGTTATGCTAGGCAATCCATTGTTTAAGGAAATGGGAAGGCTCCGCATTAAAAGCTCAAAACACAAATCATTACTAAGGTTGTTAATCGGCCTAAAATATCCCGATATGTCACCGACAAATCCACACTATGTTGATATGGTTGAGTTCGCATCATGCTTTCACATTTCGCCCCTAGTATATGTCGGATTCGCAACACTACTAGGGATTGATAGTAGTATCTAGATTTTACGGCAGTTTGAATAATTCGTGGAACTTAAAGAGTATATAACAAGAAAATTAGATAATCAACACAAAGCACAAAAATGTTTATGTGGAAACCCATACGGATGAAAACCACAACCCAAGTCTTCAACCTTAAGATTTTTGATCAGTCATACTGAACAACTACTTCATTTTACTGAGTTATTTTGCACAGATAGCTCGTTTGTTTACAAAGATATGGATCATACATGAATTCTGCAACTTTGGATCAATACACCAAAGCCAACACCGACCGATCAAATACGGTTGTATCATCGAGGAGTAAGCGGACTCTAATTGTTATTTGACCTTATTAGATTGAACAAACTCCCGTTATCCAAGAAACTTGGAATGCTTGGATCTAATACCAAGACTCTATGTACAAAGTGTTATATAGAAAATGAGTATAATTTCTGAAATGATACCGACAGCAAAGATATATTGGTAGACAGTTACATTTATATGAACACAAGCAATAATAACAAAGAATGGGTACAAAATTAACCATCAAGGACCCAAGAAGGTATGGGTAGCTAAGAGAATATTAAACCATTGTTTTGCAAGATACCCCTACGAATGCATAACGGGTTATACACAATCGAGGTTCACTTCACGTGACAGGTAACTTTAATCTATTTATTTAATTGGAGGATATCAAATGACACATTGTGCTATGAAACAACCAAAGATGCCATATAACTAACTGGAAAAGGTACTAAGATAAGTAGAGCTTCTTTTAAGAAAAACTTCTCAATGTCGACCAAAAGATCTCTCGATATTTTGTACCTAAATCTCTTTGATCCTACCTAGAACAAGAGTATGCTCAGGTCACACATTTGTTTTGTAATCATTGATGTTTTCTTGTGAGTTACTTGGTGTTGTCTTTATGACAGTGGGATCAAGCTTTCGAAGAATTTCTAGAAATAATGTAAAATAATCCAGACAAAAAAACACGTTTTATATCTAGGATTTGTAGTGATCATGGTGGAAAATTGGAAGATGAAAATTTTGATGAATTTTGTACCTAGGCAAGAATTCAACATGAATATTTGAATTCTAGAACCACAACAAAATAGATTAGTTGAACAAAAGAATCGCACACGTAAAATGCACGAGGATGATACTTGTTGAGTCAAGTTTGCTAGGTACTTATGGGCTCAAGCTATTAGCGCTGCCTATTTTGTTTTGAACCGAGTGATTTTATGACCTATTTAGAACTTATTTTAGAATGATGAAGTACCTAAAACTACTTATTGAAGAAAATTGAGTGCTTGTTTTGCTTTAGAATGAACATATTGTTTTGTTTTAAATATTAAATGTACTAAAGATACATTTGATCCGAAAGATTTTAAATTCTTGACCGTTATTCCTCGCATTTTAGAGCTTATTGAGTTTTCAACAAGAAAACATCAATAATGGAAGAGATTTTTAGGTTTCGTTTAATGAATAATTGAAATTTAATAGTTCGATTATCAATAGGGGTGACGAAGATGAACGATCAGTTAGTGATGTGTCTAACACAAAGAATTCTGAAAATGCTCACAATAAACCCAGAGATTGGACATTTATGCGGGTGATCATCCATCAGATCTTGTTTTAGACGATATCTCTAACAGTGTTCAGACTCACTGAAGGTTTCAATCACATTTTACTTTTTAATACTTTTGTTTCTCAGTGTAATCCAAAGTTATTTAAGATGCTTGAGTCTTGTCTTGTAGCCATGCAAGAAGAACTCAATCAATTTGACTGAAATTATGTTTGGCAATTAGTATCTAAATTGAAAGGCCGTCTATTATTAGAAATCGGTGAGTCTTCCATAATAAACTTGATGAGTCATGTAGCCTTACTCATAACAAAGCAAGATTAGTTGTACAAGGGTATAACCTAGAGAAGATGTCAAGTTTGATGATACTTCTTATTTATGATATATTTTGTGATTTTAAGCTCTTTTTGATAGAATTTAAAAGTGTTTTTTAAATGATTTTACCAAAGATGAAATCTATGTTAGACAGTCTCCTGGTTTTACTTAATGTCGATTTTTTTAAGACCATGTCTTTTCTCATAAGAAAGTGCTCTACGATATGAAATAAGCATCTCATGTCTCATCTGCTAGAACCTGAAACATGGAAAGGAAGAGTAGGAGGGTCATAACAAGCATTGAGGTGCTTAGGGAATTGCCTTGAAGAATTAGTACAGCTCGTCTTGTTGCTGGCTATCCGATTGTAGAAGGAATTCACTTTCTGGGAATGAGTCAGTAGGGTGCTTCTCCTTAGGTTGAGGACTAGATGGCGATCTATGAAGATGGTCGGTTGGCTTTGGTGGTGTGGGATCAAGGCTCGGATCTTGAAAGTGATCAATACAATCTAAAAAGATCACGTCCAATTCAGGAGGAGCTTTTGTGCGTGAGACAACCACAGAAGATTTTGTGGGGGTGGAGGAGTAATCGATGGGCGGAGTCAATGTAATCCCCTAATTAATATATTTCTTCTTGGTATGGGAACCAATAGTCAGTTTGTAAAGTTGTGTGATCAGTTGTCTCTCCGAGGGTTAAGTCACAAGTGAGAAGTCTCCTTGGAGAGGTCTGAACAGATGAAGTGGAGAGGTAAGATTCATTTGCCTCTCGACAGTCACAGATGTATGCACCTTGGTGGGTTGTATTAGGGTTGTATGTGTCCTCAAAAGGTGGGCATGTATATGAGTACCCTTTGTTGGGAAAACAATGGCTCGATTCTTGCAATCGCTAGTCATCTTAACAGATGCTAACAACGGCTTCCTGAAATGATTGAAAACTACGCGAACTCTCCTTGGTGTTTAATGCCAAGGACCATGACTTCCATTCTGAGTGGTGCACCTGGAAAGTCGTGATGATGACCTTTTTATGAATCGATCAACCAATTGAACAATCACTCTAGACTTTCTGATGGATCTGATTTTGAGCTTATCGAACACAGAGGTTGAGAAAATATTTATTGATGATTCATCATCTATCTAGGGATGGGTGAATTTGGTGCTTTCGAATTTGACCCCTGACTCTCAGCAATTGCTTGCTTTGTGGTTGGGTGTTTGGAAAGCAAGCGAAGCTAGGGCTATCATATGTGCTATTCCCAAGGGAGAGGAGGGGTGGGACAGGCGAAGAAACTATGAAGTTAGCGATGTTACTAATCTCGTATTATGGATTGAATGGAATTGACCTCAAGGTAGGGTCGCCTGAGGTCAGTTGAGGGTGCATTCTAGAGATAGGAAAGACTGTCGGTATACTGTCAAGGGGAAGTGACTCATGAAGTCTAGGTATGATGACTAATAAACTGACATCTTCGAAGAAAAAATGTGAAATGAACATGGACTGAGATAGAAAATGTGCAAGTGCACCGAAGAAAACTCACACGATAAACACGATGCAAAAGAACCCCAAATTCACCAATTAGTTACATGAAGGCCATAAAGATCCGACCAATTATCTTTTTCATTTTTATATGTTGAATTTCAAACTGTTGTATTAGCATGCACATAGGTATGACCTCTTGAGGTGAAAATCACATTTCTAAGGTCAAAGGAAGTGTTCTCAATTTTTGCACCAGAGGGTCAAAATGCATATGCTTAAGGCACAAGTCAATATATTCAGGCCCTAACCTTATGGGTCACACCTCATTTAGTCGAAAACATACTTGCATACAATGATGAGGTTGATCTCCCACAAACAATGGTGTTATTTATTTTTGTATTTTGTTAATTAAGGTTAATATTTTAGCACTCCTGGTTCTATTTAGATGGTTATCACTTTATTTGAGTTGAATCTAACAACTTTCTCAATTCAATCCTAAGTGAGGAAAATATAGAGATTTGGAGATTTGGAAAAGACGATGCAAGCATGAGATCAATCATTTATGCTTAAGAAGAAGACTCACATTGATTCCTCGTGCTCTCCTTGAAGATGCTACACTCCTAGATAAGTAATTCTAATAATCAGTGAAGAATGAATTTATTTGGGCTATATATAACATGATTTAAGTGTCTCTCTTTATGAAGTGAGTGTGTTCTTAATATTACTAGCACAATCAGAAGCCTAGAAAATTTCTAAGAGCCACGGTGCATCTAATATCAGTGTCAAAACCACAAAAACAACCACGAGGTTCGACCACCCAAATGTGGTCAAAAGATGCCTAAATTCTTGTGTCTAAGTACATGCATGAGTCCCCAAATAGGAACCATTGTCATTGCAGTTATTAAAAATTAATTACAAAAATAAATATTTTAAGAAATAAAATACAACCTGGACTCTACTTTCTCTCATGCGTGCACAAGTCAACTCATAAAAATAAGAAATTTCTTGGGCCTTTGCAGCAAGATTAGTCTTCAGAAGCGCTTGCCTCAGTCTCCTTAAGATGTGTTGACTTCCGAGAAAGCCGCTACAAGTACACTGGGTCCCTTGCATAAGAAAAATACAATGTGTCAAAGAGAGTACTCAAAAATTTAAACAAATAAAAAGAGTGAAAATAAGTGTTGAATAAAAAATAAATAATGGAGATATAAAAAACTAGGGAGTCAAACCATGGGAGGGGTGGGAAACCTAAACACTAAGTTGTCAAGAAAATTTTTCCTAAGTCATGTCTCCCTGGCAAAGTGCCATTTGAAATGCGTATTTTGCCGGTCTTAATTAGGTCGAAGTCTTGCTGTAGCATGTGATAGAATGCATAATTAAAACCACATACAAATAATGTCAAATCAAAGAAATGTGTGGTAATTTTTTTAAACTTAGGCAAGCCCAAGGTTGACACTAGGAAGCAAATGTTCATTTAGGAGTCAAACTAATACAACAAAGATTGATGTTTTCAAAGATGAATATTTATATTTTTTATGCAAAAATAGAATGCAATAAAAATGCAAGTAGAAAATTAAATCAGTTTCCTAAGGAAACACGTAGAACTAGCTAATTTAATTTTAATTCAAAATAAATCAATAATAGCAAGATACCATTTTTAATATAAGCCCTATTCAATGATGAATGCAAATTATGTTTTTATGGATTTTCAAAGTCTAATGTGCATGCACGAAAACAAGTTTAGAGTCTCTTTAGCAATTTCTCAATCAAATAAATTCCAAAATCATATAAATTTGATCGAATGATGTGAATACGCAATAAGAACCTACTATAATTTTTTGGATTTTTTATGAACAAATGTATATTTTTATGAATTTTAAATACATATAGGGTGATCTAGAGTAATATAATTTTAATTAATACCAAACATAAATGCTTTTACAAGCTAAAATTTACCTAGTATATGGTGATATTAAAAACACATGACACTTATAATATTTACAAAACATTATGTATTAGAATTAATGAAAAATCAATTACCTTTGTCACTGTACAATTTATTCGTAGCAAAATAAAGATGTAATCGCAATTATTTTTGGATGTTGTTAGAGCACAATTAATTCTACAAAATCTGGTTTTTTTAGAATTTTTAGATTAATGGATGATTTTGTACAAATTTCAGAACATTATATGGGAAAAATGTTGAAATATTCACCAAATGATTTTTAGTAGATCAATTATCAATCATAAAAATTCAACAAAAAATCTCAAAATGTAGAGCATCATGCAATTTATTGAATTGAAATTTGATAACTTAACGAAGTTTAAAATGGTAATCAAATAACATGGGACTTTTGCAATGAATAAAATGAAATGAAATTTAAAGACATTTCCTCGAGTGTACTTATGCAATTACCTATAAGTAGAGAATATTGTGTGCAATTACTTCAGGATTTCCATGTGGTAGCCTGACGGTAGGGGCATCTCTATACTTCCTAGGAGCTAAACAATTGAGGTGTAAATAAACCAACAACAAGCTCTACTTTGTAATATCAAAGAGATGGAGGGGTGACTCAACAAATGTCCTACTCATGTGAGGCATACACGTGAGGAGGAGTTTGGTTGAGAGTATGTCGATTCTACTCCAATCGAGCGGTCAGAGATGAGGCATGTGGTGTGCTATCAACCTCTTGATCATGGTTGATCAAATGGTGGATGAGACTGTGTCTAATAGTTGGGGATTCGAGGACTAAGACCATCCAACAATTCATGTAGCTTGAGGGGTTTGTCCTCTTCTATGTCCTCTCCGACGAGAGTACTCAGTAAGGTGGAGACGAAGTGGTGAAGTGTTTATTTCCTCCGACAACGGAGATCTTCTGGTGGTGACAGATATTGAGCAGAGAACAAGGCATTAACAAGCGGAGCTTCTGATGGTGTTCTTCTAACACACTCCAATTGTGTAGCCATTAGTAGGTATTCTATTTGATTGAAGGATATGTTATAGATGGTTGCCTAGTGAGGTTCAGGTGGCTGAAGCGATCTCCTATAGTTTTTTTACTATTATGGGTCTTAAACAAACAATAATTGATGCTAGTGGTGCTTGATCGAACCTACTATCAAAGGGCAACGATCAAGCACCAAGGCCTGACTGATAGTGTGAAATAGAGTTGTCGGTGGCATACCCTTATGGGAGTGGAGGAGAAAGGGTAAAGCTCTAACCTTGTCGAGGTCGGGAGATGAGTAGATGTGGTGAAGATAGAATGGGAAATGAAGGACTATAGAGAATGGGATGATGTCATAGTGGATCAAGAAGGAGAGAAGGTGGAGAAGATCGATAGCATAGAGTAGAAAGTAGAAAATAAGTAAGAGGGAAGAAGAATGACTAAGGAGAAGAGAAATTACTTAATTGATGTGGGTCTCTCCCTCTAGATTTTATCCTCTATTGGTTGGGTGATCATCCAAGAAGTTGAGTAGATATGATGTGAAGTTGTTGCATCTAGTTATGGGTCACCCACTGGATCGCATCCTAGAGAAGATGAGTTTCAGTGTTGCTTTCAATCTCTAAACTCGATGATGTCATCTGTGGGTTAATGGGAGGATGGTGGTGACTCTCCTCATGAATGGCGTATAGGTCTAAATGAAGGGTGGCGATGGGATTTTATGGGGAATACAATTAGGGTTTGCAAAGTTTGTTAATAGTCATTATGATAGAGAGAATGGCAATGTTGGAGATGTGGAACGAGTCGATGAGAGAGATATGAGGGAGAGGCAAGGTGGGGAAAATAAAGAGGGGAGCTTGGTCTCATACTCTCGGGTTGTGGAGAATTTGACATGATAGGGCTCCAGCCAGCATAGCAAGCACCTATTAGTGTAGAGGTATTTGATGAGATAAAAGGGTGCTAGAGGGATAACTTCTGGTTGTTGGATTAGATCTGATCCAACAGTGAATGTGAAGGGAGGAAGTGATAGCGTTCGACAACATGTGGTAGCTCTAGGAGCTGCCATGTATTGTCAGTAGAAAAAATGGAAATAGAAAGAAAAATTAAAATAAAATAGTAAACCTCAAAATGAAAAAATTACTTCACAAAAGTTTCTTGTATAGACAAGATCTATAATTTTTGTGAAGGGGCCAAATTCAAGACGTCGTATGTATAAAGTGGCATTTTTATGGTATTTTTTTACATAAAATACATGTATTTTTATGTTTTGCAATTTTTGTGACTTTTAATTAAGGACAACACCAACAGAAATTTAGATAAAATAATAAAATATCTTTACATATTGATATATTTTTTGTTTTTTAATAGTTCCAGAAATAAAAAAAGAAGAATATATATAAAAACTATATAGAACAAAGTCAAAACACTACTTTTTCTTTGATTTTCTGAATTATTTTTTAGTTTTTCTTTCTATACCACTAAAATACAACATAAAAAAAGGAAATAACTCAAAAAACAGTTAAGCATATAAATAAAATAATAGGTCAAAGTTAATAAATATGTACAATATATAATGAGGCTCCAAAACCTAAGTTTCACAAATGTACTCTAGTTCTTTTACATTTGGTATCGATTTTTAGAAATTTGAATTTGCATTAATTCGAAAGTAAGTATGGGTTCATAGGAAAATGTATTTGAGAGATATGTGTATTTACATTTTGTTGATCTTAAACTAGAGTTTTGGTTTGTTTGATATATATAACAAATTAGTATTTTTCCAGCTTTTTCCATAATATTAGTAATATATCCACATTGGAGTTTTTTTTAAATTTGGAGTTAATATGAATTTATGAAAAAATGCAGGGTATGCATATATTTTGGTCTTTCGTTAATTTTGCAATTTTCATGATTTTTGTATGCTAATGTATATTTGTTATTTGCATATACATGAATGCTAATTATGAAATATAGATGTTTAATGCAGATATTTACTAGGAATTAGAGCTTTATTTTCAACTTTTATAGTGATTAATCATTGATTCATTAGGGGGTAAGCTTGTAGGTAGGGTGTGGGTGGGGAATGTTGTGGAGGGTGATTATGGGTGGGGTTGTGGGTGGTGAGGTTTTGGGTGGGGAAGGTGGTTGTGGGGTTGTGGCAGGAAGGGGTCCATGGGTGAGGTTACGAGGATGTTGGGGTGGAGATGTGGGTGTGATGGGGTCGTTGTGGTGGGTTTGTGGTGTTATGGTCTGTGTTGTTATGGAGGGGGTTGTGTGTGGTGCTTTGGTAGGGAGAGGATTGTAGGTATGGGCTATGGGTGGAGACAATTGTGGAGGGTGGGGAGGGGGTTGTAAGGATGTAGGTAGGGGGTGTTGTGGAGGGTGGCTGTAGGTGGGGCTTTCAGCGGTGAGGTTGTGGGTGGGGAGGTAGTTGTTGTGGGGTTGTGGGGTTGTGGTGGAGAGAGGGTTGTAGGTGAGTTTGTTGGCTTGTGTGGGTGTGCTATAGGTGGGGGTTGTTGAGGAGGGTCGTTGTGGGTGAGGTTGTGGTGGTAGGGGATGTGGTTAATGAGATGATGCGGCTATCATGGGAAGGGGGCTGCAAGTAGGGGTTGTGGTTGGTGAAATAGTGCTCCTAGGGGAGTGGGTGTGGGGTTGGGGTTATATTATGATGTAGGTGTGTGGTTATATTATGAGTGGATGCTCTTGGAGGTGGTGCTCTTGGGGGAGTGAGAATAGGTGTGGATTATGTTAAACGTGATTGCAACTTTATGGGAAGAAACTGCAAAAGCGCACTACTTGCACTGTTATGATGTAGGATTGTGGTTGTCAGTGTGTGGGCCAGTGGTCTCTGTAGTTTTTACCTCTAATATATTGATTGCACCATAGAATACACATTTTTAAGTTTTGCTCCCTTTATTTGTGAAGTTTATGAATCCATGATCTAAATTCCCCTTATGGAGGGCTTTCGCATTTTACTTAGGGTGTTGAGGTGGTGGGGCCATGGTGGGGTAGGGGGTCATTGATGTTTGAGGTGGTGTGATTGTGATGGGGAGGGGCTGTGGGTGGTGAGGTGGTGAGGATGTGGTGTGTGTAGGATTCTATATGCATAAAGCATGATCACAACTTTATGGGTAGTTACTACAAAGGCACACTACTCACACTACTGTGATGTGGGTGGTTGTTAGTGTGCAAGCCAGTGTTTATTTTTAGCATAAAATTGTATGTGCACCAATCTATAAGGAAATCTAGGTTATGCATTTGTAGATCTTGCATCCATTTTCTTTTGAAATTTACGAATGTGTAACCTAAGTTGTCTTTGTAGTTGTCTCTAACATTTTACTTGTATATATGGTTTATATATACATATCCTAACCATTCAATTGATGCGATGATATCAATAAATTTATCCTTAAAATCTAAAAAGGCGAATAAATCTAGGTTCCTTTTAGGGTTTTAATGATAGATAACAACAGCTTATTTTGAACCCAGGTCTTCACCCATAGCCCTTACTCCGTCCCCCCCCCCCCCTCCACACACACACAGCTCCATATTCTGATGAGAGGCAATGATGCTCATCTCTCGAATAGACATGGAATAATTACTTCTAAAATTGTGAATTGTTGTGCTTATATCTTTAACAGCATCGTAATGTAAGATGCCTCTTATCTAATTATATTGCAACTTTTTAGGGTTTAAGTAGCAATAATTGGATAGTTATAAGATTCTAAGCTTAGATGACATACAATTTTTTTATTCTAATTAAAATGATAATGAAAATGTCATTTTTTGTGATAATATTTTATGCAAAAATGTAGTTAATATAAGCTCTATACCAATGAGTTAAATAACATAGCATGAGTTTGAGTAGTGCGAATAAACCAATACTTGATGGAGGTGTTATTTTCTAAACTTCGAGGAATTATCAAAACACCCTCTACACCAAAACGAGGAAACATAAAAGGGAAATTGTATCAGTTAATCATGGGACCATTTTAATCAGACTCAAGTGTTCTTTATTTTTATAGGTGAAGAATAAATTGGATTTAAAATTAAATTTTGATTTAGTGATCACATGAAAAAAGAAAGAACAAATGTATCTTAAAGAAATTACCTTGTTGTTAACCGATTTCATTTCCTTCTTATTTTCTTCTCATTGATATAGATGGTGTCTAAATGATTATCCCAAGTCCAGGGAAGAACTCCTCCATCCACTAGCATTTTATTCATGCTCCTCAATCTTGTGGTCGGCTATCTGATGAATCTCCATTTCGTCACCTTTATTATATTTATCCTTAAAACCCTAACTGAGTACTTGTAAATAACATTAATTTGTGCAAAATAGCATCCATTATTTATTGTATTTATTGTATGCAAAATATTGTATTTAATGCCAAAATATTAGAATAAAGGATAAAAATAAAAAATAATATATCAAAGGTATTTTATGACCCTAAACCTCGAGACTAAGTCAACAATTAACTTGGTCGACAAGGAATAAAGTAGGGGGAGATAAGGGCCAAAAATAAGAAATAAAACCCTCATTTTTATTCATCAATAAGTCCGTTTTGGGACCTATTTATTCATTATTATTTATTCGTCAAATAAATATCTTTACGTGAAAGTTGTATATAAAAATACATAGAAAAATGCAAAAATTACTTCTCATAAAATATTGCATAGTGTACCTGTTACACTCAAAATAAAATTCCAAAATCCTAAATTCACAGACTTGTATCTCCTCCATATGAATTTAAAATGCATTAAAATCGCCTTAATTGTATATAACTTTTCGTACGCAATTTAATGAAGGTGGATTCACTTAATTTGGAATAAGATGCAAAAGTTAGGTTTTGACCCCTATTGTATAATGTACATGAATATAATGTTCATTTTATTTATCTTTTATTTTTAAGTATTTTATATGTTTATAATTTTGTAAATATTGTTTATAGTATAAGTAAATAATAAAAATACAATAAAACCATAAAAATATAATAAACAAAGGGTTTTTATTAGTTGTGCCCCTCTAAGATATTGTAATTTCAGTTGTACCCCTCTCTTTTTGGGAATATCAGTTATTCCCCTGACTTCTGTCTATGTTATCACATTGCCCTTCTCTCAGATTGGACATCAAAGAATTAAAATAATCATGGTTTATTCAAACTATGTTGTGGTTAAGAGGGGTATTTTGGTCAAAATTAAATCTCCCCTCATTTCCCCTAAGATAACCATCTGGAGTTGTACTTCCTTCTACTACACCAGTATCCTTCTCCTTCGTCTTCTTCATCGTAGCCTAGAGGAGCAAGAGCACATCCATCAGGCCAGATCGGGGAGGAGGGGCTGGAAGGGATGAGTCGAGGAGGAGGAAAAGGTGTGGGGTGGGCTAGGGAGAAATTGGGGTGGAGAGGGAGACGCGGGGACGGAGGGAGGGCTGAGGGGGTAATGTAGGGTGGTGGGAGGAGCAGGGGTGGGGATGAGGGGGAGGGTGAGGAGCTCAGGGCGGCTTGGGGAGGAACTGGGGCAAGGGGAGGAACGGTAGAAGAGGGAGGACGGAGGGGGAGGAGAGGGTGGGGGGAGCATCAGGGAGCTGGAGTTGAGAGGGAGGTGCTCAGGGCGGGCTGGGGAGGAGCTGGCGTGGAGGGGGTGGAGGGAGGGTGGAGTGGGAGGTGTGAGGGAGGAACTCGATGCGGATCCCGAGGTTGGAGGGGGTCGGTCTATGGAGGAGGGGTACACTGGGGAGCATGTGTGGGGGAGGAGATCGGGGTGGAGCTCATAGATGGAGGGGCGGGCTGGGGAGGAGGGGCAGAGGAGTGCGGGGGAGGAACTCAGGGCTGGGGTGGTCGGGCTAGGGAGGAGGGGCAGGTTGGAGCAGAGGGCTATAGGAGGAGGAGCTCGAGGTGGGCTGGGGGAGAATCAAGGGCAAAGGGGGAGGTGCATTGGCAGAGGGGGATGTGTGGGGAAAGGGGGAGGAGTTGGGGGTGAAGGGAGTAGCCAGGGTCGAGGGGAGGAGACGGTGGAGGAGGAGGAGCAGGCTGGGGAGGAGGAGAAGGGGAGGAAGAGGAAGAAGATAGATGAGGAAGAGGATGGGATACCTTCCAGTCCTCTTTTTTACATTTAAATTGTATCCCCAAATTTAACGCTCATTTGCATTAAGGATGGACGGTCACTAACCTGAGGGGGTACAAGTGATAAAATGACAAGAAGTTAGAGGCACAATTGATATTCCAAAAAAGGGAGGAGCATAACTGGAATTGCAATATCTCAGAGAGGCACAACTAATAAAAACCCTAAAATAAAATAGTATACAACAATACATAGATGAATTATAAAATCTTATACCTATATAATAAATAAGTATATTTATTTAAGTATACAAATGATTTCAGAAAAACACAATAAAAATTATTTATGTGTATTTAAATAAGTTATAAATATACAAATTAAGTGTATAAAATAATAAAATAAAATAAAAATAAAAGGGGCTGGGGAAGCTGCATCTGGGGGTGTAGCTAACTAGTTGCACCCGACCATTTTTTCATTGATTTTTTGTGTTTTTGAAATGAAACCTAAGGGGATTTAAATCACTATATATCACCATGATATCATGTCAATTTCAACTAAATTCGACATTTCTATCATCTCCATCAAGGCTATGACATTTTAACGGTTTCAGAATTATTGAAATTGACCATATCTAGATGGGCATGCTAGGAATGTTTGTTTTGCATGAAATTTGAAACACCTATTCCACACAATAAACTAAGTAAATCCCCAATAAGTTTCCTTCAAAAAAATCAAAAATCAAATAGAAAAATACCCGAGCGTAGCTAGTTGGTTGCACCCCCCGGTGTAGCTTCCCTTTTCCCAAAATAAAATATAGAATATATAAGTAAATATACCTATAATTATACATGTAAATAATAATTTGTAATAAATAATATCATTAAAATATATAAAAATAGGAATAAAATAGACATAAAATAATAAACATTTTCTATTTTATAATCAAAATTTAATTAATTCATTTATTGATTATTAATAATTTTTATTTTCTTTTTCCATGTTTGTCTACGTGGACCAACCAAGAGCTTGTGTTTATTGACCCCTAGTCAACTACGCCCTTTGGCGCCTCTACTGTGTCAGAATCATCACCTCCTCGATTTTACTCCATTTTTCATGGACGTCCATTCACTCTTTTTCTTCGATTCTTTACACCAAATTTGACATCCACCAATCCTAATACGTGCATTATCCTCTGAACTCATGTACATAGCCTTGATCTCTCTCTAATCGTCGAACAATAAGGACCATCGTCTCTATTTATAAATAAATCTCCATGCCTCCTTTCTCCATTTCGATCCCTCTTCAAGTCTCGAATCTCCTTGCCTTGTTCGTGTGTGTGTGTGTTCCCGGTGACAGGGAGAACATCCCCAAGGTTCAAGGCGGAGCTAGGAGGAGAGGAAGAGGTCCAAGGCATCGCTCCGACGAGGCCTCTGCTCCATGGTTTCCACGTATGATATGCACCTATTTTATTTTTTTAGGTAGATTTAATATTAGTTTTCCCATTCATGCATTTTACTTAGTAATTATATGTTTAGCTTAGTGGTATTTACAATTCTTTTGAGCGTCGAAGCTCCCATCTCCAGCTCCGTTCTGTTGTATTTCCGACAATGTTCGACCCCCTGACACCCTTACAGTGCTCCTTGACGCTTTCTTCACCTCATGCCACCAGCACCCTCTCATCGCGTACATATCATAGGATCATGGCTCCCTTTTCATCACACACTGGAGTCACCTCCATTTAATCCATTTCCATTACGTTTCAGCTTCAATCCGGGTCGAGTAGGATCGCCTCGAGCCCTGCATTGTTTGTGCAGCCCGGGAGCGAAGAATGGAATCTCATTAAAGCCTCCAGCTCATCTGAGAGAGAAGGACTTCCATATCCCTAAGGCTGGAATCTAGACGTATTTGGCTGGTACTAGCGGGTATGGAAGGAGTCCAGGAATCTCATGGGCTTGTCAGAGGAGCAGATCGTCGGAGGAGCTCGGAGTATTTGAAGATTAAAGTACAATGGGGAAGTGTTCTTCCCCGTTCATCCAGACAGGCCCTCCACTGTCCTATCGAGGAACGTTGCCATGTATAATCGAGATCATCCAATCCAAGGCGAATCGGTGTGGGTCTGGGCCATATGATCTGATCAAGTGAATCGACGTGGCACATGGATCGTCGTCCCTTAGTGCCTTTTGGGGGTAATTTCATAACCACCCCCACTATTTTGTTTTATTTTTAATTGGTCCTATAATTATTTAAATTAGTGTAAAATTTTTGTGTAAAATTTGTAGATGAACCCGTGAGCATCCTAGACATTATATTTAGGTCCTTGTCAGCTCAGCTCGCGTGCCCTGCCTACGTGAGCTGGCATTTTGCATTCATAACCTAGCATATTTAACTTTTGGGTATTTTGTATTTTACACCTTGTCTTTTATTTTAATTACAAATATACCCTTTCTAATTCAATCATTTTTTGTGTTTGTTTTCTGTTTTCTAAAAATATCATCCATTCTCCAAAAAACATGAAAAAATAGGCTAATTTGTCTGCTAGCTTGATCTTTCACGCTATAATTTTTGTTTTGCATTTTAGACATTTTTCCTATTTACTAAAAATCAAATTGCATGGTTTAATCCCTATTTACTTTAAAAACAAAAATATAAAATCATCTATTAAAATTCCAAAAAAACAATGTTGTTTAATATTTTATTTTGTACCTCCAAATCAAAAATCCCAAAAAATAGAAAAATAAAAATTTAAAAAACACCAAAATACTTATAAAAATATAAAAAAGGGATTTTTACCCGGTAGACCCTATAATCTTTTGCAATTACCGCTACGACCTTCGAAATATCGTAATTCCTCCCTCGCCCCTGTAAACTTGCTCCGTCTTACCCTCTAAACCCTACCGTTAAATTGACACATCTGAAGTTACCTTCCTTGGGTTAAGAATGGGTTAATCTAACCAACTACGATCGAACGGGTAGAATTAACCCAAGAAAAAAAACCGGGCGAGGAGCTGGAGCAGGGAGGCGGGGCTAGGGGAGGGGGAGGGCTCGAGCAGGGGACGTGGCGGGGCTAGGGGGCTCCGACCTGAGGCGATGGTCGGAGTGGAGGGAGGGGGGGTGCTCGAGTAGGGGACCCGTGGGTTGGGGAGGCGCAGGTGGTGGGGGGCCTGGGGAGGTGTGGGTGGCGGGGGCCTGGGGAGGCGGCGCGGGTGGCGGTGGAGTCTGGGGAGGCGCAGGTGGTGGGGAGCCTGGGGAGGCGCGGGTTCGAGCAGGGGACCCACGGGATGGGGGGAGGGGGGCGTTGGGGAGGCGGTGCGGGTGGTGGGAGCTTGAGCAGGTGGCGCGGGTGGGCGCGGGTAGCGGGGGCTCGAGCGGGTGGCGGGGCGCTGGGGAGGCGGTGCGGGTGGCGGGGGCCTGGGGAGGTAACGCGGGTAGCGGGGGAGCCTGAGGAGGCGCGGGTGGCGGGGAGCTTGGGGAGGCGCGGGTTCGAGCAGGGGACCCGCGAGGTGGGGGGGCCTGGGGAGGCGGTTGGGAGGCTGGAGCCTGGGGAGGCGCAGGTGGCGGGGGGAGGGGGAGGCGCGGGTGGCGGGGGGGCTCGAGCAGGGGAGCCGCGGGGTGGGGGGCTCGATCTGGAGAAGCGGCACGGCGTGGCGAGGGGTGGGGGGTGCCAAGCAGGGGACAGAGGCGGGCCAGGGGAGCTTCGAGCGGTTGGCTACTGCGGGGGGCTCGAGCAGGGGAGAAGGCATCCCGGAAGGGGGGGTTCGACGCAGCGTGGCTCCGGGGGCTTCGACCTGAAGAGGGAGTGGCACTTTTAGTAAATTTGATGAATAAAATGGGTATAATATGAAACAAGATAACGGAATCCGGTTAACTTTAACGGTTAAATAGATGGAGATTAACCACGGGGTCTGCAGGGTAAAGGTTAACAAGTTTATGGGGGTAAGGGAGGAATTACGATGTTTCGAAGGTCGTAGCGGTAATTGCAAAAGATTATAGGGTCTGCCGGGTAAAAATCCCTATAAAAAAATCACAAAAAATCCAAAAATATTTGTTTGTTTCTTATATTATTTAGTATTTTTAGGTTTCTGAACAAGTGGACTTTAAAAATACCTAAAAATTAGCAAAAATACTCGAAAAATCGCAAAAACATTAGAAAAAGATAATATATATATAAAAAGATTTGATTATGTACTTTTTTATATTTATCTATATGTATAATCATACACCTTTATATTATATTATATTATATAACTAGGGGCTGGGAAAGCTGCACCCAGGGGTGTAGCTAACCAGCAGCACCCAGCCATTTTTTCCATTGGTTTTGTGTGTTTTTAAAATGAAACCTAGGGGGGTCTTAAATCACTATATATCATAAATGATATCATACCAATTTCAACTAAATTCGACATTTCTATCGTCTCCATCAAGACTATCACATTTTAACGGTCTCAGAATTATTGAAATTGACCCTATCTAGATGGGCATGTTAGTAATGTTTGTTTTGCATGAAATTTGAAACACGTATTCCACACAATAAACTAAGTAAATTCCCATAAGTTTCCCTCAAAAAAATCAAAAACTAATAAGAAAATAAGCCGGGTGTAGCCAGTTGGCTGCACCACTCGGTGTAGCTTCCCTTTTCCCATATAACTATATATACTTAATATTATTATTAATTCTTATAAATCCCTTATAATCATTTTTAGAACCTATATATAAATAGGATTATACTTATTAATATTTTATGATTTTTTATATTTAATATATAAGACTTTTATTATACATATTACATATATAGTTGCATATATCATATTATATATTTAAAAAAGAAAATAAAAATCATACAATTATAAAAAAATAAATGAAAATCATAAAAAATAAAAAAAAATAACTAAATAAGTATGGCATTCCAGACGTCTGTCTACTCTCTAATTCACCCGACCCAATAGTACCTATTTTGGGAACGTCCAGTGCCAAAGTCACTGAATGGGCAAGTCGCTAATCCCTAAAACGGACTATGTAATGTACTTTATCCGATGGGTGGGCATTTTCCCAGAGGTTTCTATCAATCTACCTTTGTATGATTCAACATGCATTAATAAATAATCAAAATTAATTTTTATTTTACATAAAAACCCACAAATTCATTAATTACCTAATTGAGGAATCTTGTAAAAAATCTTATATTATTTATTCATTATTTATCTATATGTAATATACCTGCTACACCGAATTGTCTCCTTGTGTTCAGCACCTTACTCTTCTCATAAATATACACATTTATCTGTAGGGTTATAATAATTTTGATTCACATCTATTTATTTATTCCTTGATATTATTGTGCGGGTTAATTATTGCTTAGTCACTTGGGCTTAGCAAGATGTCACTTCAGCGACTGTCTATCTGTCTTGTAGATTGACATGACTGCTTCACTATGTTCGAGGGGGCTAATCATTATCCAACCTTCTTTAACACATAACATCCACAACCCCACATATATAGACACCTCGCCCACATCCCCACACTAGGATGAGGCAATGATGTTCTCTCTTAGATAGATAATGTATATTGATTATTATTGTCCTTACACTTGAAATGGTGAGGTAGAATGCATTTTAGGTAACTATATTTCAGACTTTTAGGGTTTAAGGAATAAAAACTGAATAGTTTATGAAATTCTAAGCCTCGATGAATCTGAATTTTTTAATTAAACTAATAATAAAACTTAGTTAGAATGGTTGAGAACGAGTCTAAGTAGCATGAACAAACCAGTGTTGACAGAGGTCGTCTTCGGACTCCATGGAATCATCATAACATTCTTTATGCCAACGATTTGGAAAAGAATAAGGAAATTGAATCGGTTAATCATGGGACAATTTAACTCACACACCAAATATTCTTTCTTTTTGTAGGTGATTGCCAAATTATATGAATATAAAAATCTGATTCGTGATTATATGGAAAAAGAAGGAACTTCTGGATCTGAATGACATCGTCTCATTGTTAATAGAATTTATTGCCTTCTTCTTCCTTTTTGTTTTTATAGAGAATGTTTTTATGATCCTCTGAAGTCCGAGGACGAACACTTATGTTCATGTTTGACTTTTTCATGTTATTCAGTCTTGTGCTCGATAATCTAACTCCAATAGACACCTCATATACAACCCCCAAACTTAGATGAGAGGCAATTTTGTTCATCTATCAAATAGATAGCAAGAATATTCTTTTAAAAAGTTGACTTGTTTTCCTTACACCTTGAAGGTATTGTAGGATGCCTCCTAGGTATCCATGTTACAATCTTTTAGGATTTAATTAGCAACAACTAGATAATTATGAGATTCAGAGCCTTGATGAAATACTAATTTTATTTATTCTAATCAAAATGATAATGAAAATGCTATTTTTATGATATTATTTTGCACGAAAAAATAGTTTATGTATCCTTGCATTACACTAAATTAAAGTTAGGATTGATGTTTCTACTAAACGTAGCATTAATAAAGGAAATCACGAATGAATTACACTTTAAATGTAATTTCTTCTATACATGACATAGAACACACATTGGATGATTATTTCATGTCTAGTATTCTCATACTTGTTTATTTTAAAAAAAATGTCTTAAGGAACTTTGATATGATTTAAATTTATACACTCTTAGTTTACAAGTTAGATGCATAATGAATTTGGTATTTTGTTAATGATTCAGTCAACCCATTTCAATGCTCAGTTAATATGTATTGTCATAATATACTAAAATATTATTGAATCAGGTAATATTTGCAATGTTCTCTTTGGACAGTGGCCCATGACCTATTCCAGTAATAGTAGCAATTTCATCCCTTGGGTAGCCCTTTCCTCTTGACTCTATGATAGGGGTGGCTCCACCTCTTTTGCAACCCTTTCCACTATTGGAGGGAATTTGCTCTTATACCATCAGTGATGTCCTGAGCCCTGAGCTCGATCTGTTATGGGGGAATTACTAACCTAGACAACTTACTAGGCTTGATCCCAACTTGATCCCTTGGCCACAACCTAAAATGCTTAATACCAGGTTTACTACCAGTATCCCCTACTACTTATGAACTACTGCCACACTTTGTTATTACTAGATGTGGTACTATATTTGGGGTGATACAACTAATGCATTTTTGATGAATTATTAAGCTTTAAAAGCATAATTTCTGAGGTATATTGGAGAGGTATGTGGTTATGCTTCTAATACCCAGTAAAAAATAGATTTTATATTTAAATAATTCCAACTTCATATTTATATCAAAATTATCAAGGAATGACGCAACTAAAAAATGAATCAAAAATTTCTCTTCTCATCTCTTCCAAAAAATATTCCTTAATTTACTCACTTTTAACGTATTTTCTCTTAAACGATTCATTTTGAGTAGATCTTGTATTGGGAAGAGTTATATTGATAATTACACTTACAAGGCCAATGTAATGAAGTGGTTGGAATGGGCCTATCATGATGACAAAAAAAGGTTTTGAAAAGGATTGATTTATTCATATTCAATGTCCGTGTATAAATGTGTAATGGTAAGGTTAAAGATAATCGCATTGTACTTGAAAACAATATCTCTAATGGATGGTGGTTTTTTACATAGTTTGGATATCTCATGGTGAGGAGGTAGGGGAGTTGTAAAATTCTTATCTTTAGTGAAAGTATCCTGATTAATGAAGAGAATCCAAAGAATGACACAGTTAATGCCAATATGATCGATTTGAAGATAGTGATCAGTTTTATAATGTTATCAAAGATGTTGAATAGCTCATTACACCATGTAACAACATGAGTCATCTAAAATTTCTTTTAGAGTTATTCAAGATAAAATCATGACATATAGTTACACCAAGATGCATAAGTGATATATTGGATCTATTTTGTGAGTGGATAGAGATAAATGAAAGATTCTTGAAGAGTTGATATGATATGAAGAAAGAATTCAAACAATAGGTTTATACTTGGAGAAGATTAATGTATATCCTAATGAATGTGTTCTTTTTGAAATAAGCATAAATATCTAAATAATAGTCATATCTATAACATCTCTCATTACAAGAGCAATGTTCTTGAGGGAAGAAAAAGAAATCATGAAGCAACTAAAGCTTTACATTATTTTTCCTTAATTCTAAGGTTTCAACTATTATATATGACATCTCATATTATGAAACGGATGACATGGTATTTTGAAAATAAATGAAAAGATAATATCAGACCTCATCCAACTGATTCCAAAGGGTCGCCAAATACCATTGATATTTACCTACATCCTCTTTTTAAGGAATTGAACTTGTTG
The DNA here is from genome assembly GCA_037367405.1 of Ottelia alismoides. Lineage (NCBI taxonomy): Eukaryota > Viridiplantae > Streptophyta > Magnoliopsida > Alismatales > Hydrocharitaceae > Ottelia > Ottelia alismoides. The sequence continues at coordinate 442,015 of JAZKJV010000005.1, forward strand.
TGAAAAACTAGTGTCCAAACTTATGACTCTGAGAAGAAAGAGACATTCTGAATGAGAGTAGATTTATTGTATCTAATAAAGGATTTTGAGTACTAACTTACAGGATGGAGTACGAAGAGGAAATTAGCATGTATTATATATATGTACAGTACATGCAATTTACTGATTAAAGTAAGAAGACTTGTTATCTTGATCACAAACGATTTCTCCCTTCTACACCGATGGTGTACGTTAATTTTTAAGTAATTTCAATGGAACATGGTGTCCTACTTTTATTGAAAATCAATGTAACCTCCTTTCTAAAAAAATAATTTGGCAGTCAAATCGGGCAGTGTTGGAGAAGTTAACTTTTACGTCTATTTTAACAACCTTATTAGGAGTGGGATTTAAGAAAAAGGTGTCTATTTCATAAAATTACCTTACCATCTTACTATTAAGCACAATTTAGATGTACTAAGAAGAACACAATGGAAAATATTTTTTATATTTTCAATTTTACCAATTCTCAGGAAGATACCTTAAGTAGTAGACATGATTTGAAACAATTGGGTATTCAAGAATACTTATATACGATACCGACAGAAAATTGAGGGTTTTTATCACTACAACAAAATTGAGCTATAGTGACGGTTTTGAAAAAAATCTGTCACTAAATTAGCCATTGTTAAATATATAATGACGATATTATTCGTTGCGAAATGAGTTTTCGTACTCAAAATTAGCAACGAATATCATATCTGTCGTTATATCATTAGCAACGGTCCACATAACGACGATTATCCGTTGCTATTTTTCGAAATATCAACTAATCGAAGCTATTTTTTAGTTCAAAATTTAGTGATGATTAATTAAAATTTTGAAAAATAGCAACGGATAAGTGTCACTATGTGGTCCGTTGATAATGACATAACGATAGGTATGATATTCGTTGCTAATTTTGAGTACGAAAACTCATTTCACAATGAATAATATCGTAATTATATATTTAACAACGGTTAATTTAGTGATGGATTTGTTCAAAATCGTCACTATAGCTCAATTTTTTGTTGTGTATTACCCGATGCTCCTAATTTGTTGGATTCAAGAAAATGAAAATAGATTTCTTCCTATCCAAATAATATTAGAGTTACAAAGGGATTTTCTTCAGATGTGTCACGGTGCAAGTGGATTAAAAATCCATGACTATCATATCATTATGCAAGTATTATTTCAGTTAGGTATTCATATTTTAGTACCAATTTCGATTTTAGAGCCATTAATATATAATGGTTTATTTTTCATATACCTTCGTTATACGACACTTGATCCTCATTTATTGGAGATACGGGATGAGAAAGTTGTTGCGATCATATGTTCATTAGAGCGAACTTTTCCTCAAATATTCTTCAACTTTATGGTGCATTTAATTGTATACCTTTCTGATGCGATGCAATTGGTAGTTCAGTTCAGTATATGGATGTATCCAGTCGAAAGATTATATATTGAATCATTTCAAACTAGAAGGATCAATTGTAGATAGTTACCTCATTGAAGATTTATTTCATTTTGTTTGATGTACATGGATTCAGAAGAAAACAACTTTAAAAGTTGGAGAGAAATGTTGTTTGATTAAAAGACTATGATGACTCATGTCTATCCATATTTAAAATACAAGGGTAAGAACTCCCTACTACCTAAGCTTGGATTCGTCCCCCAAATCTCCTCCGGCCACTAAGGAGCACCCAAGTGATGCAAAAATGGGCCCAAGTTTCTTCCGCGTCTGCTGGATGGCTCATATGGTTCCGAGGTTCATTGGAGTGAGCTCCGGAGCTCGATGAGGCTTTTGGGTTCCATGAACATCAAATGAATCAAAATCCAACCCCTGAGGAGTCTTTGACCGCATAAGACCTGCATGGTTAATCAATGAGCAAAAATACATAGTCTAGGGGTTATAACTTGGTAAAATGGACGGAGTATGGGTGAAACGGAAGCTCTCCAGCGGACGATGGAGATGGGAGAGTGGATCTCCTAATCGGGGAGAGATCAAGTTGACTGGTGGTACCTGGGGAGAAGGGAATGCGGAGAGGAAAGATATGGAGGTGTTGGCGAGGTCAGATAATGGTCGGAGTACGACGAAACAGTGGTCAGAGCAGAAGCTCTAGCGAAGTTCAACTTGGAATTTTAAGGAATAAATTACGAAATTAATCAAAACTAAATTCTACACTAGGCTATCAATGATGCTAGGAACGAAATCAACTAAGAAAAACTTAGGTTCTAACATGAGAAGTAGGGAACCAAGGTGGAGCTCCGCCAGCTACTCCTACGATGCTTAGATCTTTGTCGGCATGACTTTTCTTCCATGCTAAGTTGTAGGACGAAGACGTTGCTGTCACCAGCTACCTCAGGGACTAAGAAGCTTTAGGATTTCGAAGCGGGAGTGTTATCAAATTAAAAATGGGGGCTGATGACTTTATTCTATAAAAGCGAGCTTTGACCGTGGCTAGGCTTCGATGCAGCATTCCATCAATTAAGGAGAGACGCATACGTGATAATCCGATGATCGAGGAACAAAATTTCTGAAGGAATCTTATCGAGAAGATGCAAGGAGATGCGGGGAAAAATGAAGAAGATGGTCGGTCAGCAAGGCTACAGGTCTAGGCTCCATAGGGGGATCAGTTGGTTAGTGGGTCAACCGAGGCTCGCCTCTGATTGAGCCACGTGGCCATATGAGGACAAACCAGCAAAGAAATTCAAAAAGAATTTGAAATAAAATAGTAAATGTGTTAGTTGATTTTTAGGTAAAAATGAAAAATAATTATTATTTTATGTAGTTTTTATGGTGATTTTTATTTATTTTTACAAGTTTGTTTATTGTATGTTAGTTTTTTACATGTAAATATAGGTATATTTACCTATATATGATATATTTTATTTTTAGGCATTTCAAATTTTATTATTTTATCTATGTAATTTATATATTTATAACTTAATTAAATCTACATAAATATATTTTTATATTATTTTTCTGATATGATATGTATACTTAATTAATTATAACTATTTATTATATATGGATATATGTGTATAATTCATATATGTATTTTGTACATTTATTTATTTTAGTGTATTTTTTAATGGCTTTATTTTATTATAATCATGTACATATATTATAAATATTGTTTACAAAATTATAAAATATAAACTATTAAAGAACATAAATAATAAATAAAATGAATATTTTATTCGGGTATAATGTACAATAGGGGTCCAAAATCTAACTTTTGCATCTTAACTCCAAGTTGAATGAAACCATCTTCATTAAATAGGTAATTAAAAGTTATGTAGAATTAAAGGTAACTTTGGTGAAATTTGAGTTCATATGGAGAAGATACATGTTTGTGAAGTTTGGATTTTGGATTTTTATTTTGAGTATAGAAAGCACAATATACATTATTTTTGTGTGAAATAAATTTTCTATTTCCCTATATTTTTTATCTACAATTTTCATGTATAAAGTTATTGATTTGATATATAAATCGTAAAGAGTAAAATAGGTCCGAAATTGGGCTAATTGATGAATTAGAAATTAGGGTTTCTTGTATTTATTGGTCCTTATCTCCCCCTGCTTTATTCTTTGTGGCCCCAAACATAATGATGCCTAGATCTCAGGGTTTAGGGTCATTCAATATCTATGGTATTTCATTTCTTTTTCTTTTTTTCTTTTCTTTTCTTTATTATTTTATTTTGGCTTTAAATATTGTATTTTATACAATATTTACACAATAATTAATATGCGTTATTTTATGCAAAATAATGCTATTTACATGCATTTAGGTAGGGTTTAAAGGCCAAAATGAAAGAATAAAGGTGAAGAAATGGAGATTCATCAATCGTTGCTCGACCCCTCTTCTTCTCCATTTTGTCATACCTCCTCATCACCCTGATCATACCTCTTAACGAAAAATCTTCGTCAGATCATGCTCCACCATACTCTAGCAGTAGCATCCACCAACCACCATCGAATCATGTGATATTCAAGATCGAATCTCAGCCCTTCCTTCACCATTATAAAATTTCATCTTCCACCTCATACTTCTCCTAATCCCCTTTTGTGCCACCGTAACCCCTTTGATCCATCCTGGTGTGTGTACCCTAATGGTAGGGGTGTACCCACCGATCTGGGGCAAGGTGAAGGGGCTCGGATATCAATTCCATTTGTTAAATTATCTCCAGGAAACGACCTTCTTCCCACGTACCTACTTGGTCGAGGCAATGGTTAGTTTAGCTTTTTACATTCACACTTCCATTCTTGATTTAAACTTGCTTTTAGTTTCCAAGTTCTTCCATTTACTTAGCAATATTTCTAAAAATTTCGTGCACTAAAGCACTAGGATCTAGCCTTCGTTCCCCATTACAAACAACATGTTCCGAGTCTCCAGATGCCTCATCTTCTTCCCCTTCCATTTCTACATCTTCTAAACCACCCTTACCCTCGATCTTTCATATATCGAGGTCATGAATCTTAACTCGGCCATCATTGGAGACATCCATTTCACCCCATATCCTTGTTGGATCATCTTCATTTTTGGGTTGAGAGAGCTTCGATGTAACATCTAGGTAGGATATCTACTTTATTTATACTAAGCCTAAAGTTCAAGGTTGTTTATGGTCGGATACGGGCATATTGTTACCATATTTTAGAAATTCATATAAATATGTAATGGTAATTTTTTTTGTATTGATAACACCTCATAGGCCAAAGTATACTTGACGAATAAGAGAATTGATTGGTAGGAGATGTCTGGATTAGGATTGTGAATGATTACATTCAAATGGTAATACCCTTAGTTTATTAGATATGGATGTAGATGATGCTATAATTGATGACGAATACGAGTTACATATTATTGTATCCATTTTCAAAAGAAAGACGGAGCAAAAGATTTGAAAATTTCAGGATTAGGATAGTCGTAGAGTTTAATAGGTGTTGACAACCGTTAATCATTGGAATGTTATTGGACATATATTCGCAGTATTAATTTGTATATACCTATATACGGACAACATTCTTAAGCCTTCTTAAGCAAGAAGTTTGTGCGTAAGATACTCTCCTAGCACCATATTATTATCCAATTTTCTTTCAAGGGGAAAAGTTGATAATTGAAAACAAGTATATTATTATTATTTTTATTTCCATGTGGAGTGCATGAGAATGTGTTAGATTTAAAATATAAAGAGAGTGGTGCATGTTCTACATAATTCTAATTTCCTTTCCTGGTGGCCACGTATTGTCCGCATGTATGGAATTTAATAGACCTATCTTTCCTCCCTATATATTTAGAAAGAATAGAAGAGATCAGATCAAAACTGTGATGCAATGAGCGGTTATCCAATTTGTGGGAGTTAGTTTTCGTGTTCCTCGATCGAGTGAAAAACATCGAGCAATGGAGGAATTCTCTGCATGCTAGAGCTTAGGTGAGAAACTATACCACACTGAGGCTTTTAATTTCCCCTAGTTCTCGATAACTATTTGCTTATCGTTAATAGTTTAAGTTTCCTGTAGTAAAATTTATTATTTTAATGGAATTTTATTAAGGTATATCAGACTATTTTATGGGTTTAGGTAAATAGGGGTGAATTAGACAATCCCGTAAAGATAGATGTAAGGATTCTAAACCTTCAATTACATATCATCATAGAAAAAAAAGAGAATAGGATGAGACATGGAGGAACATTTTCAAATCTAATATAGGAAGACAATAAGGTGTGTATTGATGTAGAAACCCTTATGTTAAATAATCAAGTTCTAGTAAGAGAATAAGAAGAGTTTTATTTTTTCTAATTAGTATAAAAGGGTAGACTCAATTTGTAATCAAGTACACGCACAACAGCTATTTATGACAGAAAATATAGATTCCAACCATAAATAAAAGTCAATTAGGTAACAAATTGCTATAACCAAAAATGGAATTTGTGGGTTCATGTGACTTTAATTGTAATATTGATGAATCTGTGACTCATGACTCTAAAAGTTGAAAATAGAGCTTTGTTTCCGAGTAATTAGATGCATATTTCCACTTATATTGCATAATTAGCATTCATGCATGCATTGATAACATCTGCATTTTAGCACTCCTATTTGCATTAAATAAGAAGCCAATTTCACTTGTAAATATTCACCTGTATATTAGCTAAAATACCCTATTTGTATATATTTTATACTAACTCCAAATCCAATAAAATCAACTCCATAGTGTATATATTACTAACACTAATTAAAGAAAAATGTCAAAAAATACTAACTTGTAAAATTGACCAATAAAACCCTAATCCAAGTTTGAAGCTAGGAACCTTAAAATGCACATATCTCGCTCATACAACCTTCGAATCAGGTCTACTACCTTTAAAGTAATATACATTCAAAGATCTTCGAAACAAGACCAATTTCATTAAAATCGGAGCTCGTATGCAAAACTTGGGTTTTGGGCCCTTTTTGTATATTGTACATATTGACTGTTTTGCCCTTCATTTTTATCCTTTTATTTTCTCCATTATTAAAAATCCAAAAAAAATTAGATTAAGTTGTAAATATTCTTCTCATATTTTTACTATTTTTATTTTGATTTTTAAAAATGATAAAAAAATTACAAAAGATAAAATGTGGTATTCTATATCTATAAGGTACCACCCAAAAATATATTTTTGTACAGATGATTTTCTTTGATTTTTGTCCCTTCACAAAAGTTGTAGATCTCGTTGAGACGAGCAACTTTCGTGTTGACCACTTTTTGATTTAATCCCTTTTGTTATTTATTTTTTATTTTTCTTTACATTTAATTTTTGAATTTTCTAGGAGCGACATGTGGTAGCTCCTGGAGCCCCCACATGTCACCCTAATTTTTTATATTCGGATTTATTTTTTTTATTATTTTCAGATTTTTATTATTTTATTATTATTATTTTAGTTTATGTATTTTTAGTAGCCTACTTATTTTACTTATATTATATTATTTTATTTTTCGCTTTTAGCCCTTCTTTTCTTACTCCCTACTCCAAGTCACCACTAACTCCACCATCATTCCATCTTCTCCACCTCTTTTCTAACTTTTCCCTCCTCTTTATATTCTCCTCTCCTCCTTCATTCATCTCCATCCGCCATTCTACAAGTGAGAGAGGTTCGAGCCCCGTTTAATCTGTGAGGTGACAACTCCCCCTTAGACGTTGAGCGACGACAACCTGCAGGCGAGATCCACGGTTAATCTCTGTGTAGCGAACTTCCCGTCAAGATCGTAAAGCTTCTCCAATTTTTCATCGAACCGGATCGAGGCCACGACATAAACCACACACCGCGGTTTCACTTTTGACGAATCACAGGTAAGTATCTTCTATCTCATTTATTTATTTTCATTTATCTAACAGAGTTTTTTTTATTGTTCATCACACCATCATCATATACCACCACCATCACATTCACTCTCATTTTATCTCCATATTTTTTTCCCTACATCTTCATTATTGTTTAGAAAAAAATTACAACAAAAAAATTGCAAACAAAAAAAATAAAAAAAAGTTGCAGCCGTACAGCCCCTCCCTCCACGCGCTCCTCCTCGACGTCGCCTCCACCACCACGATTGTGCTCCTCCTGCGAGAGATGCCCACAACCTTCACCGACGTTGCCACCCTCCACCGCGGTGCACCGCCCCTTCGCAGCACCGCCGACCGTGCTATGTCGCCCTGTGGCTGCGCCACCACCACGCGCTCCAACGCCCTCCTCCACCAGGCCGTCGACGTCCCTCCCGCGCGCGGTCGTGCCGCCCGCTGCCACCTCGTGTTGTCCGCCCGCCCGCTCGCCTCCACCTCATCGCGGCGACGCGCGGCCAACTGCGTCGCCCCGCCCTAGCTCCTCACCACCTCGTGCGGGTGTTGCTGCGCAGTGCCCCGCGCGACCGCAACCGCCCTAGCGCCTCCCCGCGCCCCCATCTCCGCACGCCTCGCGCCGATCTGCACCATCGCCACCAGTAAGCATCCCCGCCGCGAGTGTGCCGCCTTGCCTCGTGCTGCCCACGTCGGCCCTGCGTCGCCAATGTCGCGCGGCCCGCTGCCTCGCGTGCCCTAGCCGCCCTCCCCCATTTGTGCCCTGCGTGGAAAGCAAGAAAAGAAAAGGTGGATTTATTTTATTTTGAGAAAATTGCATTCGTATCTCTGCATGTTTATATATTTGCATAAGTGCCCTTGTGCACAGTTTGAATTTATTGTCTCAATTCCTGTATTGCATTAATACCCATGACTTCGCATGAACATTTGGACTGTAAAATAGCATCATTTTTCCAATGAAAAATAGCATGTTGATGAGCATTTAAATCTTTATCTCCAACGTATTTATTTACATTTTTGTGAGCCTCGGATATTTTATTAAAAATAAGAGATTGAAAATCAGTGATATTTTAACCATTTAAGCTCTGAAATTCTCGTAGCCATATTTATTTCTTCAAAAATTGTGAAAAATTGTACATGATGCATCTAATTGTGCTTTAATTACAGTCCAAATTTCGTCCAATTAGGTGTTGTCTTTTGCATAAAATAAATCCTTAGTGATTCTTGTAATTGATTTTTAATTAAATCCACGAATAAGATTTTTGAGAAATTTCAACTCTCCTGGATTCTTTATTGAAATATCTATCTGAGATAATTCATTCTTTGGATAATTTGACTTCATGGATTTATTAGGAATTAAATACTCGTAATCACTCTATTTTCAGTAAAAAATCACAAAAAAATCATTAAGTGTTAGAAAATTCAAAAATATTAGTTTAGCTTCATTTCATCATGTTTATCTCCCACTATTTTTTTCATAATTTTTGCATATCATTTGCAAGAAAAATTGCATAAAAACCCCAAAAAAGTTCGCATTTTTCATGTGTGCATTTTAAATCCAAAAATTCCAAAAAAAATCTATTTTGCATTCACTTTGGATTAGGTTCTTAGGAAAAATATCACTTAGCTAATTTGAATTTATTTCACGTTAAAATTAAATTTGGCTAAGTCAGTTATTTTCATATTAACTTAATCCAATTTGTATTCTGCATTTGGCATTTTATATTGCATAAAAAAATACCAAAAAAATATCGCTTGGAGAAATGCAATCTAATTCATCTAACTTGATCCCGAGTTGTTCCTTTGCCTCCTTGAGTCGACTCTGGGGCTTGCACAGGCTAAACAAACATAAAACCGCGCGTTAATTCATTCGGCGATTCATCGATTTGTGCGGTTATTTTTTATCGACGCGGATTTATCAGACTGCAATGAAAATATCAGTTAGACACCATAAAAAGGGTAGATCCTTGACTCGTCAAATATCTTAAGAAAAAATATGGTATTCATACCTGATCGAAGAACTAAGGTAGTGGTCATAACGTAAATATTAATTAAATTATGGAGAAATTGATTGATATATGTAATTATATTTTAAATTACAATACATATATTAAGACAATTCATAAATAATTAACCTAATAGGATTTGATTGGTGAATTTTATAACTTGTCCTTCTCGTCAATGCATAAGGTAGGGAGAGAAGAAAAGAAAAAAAGGGATATGGATATATGTGTATTCTAGGAAGACTTCATCACTTTTTGCATAATGTAATACAAATATATAAAATATTGGGAAACTAAATTGACATGTACATACTTTAATTTGTTTATCTAACTTGAGTATCTACTATAATTTTGAAGTATACGATGGATCAGACGTAGATACATATACTGAGAAGATGGCCTAAGACTATCAAACATGAGCAGGTGTGTGGTCTCAAGCCTATTTTAAGATATAACCCTATTTTCACAGATGCTTTGTAATATTATAGTTTTTTATGCCTTTTAATTATGTTATTGTACATGTGTAGTCTAGTTTGATAATCAGATAAGTTTATTTTTGTCCTAGATGATGGCAGCTTAGTAAAGTCGGTATTGTATGCAAGCAATGTATGGTAGAAAAGCTTAGCTTTATGTTTCGGTATCCAATTATGTTGTATTAATACTACAGAAGTTTTCAGATAAATATAGATAAGTTCAGTGTGATGATATGATTCGGATATCACGAATTTCTCAGCTTACAGTTATATTACTATGGATCAGAAAATATGTCAGAAACAATGACCACCACAGTAGCTGACGTGGTCATGAACTAGCCATCAGATATGATGACGTCATCAGATACGACCCTGAAACATGCCATCAGATATGGCAACCATCAGATATGATTCAGAGGACTTTGGGTACGTATTCTGTATACACATAGGCTTTGGGCCATATGCAGGGTGTTATTTTACCTTTGGGGTTGTCTACGCGTATGACTCGGTTTGTTTCAGTGTTCATGTACTTAGTACGTTAGCCACAGTGGTGTCGTTATAACATCTGGAAAACAGACATATTCATTTCTGTAAGATTTTCAACAACATGTTAGTAAATTAAATTTAGTTAGTTCGTGTGATATTTCAACTTCTTTACAGCATCATTATTCGACAAAGCTTTAGTTTATATTTCTGTGCAATTGACATGTACTAACAATACATTTTCTTTTATATGACAAGCAAAGTTATTTTCAAAAGTAGTCCATTTTTTCCCAAAATGCTTGAGACCCACTCGCTGGGTCTAAGCTCATTTTGAGTTTAGACTCAACCATTTGTTATTATATACTATTTACAGACATACCTGGGAAGGAGCCGTAGGAGCTGCAAGGGAATGAATTAAGTCTTTTGCTAACAGTTGGGTTCTTCACTCCATCTTTGTGACCTTACAGTGAATTTTTGAATTCTTCAGGTAAAATGGTTAGTAACTTATAATACTTGATATTTTTGTGAAGTGGAAAGGGTTATATGTGACTTTGGCAGTAGATGATGATTGTACATAAGGAACAATGGAAATGTGTTGGTACTATGAATATGAATTATGACTTAGATGGTTACGATATTGAATTATGGGGAAATTTTGTGCAAAGTTTATATGAGTGGTTTCAGGTGCAGGATAGTGTTTGGGAGTCCATAAAATAGAGGAATTGCTGCCAAAATTTTTATCGACATGCTAAATATTGATAAAGATGATTAGATGTATTAAATACGGCACTCGTCCCGGCTAGCGGGGCGGGTCAACATTCGCTCTTGAGCCTTAAGCATTTTGGTGCATGTCATGCGTTGAAAAACCTCCTTCCAGAGGTGATTCGAAGTATGCAAGAAAGCTCCAAGTGGACTGAACTATGTTGAAGCCCCAAGCCTCTTCCAGTAAGGCTTGTATGATTTGAAGACCACCTACAGCTACGAAAGGCCCCAAGAATGTTTTGAGACCCTTAAGAGCTCGAGAGGAGGTCAGACAAAGGATAATTGCTCGGAGGAAGCATGACACGGGTTGTGTTCTTCCATGTTCTTGATGAGAAGCGGTTGTTATCAGATCAAGGTGATGCTTCAAATCTAATCCCCTCCATCCATTCCATGCAAAGCGGCCTTGCAACTAAGCCGTCAATCGGGTTTAAGTGGAAGCGCCTCCACCATCAGATCAGAAAGCCAACCATGCATGCCTAGGTGTGCTCATTGAGGGTATATTGTGTACGACCCCCTTTGTCTTTTGTATCTATTTTTAGTACTATAAATATTAAGTAACATGGGGATATTTCGCATCCTGGACCTCCAGATTTATTATGTTTGCTATTCAACGCTTCTCAAGTTACTTCTTGTGTCTCTCCACGTGAGGCACGTGAACTTTTTGCAAGGAGGCTCCTCTAGTTTGTGTACCTATTCTGAAAGACATGTCAACTTTATAAATATTACAAATAGATCGCTATGATATTGTATTATTTTATTTAATGTATTTTATTGTTATTGAATGCTTCCTACATGCCAAAAATTATAATAAAATTATATTAGATGCTAGGAATAGAGATATATCATATATATAGGGTATTTAAATCCATTTTCCTGTAATTCATTTTCCTATTTTTAAAAATACAAAAACATGTTTAAATTCCTTGTTTAGCACTTGAAGATCCAATCTCTGAAATTTCAAAAAATTATATTAGATAGTTTATACCATATTCTATCATGCATCCATAAATCACTAAAAAATTACAAAAATAATACCTAAAAATCTCAAAACCCTAAAAATCTTGTAAAAATGGCAAATATTCTATAAAAATACAAAAATTTATCCTTATATCTCTTAATTTTTTTATTATATATAGTATATATGAAAAATATGTTAGGATTAATTTTGAACTTATAGATATTTTTAAACTCTAAACAAGTATGTGAATTAATATATTCACAACTTTCAATATTTTTAACTTTAAAAAAACTATAAATATATCTAAAAAATCCACAAAAATATAAAAACATTAGAAAAGTATTAAAATCATAAAAATATGTTATTTCCTCCATTTTAACATTATTTGACATATTAAAAATCAAAAAAATATATTTTTTATATATTATCTATATATTATCTATACAAGTATTATTAATTACCTTATTTAAAAATATAAAAGAAACTAAAAATTTAGAAAATTTAAAACACGTAAAAATATAAAACATTTCAAAATCATAAAAATTTTCATATAATTAAAAACATAAAAACAAGAAAACATTAAAATCTAAAAAATATTATTAGTTAAAAATAATTAGTAATAATTTTTTCTATATGTTGAACTGGATTTTTTGTGGGTCTACTATGTCCTCACAATTCAAAGACAAAGTCGTTGTGCCGACCCACAAGAAATTCTGACCCAAACAACAATTAACCCACAAATGAATAGAGCAATGAAAAGAAAAATAAATATGGATCTAAAACTTATTATAACTCTATCAAATGTGTATACGTGTAAATATATGTAGAGTGTCGAACACAGGGGGTAAAAGTGATAAATTGTGCAATGATAAGCAAAATTGTCATTTCTCTTCTCTTTTTATTGCATTTTTCTGTGGATTTTTTAAATATATATTTGTTGTGGATTTTTGTTTTTATATTTTTATTTTTTTAAAATTTTAACATTTTATTTTCTTTTTTTAAATTTTATAACTTTTAATTTCTTTTAAATATAATATATATAACTATATATAGATATATAATACAATATAGGGTAATATGGTTATAAATATAGCTAAAACAGAAATTGCAGAATAAAATATTTTTATGTTTTTATCTTTTTTATTGGCTTTATGATTTTGGGGGCTTTTTTCTACTTTTTTGGATTTTTAAAATCTGAAGAATAAAAACCAATGACTTTTTTAATGGGTCGGATGTTTTAAGGTATTAAAAACATAGAATGGGTTCAAAATTCCTGAATAATATTTTCAATGTATAATATATACTATAAAGAAAATTCAAAGGTAGAAATAAAATTTTGGATTTTTTAAAAGAGTTTTTATATTTTTATAAGGATTTTAGAGTTTTTAAATTTTAATTTATTTCCTTTTTATTTTAGGGATTTTTAGTATGGAGTCAAATTATAGCATAATATATATAATATATTTTTTTTGGAATATTTCGAAGTGTTTGGTGACTTTTGGTATTTTTACATTTATGAAGTAAAGAAATAGTGACTTTTTTATTTTTAATAAATAGATGAAATCAATAAAATGATAAATAAAAATAGTGGCTTGAAAGAGCATCATTGCATGAATCTACATTAATTTTTGCAAACTAAAAATCGAACAAGAATTATTTATTAAAAGCAGATGAAAAGAAAATAAAATGCTACAGAATGTAAGGACCATTTTGTAATTTAGAATAATCATATATGCATTTAGCAACCCAAAAAAATCTAGGGGCATGCTCGTAATTTGCATAACATTTAAATATATACATCACCATGGGAGGAGCATAAATGCAATTTACATAAATGTCAGATCCTTCATTGCAATACAAAACTATTTACACTTTATTTGTATTTTATCAGAGTAAAAGTGTATAAAAAACCATGAGGGTACATGTACAAAATAGCCAGGCACCTCACGTGGGGGACCACATGAGGTGACCTGAAAAGGACCTGAATGTAATATCCAACAAGTACAAGGTCCTTTATGCAATTTATTCACAAATTTTTACATTTAAATAGTTATTTACATGACTAAATATAAAAATAAAGAGGCGGAGGGGGTTGAGTGTAAATACACCCAAAGCAGTGTGCCATTGGACGCGCAGATATCTTCACTTAACAATCGGGCAACCCCGCACCACATCCCTTCGACGATGGGCACTCTATATTAGATCTGGCCCCATATCTAACGGTATAAATGCCAAGATCGGACGACAGATGTACAAACCGGGGCGAAGGTCCCACCAGACGGCTCTGCTCCACTCACCAAGAACAGGGAAGAACACATGCATGCTCTTCCCTATTCCGTCGATTCCTTGCGCACCAGACCTTCATTCATGCTACTGAGGTGCTCCTGATGTACCTGACGACTATCTGCAACTACCAAGGTTCTCAAAATGCTCCAGGACCCATCGATGGGGTCTTGGTGGCTCAAGGCAGATCCAACACCTGGGAGTGATGACTTGGGCACGATTGGACCTCAGATGGTCACTTTAAGACCTAAAAATGGGTAAAAAGATGGGTTCTAGGTCTTGGTTGTTATTAGCGGAGGATCGGGTGTATGTGAGGTGGAATGGTGGTGCTCCGACGAACGGTGGTTGATGGAGCACTTGTTGACTAAATATGGGTAGATTCAGGTGGTTGATTGGGTTGAAGAGATGTAGAAGCGAAAGGGGAAGGTGATGCAATGGAGATGGGGTCGAAATGGAGGTTGTATGAGGCAAAGCAGTGGGCGGAGCTCGAAGCTCCGGTGTACATTACAATGGGTATCTAAGCTACTACTGTGATCGGAAAGTAAAATAAAAAGTAGAAACGAAATGCGGAAAGGAAATGCATATAAGTTAATAGCTCAAACATGGTGGTGAAACCAAGGAGTAGAAGATGTCACCATAGCAAGCTCCGGCAATGGGGTTCAAAACAAACATTGCCTTATGCGCATTGCAGACCGGTCGCGGAGCGAGTTGTCACCAAGCTCAACGCGGTCGTGCAATAACCTGAGGGTTCCAGCCGACGAAGGCGAACCAAAATTGAAAAATGGGTGCAATATTTTTATTTATAAACTTAGCTGAGGAGGGTTATTGACCTAGGGTTTATAATGAATCCGGGCTATATACAAAGGATGGAAGTATTAGGCGTGAAACATGATAGTGTAAGGCAGAGATTGCACAAAAATTTAATCGAAATGGTGATGGAACCTTTGGGAAATTAGGGAGAAGATGGGGACTTGATGATTCTGACACAACAGAGGCGGTAGGGGGCGCAGTTGACTAGAGGTCCACCAAAGAAAGGCCTTGGTTGGTCCACGTGGACCAACTAGGAAAAGATACTCTAAAATTATTTGTAAATCCAAAAAATATCAAACAAATCAATTGATTTTTTGTTATAAAAAATGGTTATTAATTTATAAAGTATTTAATTCCTATTTTTGTTTATTTTTTAGAGTTATTTTATTACATGTTAATTTTTACATGTTTAAATATAGGTATATTTACCTATATTCTATGTATTTTATTTTTATTTTATATTTTAGATTTTATTATTTTATATACATAATTTATATATTTATAACTTATTTGCATATTTATAACTTATTTGTATACACTTAAATATAATTTTATTATATTTTCTAATATAATATGTATATTCGATTAATTATGTGGATTAATAGTATATGTATAGTGTATTTAACTATTATTTTATTTGCATATTTATTTTATTGTACTTTCGATGGTTTTCTTTCATTCTAATTACATACACGTGCTACAAGTAATATTTATAAAATTATAAAAATAAAAAAATATGAGAATATAAATAATAATTAAAATAAATATTCTATTCATGTATTTTGTACAATAATGGTCCAAAATCTATTTGCATCTTAACTCCAAATTAAATGAAACTACCTTTGTTGAATAGGTAACAAAAGGTTATATACAATTAACGGTGATTTTGATGATTTTGAGTTCACATGGAGAAGATATGGGTCTGGGAAGTTTGGTAAGCTTGGGTTTTCGAATTTTTTGAATGTATATTGTTTTAATGTGTAATAAATTTTGTATTTTTTTATATTTTTTACTACAACTTTCATGTACAAAGTTTCTTTACTTGAGGAATTAATAATAAAGAATAAAATAGATCCCAAAAATAGATTATTTGAAGAATAAAAAGAAGATTTTTATTATATTTATTGGCCCTTATCTCCCCCTACTTTATTCTTTGTCGACCAAATCAATTCTTGACTTGGTCTCCGGGTTTAGGGTCATAAAATACCGTTGGCATTTTGTTCCTTTTCTTTCCTTTATTCTTTTACGTTGGCTTTAAATACAATCCTTTATACAATGTAAATGATGAATGTTATTTTGTATAAATTAATACTATTTACATGCATTTAGCTCGGGATTTAAGACAAAAATGAAAGAATAAAGGTGATGAAATAGAGATTCAATACTATACCTCTATTTGCTCCATGTATTCGACACTCTTCACTACTTATGCCTATACACATTTTTGATGAGTTATAGTAAATTTTAACTCACACGCATTTCATTTCGATAAATATTGTGGGTTGATTATTGTCTGAATTGAGTGGGATATCTGGTCGTAACAACAATTTATGGTCTACCCTCTATAGATCATCAAAACTCTATCTCGCTCGTTCAACATACAATCACATGAAACATATCAAAATAAGAATGGATTTGACATACATGGTATTAGTCGATAAGATTACGAGCTCATTTTATATCGACATGTCCAACGTGTGGAATTCCAGATTTTCCACATGATGTTGCAGGATCAAGAGTCATTTTTGGCGAACGGTGAGTACGACAGTGATGTGACCTACATTCTAAATTACGATGAGATGATGGATAGCTCATACCAACTATTTATATAGACCATTCTCATTGAATGCACACAAGGTTCTACCTTGGTTCCCCGACCTTCTACTTCTGTGGCCCGCGAAGCCCAATTTCTGTCTCAAGCACCTATCGAGCCACTCTTCTACATGTATGGCCCAGGGTGCTCCATTTGTGTCTCCAACACCCCTAAAGTCCGCAGTTTCTACATTATAACCCATGATTCTACACCTAGTTCCGAAGATTCTCAGTACCTATCTCAAACAAGTGGTCTTGCATACATAATTATTGCCACAATCTTTTTTGAGGAGGATTGTGATCCAAAAATGGATCGTATGGGATGATAATCTACACAAAATGTGCAAACATGATGGATTATGTGGATAAACTTGTCATTCATACGTGTTAAAAAAGGGTCGACTTATGGTTTGCATCGTATAAATGAAATGGCATTATATAATGAACTTCCATGCTTGTTTAAAGTATTGTAGACATCTATTCAAGGTACCATGACATGTCTGCTTAGGGACACAATGGTTGTGGGAAAGAAAATAATCAAAATAACTTTTTCGCTATTTGATCCTTGCATCAGTGCATGGAGACACCGCATGCCCATTTTAGCATTGATGGGACACATATGTATGACATGTACAAGCAAAAAGTTCTCATTACATGTGTATGCGATGTAACAAACCACATCCTCCCACTTTGCATTTGCATTCATGAATGAGGAGGATGAGTTGCGCTGCTGGACATGGTATATGGAGAGGGTTCCTATTTATGTTTTGGGGGATCATAGGGGACCATATGTATCATAATAGGTTGTGCACCCAGTATTCATGCTCCCATGCATCGACCATAAGTTCACTTTCAGCCTCCATACATGCATTGGGTTTTGTCTAAGTCACACCGCTAGTAACTTCAATGATGTTCACAAAATTCAAATATTGAAGCTCACAGTTATGAGAGTTGGGAAAGTCTACCCCCAAAAGAAGTGGAATTCTTACATGGAAAATTTGAAGGAAATGTACGAGTACCCTAAAGTGGTTTGACACATGCAATTGCTGTAAGGAGCAGTAGTGTGTAGCTTTCGATAGTGGTCACCATTTTAGCTACACCACATTGAACTTTTCTATGAGCTATAATGTTGTCTTAAAGTATGCAAAATGCCTCCCAATCCTGCTTTAATTCATTATACATATTACAAATGTATCCAATATTTTTGTGAACTACACACCGAGGCATTGTCCCATATAGATAAAGTAACCGGTTCACCAAATATGCATTTGATATGTTGAATTCATGGATGGATAGAAGTAATAGTCACCATCGTCATTTATGATGTAAGATGTAATTGTAGAAGTATTTTTATTTTCAACATTTAAAAAAACACAAAAAATGGGTATAATTCAGAGATCATGGTTCTGGTAGGTGTCCTTTGAGTTTCAGATGATCCTGAGCATGTTGCTTATTTGGTGACTGATTCAGAATGCCAACTAGGCAATGCCACCTCGAGACAATTTAGACATGGTACGGATGATGAGGAGGAGGAGGATAAAGGAGATAAAGACGAAGGGGTTGCAAAATGTAATACTTCGGAGAAAGGTCAAGGGTGAGGACGTGGACACAGGCAGGGAGTCGAGTTGGAGAAGTCGACAACAGAGCCAAGAGGAGGACTTGTAGGACTACATACGACATGCGACTGTAGATATGGCCTCGTGAGTTGTTTTTGAGACTTATTTTTACGAGCATGCAACCAGGGGCAGTCTGTCAACACATGCATCCTGGGTGAAGGAGAGGGCACCAATCGATGCTAGCCCTTTGCACTATTCCTCGTTACCAGTGCCACAAACGAAAGACAATGACATTAGTGATGCCGAAGGATCTCGGATTTCACATATTGGCTATGATAGTCAGATATGGCCCACCGCTCAATTGGAGATGAGGTGCTTCCGCAACAACTCGAAGAAAGGCTGGTGAAAGTGCAAATCTTTAGTAGGAGGAAACTTGTAGTAGGAAACGACAAAGACATAGCTCTTATATATACTCTTTTGTATTACATGTAGAAAATTGTTTATGATTGTTGGGACATGGCATAATATTATATGCACTCTTATTTGTGCTCTTTCGATGGTTATCATGTCAAATCAATGAAGCTTTTTGTATAATAAGATGCTTTTTATCCTGCATGAAATGTACTTGGTTATTTTGTTTGGACATGAATGTCTAGGATTGTTGTTTAAATAATTTTATAAGCTTGATGGTATGTTGGTTGGACAAGAGGATATGACTTGACTCTTAGGAGGTGAATTATTTAAATTAAATTTATAAGCCTGGGGTTGATTATTATTTAATAAACAAAACAACGTCATATGTGTTAATAATGTGAGCCCGAGGTGAATCATTCCTACAATAAATGTTATTGTAATCAATGATTTATCAATAAAAGTTATTGATTATTTTTTCACTCTCTTTTTGAGATTGAATGAATGAATGCACTATAAGGTCCCTCTGTACAATATAGGTTATGTACCATGACCAGCTTGATAATCATACAGCTGTTGATTCATTAATTGAATCATAGAGGTTGATGCTTCGATGAATATCTAAGGAGTTAGATACAGGACTCACCAAGCAACATCAAATGATTGTTAAGTGATGATCTCCAGTCTGAGTAGGAGATGGCCATCCTTTCTCATATGGTTGATATCTGACTGACCTCTTGATGAAGGTCCTTTGCATGGGAATAGTGATTCAGAGGTATCAGATTAGTTGAGTCAATGGGTTGACTTAACGAGATCGAGATAACGAAAGACCTATGTTGAATGCTGTCACAGCATAGGCATGCATCCTCTGACCGAAGATATATGTGTTGCTATATGTCTGAGTGTGTACATTTGGCAGACCAATAGGTTGATGACCTAACCAAAGTCTATACACCGGCGAGCTGGTGTGCATGTAAGGATATATGAGTAGTACGATCTCTCAAAGGGATCATACAGGTTCACTTGTGAACCGAGAGACATGAGCTCACTCATGAGGTATTGGGACTGATAAAATTCCATGCATGGTCGTCATGCTTTGGAAGCATGACATGAATTTGAAGGTAAGATATATGCTTTGGGAAAGCATATGATCTATACCAATTCCCAATGACCAAGATTGAGAAACTTAGTGATCAAACCCTGAAGATGACAGTGTAAAAGTGATCTATATCTTCAGGATGATCATAGGTCTTCCAGTATGCAGGATGTACAGGTGTTGGGAATACCTGAGGGTGATGTGATCATAAACGATTGTATAACCACGAAGCTTCCATTCCAAGGGAGTGATGAAACAGGTTTGGATTTTAGTGACTCCTCTCAGTAGAGAAGTGATCTAATCTTAGTCCATGTATTGGACATTGATCTGAATGAGATTCATATGCAATGAGAAGATTAGGTCTATGATCTTGATTTAATCAAGCATCTGTGGGAGGTCCACGAGATCAGGATTCGAGATATGATCTCAACATCCAAGTCATTGTACGTGGAACAATACAATCACCATGTCCTTATCTCCAAGTATCTGTGGAGAAATCACATTATTCTTGAAAGGGTTCAAGAATAATTCCATAGATCTAAGCATTAAGAAATTGATAATTAAATGTGATTTAATTATCTTGATGTATGTGGGAATTATCCAATATAATTAAATGTGATTTAATTATTATGGATAAGAATAATGTGGATAGCAATATTCAATTATTCATAATATATTATAAATGTGATTTATAATGTATTAGATAGAGCTAATTATAATTTATATTTGTTAATTAATTATTAATGTGTATTGGATACACATTGTGTAATTAATTGAAAATGTAAATTATATTTTGTTTTGGGTTGTGAATATGATTCACAAATATCCAATGGTAAGATTGCAATATTCTCAAAATTAATTATGAATTATTTTTGAAGAATAAATCACAACAAAAGTTGTTGGAGATTATGCGAGAAATTCACGGAGATATGCAATCTCATGATATTACATGAGATTACCTCCACTATGAGGACATGGTGGACGGCTACCGATTTCCACAAGGAATGTGGTAGCCCCCCCCCCCCCTCCTTCTTTATGGGGAGTAATCTCCATGCTAATCTCTCCTTAATTGCTTGATCTAATTTAGGATTGAATTATATTTGTCATGTCAAATATATTTAATTTAAATTAGATTATTAGGTGTTGCCTTTTTACCAACAACAATCTTGACCATTGGATTAAACATAAATCAATCTCATCCATTGATTTTATGTGTCCCATGGATTGAGATCCATGGATCCCAAAACCCTATAAATAGAGAGGCATACCATGATCTCTAGGTTAAGCTTTTGAAGCACATCTCTCTTCTCTCTCTTATTCCACACGTCAGCCCTCTCCCTCTCTCTTTGGTGGCCGACCACCAAAACCCTAGAGGAGAGCTTCGTCGTCGCCTTCACCACCTCAACATCGCTTCGATGTTCTTCGGTTCTCTGTCTTCTTTGGAGTGTTATGCTCGCAAAGGAGGTGTTTAATCTCGTACGATGAGATCAGGAGTTCACTGTGCTTGGATCAACTTGTTGGATTGCGAGGATCACACGGTTCATCCCCGCGCTCACAAGCATCTTCTCCAACGATCGGACTTGAGACAGAAGGTCTTTTTTCGTAGAGACTCGATCAACCACGCTTCAAGAGGTATTCCTTTTATACTTGATGTGATTCTAGATGAAACAATCTGAGAATCATTTTTGGATCATGTGGTTTCATCACATGATTTTTTTAAAATTCCGCTGCATAGAACAACTAGTACGACTAGTCGTTCTACGTCGTATCCGATACGATGCTCACGCTTCCATGATGCGCTTGAGGATAATATCATATCCTTCAAATGTTATCAGAGCCTTAGGTCGAAGGTTTGGGATACGATCCGTAAACCTAGAACGACTTGGGTTCATTAAGGTTTCGAAAGTATTTGTTGCATTTGATTTTCGCACATCTGTTTAGTGAATGAATTAGGCCCTGTTTAAAAAGTTTAAACACGAATTAATCACTTGGATTTTGTTCCCCATTAAAAAAGGAAACCATAAGATCTGAGTTTACATAATTTGGATTCCGTTTGCTCGAGATATGATTGTTTTAATGAACATGTATTCACTGTTGCAGAAACTATGAATCTTAACATGATTAATATGTTAATTACTGTTTTGATATGCCTCGAAATGCGTGATATATCACTTGAGTTCTGTCCTAAATCAAATTAGAAATTTTTGAAAATTGATTTTGTCTAATTTAAATTTAAATTGATTGAGATATGTTAATTTTAGTAAGCAGGGGTCACTGTTGAAATTACAATCCTAATCAAGAATCATGTGATTGTCAATTAGTGAAATTAATTGTTAATTTTATGAAATAATTATGGAAAATATTTGAGAAATATTTGATGATTATTATTTCCATAATTGACATGGTCTCAACCAATAAATTGATTAGATTTGATCTAGATCATAATTGGAAACATAATCATCAAACTCCTTACTTGAATAGGATTGGGAATTTGTGTAGCGAATTTCCTTATAATAAAAAATGTTTTGATTATTACTACATGGTATAATTTTGGTTGAAGAACCGATGATCATCTCAAGTATAAATTGATCTATTTGGCATTATCCTTTCTTGAGGTGGATATGGTGTATAGTCGGGAAGCATTGGGGTAGCGGGTCACACCGGTTGCGATCCATCCCAATTTCGTCGGTACTGGTCATGACAGCGGGTAAGGACTCGATAATGGCGGAGAAATCAAGATGTATTTTCTAATTATTAAAATTCAAATTAATACGTACTTTGAGATAATACCATATATGTATTCAAGTAAAAACAATCAAGTTTGTTGATTGAATTGGATTGATAATTAATTTAATATGATTAAATTAATTATATCCAATTAAAAATACTCTATTATGAATAGATGTGTATTTCCCTTGGAAGAATTAATTATATGAATATGATTCATGATAATTAATTAAAATTTGAATATGAAGTGGAGGATCGCATAAGTGACATCCATGGTCTCCCATCAAGGCGAAGGGTTCCGTCGCCAGATATTGTATGTAGGAGACGCATGTCCGAAGTGATACCTCATGCATATGATCCATTTGGATCGGGCTCATCGCTTCTCGAAAGAGTAAGGACATATGCGTAGTGACCCAATATCGGGTCCTCATATTATTGGGGCGATATTGGATTGCGCATAGCGAGTTGTATTCCTATTGACGGTTCGTTCAATTAATGTCGGGTCAACATCGCTTTAGAGGTGGTGGGCCCGGGTGTTAAATACCAAATTGGAAATGCAAGTTGGACTTGCAAGGCGGAATGTGTTCCCGTTTCTCTTTATTGGAGTCATAGATTCTCATATTATTAGGATATGACAAAGATAAGGAGGAGATCCCAGTTCTTGCTTGAGATATAGCGGTAAGTATATTTCTTACTTTGAAAGTGATTAAGGGAATAAACTTTCAAGGTTGACAGAGCAACAATTTAATTTAAAATGCCTTAATCAAATATCATAAATATGAATATATGATTATATGTTCTAATATAGTGCATTCTTAATTTCGGAAAATGAAGTCCATGAACCCACTAAGCAGGCTTCTGGAGGTCAACCAGTTGACTGGTCCAAATTACTCGGATTGGATCCATAATTTGGAGCTTGTTCTCTCAGCTGAGCGCATAAGTTATGTGCTCATCGAAGACAAGCATGAAAGCCCTAAATCGAAGAAGAAAAGCAATACAATGACAAGTATGATGAGGATCATATCTTGGCTAGATATTACATCCTGGGTTCTCTCTCCAATGTTCTTTAGAAGCAACATGTGGAGATGAGCACATGCCAGGAAATAATGCAGAATCTGATAGATATGTTTGGTGACATTAACTGCACCCAGCGTTACAACATTATGAAAGAACTCGTTCGCTGCAAGAAGGAACTTCGGTTCGAGAACATGTACTCAAAATGTTTGGGTACTTGTCTGAACTAGAGACTCTTGGGGCAAACATGGATGCAGAAATGCAAGCTGATTTCATTCTGCTATCCTTGCCAAGTCTTTCAATAATTTTGTGATTTCATTCCACATGAACAAGTTAGACTTAACGAATGCTGGACTTCTTGCTGCATTAAAGTATGCAGAAGACGTAATGAAGAAAGATGGTCCCGTTGGCAGTGCAATGTTTGCCCATGTCAGAGGGAAGCGTGGTCGGAAGCAAGGTTCTCGGAAGGGCCCGGTCTAGAAGAGAAAGAAGAAGAGTCAAGGTGTTGGCTCATCTTCCAATGCATCCACACTGATAGAGTCGAAGAAAACCGATGTCTGTCACCACTGCAAGAAGCCGGGGTGCTAGAGGCGTAACTGCCCGGAATACCTGAAGTGAGTCGACAAAGGTAAAGCCCCAACAGGTATAAAATCTACTTTCATCATTGAAACTAGCTTTCTCGTTGGATGAGAAGGAAGTTGGGTTGTAGATTCTGGTGCTTCTGTTCATGTATGCAATTTGTTGCATTTGTTTCAGGAAACTAGGAATCTAGAGGAAGGGGATATAGTCATCCAGATGGGATCTGATGCAAGTGTTGTAGTAGTCGCCGTCGGGACCTGTCGACTATCATTATCTAGTGGAAGAGTCTTAACACTTAAAGAGTGTCTTTATGTACCTGAAGTCAGAAGGAAATTAATATCTATATCTAAGCTTGTTATAAATGGATATTCATTCCTTTTCTGTAATACATTAGTCATAAATCATTATGATAAATATATTGCGGATGGTATTTTGACTTCTGTTGGACTCTATGAATTGTGCATTGATGAGCATGTCATGAATGTTACAACCACTTTTAAAAACCCTAAAAGATTCAGGGAGAATATAAATCATTCGAATATGATTTGGCATCAAAGGCTTGATTATTTGTCTGTTGATAGGATCAACAGATTGATAAAGGATGGACCTTTAGATTTCTACAGGTTCAATCGTTGCCTGCCTGTAAACATTGTATTCGAGGCAAAATGACTAGGATGCCTTTCCGTGACAAGGTTACAAGATGCGAAGGTATTATTGACCTAATACATACCGATGTATGTGGTCCCTTCAGTACCGTGACTCGTAATGGATATAGATATTACTTGACATTTATTGATGATCATTCGCGATACGGGTTTATCTTCCTATTACGTTATAAATCTGAAACCTTTGAAAAGTTCACAGAATTCAAGACTTTGGTTGAGAACTAAACCGATAGGAAAATTAAACGGATTCAATCTGATCGAGGTGGCGAGTACTTATCAGGTGAATTCAAAGAATATCTTAAAGAGAATGGAATTGTTTCCAAACTCACTCCTCCTGGAACTCCCTAACTTAATGGTGTTGCTGAAAGATGCAACAGGACCATAATGGATATGGTCCGTTCAATGATTAGCAAAGCATATTTACCTCTTAGTTTCTGGGGATATGCAGTAGAGACTGCAATATATATCCTGAATAAGATTCCTAGCAAATATGTGCCTAAGACCCCTCACGAGCTCTGGTATGAAACCAAACCTAGTGTTAACCACTTGAGGGTTTGGGGTTGCTTGGTTCATGCTAAAAATGTAGACGCAAGTAAGCTAGAATCTAGCATGAGTGTTACTTCATTGGGTATGTTAAAGATGGTATTGGATACCAGCTTTATGACCCTGAGACCCAAAAGGTTTTTGTCTCTAGAGATGTGAAATTTTTGGAAGATGATTTCCTTAAAGGTCAATACAAAAATGAAGTAGAGGAACTCATTGAATCCTCTTAGGATTCTTAGCTTCCTAGGCAAGAAACTAAAGAGATAAATAAAGATGAAACACCCATACATCTTCGAAGGAGTTCGAGAGTGGTTGCATCATCTGAAAGGTATGGATTCCATGTGTCAAGTGAGACTAACAATGATCCTACTTCATTTGATGAAGCACTCGTGGATCATGACATGGATAGACGGATGCTAGCAATGAAGTCAGAACTTGACTCCATGCATAAGAATGGTGTATGGACCCTGGAGGATCCACCTAAAGGGGTAGAACCCATTGAGTGTAAATGGATCTTCAAGAGAAAGAGGGGGCCTGATGGGAAAGTAGAGATTTTGAAGGCACGGCTCGTAGCCAAGGGCTACACACATAGAGAAGGCATCGATTACAATGAGACATTATCTCATGTGGTTATGCTTAAATCCATCAGGACATTGCTAGTATAGTTGCATACCTTGACTACGACATCTGGCAAATGAACGTCAAGATGGCTTTCTTCAATGGATACCTCAAGGAGGATATCTATATGGAGCAGCCCTGGGCTTCATTACAGATGATGGCAAAGTATGCAAGCTGAAGAAATCCATCTATGGGCTCAAGCAAGCTTCTCGTAGTTGGAACATCAGGTTTGACGAAACCATAAAGAGTTATGATTTTGTGCAGAATCCTAATGAACCTTGTGTGTACAAGAAGCTTAGTGGGAGCGCCATTGTGTTCATTGTGCTTTACGTAGATGACATCCTTATCATTGGGAATGATACAGGGATGATGACCAGTGTGACCCATACCTTTGAGATGAAAGATCTTGGAAAAGCCTCTTACATCTTAGGCCTGAAGTTGTTCAGAAATCGAGAAAAGAGGATCTTAGGATTGTCACGACATGGGTACATTAAGAAGATTCTTGAACGATTCCGTATGGCTAGTTCCAAGAAAGGTTTCCTCCCCTTAAAATATGGTATCCACCTGTCTAAAGGAATGGCTCCTTAAACTGTTGAGTAAAAGAAAGCCATGACTGGATGCCCTTATGCATTAGCCGTAGGAAGCTTAATGTACGCCATGATGTGTACTAGGACAGATATCTGCCATGCAGTGGGAGTGGTAAGTCGTTACCAATCCTACTATGGAGAGCAACACTAGAATGCAGTAAAGAACATATTAAAATATCTAAGATGGACGCAAGATTACATCTTGGTCTATGGAGATGGTGATCTCCAAGTCTTGGGATATACAGATTCTGACTTCCAATCAGATATTGATGATCGAAAGTTGACATCAAGGTTTGTATT
Source organism: Ottelia alismoides (assembly GCA_037367405.1). NCBI lineage: Eukaryota > Viridiplantae > Streptophyta > Magnoliopsida > Alismatales > Hydrocharitaceae > Ottelia > Ottelia alismoides. The sequence goes on from JAZKJV010000005.1 coordinate 469,048, forward strand.
CCTGTTGAATGGTGGTGATGTGAGCTGGAGAAGCAAGAAGCAGGACACTACAACGGATTTAACAACAGAAGCCAAGTACATTACCGCATCAGATGCTGCAAAGGAGGCGGTGTGGTTACGCAAGTTCATCCTGGAACTTGGCGTAGTTTCCTCTGATACTCCCATACCACTAATCTGCGATAACACGGGAGCCATTGCCCAGGTGAAGGAACCCATGTGGCATTAGAAGAGCAAGCACGTGGAAAGGAAATACCACATCATTCGGGAGATTCAAAAGCGTGGTGACATCATCATCACCAAGGTGGCCTCTGCCGACAACGTTACTGATCCTCTTACCAAACCTCTAACACAGAAGGTTTTCGACCAGCATGTAATGAGTATGGGTTTAAGGATTGTTCTTGAATGGTTCTGAGGGTTAGTGAGAGATTGTTAGCAATGTGAGCCCGAGGCGAACCATTCCTACAATAAATGCTATTGTAATAAACGATTTATCAATAAAAGTTATTGATTATTTTTTCACACCCTTTCTGAGATTGAATGAATGAATGCACTATAAGGTCCCTCTGAACAATATGGGTTATGTACAATGGCCAGCTTGATAATCATATAGCTATTGATTCATTAATTGAATCATAGAGGTTGATGCTTGGATGAATATCTAAGGAGTTAGATAGAGGACTCATCAAGTATCATCAAATGATTGTTAAGTGATGATTGATGAGACTTGACCTCATCGTTATCATAACTAACAAGGCTATCATAATTTGTGTTTAAAATTCATTATCATCCAAATACAAGACAATCGAAGGCTTGATTATACAATACAAGATATTTTCTTACACATTCATCTATTAAGGTCTGGAATTTATGTTGATAACTTAAGACTATAGGTACAACCAAAGTCAAATCGATTATTAAATATTTTGTACCTTTCTGATTTCCTAACGTTGGAAAGCATCCAATGTTTATTCTCTTTGCAACCCTCACGTGGTCCCATGTTTTAATTCTCTCTTTTACATTTAATGACCTTGGGGGCCTCGCCATCACCTCTCATGCGAAGAAGCCGATTCCCTTTTCCCTATCATCATTTGTTTCTTTCAATTGACGCAACATAACATGGTCGTCCTTCTATTATCCACCGTTGGATCATCTATGGTCCAACAACCTCTGCTCTTTCCCCATCACTCACAAGAAGGCACGCTCCCTCGATCCCTAGTGCATACCAACATCGTTTTCCTACTCCTATTGGTCCGTCTGCACGCAATCGCTATCCTCTTATTCTTTTCGCATGGACAATGCTCTAGGAATCGACATATCCACGTCTCCCATGTGCGAGAAGCAAATGCACACCCTTGCAACATCGGTTACTACTACTCTCCTCTCCCATTTTATCTCATCGACGGTTCCATTCTCGTAACTGCTGACAAATGCACACCAATTCCTCAAATGTGGGCTGCATCTTCGAAACTGCCCCCACGTTTGCATCAGCAATGACTGGGAGTTCTCGACCTTCCATCAGACTCGTGTTTTCTTCTATAAAGACAGCATACCCTTCCCACGGAAAAAGGTCCGATCCCTAACTCCATATTCTTCCACCTTCGCAGGAGCACCGACGATTTGAGCCGCGCATAGGGCAACGAAAAAGAGAAGGAGATAGGTTGAACGTGGACCGAGCCTGGCGCGGGCTCTCGCACGCGAAGGAGTCGAGAACCGGCGAGTTCTTCTTCTTGAGAAGCGACATCCTCACCTCTGCATACCATTCGCCATCTGTTTTGCGTGCGGGCAGTGACAGTGCCCGAGAGCACCTTCATTCTGGACGTTAACGGATATCGATATGTCCATTTTATCCCAGCCAATGTCGTCACTACACCCTGCTATTCTCGTTGTGCTCGTGTTTGGGTGACAACCATATACATCCAGAAAGTATCTATGTGGTGACGACATCTTATCCCTTCTTATTTTTTTGTGTTGTTTACATTTCGTAGTGAACTATTTGATTATGTTGTGAAGGTTGTTCTTTTGATTCAAGAAGGCCTATGGCCACCATTGTCTTTGTTCATAGGTTCTTTCATCTTTGTTGAAATTAAAAAAAAAGAGTCATTATGTTTGTTTGTCAAAAAATCCACTATGCTCTTTTCTACATGTTGTGAATCACCTGAAGTAACCCTCTTCCCTTATTGAACTAAGTGATGATCTTTTTGAGATGAAATAGTTGATTTTTTATGGTGGTTAACTAGGTGATTAAGTGCTTTATCTTAAAAAAAAAGATTTGTATAATGTTAAAAAAATCGGAAATTAGAAAACATAAAAAATGCTTGACTAAAAAAAATAGCAGTAAGTGGATATTTGAAGTTGTGCATTATCATTCATCTTTAGTTTGGATCATTGAAATTTCACCGTGTCCCTGTGGTTCGACCTTGTGCTCATCATTACACAAGTAAAACTTTGAAATTAGTTAATGTTTTAATTGGTTGAATTGCGGTTACAACAGCACTAAAATCACTTAATTTCACCCTTTAAAACCGCTAAGAAACCCGTTAATCAATGATCTCCAGTCTGAGTAGGAGATGGTAATCCTTTCTCATATGGCTGATATCTAACCAACCTCTTGATGCAGGTCCTCTGCATGGGAATAGTGATTCAAAGGTATCAGATTAGTTGAGTCAATGGGTTGACTTAACGAGATCGAGATAACCAAAGACCTATGTTGAATGCTGTCACAGCATAGGCATGCATCCTCTGACCAAAGACAGATGTGTTGTTATATGTCTGAGTGTGTACATTTGACAGACCAATAGGTTGATGACCAAACCAAGGTCTATACATCGATGAGTTGGTGTGCATGTAAGGACATATGAGCAATACGATCTCTCAAAGGGATCATACAGGTTCACTTGTGAATCGGGAGACATGATCTCACTCATGAGGTATTGGGACTGATCAAATTCCATGCATGGTCGTCATGCTTTGGAAGCATGACATGAATTTGAAGGTAAGATATATGCTTTGGGAAAACATATGATCTATACCAATTCTCAATGACCAAGATTGAGAAACTTAGTGATCAAACCATGAAGATGACAGTGCAAAAGTGATCTATATCTTCAGGATGATCATAGGTCTTCCAGTATGCAGGATGTACAGGTGTTGGGAATACCTGAGGGTGATGTGATCATAAACGATTGTATAACCATGACGCTTCCATTCTTAGGGAGTGATGAAACAAGTTTGGATTTTAGTGATTCCTCTCAGTAGAGACGTGATCTAATCTTAGTTCATGTATTGGACATTGATTTGAATGAGATTCAGATGCAATGAGAAGATTAGGTCTACGGTCCTGATTTAATCAAACATCTGTGGGAGGTCCATGAGATCTGGATTTGAGATATGATCTCAACATCCAAGTCACTATACGTGGAACAATACAATCGCCCTGTCCTTATCTCCAAGTATCTGTGGAGAAATCACATTATTCTTGAAAGGGTTCAAGAATAATTCCATAGATCTAAGCATTAAGAAATTGATAATTAAATGTGATTTAATTTTTATAGATAAGAATAATGTGGATAGCAATATTCAATTATTCATAATATATTTTAAATGTGATTTATAATGTATTTGAGAGAGCTAATTATAATTTATATTTGTTAATTAATTATTAATGTGTATTGGATACACATTGTGTAATTAATTGAAAATGCAAATTATATTTTGTTTTGGGTTGTGAATGTGATTCACAAATATCCAATGGTAAGATTGCAATATTCTCAAAATTAATTATGAATTATTTTTGAAAAATAAATCACAACAAAAGTTGTTGGAGATTATGGGAAATTTCATGGAGATATGCAATCTCATGATATTACATGAGATTGCCTCCACTATGAGGACATGGTGTACGGCTACCAATTCCCACAAGGAATGTGGTAGCCGCCCCTCCTTTCCTTATGGGGAGTAATATTCATGTTAATCTCTCATTAATTGCTTGATCTAATTTAGGATTGAATTATATTTGTCATGTCAAATATATTTGATTTAAATTAGATTATTAGATGTTGGCTTTTTACCAACAACAATCTTGACCATTGGATTAAACATTAATCTATCTCATCCATTGGTTTTATGTGTCCCATGGATTGAGATCCATGGATCCCAAAATCCTATAAAATAGAGAGGCATACCATGCTCTCTAGGTTATGCTTTTGAAGCACATCTCTCTTCACTCTCTTATTCCACAAGTCAGCCCCCTCCCTCTCTCTTTGGTGGCCGACCACCAAAACCCTAGAGGAGAGCTTCGTCGTCGCCTTCGTCACTGCGTCGTCGCTTCGACGTTTTTTGGTTCTCCGTCTTATTTGGAGTGCTACGCTCACAAAGGTGGTGTTTGATCTCGTACGACGAGATCATGAGTTCACCGTGCTTGGATCAACTTGTTGGATTGCGAGGATCACACGGTTCATCCCCGCGCTCGCAAGCGTCCTCTCCAACGATCGGACTTGAGACAGGAGGTCTCTTTTCATAGAGACTCGATCAACCACGTTTCAAGAGGTATTCCTTTATACTTGATGTGGTTCTAGATGAAATGATCTGAGAATCATTCTTGGATCATGTGGTTTCATCGCATGAAATTTATTTAAATTCCGCTGCCTAGAACCACTAGTACGGCTAGTCGTTCTACGTCGTATCCGATACGATGCTCACGCTTCCGTGATGCGCTTGAGGATAATACCATATCCTTCAATATGGTCCATGGGGAGTACTACTGCTAGAAGCAAACTGTAGTCCCTAGCCGTTGCCATTAAATAGAGAGTTGTTGCCCGGGTAACAATTACCCTACGTATTTCGTAAGGAAGCTGCTACTTCCTGCTATTGGTCCTCTCTAAGGGCTTGTTTGGTAACTTGGTTGGGTTGAGTTGGAGTGAACTCATGTGAATAGTAGCTGTTTGGCTGGTTAGAAGGGTTGGAGAGTGTTGAAATGATAAATGTGATGTGACATTGATTATACATTATATTAACTTTTTAATTATTATAATATTTTTTATGTTAATCTTTTTTATTTATTTGTGGTTAAAAAGTAAAATAAGAAAGAAATTGTGTGATTCATACCACTAATTCAAACATAAGAATGCATAGGTAGAGCATGTAGTATACCAGGTAAAGGTTACCTGGAGTAACCTGACGAACTTTTTTTAAAACAATCATTAATTAATTCATAATTAATTAGATATGCATGGAGTTGAATTATTTAAAATTTTAGGCATCAATCGACACCTCAGGTGTCGAATTGGAGAACCAAGCCCAAATCGGCACCTGAGGTGCGGGTTTGGAGAGCCATGCCCAAATCGGCATTTTAGGTGCCGACTTAGATAGTTGGTGTTGCATGTGTTCTCTTTCTCATATATGTATGTATCAAATCATATTTATATCCATAGTTATGATTTCCTCTTTGTCAGTGCCCATGTATTATCTTGATTATCTCGTCTTTGTTACGTGCATCAAATTATATTTATATCCATGGTTATGATTGCATGATATTTAAATGTAATCTCTGTTGTTATCTATTGGTCCCCACTTTTTGCATGGATATAAATATGATTTAATGTGACAAATAGGAAATCATGACCATGGATATAAATATAATCTGATGCATACATATGTGAATAAGAGAGGAGAATCAGGAATCAAGAGAAAATATTTGTTGACACGCTTTTTCACAGTTTAAAATGATGATTTAATCAAGTCATTGTTTTCCCACGATAAACTGTTGTCAAACAAAAAATAATACAACTACGAGCACGATGAATGTAAGCAAAAAGTATGCGGCAAGTAGAGGATCGAATCCATGAGGATCAAACAAGTTTATAACTTTAATCCGATATTTAACACATAGAATGATAAGTGAAAATAGATGAAGTGAAACTTGGAAAGGAAATATTTTAAAGATATGCAATCTAATCAATATTGACAGTAAAGGATATGCATGAAATACTTAGAATAAAAGATAGTTCAAGGGTTTAGATGCAAATGACATATAAGTAAACAAGAGAGAGAGGAATAGAGTTCTCATGCACACATGGAGGCTTGGTGATTGTTGTTGGTGCATGGGGGAGTCGATGGATGACGGTGGCGTACGATAGATATGGCTGGATGACACGCCGATGTGTGACATCGCACTGCAGGAGCAGCTAGAGTGCAAATGAGGAGGCCGCGCGAGAGGAGTGGCACAAGGCAGTTGGGTCGCTGACAGTTGGTGCACCCGTGCACCAAGGGAGTTGCTGGACACTCAACCGCGCACGAGGGGAAGTCACTGGATGCACAACCGTGCGCACGAGGGAGTGAGCTGCTGTACACAGCAGCGGACTGAAGGAGCGACGCGAGGAGGATGGCGTCGGTAGCTGGACGCGGAGGCGCGCGGGAAGGAGGTAACCGCGCGAGCTGCTTGCTGGGGTGCACGGTGGTGCACAACTGGAGTGAACCGCGAGGAGGAGACCGCGTGAGGATGGGGGGCGTACAACAGGTGGTGCACGACTGGAGTGGTGCACAGCTGGTGGCGTGCTGGGGTGTGCTTTCGCGCACGCAAAGAGGAGATCAATGGCTGCGCGGACTGCACTCGTGTATAGCAACTGAGGAGGATGCGCGGACGCGCAGACGTACGGGAGGAGGTAACCGCGCGATCTGCTGCGGACTGGAGGAGATGGTCGTGCGTGTGGATGCACGGGTCACTACGGACTGGAGGAGATGATGCCCGTGGGAGGGGGACTGTTGATGCTACCCTTGTACCTGCATGAGAAAAAAATGAGAGAAAGGGAGATGGAAACAAGAGAGAAAGGGGGCGAAAGAGGAGAATGCGTGAGGGGCCGTCATTTGCATGGGGGTTGGTCTCTTTTTATATTAGCCATATGCACCTCTTCAAAGTGAAGTGAAGAGTCACATGCATGCATGACAAAAAATAATAAATTCATGTAAGACAAAAACAATAAAGACTCTCATGCATGGGAAGGATATGGTCGACTCTCTCATGAGAAATGAGAGTGAGAGAAAATAAAGATGGTACACATGCATGTATGATACTAAAGAGTGGGAATTTTTTACTCTTGACCCTCCCATTTTCTTTCCAACAAATTGTAAGAGATATTTTGTAGAGCCAAGTTAATATGTTGGATGTTGATTAAATTAATGCTTTATGAGTGTACTCAATTTCTCTCTGATAAATCTGATTAATAATGATAATTAATGAGAATATTTTATCGGATGTTTTCTTGATTTTATGATGATTTTATACGCTTATACGCATGAAATAATGTAGACACATATTATGTGAATTTAGAGTTTGTAACCTAAGAATTGATATTGTATTTCACAAAATTTGAGCTTATTATCACAACATATCATGTAATCATCAATATTTAACACAAACTATCAAAGTTGGCACATGAGGTGTCGATTTGGGCATATTTGAAGTGTCAATTGATATCAAAAATTTTAAATAGTTCAAATTCATACCTATTTAATTAGTTATGAATTAACTACTAATTATTTAAAAAATCCTAGTCTAACAACCAAACGAGTGCTAAATATATACATGACCACAATTAAAAAAAAAGTTCCCTAGACATGTATATTACTTTCCGGGCATGTAGCCCAAAGGTGAATTTCCCTCCTGCTCCTACTTTAAACGAGTTATGAATGTCCGTCTTCTCCTTCCTTCTCTCCCCATCTCTTCCTCACCGCCTTCCAATTCACGCTCATCATGCCACCGTCCCATTACCATTCTTTCCACCTCCAAAGAGAGAGGGAGAGGGCGAGAGAGAGAGAGAGAGGGAGAGAGAGAGAGAACTGGAGAGCGGCGGCGGCGGAGGTCACCCATAATGGCATCATTTCCGGGTGGCAGGGGACCTCACCACCTCGATCCTCCTCCGTCCCTTTCCTTCCCCAACGCCGTTGCACTAATCCTTTCCCGCTGGGCTGCTCTTCGCATGGCCGTCCACAAGCATTGGGGCGGCGCCGACTCTCCCCGGAAGGCCCAGGACCTCGCCTCCGCCGTCCTCGTGTGGTTCTCCTCCCATTCCCCTAAGGGTCAGCATCCTCAAAACCAACTTCCTCTTTTTTGTTTAAGCTGTGATTGGCTACAAGGATCGGGAGAAAAGCGAGGGTATCTCTCCGATTTGGAATGGGGGAGATTCCTTCCTTTCACCCCCTTCTATAGCCTTCGGTTTTCTCCCATTCTCTCCTCTTATTTCCATCCGACGACCTTCAAACGACTCCCCTCTCCTCCCCTCCCAATCAGTCTTCCTAATCAATCCATCCGGACAGATTAGAAAAGATGGAAGGGAGATGGAGGCGAGCGGGAGTAAACGTGTTTGGATGCAAATAGGGGGATGGAGTCAGGTGATGCAATGAAATAACAGGAGTCGTTAATTCTCCTTCTCTAAGTTTCCGTTTTACATCATTGATACTCACCATTACTGATATCTGATGATTGTCCTAAGAACAACTTTGTTTTAACTTACCATTTACCCTGTTGTTTTACTTTTTTATCCTCTTGTTCAACCATATACCAAAAATCACTTTCCTTTTTCATTTCTCGTATATTATTTATTCACTGGAGGAGTTGATCTTTCACAGCAAAGAACACAGTTTAGACTCACTTTAGAGTCTGCCTTTACGAATGCTTATTTGGATGCTGATTTTTTGTTTCATTTTGGAATGATTTTGTGGTGGGAAGCATCTAATCGGGTAGAAGAGCTAGAGAATTTGCTTCACGAATTCATGGTTCTTTCTTTCAATGCTGATGTAGAGGATGGAAGCATTGAAGAGGTAAGTTTGTCCTTCTCCTTGCTGGAATGTTCTTAGTTTCTGCATTTGCTCATGAATAAACACATGCATTTATCCGCTTTATGAACGAGACACGTGATTTTAGTCTTAAGCTTACTGGGAGAATCAGATAATATACTGTGCATAATCGTGAAGGCTTCTCTACAGATATGTGTGTTTCTTTAAGCTATGAACCTTGTTTCCGAATGTCAAAGGAGGAGGGATATGAATTCAGGTGGAAATTTGACATGGTTTCGTGGCTCCCTATCATAAGCCATCCAGATACAAATCCATCGACCATTGTGATTGAATTTGACCACCGTTTGTGTTTAAAGGTTCATTTGGATTGAAGACAAAATTTGAATACGGATTTGTTTTAAAACACTCAAGCAATTTTTTTATCAATTTGTTATCATTACTATTAAAACATAAGGTTAGGATAGTCATCAAATAGAAATTGATGGGAGACGGGCAACAAGTTGCGCGACCAATTCCTTTCGGATGACGAATCCAATCCTTCGAAGTACAACATTCATAGACCTAGGAACCATAACACTGCTATGCACAATTTTTTGGATCCTCTTGAGAAGCTCCACCACTTCACTTGCCAAGAACCCAAATGTATCAAAACCAAAGGGGATGAATACATGTTGATTGCCAATATATACCTTCTCATGCTTAGCCACTTTAGCTGATGCAGTTTTTTGTGCAGTGTATCCTGCAAAAAATCAATCTTTATCGGATCCACCAATAGAGAAACTCTAGTCAAGCATGTGGTCTTGGAGCATCCAAGATTGAGCTCCACAGGCCACAAAAGCATATGAAGAAGCCTCAATAATCGAGTACAGACCTAAACCACCGAGTCTGATGCGATGCCACTCGCTATTGAAGGTCACCAAAGAAAGGACCTCCACAAACCACAATATCCTCAATAGCTTTGCGTAACCTTTTGTCGAACCACGTAACAACCCTTTCCATGTATGCGGGTTGACATGTTCGTAAGCCAAACATAAGCTTGACAGTACCCATACAAGATCGTAATAGAAGTAGCTCACTTTGTGGATCATCTAACTGAGGAAGTAAATGCAGTACGTCGACATCTTTGGTGACCCTCATCATAGCCAAGTCTTTAATAAAATCTTTATCCCTGCTCACTGCTTCTCCAAGTAACTTCACACCTAGCATCGACCTCCCAATATCCACAAGAACAACCCTTTACGGATCTTATGACCATCACATGAAGACCAGAAGAGCTTTGTTTTTTTATATTCAGAATAAGCCTCATCTCTGGACCCCTGCATTAAATAATATCAAGTGCCTTGGCCACCTCTTATGTATCCCCAATGATCGTCCCCTCATCAAGATAACAAGCATGGAGTAGGAGTTTACAATTGTCTTTGATATCATTAATAAGCGGGTGCAATGCCAGAGAAAAAAGAAGTGGGCCTAAAGGGTCACCTTGCTGCACTCTTGTTGATGACCGCATATAATTATCTCTAATATATAATCTGGCGGCTTGAGCATATATAATTTCCACCCATGAAGAAATAGATGGGCATCTCCTCCTAACTTCTCCAAGCATCAGAGATCTATCTATCAAGTTGAAAGCATTAGAGAAATCCACCGTAAACATAGAGAGAGATCCGTCCTCGTGAAGCTTTCTCAAAAGACGGTTGGTGTTGTGTAAGATGGCTTCCGCTCCTCCAAATACACCAACTCCAAATTGAAAGTCGTTGAGATACTTAGACGTCTCCTTGTCCACCCCTGTCATAACAACTTTGGATACAAGGCACTTCCAGATAGTGCCTATATTAATAGGACGTATGCCGTTGTCCAGTTTGAGCAGTGGAGTAAGAGGTGCATATGCTACAAACTTAACCAGACTCAAGGAACATCTCCCACTTAGCCACAAATTAACTACCAAGGCAGATGTGGTACCATGCAGATGACAGTCTTGAGGTACAAGGCAAGCCTTGTTGCGAGAGTTTTCACACAAACCTATGATGTGGATTATTTGGATACATTCTCCTCAGTGGCTCGACACTCTACTCTCCGTATTCTTCTATCGGTTGCTGTGGTACGTGACTTGTCCATATTTCAACTTGATGTCAAGAACCATTCTTGTATGGACATTTACAGGAAGAAGTCTAAATGCAATAACCACCGGGGTTCACTGTTGAGGGAGAGAATCATATGGTATGTAGACTTCACTAGGCGATATATGGCCTTAAACAGAGTCCAAGGGTGTGGTTCCAGAAGCTTTCCCACCTAATTGAATGACATGGATTCAAAAGATCAAATGCGGATCACTCGTTGTTCATTCAGAAGACTCCTAGAGGTACGATCGTCATCATGTATATGTTGATGATATTCTGGTTACAGGAGATGACGTTCAGGGAGTAGAGATGACAAAAGCATTCTTGGGCCGTTAGTTTGTCACGAAAGATCTTGGTACCCTAAGATATTTTCTGGGGTTGGAATTTGCAAGGAATGCACAGGGTCTGGTGATGATCCAAAGGAAGCATATTACAGATTTGCTGGTTGAAATAAGCATGGTTGGATGTAGACCATCGAGCACTCCTATGGATCCAAGTATGAAACTGTATGGCAATGATACCGAAGAAGTGGACAGGAGAAGATATAGAGAGATGGTGGGTAAGCTTCTTTATATCAGTATTACTCGACCCGATATTGTTTTTGCAGTAAGTCGGGTGAGTCAATTTATGGAGCAACCAGGACAGGTTCATATGGATGCCATATACATGATACTGAGGTATCTAAAGTCTTCTCTAGGCTCAGGGTTGCTGTTTAGAAAGAACACAGATTTATCTATTTTAGCTTGTGCAGACGCAGATTATGCAGGGTGTCCTAAGGATTGTAAGTTTACTTCAGGCTTTGCCGTTTTTGTGAGGAGCTCTCTGATTTCTTGGAAAAGCAAGAAACAAACCGTAGTGGCGAGATCTAGCGGTGAATCTGAATATAGGGCCATGACACAAGTGATCACGGAGATGATGTGAGTTCGAGCCGTATTAGAAGACTTACGTATAGATGTACATTTACCCATGCAGCTTCAGTGTGACAATCAAGCAGCTTTGTTTATTGCCAACAATCCAGCATTTCACGAAAGAACAAAGCATATCGAATTAGACTACCACTACACTAGAGATATGATCCAGAAGGGCTTGATTTCTACTTCACACGTTAGTTCAGAGGATCAGACTGTCAACATATTTACCAAGCCATTGCTCAGAAGACCCTTTCAGAGATGTTCTTCCAAGCTGAGCATGATTGACATCTATGCTCCATCTTGAGGGGGAGTGTAGAGATTTATGTTATCTTATTCTGTACCTTTTCATATTTTCTATTTTCTTCTGGACTCTTATGTAATTTATCCATGGGTCCTCTCTATATAAGAGAGCCTAGGGTTCTATGGAATAAACAGATTAATCATTTCTACCAACAGTTATTATATTTACATTTATGTTTGTAACCCTTCGAGTTCCGTAACCCCCCGTGATCCTTCGGGTTCTGTATCCTTCTGTGACCCTTCAACTTCTGTAACCCCCCTGTGACCCTTTGGGTTCCATAACCCTTGTACTCTCTAGGGTTTTCTCTCTCTATATAAGAGACCCTAGCTCTATGGATTAAACATCTCATTAATTCCTCTTCTTAACATGGTATCATAGTGACAGTCCTAGAAGGGAGCCTAATATCCTAAACCTGCCGCCACTACCAACCCTTTCTCCTTACGTGGGACCCCTTGATGAGAGAAGGGGTCATGCGCAAGGCAGTTCAAGTCTCCAGTAGTACCAGCTGCCACCTCCAGCGGCACCTAAAACGCCACCCGAGGCTCCAACAGCTCCAGTTATACCTCCTGCATCACCGGTACTACCTGGAGCCCCCCTCCAACAATCCCTACTTCATCACGACTTGTTTCTCCCAACTTGATGTTCCATAATCTTTATTCTATCAAGTATGGGAGAAAGGAAGAGTCAGAGATGATGCTTCCGGACATTTGTTGCCCCACCACGACTGACAGACCGACACTCCAGACTACTACTCAGATCATCGGTCTTCACCGAGCATCGACTTCTTCGTTAGGGCGTATACTTCTTCTTTTACAACCCGACTACTACTCCGCGCAGGACTTCTTCTACAACGATTCTTCTCCAGGCACGACATAGATATGTTTCGGTGAACTGCATGCACGACAAAGATACATTCCGGTGACCTGATATCACAACGACTCTACATGCATGGTGGAGATGCGTTCTGATGACATGAAAACGACAGACCCGTTCTCGAGCGAGATCTTATACCATCAGCGGACACATGTTCTTATTGTGCATCGCATGAAAATGTGGTATATACTTTTTCTTTTTGTTACAAGTTGAAGCTTTCTCAGCTCCATCTTGAGGGGGAGTGTTAGAGTTATTATATTTACATTTATGTTTGTACCCCATCGAGTTCCGTAACCCTCCGTGACCCTTCGGGTTCTATAACCCTCTGTGACCCTTCGAGTTTCGTAACCCTCCGTGACCCTTTGGGTTCCGTAACCCTTGTACTCTCTAGGATTTTCTCTCTATATAAGAGATCATAGCTCTATTGAATAAACATCTCATTAGTTCCTCTTCTTAACAGAATTAAATCAATACGTGTGCGACATACGGTGTCCAAAAAACGCCATAGCTACTAGACTTCATTATTGTTTCACCTTCTTTCTTGAAGTTGTTGCCATTATCCGTGATAATCTGAATAATGTTCTCTTTCCCAACATTTTTGATGACGTCCTTCATCAGCTTAAGCAGGTACTTGTGGTCCTTCACATGTTTAGATGCATCAACAAATTTCAAAAAAATTGTCTTTCCATTGCAGTAAACAAGGAAGTTCATAATCTGCTTACTCGTGTAGCTCGTCTACCCATCACACATCAACGCCACCCTATACTCTGTCCATTTCCTCCTCAGCTCGAAGATGTACTCATTCATATCCTCCTTCTCTATCCCAAGATATTTGTTCATTATCTCGTAGGATGTGGAAGCTTTCACTCCCATTCCTACTGCAGCAATCTCATCAATGGCATGTTGAGAAATGATCTACTAACAACGTTGACAGGAATGCTCTCTCCAAAGAAGAGCTTTTTGATAGCCTCTCCCACCCTCTCCCGTTTATTGGTGAACATACCTTTCACCATCTTCTGCCTCAGATTCTTGCTTGGTTTGTATTGTATGGATCCGATCCTCATCAAGAAGGGCTTAATTCCCTTCCCCTTGTGGTTTTTGGTGGGTGGTGGTACTGATGCACCTCAAGAACCACTCCCACTGCCACTTGCCACCATAGAAGCCACCTCGTGCACCATCGAATTCTCTCCTCTCGAACTCGCTCCTCATTGATTCTTTTGTTGCCCTCCTATATGCCCTCCTCTCAGCTGTAGTCTGAATGTCAACGGGGTAGACAAAGTCATCATCGTCTTAATCTGAGAGGAATCATGAACTCTTTGAATTGTTCATACCTCCTTATCCTCTCTGTATCCCTATCCTTCTTCTCGTCCAAGCTGACCTTCACCTTGTCCCTCGCATCTTTGGGACAACGCTGTACTTAGCATCATTCTTGTTATTGCCAACAAGATGTTGCTTCATCCTCGTGATCCCCCCTCCTCCCAACTTCTTCCCACGGAAATTGCATTGTAGTTTAGCTTTGTTGTCATCAGGTTTTTCTTTAAAATGGACCCCCTCTGATCCTCAGAACTGTTGGATCCTGATCCGGAATGTGCCATTATGATGATCACTGAAACCTACGAGAAAATTGAATAACAATCATTCATGAGCCATACAATGCGAACAATTAAGAATTAGCTAATTATTTTATGTTTTAATTTTCACAATTAATATATTTTAATTTTTCTCACCAAATATTCAGAAACTCGTAAAAACTTGGTGTTTGAAATTGAAAGTATACTCTTAATATTTTGATTTTTAGAAAAAAATACCTTACATATGTACATTAGGATCTTAGATCTAACAATTAGGGGTCCATTTTCAAGAAAAACCGCCTAAAAGACATAAAACATGTAAAATAATACATAGGTCCATGGTTTGATTTTCAGAATTACTCAATTTTAAAATTTCATTTCCCTAAAAACCGAAACATGTTTTCTACGCCCAAAACTTAAGATTCGAGTTTATCCTTGAAGAACTCATCATGATTCCACATTAAAACACAAAAACCACAATTTTCCCCATAGATCTCACAAATTGTTTTCAAAGTACGCTTTACTACATGTTATACACGAGATCCAAGTAAATACATTTATAACTCATCATTATTGCGCATTAAAACACAAAACTCCTAGTTTTGATCTCCAAAAATCAAGACACATATTCAAAATCTCCAAAGAAAAACCACACTAAGTGAGATCAACATCTTAGGAACAAAAACCCTAAATAATCGAAGAAATTGATGAAGATTTGACCAATTTTAGCTTACTTTGAAGAAAAGGGCAAAATATGACCGTGGAGAATCTTGGAGAAGTTAAGTAGCCGAATGTAGGTCGAAATGGGCAAATTTTGACCGACATTTCGATCTATCTCGCTAAAGTTGGTATTTTTTATTCCAGATTCGCTATTTTGGGGAAGATGGCGGGATGAGTCGAAATCTCGTCGATATCTAGCGAGATTTTGGACAAAATCCGAGAAATCGACATGTATAGAGGTTTCGATATATCCAGCACATCGAAACTGGAATTTCGCCGAACTATCACAATATTTAGAATCATGCTATGGAGAACAACCCTGAAATGCAGTAAATAACATCTTTAAGTATTTAAGACGGATGCAAGATTACATCTTGGTATATAGAGATGGTGATATCAAAGTCTTAGGATATACAAATTCAAACTTCCAATCTGATATAGATGACTGCAAGTCAACTTCAGGATTTGTGTTCTTGTTGAACGGTGGTGCTGTAAGATGGAGAAGCAAGAAGCATGACACTTCGATTGATTCAATGATATAAACCGAATACATTGCTGCATCAGATGCTGCAAAGGAGGCAGTGTGGTTACACAAGTTCATCCTGGAACTTGGCGTAGTTTCCTCTGATACTCTCATCCCGCTACTCTGCGATAACACGTGAGCCATAACTCAGGCGAAGGAACTTAGATGGCATCAAAAGGGCAATCACGTGGAAAGGAAATACCACATCATTGTAGAGATTCAAAAGCGTGGTGATATCATCATCACCAAGGTGGACTCTACCAATAATGTTGCTATTCCCCTTAACAAACCTTTACCCCCAAAAGGTTTTCGACCATGATGTAATGAGCATGGATTTAAAGATTGTACCTGAATGGTTCTTTCTGAGGGCAATGGAAGATTGTTAGTCATGTGAGCCTAGTGCGAATAATTTCTATAATAAATGTTATTGTAATCTTTGATATATAAATGTTGAAGTATTCGTGTATGCGCCCATTGAGTTGTAGCAGGGTAAATGGATCCTGGAGAAGATCCATTTACCCTATCTTGTGTTTAGTCCCACATCGTCCAATGGTGGGACTTGGAGGCTTTGGAGAGGCTATATAAGGAGCCCCAGACCTCCTGTACTCATTGAGAAAAAGCAATGCATAGCATGCCCCTTTGAGAGCTTCTCCCGTGGTTTCATCCCGCTCCTCACGAGTAGGGTTCCACGTAAAATCATGGTGTTCCCATGTTGATGTTTCTTGTTTATGCTCTGTTTATCAATCGCTTCCGCATTCTTCATATTTTATAACATGGTATCAGAGCGGGTCGATTCTTGAGGATTTCATGCTTGTTTTTATTCAAGTTTGCTTGTTTTTATTCAAGTTCTTATTTATGTTCGAGATTCATTTTATGGTGAAGATCTGTTGCTATCCTGGCTGGATTCATGTTCTAAGGTTTCATTCTTTGAAACCCTATTTTTTGCGGTCGAATCTCTCATCTTCAGCCCCTGCGCCTCGTGCTCTGAGCCTCAAGTCCATGGAACCCCAGATCTGCCATGCGATACATCTTGAGTGGCTCAACGATTCCAGGCGTTTTTCCCCTCCAGCGGCAACCATCTGGCTCGTGCGACCTACAGGCACATTCCAGCCGAAGACCCGCCGCCCGCCCCAGGCGAAGACCCGCCAGATTTAGATTCCTGACGCAGTTGTTCAGACTCGAACTCACACGCGCGAGCCCGATCAGATCCAGGGGCGGAGGAGCGGTGTTGCCCCATCGGTGTGTCGTATCGACTCCTGGCGACCCTTGTCGAAGCAGAGGCGGTGTCGCAACCTCCGGTACAACACCTTGGCGCGCCCTAGGCCTCCTCCAAAGCACGCAAGCCGCAAGAAGCGCGCACATCTTCAAGGTAGCGGTGCACCCCAACGCTCCGACCCCACGCCCCATGCGCGCACAGGTGCGAGACGTGCACCCTGGCGCAAGGCGAGCACCCCCTCAGTCGTGAGGCGGCCCACCCAGGCGGTTCCCTCCGCATCTCGGAGGCGGCGCACATCTCGAAGTCCAAGCATCTCCTCCCGTCGCAGGGGCCGTGCTCCAGGGAAGGCGGTCGAAATCTCGGCGACGGTCGAACGATGGGTTCCCAGTTTGGGAACCCTAGGCGCGTGTCCTTTGGAAAGAAAGGGGGGGCTGATTGCCTTCTTATTAAAAAAAATTGTTAAAACCCAAGGGGGGCAACGTTATTTAAAAAAAATTCTGTACCGTGGGCCGAGGGGGGCAGTTATATTAAAAAAAAGAGCCCAAGTAAAAAAAAGGAGGGGGAACGTGGTTGAAAAAAAAAGAAGTTAAAGAAATAAGAAAGAGGCGGGCAATGCTCAATTAGGTTGAGCATGTTGAAAAAAAAGGAGAAGAGAAAGGTCGGCATTTGTTTGGACCTTATTTGGGTCAAAGTTAAAAAAAAGGCGCGTACATGAGAAAAAAGCCATACGCAATTTGCGAAAGCCGTATTAACAAAAAAAACGGCTTTAAAAAATTGCGAAAAAAGGGGGAACCGAAAAAAATGAAACAGCCAACATTATTCATGATTTGAGAAGCCGAACGGCTTATGTTAAAAAAAATCATCATGGCGGCTATTAAAAATTTTTTTGACATGCCGCAAGTTTCATGTTCTTGTTGTTTACCCCCTATTTATCTTGTCTTCTCCCAACGTGGTCGATGTCATCATTCCGATCAGTATGGGAGAAAGGGGGAGTATGTGTAGAGTCATAGGTCCTGTTGCAGATTCAGATGTCAGATGCAGACCAGTCAGATCCCAGACTCTATGGCTATTCAGACTCGACGATTGATTCTGAGTCCAGTTTCAGACACGCACGAGTGTGCGATCATTTTCAGATGAGCATATGTTGCCATCATTTGTTCGTGGTCCCCATTATTCTTGTTTTGTCGGCCAGAGTTTTCATGTGAGCCATAGGGACTCCAGAGCAGAGGACCATTCCCTATGCCATTGAGGACAGGGGTTTTCATGTGGTATCATAGGTACTCCAGAGAAGAGCACCATTCTCTGAGCCAGATGGGGAGACCCAGTTCTCCGACGAGGAGACTATTTTCAGACTCCATTCTCCAGCGACCGTGGACTCCGATGAGGATTGCACAGCCACGGCTCCTTTTCAGTTTGGCCCTTTCAGAGATGGAGCAGTTGTCCACATTATTGTGGCAGGCTAGAGTACTCCGACGAGGAAACTCATTTCCAGTTGCAACGACTCTAACAGACGCAGTTTAGAGCACATGCTCTCCGACGAGGAGATTCAGCAGACTCACACTCCAGCCCGTTCGTCCTCCTCACCTGCACGACATGAGAAGTAACGTCCTCGACTGCAGCAATGTGCGCGTTGGGTTGATATTGTCCGTAGTGTCCTGTAGCGTTGAGTTGAGTTTCTTTCTGTTTGTCCAAGCTGAGCATTTCATGCTCCAGCTTGAGGGGGAGTGTTGAAGTATTCGTGTATGCGCCCATTGAGTTGTAGCAGGGTAAATGGATCCTGGAGAAGATCCATTTACCCCATCTTGTGTTTAGTCCCACACCGTCCAATGGTGTGACTTGGAGGCGCTGGAGAGGCTATATAAGGAGCCCCATACCTCCTGTACTCATTGAGAAAAAGCAATGCATAGCATGCCCCTTTGAGGGCTTCTCCCGTGGTTTCATCCCGCTCCTCACGGAGTAGGGTTCCACGTAAAATCATGATGTTCCCATGTTGATGTTTCTTGTTTATGCTCTGTTTATCAATCGCTTCTGCATTCTTCATATTTTATAACAATAAATAAAGGTTATTGATTTATTTCATTTATTATCTGAGATTAAATGAATGAATACACTTATAAGGTCCCTTTGTACAACTAGGGTTATATACCATGACCATCTTAATAATCATACAATTGTTGATTCAATGGCTAAATCATAGAGGTTGGTGCTTGGATGATATCTAAAGAGTTAGATTGAGGACTCATCAAGCATCATCCAATGATTGTTAAGAGATGATCTCCAGCCTGAGAAGGAGATAACAATTCTTCTCTAAAGGCTGATATCTGACAAACCTCTTGATGCAGGTCCTCTGCGCATGAATAGAGATTCGGAGGTGTCAGATAAGTTAGGTCAAAGAGTTAACTTAACGAGATCAAGATAACCAAGACTTATGTGGTATGCTGTCACGATGTAATCACTCATCCTTTGACTGGAGACAAATGTGTTACTATATAACTATGTACATTAGACAAACTATTAGGTTGATGACCTAATCAAGGTTTATACATCGACGAGCTGGTGTGCATACAAAGGCATATGAGTATACATTCTCTCAAAGAGGTCGTACATGTTCACTACTAAACCTGAAGACATGAGCTCACTTATGAGGTATTGGGATCGATTAAATTCCATGCACAGTCTTCTTGCTTTGGAGGCATGGCAAAAATTTGTAGGTGTGATATATACTTTTGGAATGCATATGGTTAATACTAACTCCCAATGACCAAATGAGAAACTTAATGATGAAAATCCAGAAGAAGACAATTTAAATATGACTTCCATTCCAAGGGAGTGATGAAGCATGTTTGGATTTTAGTAACCCCTCTCAGTAGATTAGTAATTTGATCTTAGTCCAAATGTTGGACATTGATCTGAATGTGATTCAGATGTAATGAGAAGATTAGATTTACAATTTGATTTAATCAAACATCTTTGAGAGGTCACAGAGATCTGGATATAGGATATGATCTCAATATCCAAGTCACTATTCATGGAATGTACAATTGCCCTGTCCTTATCTCCAAGTATCCACGGAGAAAGCACATTATTCTTGAAAAAGTTCAAGAATAATTCCATTATCGATAATGTTATAGAGAAAATAGAATTGCATACTTCATAGAGACTCTAGGGCTCTCTTATATAGGAGAAAAGTCCTGGGCAGATTACATAAGCAGACAAGAAGAAATAGAAATAAGAAATAAAACACCGAGAGATACATAATTTCTTAACACTCACCCTCGAGCTTGAGCATATATGTCTATCATGCTCAGTTTGGCACAACATCTCTGAAATGGACCTCGAGCAAGTGCTTTGGTGAATATATTGAAGTTTGATCTATGACAATGATATGGGAGGGGGATATGAGCCCCTTCTGGATCATGTCTTTGGTATAGTGGTAATCCACCTCTATATGCTTGGTCCGTTCATGGAATGCAGGATTATTGGCAATAAATAGAGCTACTTGTTTGTCGCATAGAAGCTGCATGGGAAGAGGTACCTCAACTGCAAGATCAGTCAGAACTGATCTAACCCACATCATCTATGTGCTCCCTCGAGCCATGGCTCTGTGCTCAGACTCTGCACTGGATCTAGCAACCACTATCTGCTTCTTGTTCTTCCATGACACGAGTGAACTCCCAACAAAAACCGTAAAGCTAGAGGTAGACTTCCTATCTCTAGGGCATCTTGCATAATTTGCATATGCATAAGCTGTCACCTTAAGAGACACACCTCTGCTGAATATAAGACCAGTCATGGTGAAGCCTTCAAATATCTTAACCAAGGCCCTAAATGTCGGTTTCAGTCACCATTTCGGTATCGACCAAAACATAATTTCAATGGAATTTCGGTGGAATTTCGACCGGAATTTCGGTCATTTCGTTATTTTTTGTACTAGGACCCCCATATTTCGGTCATTTCGGTCATTTCGATCGAATTTCGATTTCGACTGGATATCGATATTCGACAGAAATTCGACCGAATTTCGCTGAAATTTGAGGCCATGATCTTAACATCCATATGAATTTGTCTGGGCTACTCCATGAACTGGCTCACCTTGCTCACAACAAAGGATATGCCTAGCCTGGTGATAGTAGCATAGAGGAGTTTCCCAACAAGCTCCATGTATCTCCTCTTATCTACCTCCTCGGTGTAATCATCATATAATCTCATGCTTCGATCCATAGAGGTAGTAGCAGACTTGCACCTTGTCAGACCTGTCTCAAGAAGAGGATCAGTCACAAACCCTCCGAGTCATCATTAGACCACTCTGGTTCCTGATGAACTCTAATACGAGAAAGTAACGTAGACTGCCAAGATCCTTAGTCACAAACTACTGACCTAGGAACTCCTTAACCGCCTGAATGCCATGTTCATCATTACCCTTGATAATTATGTCATTTACATACACCAAAATGGCAATTGTATCTCTCTGTGTCCTCTGAACGAATAGTGAATGATCTGTAGTGAACGGCACAAACCCTTGGCGCTTTATTAATTTTGAGAGCTTATGGTACCAAGCTTTCGGACTCTGCTTCAGGTCATAAATCGCCTTGTGAAGCCTGCACACCTTCTGAGACTCCCCCTCAGTAGTAAATCATGGTGGCTACTGCATGTATGCCTCCTCCTGTAGATCTCCATATAGAAAAGCATTCTTCACGCCAAGTTGGTAAAGCAGCCAGTCCCGAGTCACAACAACCGACAAAAGAATGCGCAAGGTCGAATGTCTAGCCACAGGTGAGAATGTATCTTTGTAGTCCACCCCATACGTCTGAGTGAACCCTCGCACCATGAGCCTCCCCTTGTAGCGATCTACACTGTCATATGTCTGTTGCTTCACTGTAAAGATCCATTTGCACCCCACAACAGATGCACCTGGAGGAGCAGAAACAATGCTTTATGTACCACGAGACTGTAAAGCTGCCATCTTCTCCATGGCAAATCGTCAGCTACTGTCTTGTACTGCCTCCTGGTATGTTCGTGGGATAGTGACAACAGAGAGTCCCACTACAAACATACTGTACTCTTCTGAAAGATGATCCAAAGAAACACGAGTAGTGAGGGGATAAATGATGCAGTTTCAACATGGCTTCCACAGGGCAATAAGAACATTAAGATCATCGGCCTCCCTGTTCACTGAAGAGGGTATCTGCTCCTTCTAGACAATGTCCTATGATACAAGCATGTTGCTAGTGCCTTCAGTAGAAACAATGTGTTCAATACATACTTGGGGCGTGCTGGATGACGGGGAAGGCACATGAGCAGAGGGTAAAGTAAATGGCATGTGAATGTAAAAACGTGGTAGAAACTGTGTTAGGGTAGATGGTGGTGGAGGTGATTGTGGTGGTGGTGAAGGATGTGTTTGTGTCTCATCTTGAGGAGGTGATGGTGGAAGTAAAGGAGGTGGTGGAACAAAAATATCATTTTTAGAATCAGAGTTAGACAACTGGTCACTTGTAGGAGAAAATACATGGCAATCTCAAAAAATGTGACATCAACACTCACATAATACTTCCTTCTAACACGATCAAAATATCTATACCCTTTTTGGGTACGGGAATAGCCAACAAACACACATTTGACAGCTCTTGGAGAGAGTTTGTCACGACCAGGAGTAAAATTGTGGACAAATGCCACCGACCTAAAAACCCTAGGATTAAGAGAGAGTATGTCCTTCTTGGGAAATACAATCAAGAAAGGACATTTTCTCCAAGGACTGTAGAAGGCATGCGGTTCACTAAGTAGCATGCAGTAAGGACTACACCACCCCGGAACGTGTGAGGAGCTCGGCTCTAAATCAAAAGAGTCATCGTGACATCAATAAAATGATTGTGTTCGCGTTAAACAACACCGTTTTGCTGTGATGTGTATGCGCAAGAAGTTTGGAACGATACCGCGAGACCTGAGGAAATCTGACAGTTGTAAAGTGGAGAACTCCAAGGCATTATCAGAATGAATAAACTTCACATGAGCAGAAAAAATATTCTTTATTTCAATAATAAATGATTTGATGACATGACCAACTTCAGACTTATTCTTTAACAAGAGAACCCAAGAAACTCTGGAGAAATCATCCACAACGACAAGATAAAACCTATGTCCTCAATGATCGGGAACACGACTAGGACCTCAAATATCAAAAATGAAATAACTCAAATAACTGGCTACTATGGCAACTTTGGTAACTCAGAAAGAAGGAACGATGGTGTTTCCCAAGCTGATATGCCTCACACTTTAAGGTGGTACGAGTAGATATCTGAGGGAGGACACGCCATAACTTCCACAGAGGAATATGTCCAAAGCGAATGTGCAATATGAACGGAAATACTGACCCAGTAGGAATAGTTACAGCACCAGCAAAGGGAGGCTAGATCAGTTTGTAAACTCACAACCACATTCAATCACCCTGCTCGTGTGTATGTCCTAAAATACAAGAGAAGATGGGTCATATATGGCACAACAATGTATTTTTTTTGTAATATGACTAATAGACATAAGATTCATCTGAAATGTTGGTGCATGTAGGACATTCTGCAGACACATCGAGGGGGCAATGACAATCTCTCTCTTTACCAACAATAGGCAAATGATTCTCATTTGCAATCACCACTTATCTACCAGGAGGGATAGATCTATAAAAGCTAAACTGTGCCCGGTCTCTGCACATATGATGAGATGCATCGGAGTCCATAATCCAGTCAGTCAAATCTGAGCTGCTACAACTAGTAAAAGCTGTATCTGAAGAACTCGTAGAGGCTCTGGCAGCGGTTGCAACGTCTGAAGATCCTGCAACAGGTGTAGTCGGTATGGTCATTATCTCTCTCAATCGAGAGATAATATTGTGAGGAGAAAAGAATTGCTTGCTTTTTAAGAGACCTTAGAGCTTTCTTATATAGGAGAAAAGCCCGGTGTTAATTACATAAGAGGTACATAAAGAAAAAGAAATGAGAAATAAATAATAGGAGATACAACTATGTCAACACTCCCCCTCAAGCTGGAGCATATATGTCTATCATGCTTAGCTTGGAACAACACCTCTGAAATGGACCTCTAACAAGGGCCTGAGTGAAAATATCAACTGTCTGATCTCTAGTAGAAACATGAGATGTGGATTTGAGATCCTTCTGGATCATATTTCTGGTATAATGGCAATCCACCTCTATATGCTTGGTCTGTTCATGAAATGCAGTATTATTGGCAATAAATATAGCTGCTTGATTGTCACATAAAAGCTGCATGGGAAGAGGAACCTCAACAGTAAGACCAGTTAAAACCGATCTAACCCACATCATCTCTATGCTCCCCTGTGCCATGGACCTGTACTCAGATTCTGCACTGGATCTAGCAACCACTGTAGGCTTCTTATTTTTCCACGACACGAGAGAACTCTAAACAAAAATAGCAAAATCCGGTCTCTAGGGCATCCTGCATAATCTGCATCTGCACAAGCTGTCACTTCAAGAGGCATATCTCTGTTGAATATAAGACCAGTACTAGGTGAAGTCTTCTAATATCTCAAAATCATACATATAGCATCCATATAAACCTTCCTTGGCTGCTCCATAAACTGGCTCACCTTGCTCACAGCAAAGGATATGTCATGCCTGGTGATGGTAGCGTATATGAGCTTCCCAATAAGCTCTCTATATCTCCTCTTATCTACCTCCTCTGTGTTATCATCATATAATCTCATACTCATATCCATGAGTAGTAGCAGGCTTGCACCTTGTCATATTGTCTCAAGTAAAAGATCTGTCACAAACTTCCTCTGAGTCATCATGAGACCACGTTGGTTCTTGGAGAACTCTAATCCAAAGAAATAACGAAGCTTTCCAAGGTCCTTGGTCACAAACTGCTGGCATAGGAACTCCTTGGCAGCCTGAATGCCCTGCTCATCATCTCCTGCGACAATAATATCATCAACATAGACTGGAATAAACTTAACATAGGAGGAAGGCGACTGGAATAAACTTAACATAGGAGGAAGGCGACTGGAATAATATCATCAACATAGACTGGAATAAACTTAACAATAATATCATCATAGTTTGAGGAAACCCTGACAAACTTAACATTTGGACAGGAGCCATCAAATAGTGGAAGAGGGCGATGGAGGCGACTCGGAAGGCGACTCGGAAGGCGACGGGAAAGGCGATCGCGCATGACTCGCGGAGGTTCACTCCACCCGAGAGGTTGAAGGAGGGGGGCTGCGTGTCAAGTCGGCAGGACTCCAGCCCCCAGTTCGTTGCTGCTGAAGGGGAGGAGAAGCTCCATCATGATGCAGGTTGGGTGACGGTCTCTCGCAAGAAGCAGGGTCGTGTGTGCTGGAGGTGCGGGGTCACCTAGCTTCGGTTTGCGCTGCGAGGCCTCGGTGTTTTGGCTGCGGTGGCCTGGGGCACAAGCAAGCGACCTGTGATGCAGGTTCCAGGGGGACTGTCGGTGGTTTCTCTCTTGGTGGTCACCTTGTAAGAGGGATTGATGGTGGTTCGAAGGGGTCGCATGCACAACGGTTTTGCTCGGCTGGTGCAACCAGGTCTTACGCGCAGGTGGTCGCAGGGGGGGCGCGCTCCTCTCCGGTGCTTGGTGGGAGGGGTGGGAAGCAGGAGTTTAACTCCCATGCAGCGTCCACGTCCAGGGAGGTGCATGTTGCTGGGGGTTCTCCGTCGAAGGGGTCCTGGGTGGCGGGAGGTGCAGGTTTCTCGGAAGGGGGGGCGGTTGAAGCACGTGGCGAGGTTCATGGCCGGGTGTTGGTAGGGGTCTTCCTGAACGAGTGCTTGTCTTTTGAGGATGTGAAGAGCATTCTCGTCGAGCTTCTCGGGCCGACCTTCTCGGGGGACCTGTTCTTGCTGGGTTCGAAAAGATGCGGCGTTCGGGGCCTTAGTTTCGTCCAGCGCTCCCGTTTGATTCGTGCGGGGCCTCATGGAGGCATCGTTTGGAGGGATTTACGCTTTGCTGACGGTGCCTGCTCCGACCTGGAGGTTTGTGTGGCTGAGGTCAGGGGGGTCCCTTTCTTGTCCAGATCCGTTCATCGCCTTCGTCGTCCGCTGAGAAGGTGGGGTGAGGTGCTGGCAGTTACCAATGACGGATTAGCACCGGGGGAAGATCCTTCAATCACGAAGATTCTAATGGAATGCACCAAGAGTTTCCTCGACCGGGCGGTTGGCCAGGTCTTCTTCGAGGTGCTTGATTTGGGGAGATTCTTTTGTAGAATAGAGCTTTCTGTGGTGCTGCCTCCGCCGCCTCCCTCCTTGCCGGGCCGGCGGGCGATTGGGGGGGAGACCGGCACCGACGTCGTTCCGTTGTTCGAGGAGAGGCAGCCGCTCTGGGATTTCGCCTCGATGTTCTCGCCTAAGCTCGATGGTTCTTTGGGGAGTGCGCCTTGCTATGATGTTTACGTAAGGCCTTCTCCCGCTATGGTACGTGAATCCCTTCCCTCCGCATGGAATCGGTGCATGGTGGCCGCCCTTGGGAATATGCGGGGGGACGTGGCGGGAGGTTCGAATGACGTGGAGGGTAGGTGCACGTCTTTCGGTGGAGATCTGACATTCTCGGTGGGGTCGCAGCGCTCTGAGCTTCGGATCTTCTCCCCTGGCTTTTCTTTCCTTGGGCGCAACGCCTCTCCATCATTCGGTCAGGGGTGCCATTCCGGTTATCGGGTTGCAACGGTTGGCCCGATCACCCCTCCAAAGGCGGACCTTTTGGTGGATCCGGGTCGACTTGATGTTTTTTCGGGTATGGGGAGACATGCGGACCCTCCTATGTCGGTGGACTCAGGTGCCTTCGCGGTCTCCTCTGCGGCGCTCATCGCCCCACAGTCGGACCCTCTCATTCTCCTTCAGCAGGCGGTACCTCTCTCTCCGCTGCCCGAATCTTCGTCTCGAGGGGAGGCATCTCAAGGCCATGATCCGTCCGCGGAGGAGTCGCTTGATGATATGGCTTCAGATATCGACTCCTCGAGGAGATCTTTCAAGCGGTACAGAAGAAGACGAGGCGCTCGCTTGCGATCAAGGGAACACCACTCTTGCCAGTCCTTCGAGGAGGCGGTGGCGGAAGCAGCGGGAGTGGTGCCTGTACGGGGCTTCAAGATGGTTTCTAAATGAAGATTCTCTCCTGGAATGTTAGGGGGTTGGGGGATGCGGCTAAGAGGAAAATCGTGGGGTCCAGATTCAGAGAATGGGGGTGCGACGCGGTTCTCCTGCAGGAAACCAAGTTGAACTCTCTGGACTGTGATGTTTGGCGCTCTCTTGCGGCGGGGGACCTTGATGGGTTCTCCGATCTTCCCGCTTCTGGGTCTGCTGGCGGTTTGCTTATCGCTTGGAAGTCAGCTCGGTTCTCCCTTGTCTCCGTTGTGAAGGGGAGCCACTCTCTCTCCGTCCTGCTCACCAGGAAGGAGGACTCTCGGACGTTCATTTTATCATGCGCCTATGGCCCTTGTGATGCTGCTCGCAGGAAGGATCTTTGGGAGGAGCTTCATAGCTTCTCGTTGGACAACGTGGGTGTGCCTTGGCTTATTGGGGGAGATTTTAATGTCACGTTGCGATTGTCGGATAGGCCTCGGTCCAGGGGCGGTTCTGACCCGGGCTCGGCGGATTTCGCGGATTTCGTGAGCGATCTGGCCTTGCAAGACTTAACGGCTTCGGACATAAGGTTCACTTGGAGGAATTCTTCATCGAAATCTTGCATTGACAGGTTTCTCGCGTCGATGGCTTTTATGGAGCTCTTCCCTTTGGCGTTGGTCCTCTCTCGTCCGCGCGCTTTCTCCGACCACACCCCAATCATGTGGGAATCTCATCTGTCGCCTTCGGTGGGAGGGTTCTTCAAATACGAAAGGTGCTGGCTAATCGAGGAGGAATTCCGTGAGATCGTGTCCTCCTCTTGGGAGTTGCCTTGCGAGGGTCAGTCGGCGGTGGTGCGGTTTCGGAAGAAGCTAGAGCGTCTAAGAGGCGTTCTCTCCCGGTTCAAGAAAAGATCGCGGGAAGCTAGGTTTGCGGTTAAGAAGGAGGCGGAGGCCGTTGTTGCCGAGCTGGATGCCTTGGAGGGGCTGAGGGAGCTCTGCGCGGAGGAGTTGTCCTCCAGGAAGGCGGCGGTGGCTGCGGTCGAAAGAGAGGAGAGGAAAAGGGTGGTGGAGTGGCGCCAGCGGGCGAAGTTGAAATGGCTCAAGGAAGGAGACGTAAATTCTTCCTTCTTCCACAGGATTGCTTCTAACAGGAGAAGATCAAGCTTCATTCATTCCATGTCGATCGGGGGTCGCGAGGTGGAGGGCGAGGAGGCGATTGGGAATGCGGTGGCCAACTACTTCAGGGACTTCTCTTCGGCTCTTTCGCCTCGTCGTTGGAGCTGGCTGGGGGAGGATGTCTCAAGGCTCTCGTCCGCGCGTTGTGAGGAACTGATTAAGGCGATCTCCCCTGCCGAGGTCAAGGGTGCTGTCTGGGACCTTAATGCGGATGCCTCGCCCGGCCCCGACGGCTTCCCGATTGCGTTTTACAAAGATTTCTGGGAGGTGGTGGGGACCGAGGTCTGTGAGGTGGTGGCGGAGTTCTGTGCTGGGAACGCGGGCTTCGATGGAATCAATAGGGCCCTTATTGTTCTTATCCCTAAATCTTGTTCTCCCCATTCCATTGAAGAATATCGTCCAATTGCTATTTCAAATGCTTTATATCTGATTGTTGCGAAAGTGATGGCGAGAAGACTTGCGGTGGTGCTGGATGATCTCATTCATCCCTCGCAGGTGGCGTTCATCCCTGGTCGCCAGATCTCTGATGTCACGGCGCTCGCATCTGAGATGGTCGCCAGCTGGGTGCGGCGCGGGAAGCGGGGCGTTCTTTGGAAGGTAGACTTCGCGAAGGCATACGACTCCTTGGACTGGGGGTTCCTCTGGTCTGTGCTGCGGGCTCGTGGTTTTCCTAATATCTGGATCTCTTGGATGCGCCGCTGTGTTACCACGGCATCCTTCTCTATCCTGCTTAATGGCCGCTTCGTCGGAGGTCGCTTTCAGCCCAGGAGGGGTGTTAGGCAGGGGTGCCCCTTGGCACCCATGTTATTCGTGATTGCCGCTGATGTTCTTCCAAGGATGGCTGATAGGGTGATCTCGCGTGGCCTATCCTCGGGGTTCTACTGCAACTTCAATAATACTCCAACCCTTCAATATGCGGACGACACCATTGCATTCATCGAGGGGGGTTTGGATGAGGTCAGAGGGATGGCGGTGACTATGTCCATCTTTTCGGAGCTCTCGGGGCTCCGGATTAACCAATCCAAATCAAAGATGATCCCCTTCGCGTGGGATGATCGGTCTGCGGCGGCGTGCAGCGTGCTTCTGGGATGCCCCCCGTCTTCTCTCCCAATTGATTATCTGGGTCTGCCGCTGGGTGCGAGAAGGTCGAGATTGACGCATTGGAAAGGGGTGATGGACAAGGCGGAGAGAAGGCTTGCTGGTTGGAGCGCGGCCATGCTTTCCCGTGGTGGCCGGCTCGTGCTTATTAGGTCGGTCCTGGCCTCTATTCCCATCTATTTTCTCTCAAACTGGGCTTTGCCGGTGGGGATCAAGACGAGGCTGGAGGGCCTTATGCGGAGGTTTCTTTGGGGGAAGAGGGGTCCCGAGTCGCGGGGCCTTCATCTTGTGGCTTGGAAGGAGGTGGCGAAAAGGAAGTGCGATGGGGGGCTCGGCATTCGGAGGCTGGATCTTGTCAACGACGCACTGATGCTTAAATGGGTCAACAAGCTTTGGGGTAACGACGCCGGGTTCTTTCCCTCCATGCTGCGGGAGGTTCTTTCGATTGGGGTGGACATGCTGCGGGACGCTATCTCTCTGCGCTATGGAACCCCTTTTTGGAAAGGGGTTGCATCGGCGGTTAGGCGTTTCTCTCATCTGTTCCAGCCGACTTTGGGGGATGGCACCTCCTTTCTGTTTTGGCGCGACGCCTGGGCGGGAGATACCACCCTCGGTAGCTCTTTTCCTCGGCTCTGTGCGTTGGCTTCAGATTCTGGTGCGTCGGTGGCTTCGGCTTGGAGCGGGGAGGACTGGTTCCCTTCCTTTGCTGGAAATCTTTCTGACGAGCGTTTTGAAGATCTGTTGAACCTTTGGCGGCGACTTAGGGAGGCGCCGAAGCCATCCACGGGCAGGGACCACTGGGTATGGCGCGACGGCGCCTTCTCTTCGAGACGGGCATTCAAGTTGCTCTCGCAACAGCGCACCCCTGTCCGGGACATCCTTTGCAAAGATCTTGGCTGGCTGTGGCGCTTAAAGTTGCCGGAGAAGGTGATCTTCTTCCTTTGGCTTCTGAGGCGTGGGAGGATCCTCACGCGCGATAGATGTGCGAGATTTCTCTCGGGGGTTGACTCCCTGGTCTGTGTTCTGTGTGATGGCGAGGGGGAGACTCTGCAGCACCTCTTCTTCTGTTGTCCGTGTTCTGCCTCGATCTGGGAGGACGTCGGTGTGGCTTGGGTTAACGCTTCCTCGGCTGACTTGTTTTGGGACTCCTTGCGCTCAAATGCGGATCGACCAAGAAGGGAGTTGCTTCGCCCATTCGCTTGCATTTGGGCGCTTTGGCTCGCCAGGAACGCGAAGATTTTCAAAGGTCAGAGGTTCTACAAGGAGAATGTCTTAGCACATGTGGATATGCTTTTGATTGACTGGCTCCTCTTGTAGTGCTTCGGCCGTGTGATGTTAGTCCTTTTGTTTGGGGTTGGGATCCTCTCGATCCTTGATGTTTGTATCCCTTCTCCTCCTCCTTCTTTTCTTCGTTGCTTTTTAATAAATTTTGGGGCGAACACCATGATGTGCTTCCCCCGAAACGTTTTCAAAAAAAAAAAAAAATAGACTGGAATAACAACAATACCTCTCTGTGTCCTCGGAACAAAAAGTGAGTGATCCACAGTTAAACGCGCAAATCCCTGTTGCTCTATCAATTCTGAGAGCCTCTGGTACCAAGCTCTCGGACTTTGCTTCAAGCCGTAAATCGCCTTGTGGAGCCTACACACCTTTTGAGACTCCCTCTCAACAGTAAACCGTGGTGACTGCTGCATATATACTTCCTCCTGTAATCGCCATATAGAAATGCATTCTTTACATCAAGTTGGTAAAGGGGTCAGTCCCATGAAACAACAACTGATAGAAGAATGCATAGTGTCGAATGTCTGGCCATCGGAGAGAAGGTATCCTGATAGTTCACCCCATAAGTCTGGGTGAACCCACGTACCACAAGCCTTGCTTTGTAGCCACACTACCATCTGCCCGTGCTTCACCGTAAAGATCCACTTGCACCCCACAACAGAGGCAACTGGAGGAGCAGAAACAACACTCCATGTACCACGAGACTGCAAAGCGGCCATTTCCTCCTCCATGACAAGTTGCCCACTACTATCTTGTAGGGCCTCCTAATATGTTCGTGGGATAGTAACAACCGAGAGACCGACAATAAATCTCCTGTACTCCTCTGAAAGATGGTTCAATGAAACATGCGCAGCTAGAGGACAAGTGGCACAATTACGATGCAACTTCCTCAAAGCAATAGGTACTCCTCTGAAAGATGGTTCAAGGACATCTGCCTTTCTATTCTCTGGTAGCAATTCCTCCTGTACGTACTGTATCCTTAGAAACATTCAAATCTCCAGTGCCATTAGTGGTACCCATGTGTTCATTACATATCTGATACGTGGTGGATGACAGGGAAGGTGCATGAGTAGAGGGGCGAGTAGAAGACATGCGAATGTAAAATCATGTTAGAAACTGTGTCAGTGTGGACAAAGGTGGATGTGGAGGAGGTGGATATGATTGAGACTCAACATGAGGTGTAGTGGGAGGAACAAAAGCACCCTCGCGAGAATCATCATTAGACAACCTGTCACATGTAGGAGAAAATACATAATAGACTCAAAAAATGTGAGATCAACACTAACATAAAACTTTCTCCCTGCATGATCAAAATATCCTTTTTGGATACGAGAATAGCCAACAAACATGCATTTGACAGCTTTAGGAGAGAGCTTGTCACGACCAGGAGCAAAATTGTGGACAAATGCCACAGACCCAAAAACCCTGGGAGTAAGTGAGAATAGGCCCTTCTCGGGAAACACCATCAAGAAAGGAACCTTTTCTCCAAGAATTGTGGAAGGCACACAATTCACCAAGTAGCAAGCTGTGAGAACAACATCACCCCAGAACGAATGAGGAGCACGACTCTGAATCAAAAGAGTCATCGTGACATCCAGAAGATGCCGGTGTTTGCGTTCAGCAACACCATTCGGTTGAGAAGCATAAGCACAAGAAGTCTGATGAGCAATACCAAGAGATATAAGAAAACGAGATAGCTGTAAAGTGAAAACTCCAAGGCATTGTCAGTACGAATAAACTTCACATTAGCAGAAAAATGTTCTTAACTTCAATAAGAAGAGATTTTATGACATGGCCCGCTTCATACTTATTTTTTAACAAGAACACCTAAGATAGCCTAGAAAAATCATCTACATCAACCATATAGAACCGATGTCCGTGATGATCAGGAACACGACTAGGACCCCAGATATCAAAATGAAACAACTCAAACAACTGACTACTTTACGACTCTGATGACTTGGAAAAGGAGAATGATGGTGCTTCCCAAGCTGACAAGCCTCACACTCCAAGATATCAAAATGAAACAACTCAAACAACTGACTACTTTACGACTCTGATGACTTAGAAAAGGAGAATGATGGTGCATCCCAAGCTGAAAAGCCTCACACTCCAAGGTAGTGCGACTAGAAATCTGGGGCAGAACATGACACAACTTCTGCAGAGGAAGGTGTCCAAATCGAAGATGCCACATGAACGGAGACAGATCCAAATGGAATGGTAGCAACGCCAACACACGGAGGCAGAACAAGTCTGCAAAGCTCTTTCTGCACACGTCCACATCCAATCACCCTGCCCGTGAGTATGTCCTGAAACAGAAGAGAAGATGGATCAAGATGGCTACGTTCCGGAGCTCTCAGCGTGGAGTCGGTCAGAGGGAGCCGGGATGCTCAAGTGGGAAGGATATCTACGTCTCGCGGGATATCGTCTTCGCTACGGGGGGAGAAGGAACCACTGGCTCTCGCAATGCCAGCCCGCAATTTGTGGCGGCAGGAGGGGAGGCTGCGCTCTCAACGGAGGGAAGGTGGGTGCCGGTCTCGCACAAGAAGCCGGGTCGCGTTTGCTGGCGCTGTGGTGTAAGGGGGCATCTAGCTTCTGTATGCGTTGCAAAACCACGTTGCTTTGCATGCGGTGGTTTGGGTCACAAGCAAGCTGGCTGTGGTGCTAGATCGAGGGGTGACGTGAATCAGTTCTCGCTTGGAAGGTCTTCTTCAATGTGAGGGGCCCGCGTGGCGAGTTGGGTTCTTCTGTTTTTGGAAGACGATCTTTTGCGGAGGTGGTTGCCGGAGGTGCATGCATGCCTGAGGAGGGGAACACTTCTTCTACGCTTAAGGGCCCTCTCTCGGCGTCAAGCGATGGCGGTGCGGGTCCGTCTAAGGGGGGGGGGGAGCGCTTTTCTCATCGCTCCTGCGGTGGAAGGGTCATCGTTGGCGTCTTCCTGGGAGATTTTATGTCGGTCGAGGCGGTGAAGAACGTGCTCAGGGAGCTCTTGGGGATCAACTTCTTGGGAGACATCTTCCTCCTAGGAACGAAGAGGTGCTGCGTTAGGGGTCTATCGAATGAGATGCGGCTACGGTTGCTTCGGGCTGGTCCGTGGGGAGGCATCGCTTGGAGGGATCTGCGCTTTGCGGATGGAGCTTGTTCGGAGCTGGAGGGTTGTGTTGCTGTGGTCCGAGGTGTTCCCTTCCTCTCGAGGTTCGGTCATTGTCTTCGGCGTCCTCTGAGGAGGTGGGGTGAAGTTTTGGCCGTCACTGACGACGGTTTATCTCCGGGATCCGATCCCTCGTCCACAAGGATTCTCATGGAGTGCAACAAATCCTTCCTGGACAGAGCGCCGGATCAGATTTTCTTTGGGGACTTAAATTTAGGAAGGTTCTATTGCCGGGTCGAGCTGTCGGTGGTTACGCCCCCCCCTCGGTGGACCGGCCTGTTGATGGTGTGGGGGCCGGTGAGGGCGTCGTTTCATTTCTCGAGGGGAAGCTTCCGCAGCAGGACTTCACTTCAGGGTTCTCGCCTTGCTATGATGTTTTCGTAAGGACCTCGGAGGTTCTCGTACGTGATGCCCATCCTGTCGCATGGAATCGATGCATGGTTGCCGCCCTTGGCGGTTTCGACGGTGACGTGGAGGTTAGGTGCACGCGTGCCGATGGGGATTTCGTATTCTCGAAGGGGGCGCCAGGTCCCTCCTTTCGGGTTTCCTCTCCCGGGTTTCGGTTGCATGGTGTTGGAGGCGGACCCTATTTCGGATCCTCCAGCGCGTTAACTTGTCGGGTGGTCGAACTTGACCCGACCGAGCAGCTCGTCGTGGACCCGGTCATTTCGGACCATGGATCTCTGCTCTCTTCGCACATTCAGGACCGC
Organism: Ottelia alismoides; assembly: GCA_037367405.1. NCBI lineage: Eukaryota > Viridiplantae > Streptophyta > Magnoliopsida > Alismatales > Hydrocharitaceae > Ottelia > Ottelia alismoides. Next base: position 503,579 of record JAZKJV010000005.1, read on the forward strand.
GACCCTCCCTCTTCGGTGATTGTCTCTGCACCACCTCAAGCGGAATCTTCATCTCTGTTCGCGGGGTCAATCTCTCATGACGACCCATCAGATGGTGCTGCGGGGAATGTCACCGCTGCTGGATTTGAAGGTGATTCAACAAGGACATCTTCCAAGCGGTACAGAAGGAGACGCTCTTCGCGTTCAAAGTCTAGGGAACACCAGACCTGCCTCACTTTCAAAGAGGCGGTTGTTGAGGCTGCGGGTGTTGTCGCTTCGAGGGGTTTCAACTGTGGTTCTAAATGAAGGTGCTAACATGGAATGTGCGGGGTTTGGGGGATGTGGATAAGAGGAGGTCATTGGGAAACATGTTCAAAGAATGGGGATGCGATGTGGTTCTTATGCAGGAAACCAAGCTTGCTTTCTTCGACGAGGTTGTTTGGCGCTCTTTTGCAGCGGGGGATCTTGATGAATTTTGTGCCTTGCCTGCCATCGGGCATGCGGGTGGCTTATTGGTGGCTTGGAAATCGTCCGTTTTCTCTCTCAATTCGGCCGTCAAGGGTTCCCATTCTGTTTTAGTTTATTTATCTAGGAAGGAGGATTCTTCCTCTGTAATCTTTTCATGTGCTTACGGCCCCTGTTGTCATGTTAAGAGGAGAGAACTTTGGGACGAGTTGCGAAATGTCAGTCATTCTTCTCCGGATTCTCCTTGGCTGATCGGGGGAGACTTTAATGTAACATTGCGTGCTTCTGATAGACCTCGAAATAGGGGGGGGGGTGCGGATCCAGGCTCGGAAGAATTTGCGGATTTCATTTCTTCCATGGCTATGGAGGATTTGTGTGCTACGAACATTTCTTTCACTTGGAGGAGTTCTTCTTCTAGGTCTTGCATTGACAGGTTCATCGCTTCCGGCGCTTTTATGACGAGGTTTCCGCTTGCTAATGTGCTCTCTCTCCCGCGTTCTTTCTCGGACCACACTCCTATTGTTTTGGTCTCCGACCTGTCATCTCCGTCCTCGGGCTTTTTTAGGTATGAAAGATGTTGGTTGCTCGAGGATAACTTCAGGGACTTCGTGGCTTAGGTTTGGAAAGAGGATTGCGGTGGTCAATCGGCTGTGGGCAGATTTGCTTTGAAGTTAGTGCGCATGCGGAAATGTTTGGCAGCTTTCAAAAAGGCGACGCGGGAGGCGCGGGCATCCGTCAGGAAGGATGCGGAGTTGATCGTGGCTGCTATGGATGCCTTGGAGGGGGAGAGGGATCTCTCCTCTGAGGAGTTATCCTCGAGGGCGTGGGCTTTGGCCTCGGTGGAGAGGGAGGACAGGAAGAGGGTGACGGAATGGCGTCAACGGGCAAAGATCAAGTGGATTAAAGAGGGGGATGCTAATTCCTCCTACTTCCATAGGGTGGCCAGTGTCAGGAGACGTTCAAATTTTATTAATTCCATTTCATTTGATGGCAGGGAGGTCGTGGGGGAGAGAGCTTTGGGGAGGGAGGTTGCCGCGTACTTCAGGGAGTTCTCATCTATTCGTGCTCCTAAGCGTTGGTTCTGGTTGGGGGAGGGCACTCCTCGCCTCTCGCCCTCTCTCGGTGATGAGTTAATTAAGGAGGTTTCATTGGAGGAGGTCAAGCTTGCGGTTTGGGATCTCAACGGGGATGCTTCGCCAGGTCCGGACGGCTTCCCCATTGCGTTCTACAAGGACTTCTGGGAGCTGGTTGGGAAGGAGGTCTGGGAGGTCGTTTTGGAGTTTTGCAAAGGTAACGCGGGCTTCGACCAGGTGAATAGGGCTATCATCGTCCTCTTGCCGAAGATCTCCTCTCCCCGCGCTATTGAGAGTTTTCGCCCGATTGCGATTTCCAACGGGTTGTACTTGATTGTGGCAAAGGTTTTTGCGCGTAGGCTCGCGCCGTTGCTTGACGATTTAATCTCGCCCTCTCAGGCGGCGTTCATCCGTGGTCGTCAAATTTCTGATGTTACGGCCTTTGCAACCGAAATGGTTGACAGCTGGTTGAGGAGAGGGAAGCACGAGGTCCTTTGGAAAGTAGATTTTGCTAAAGCCTACGACTCGTTAGATTGGAACTTTCTTTGGATGGTGCTTCGGGCTCGCGGGTTTCCTTTGCTGTGGATCTCATGGATGCGCAGGTGCATCTCTACTGCTTCATTCTCTATTATGATTAACGGCCGCGTAGTGGGAGATCGGTTTCAGCCTAGAAGGGGCGTGCGGCAGGGCTGCCCCTGTGCCCCCATGCTCTTTGTTATTGCGGTCGATGTGCTTCCTCGAATGGCGGCTCGTGTGGTGGATCGGGGCCTTTCCATGGGTTTCTCTTGCGGCAACCGGATCGTCCCTACCCTTCAGTTCGCGGACGACACTATTGTTTTCATCGAGGGTGGCCCTGACGAGGTCAGGGGGATGGCGGCGACCTTGGAAATCTTTAGCGAGCTCTCGAGCCTTCACATTAATCAGAGCAAGTCCAAGGCGATATCTTTCGCGTGGGATGCTGTCTCGACGGATGCTTTTGGTTTGATTTTGGGAACCCCCCCGTCCTCTCTTCCGATCGACTATTTGGGGATGCCCTTGGGGGCGGGGAGATCTAGGCTACGTGATTGACGCAAGGTTGTTGACAAGGCAGAAACGAGGCTCGCTGGTTGGAGCGCATCCATGCTATCGCGGGGTGGCCGACTCGTACTCATTAGGTCGGTTCTTTCTTCTATCCCTATCTACTTCCTATCTAATTGGATTATGCCGGTGGGGGTTCACAAGCATCTTGAGGGATTGATGCGGAGTTTTCTTTGGGGGAGAAGGGGTCCCTCCTCGCGTGGTCCTCACCTGGTGGAGTGGGCGGAGGTTGCTAAGAGGAAGTGCGATGGCGGTCTCGGCATCCGGCGCCTTGATCTTGTCAATGACGCGTTACTTCTCAAGTGGATCAACAGACTCTGGGGAAGTTCCAATTGCTTCTATTCCTCCATTCTCCGCGAATTGCTGTCGATTGGGGTGGAGATGTCGCGGGACTTGGTCGATCGCCGTTCTCGTACACCTTTCTGGCGTGGGATTTTATCGGTTGGTCGGCGCTATTCTAATCTCTTCGCTCCAGCTCTGGGGGATGGTAACTCTTTCATGTTCTGGCGGGACAACTGGGCTGGTGTTGCCCCTCTCAGTGCTACCTTCCCGCGCCTTTGTGCCTTGGCGCGTGACTCTCGGGTGACGGTGGCATCGTCCTGGTCGGGGGATAGGTGGTTCCCTTCCTTCGTGACCGATCTCTCTAATCAGCGTTTCGATGATCTTCTTGCTCTGCTGGAGCTGCTTAAAGATTCGCCTAGGCCCTCGGGTGGTCGGGATCACTGGGTTTGGCGTGATGGCGTCTTGTCCACGAGACGGACGTTCAGGGCTATTTCTCAACAATTTTCGTCGCAGCAGGATGTAATGTGCAAGGATCTGAGTTTTTTGTGGCGTTTCAAGCTTTCGGAGAGGGTCGCGTTCTTCCTTTGGCTGTTCCGCCGCGGTAGGATCTTAACGCGTGATCGGTGCGCCAGGTTTTTCGCTGGGTTCGCTTCATCGGATTGTGTTCTTTGCGGCATCGATGTGGAGACTTTAGAACACCTTTTCTTCCTGTGCCCAGCAACTACTGCCGTATGGGTGGAGGCCCGCATTCCTTGGATCAACTCTTCCTCTTCGATGGCCTTCTGGGACTCTCTCAGGACAAATAAGGATAGGTCACGAGGGGAAATCATTGGTCTTCTCGCGTGCGTTTGGGCGATTTGGCTGGGGCGTAATGCGACGATTTTTAGGGGACAAAGATTCTACAAGGAGAATGTTCTCGCGCATGCAGCTATGCTTTCCCATGACTGGTCGTTGATGTAGCAAGTTTGTTTTTGGGGTTCTCGTGGGATCTTCTCGATCCCTGCCCTCTTTTCTTCCTTTCTTCGGTCCCGCTGTAGCTCTCACTCTTTTGTTCCTTCGCTTTATTAATAAAAAGTTTGGGGCGAGCACCGCACCGTGACTCCCCCGAAATGTTTGACTTCAAAAAAAATGTAAATCTTTTGTAATTTAACTAATGGACAAAAGATTCATCTGAAATAATAGAGCATGTAAGTCATTTTGCAGGTGCATCGAGGGAGATAAAACAATCCCCCTTTGACCAACAATAGGTAGATGAACCCATGGCAATCACCATTGATCTACTAGGAGGGATAGACCTATAAGAACTGAACTGAGCTCAATCGCCACACATATGATGAGATGCTCATGGCCTCAAATTTCACCGAAATTCGGTCGAATTCTCGTCGAATATCGATATCCAGTTTAAATCGAAATTTGACCGAAACGACCGAAATATGGAGGTCCTAGTACAAAAAATGACCGAAATGACCGAAATTCCGATCGAAATTCCATCGAAATTCTGTTTTAGTCGATACCGAAATGGTTACCGAAACCGACATTTAGGGCCTTGGAGATGCTTTAGACTCCATGATCCAATCAGTAAGATCTGAACTGCTGCAACTAGTAAGTGCATAAGCAATACCTGACGAACTCGAAGAGGCTCTGCAGTAGCTGCAATATCTGAAGAACCTGCAGTTGACGCGGTTGGAGTAGTCATCATCTCCCTCAGTTTGGAAACAATATCATTAAAATGCACATCATGAACATGGGCTGCAGTAGTCTCTGTCTGCTCAACAACACGAGCAGACGAAAGATACCCATGCTTCAGATAGCATGTCGCCTCCAAATGACCTGGACAGTGGCAATGAGATCATGGGCCACGCTGACATCCTCCTCCATGACCATGTTATCTGCACCCCCGAGACTGTGAAGGACCCCCTCAGTCACGAGAAGCTGCCATGGAAGAGGAAGTCTGTGTCACAACAGTAGACGGAGTAGTAATCCCGCTCAGCCTCTTGTAGACTTGCTCTATTGGAGGTATCGTTTCTCCAGTAACAAGTTGAATACGTGCTACATCGTACTCAGAGGCAAGGGATGACAGAAAAATGCCTGCCATAGTGGCGTTCTGATATGACTGCTGCTGCTCAGTACTAGTAGTAATAGGCATAGAGCTATGTAGATGCTCAAATAAGCCTCTGAGATGCGAGAAGGGGGCATGAAGAGGATGACCATTCTGCTTGGTCGAAAAAATATCATACTGTAATTGTAGAATTTTGCTCTCATTCTTGGCCTGCCCATATGTGTCAGCTAAGATGTCCCACATAGACTTCATTGTGGGCTGATTGACAATGTCATTGGCAATCTCCGTAGTGACTGTCCCAGAGAGCCAAATCCAAGCATAAGCATCATCTTGCTTCCCAGAAGCATTAGCCCCAGTCTTGTCCTCCGGTTCTGAATCTGTCAGAATGTGTTCCTTGTTATGGCCTTGCATCGTGATGCAAACTGTACGGACCACAACTCTTAGCTGGTCCCATCCATCTTCACAATGGGAGCCAGGCCCTTGAAGACACCAGACGAAAAAGCATCACCCTTGTTCTCTGACATGGTAAAACACCAACGATAATCCAGAACAAAATCGAGGTGTAAACTACATTGAGTGAATCTACACAATCATATGGAGGATTGGTTGTACGTGTAGACTCATACAACCATCCACATCATTCTTTGGTGAAGTTTAGAGTCGGAAAATGTGATTTATATAGTGACAATAAAAAAATCGAACAAAATCAAACCTGAAAACGTAGGGATGGTTGGGTGCACTAGCAGCATGGCGGTCTGGATGCGCGTGCAGCGTGGGGTAGCGGTCTGGATGCACGTGCAGTGTGGTCTGGATGCGCGTGCGACGTGGCCTGAAGTGGCGCTCAACCGGAAGATGCATGTGCAGCGTAGCCTGAAGATTGGATCAACAGAAAGCCTGGAGGATCGCGCGACGGGATCATGTGGCGGGTTGCTGGAGCCTGGAGGATCGTAACCATGAACACAACATCTTGGATGCGTGTGGATGATCACGGAGGCGTGAAGACAAGGCGGCGCACGGAGGCGTGAAGACCTAGCGGTGCACAGACCGCGTACGAGCACGCAACGGATGGGAGGCACATGAGGGGGGGGGTAGGGTTTGGGTGGGATATGGGAGCCCCGATCTAGGACCGTTGCTCCGATACCATGTTAGGATAAAAGAATTGCTTGCTTTGAAGAGACCCTGGTGCTCTCTTATATAGAAGAAAAGCCCTGGATTAGTTACACGAGAGGTACATAAAGAAAAAGAAATGAGAAATAAATAATAGGAGATACAAATATCTCAACAAATATCGTCAAGCCTTGCATCATGAGAGGGAGCCGGAGTAGTCTCAGTTTGCTTAGTTACACGGGAAGACGCATGGTTTCCATGCTTCTGATAGCATGTCTCCTCAGAATGACTTGGACGGTGGTAGTATATGCAAGGGCCACATTGATGTCCTCCTCGACCACGTAGTCCTCGCCAAAGAAACTGTGAAGTACTCCCCCTGCCGCGAGAAACAACCATGTAGAGGGGGTTTGGGCCATGGTAGTGGATGAACTAGTGATTCTGCGCAACCTTTTGTATACTTCCTCCATTGATGGTATTGTCTCTCCAGTAAGCAGTTGAATACATGCTACATCGTACTCAGAATCAAGAGATGACATAAAGATCTCTGTCATAGTGGCATTTTGGTATGCCTGCTGTTGCTTAGTGATGATAGTAATAGGCATAAAGCTATGAAGTCGCTCGAACATGCCTCAAAGATGGGAGAAGTGGCCATGAAGAGGTCGATCGTTCTGCTTGGTCGAGAATACCTCATATTGCAACTGGAGGATCTTGCTTTCATTCTTTGCTTGACCATATGCGGCAACGAGAATATCCCACATGACCTTGGTCGTGGGTTGATTCACAGTATCATTCACAATCCCTGTGGTAAGCGTCTCGGAGAGCCAAATACGAGCATATGCATCATCTTGCTTCCATGAAGCATGTTCCCTAGTCTTATCCACTGGCTCTGACTTTGTCAGAATATGTTCTTTACACTGCATGAGGGTGAGAAACTGCATGGACCATAACTGGTAGTTGATCCCATCCATCTTCATGATGGGAGCTGGGCCCTTGAAGACACTGGTAGAAGAAAACACTTCACCCTTGCTTTCTGAAATGTTAAAGAAGAAAAGATACCACGACGAAACTCAATTGGGATAGATCTTCAAAAATGATGTCTGCATGATCATATAGAGGATTGGGCGTACGTGTAGACTCATACGTCCATCTTCTTCAATCCTCGGTGCTTGCTAGGGTTGGAAAACACAATTTATAGGCTTGAAATAGTGTTTTCCAATCAAAATCAGACTGATTCAGACCAAAAAAAACTTGGAGGCTGGAAAAAATGCCCTACAATCGTAGAAATGACACGCTGCAATGTGGAAATCTGCAACGGTGGGTAGTGAACATGGTATTAAAAGGCGCGCCTCGAGGCGTACGCCTCGAGGCGAGGCGGGCCTTTTTAGCCTCGAGGCGTGCGCCTCGGCCTTGTCCAGTGAGGCGTGCGCCTCGATTGGCTGAGGCGTAGCCTCGAGCCGTTCCGCCTCGAGGCGGTCGAGGCATTTTCCGAGGCGTTTTTGTTTTTTTTGAAGATTTCTTGTATGATTTTGATAGTTACATGGTGGTTTGAGAAGCTTATAAATATATACTTGTTTAGGATAATGATTATACAAGTTAAATGCCTAAATCTGATGTTTCTTTCGTACCCATACTCCACATTTACTATTAATTATGTGTAACTATTTCAGCAAACTACTTCATATTTACTATTAATTATATCTAACTATATATTTATGCAAAATGTATACTTAAATTTGACCTCTTTCATATTCATATGCTTGAATTTGACCTATTTCATATTCATATTTACCATTAACATGCCAAATTATTTTAGTGAACGCTTACTAGTACATCCTTAAACATATAAAAATGTGTATACGAATTCGAATCCTCATAAAAGAAAAATGTGCAGCGAGACCCCCGTTCTGGTAGGGTATGGTGGAACAGGGGGGATGCATACAACCGTTCTTCACCTGGGTATAGTAGAACATATAGTTAGGATTCAAATCATATGATTCATATCAACACCTTGGATATTTATAATGACAACTATACTATAGCCAATCCCTTTTAGATAATTTTTTAGTGATAGTTATAAGCTATAATCAATGATTTTCTTTTGATTAGGTAGAAATTTAGAAAGGTTTATGGCATTGAGTCATTGATATATCCTTTTTTCATATTCTTATCTTCATAATATCCTCATATATTACATTGTTATATACTATATGTTTGTCAGATTATATTATTTCATCAATAAATATATGTATTATATATTTTATATTTATTTTTCTATACAAAACTGAGGCTTACGCCTCGAGGCTACGCCTCGCCTCGCTTCCAGGGAAAACGCCTCGTTCCGCCTTTTGTTTTTTCAAACCTTGGTAGTGATTAGGTCTGGCATTAGGCGGTGCTTGGTTGGACTGGCGATGTGCTCGAGCAGCGCTAGGATGTGCCTTACGACCATGGGGAGCGCATGACGGCGCTGGGAATCACTTGATAGCCGTTGAGCAGTGCTCTGAAAGGAGGGCCCTAGGGTTGGCGATGCCGAAAAAGGGGTTGGTTGTGGGGTATAGATTAGGCCAGGCTCCGGTTTAGGATTGCCACTCTGATACTATATGGAGAAAATTGAATTGCATACTTCATAGAGACCTTAGAGCTCTCTTATATACTCTTATATAGGAGAAAGTCTTGGGTAAATTACATAAGCGGAGCAAGAAATAAAAATTAGAAATAAAACACCACGAGCTACAAAATGTCTCAACAAATGTCTTGAGCATTGGGAAATTGATGATTAAATATCATTTAGTTATCATGAATAATATAAATATGATTCATATTATTTGGACACATGAGAATAGTCATCTAAGATAATTAACTTTGTCTTCCCCCCTCGTGCGTGACCGTGCTTTCTTCTGGGGGCTGCGCTTGCCGGAGCGCATTGCCATCTTCTTATGGTTACTTCGTCATCGACGTTTGATGACCCAGGATCGGTGCGCCAAGTTTTTTCCCAGACGAACGCCACGTGCCGTCTCTGTTGTGTTATCGAGGAAACTGCAGATCATCTGTTCTTTCGTTGTATCTTGGTTGCGGGGGTCTGGGACGACGTGGTGTGGGCTCGTGCGGACAATATTGAAGCCTTTTGCGACATCCTTTGGTCGAACAGGTCGAGGGCCAGAGCTGATGTTTTGGGCCCTATCGCGCGGCTATGGGCCATTTGGCGTGCATGGAATGATGCTATTTTCTCGGGCATGTGATTCTATAGGGAGAACGTTACCATTTTGGCTAATACGCTTATATCTGACTGGTGTACTTAATGGGGCGACGACATTCTTTGCCGAGTGTCTGTTGTATTTCTTAACTCTCTCGGCGTCCTTCTTTCCCTTCTCCCCCCTGTAAGTATCTCTCGTCTTATCCCTTTTAGTTAATATATACTTGGGGCGAGCACCAACGAGTGCATCCCCCTTTTTTGAGCCTCAAAAAAAAATTATGATTTAATTATCAAAGATATGATTAATGTGGATATCACTATCCACAATAATCATACATATTATAAATATGATTTATAATATGTTGGATAGATTTAATTGTAAATAGTATTTACGAATTAAATGTTGATGCGAATTAGATTCACATTGAACAATCAATTGTAAGTGCAATTTACATTTTATATTGGATGTATGAATACTTTTTTTTGAAGTTCAACAAGGGGGAAATACTCAGCAGTGATTGCCCCGGGAATATATTTAAAAAAATGAAAAGATATTACATCATAAAGAAGCAATGATCCAGGAATCCAACAAACCCGACGCCTGCATACAGACATTCTCCCTATAAAACCGAGACCCAGAGAAAATCAGGGCATTCCTGGCCAACCAGATGGCCCAAACAATGGCCACCCGTCGTAGCAGACTCTTCCTTGGACGATGCCTAGCCGCCACCAAAGATCCACAGAAGGATGCAAGCGACCCCGGGTCGACCCACTCCAGGGCCGTGTCCAACCACAAAGGTGCCGTCTCCCAACACAAGAAAAAGAGGTGCTCAACTGACTCAATGCCAGCCCCACATAAAGGACAACTGTCCGAAACTGACCCAAGCAGCCTAACACAACGGTCGTGGGTTATTAGCCTCTTCCTCCTAAACAACCACAAGAAAAAACCGATCCTCTCGGGGAGGCCAAGGCTCCAAAAGAAACTGCAATCCCTCTCCAGTTCAGCTGACCTCGACGGAGGAGGACGACAAATGGCCCTGTCTCCCTTCTAACCGAGAAGCCATCTCCACGCCACACCCAATGATCTCTATCTCCATAAGGGCCCCTAAACACCCTTAGCGAATCAAGTAAAGATAAGAACTCCTCCAATCAGGGATCCGAGAAGTTAGAATGAAACAACGGCATTCAATTCCCCTCCTCCCAACATGAAGCAACCCGAGCCTCCTGGTCCAAAGCCAAGGTAAACAAACGTGGGAAACGGACGCAAAGCGCACCACTGTCCGTCCAGTCATCCCTCCAGAAGGTGAAAGATTCCCCGTTCCCAAGCACTGGTCTGAAGAGAGCACGGAATCTGGGGATGACTGATATGATCCCCTTCCAAAAGGGCGAAGGACGCACCCGAAGGCCGTCGCTCTCCGGAGCAGTGGCCAAGACGCCATAGATCCGACGAACCAACGAAGTGCATAGGTCCTCATGGCACCCCCAGATCCTGCTCACCCATTTCAACAGAAGAGCCTCATTAAATGCGTTAAGATGCCTGATCCCGAAACCGCCCTCGCTCTTCGGGAGAGTGATAGTCTCCCAGTCCACCAGATGAACGCCGTGAGACCCCTGTCTGTTCTTGGCCCATAAAAATCTGCGCATCAAGCTCTCCAAACGCCTTCGAATGGCCATCGGCATGAGCCTCGACGAGGCGAAGTAGATCGGAATGGCCGAGAGGACCGCCTTCAGAAGAACCAGGCGTTCCCCCTTGGAGAGGATCGACGACTTCCAACCAGCGAGCTTCCTCTCCAACTTCTCCACAACCGGTAACCAATCAGCCAGCCTCGCCCTGCCAACCGGGAGAGGAACGCCCAAGTATATCAGGGGTAGGTGGGCGCAAGAAGTTCTCGTCACAACGTTGCACAGACGCGCCTCCTCATCGGAGAGGCCGAAAGTAACCACCTTTGACTTGCCCGTGTTCAAGACAAGCCCTGACATCTCCCCAAAAAGCTTAAGAGTGAGCGCCATGCCGCCCGTTTCTACGCTGCCACGTTCCACGAAAAAAATGGTGTCATCCGCATACTGCAAAAGGGGAATCCGCAGACTATCTTTCTCGTACCCCCGAGTCAAGCCAACGTCCTGCACCCGGGAAACCATACACGCCAAGACGTTCGATGCAATGATGAAGAGTAAAGGAGCAAGCGTGCATCCCTTCCTGACTCCCCGCTGCGGCTGAAAAAAACCTCCCTCAGGATGTCCATTAATTAGCACATACATCGACACAGTAGTAATACAACGCTTCATCCACAAAATCCAGAGCTCAGGGAACCCCCTTCAATGCAACGCTGCCCAGAGAAACCGCCAGTCAATGGTATCATATGCCTTCGTGAAGTCAACCTTCCAAAGAAGAGCCTCCCTACCTGTTCTCTTCCAGTCTGCAATGATCTCAATTGCCAAAACCAAGCCCTCCGCAATCTGTTTACCGGGAACGAATGTCGCCTGAAAAGGAAATATAATGTGCTCAAGAACTCTACTGAGCCGGACTGCGAAAACCTTCGCCACTAAGTACAGAGTGTTGGAGAGAGCGATCGGCCTAAAATCTTCAATCCTGTCCGCTCCCTCCCGCTTAGGGAGGAGGACAATGAGGGCCCTATTGATGCGATCGAATCCCGCATTGCAGCGACATCACTCCTTCACAACAACCAAAACCTCCACAGCAAGGAGATCCCAAAAATCTTTGTAGAAAGAGACCGGGAAACCATCATGGCTAGGAGCCTCGTCGCCATTCAGAGTCCACACAGCAGCCCAGAGTTCATGGTGACCTCATGTAGCAAGCTATCAACGTGGGCAGCCGTCAGTCTGTCAGCCCCTACGCTCGACCATCTCCACTATTTTCTTACTCCTCGAGAAGAGAACTCGAGAAAATGATCAGCAATCGTACGCCCTAGCTCCTTGTTACCCTCTACCCTGATACCGTTAAAAGTCATCGACCTGATAGTGTTGCTACGCCGCCACCTACACGCCATCCTGTGTAAGAAGGCCGTGTTCGCGTCACCCTCCTTAAGTCAGGTGCTCCTGGAACACTGCCTCCATTCAGTCACACATTTCTTATCCTCGTAAGAAATCTTCCCATGGGCCTCCGCACGCTATAACAACTCGGGCCCAGAGAGAGGCCGAATGTCCTCAGCAGCGTCCAGCACACGGAGTTCCTCCTCAGCCGCCGCCCTGGAAGCACGACGAGCCTCCCGGGTTTCCCACTTAAAGTCGCACCCGCAAGGAGGACAATTTCTGCACAAAGCGTGAGGCCGCGAAACCGGCCGCATGCGCCGATGCCCAATGAGATTCTACCAAGTCCCGGAAGGACTCCTCAAGCAACCAAGCCTTCGCGTAACAGAAAAAACCTTGTCGTGGGGAAGAGTCACCCGAGTCCCATAGGATCAGGGTGTGGTCAGACCTCGATCGCGGCATGGTAGATTACGTTCTTATATTCCATTGTAACCCCACAAGTGTATTTATGTATTTTATCTTTTTAACTCTTTAGGGTCTAGTCCTATATAAGGACCCCTTGACCTTTTGAATAAACATCTTATCGCATTCTCCCATCACTTCATGGTATCAGAGCAACGGTCCTAGATCGGTATTCTGACCTAAAATCCGCCACCACCACCAACCCCCACCCCTCTCTCGTGTGCCGTCACACCCTGCCACCATCCCTCGCGCGCTGTCGCGTGCTGCCAGTCCTCTCTCGCGCGCCTGAACCTGCACCTGGGCTGGACCCCTCTCGCATGCCGTCATGTGCTGCCGCACACCTGAATCACAACTAGGGCTCTCGACGACGCTCGCTATCGCCACCAGGCGTCGCTATTGTTGACTGGAGGAGCCGTCGGGTGCTCGAGCACCACCTGGAGCCCTGTCAGGCCTTCTCAAGGTGCTCTAGTGCTGCCTCCAGTGTGCCATAGCGTCTCCAACGCTGAGGGAGCGCCGCATGGAACACCCTAGCCCTACATAGAGGGTCAATTCGCCACCCTAGCACAACCAGAACATGCCACTCGACCCTTGTGCGCCTTCTCGTGCATCCTCGGGAAATTTCAGCACCTTCTTGATGTGCAACTAGGCACCATGGCCTCAAATTTCAGCAAACTTCGGTCGAATTTTTGTCGAATATCGATATCCTGTCAAAATCAAAATTCGACCGAAATGACCGAAATATGGGGGCCCTAGTACAAAAAATGACCGAAATGATCGGAATTTCGGTCGAAATTTGACCAAAATTCCATCGAAATTTCGTTTCGGTCGGTCACCGAAATGGTGACCGAAATCGACATTTAGGGCCTTGCTAGGCACTTGATGCTTGCCTAAGACAATATATACTTTTTAGGTCACTTTTTCTTGACCTAAGTCGTCACCGACACCCACCGAGACCAAGCCCGCGTACCCTAATTCTTCTTTGATGGTACAAGGCACCTCCATCAAGTTGAAGGGATACGAAAACTATGTTCTATGGTTTCTGTAGAGATATTTCTATATTCTACGTACCTTTTCTATTATGTTTATTTTCTTGTATCCATCTTATTTTTTTTTGAAGGATAAATACGGCGATCCCCTATTGTGGGGGTCACCGCCGTAAAGATTTCAATTAAAAAGATTTAGAATACATTACCATGAGATCCAGAAATTGTAAAGAGCATTACAGTGAGACAAAATATTCTCTACATTGAACCTCTGATTGTTGAAGATGACTTTGTAGAGGTTTACGTTATGTTATGATGTACTGTTATGTATTTCTTGTTACCTCATGTACGTCTATGTAATTTACCCAAGGGTTTTCTCTCTCTATAAGAGACCCTAGGGCTCTATGAAATAACACAACAACGTATTTTTCCTCTGACATGGTATCAGAGCCAAAACTCTAACCTAGGATTTTCCACCGCCCCTCCTCTCTCGCCGCAACCTCCTCCTCTCTCTCTCTCTCTTCTGCCGCCACCTTCTCTCTCTCTCTCTCTCTCTCTCTCTTCCGCCGCCACCTCCTCTCCCGCCGGCACCTCACCTCCCGCCGCCACCACCTCCCGCCGCCACCTCCCCTCCCGCAGCCTCCTCGCCGAGGCACTCCCGCCACCTCCTTCATCCGTCGATCGGCACCTATTCCTTCATGGATTCAGGTGCATAGAGTCTACTTATGCACTTGAATCCAATCAGGTGTTTGTAGACACCAGTTCCTTTGTCTATCAATCCTAGGTCTTCTTCTCCGGCATCATGTCAGAACAAAAGGTGGATATGCCCTCCATAGGTGCCTTCAAAGGGTCGGCGCCAATAGTCAAAATGGATGGGATGAACTACGAACTCTGGGCGATGCAGTTCCTCAGCCTAATGAAGTCATGTGGTAAGAAACACATTCTTACCGAAGATGAGCCGACAGAGAAGACAGGGATATATGCCTCCTGGGAGGCCGATGATGCCTACGCCAAGGTCTGGCTATCAGGGACGCTTTCGATGGAAATTGCCAATGACGTCCTCCATCAGTCCACCGCCAAAGCGATGTGGGATATTCTGACTATGACATATTCGCAAGTACAGAACGAGACTAAGATGCTGCAGTTGCAGCATGATATTTTCACTATGAAGCAAAATGGGCGGCCTCTTCACTCTCTTTACACATCCCTACGTGGGATGTTCGAGAAATTATATAGCACCATCCCGCTCATAGCCACCTCCGAGCAGCAGAAGACATTTCGCAATGCTACTATGGTTGGAGTATTACTTGCTGCCCTTGATCCAGAGTACGAGGCTACCCGCTCTCAGATCCTCGCTGACGCAACTATTCCTCCAATGGAGGAAGTCTACAGGAGGCTCAGTCGTATCTCTATTTCCTCCAGCGCAATGACTCCACCTCCATCGGCTATGGCAGTTTCCAGAGGACGAGGTAGTTCGTCTTCTTTTCGTGGACGTGGAGGTACTGCACGTGGCCGAGGAGGTCGTATGCGTTCAACGTGCTCGTTTTGTCATCACACTGGTCATTCTGAGGATACATGCTATTCCAAGCATGGATTTCCTCCTTCGGCACGAGTAGCTGATCATGTTCAGGCTCCGTCAGCATCTACTCCAGATCACAGGTTCGAGGAGCTTGTGGCACGACTTCATGACATTATGCCACAGTCATCATCAGAGGCTGCTGATACATCTGACATTGCGTCTTCTGCATCGGCTAGTACCTCTGCTACTGCCAGTACCTCAGGTAGTACTTCTGCCTTTCGTCATAACCACGATCTATCAGGTTGGATTGTCGACTCTGGAGCCACTCATCATCTCTGCCGTGATAGAGATATACTGCAGTCCTACAGGGATATTCAGTCTGGTCGGTCTGTGCTCATAGCTGATGGCACTCATTCTCCTATTGTGGGTCAGGGGGAGACTTCCTTATTACCCTCCATGCACTTACAGAATGTTTTACATGCACCTGAGTTCTCCATGAATTTATTATCAATTAGTCAGATTACAAAAGATTTGCACTGTCGTGCTATATTTGACCCATCATCTGTCATTTTTCAGGACATACTAACGGGCAGGGTGATTGGCTGTGGTTCTGAGCATAACGACCTTTATCGTCTAGTACGGAATTCGTATGCTGGCGTCTCACTTCACTCTCAGGGATCCGTTTCTCCGTATACATGGCATCTTCGCTTTGGTCACCTTCCGCTCTAGAAAATGCGTCACCTCCTGGCACATATCTCTCCAAATTCTTCATTTCGTTGTGAATCTTGTCAGTTAGGGAAGCATCATCGTTCTAGCTTCCCTAGTCGTCAGAGTCGGAGCAGTAGCTCCCCGTTTGAGTTATTTCATATAGATATTTGGGGTCCTAGTCGTGTCCCTGATCATCAGGGACACATGTTTTATCTCGTTGTGGTTGATGATTTCTCTCGTGTCTCTTGGACTTTTCTTCTTAAGAATAAATCTGAAGCAAGAAGTGTTGTCAAAAATCTTATCAATGAAGTGCAGAATGTTTTTTCTTCTACTGTTAAATATGTGCGCACGGATAATGCATTGGAATTCTGCACTCGTTCTCTTGCTCAGTTTCTTTCCTCTAAGGGCATTATTCACCAAACTACTTGTGCTTACACTCACAACAAAATGGTGTCGCGGAGAGGAAACATCGACATTTTCTTGATATTGCTCGCACATTACTTATTCAAAGTTGTGCACCATTAACTTTTTGGGGAGATGCTATACTTACAACATGTTATCTGGTTAATCGTTTGCCTTCTTCCGTTCTTGGGGAAAAAGCTCCAATCTCTGTTCTCTTTCCTGATAAGGACTTGTTTTCACTTACCCCTCGTGTCTTTGGAACAGTCGCCTTTGTTCACCGCTTGTCTCCAAGACTTGACAATCTCTCTCCTAGAGCTGTTAAGTGTGTATTTGTAGGCTACTCTCGGACACAAAAAGGATATCGCTGCTATGACCCTATTGACGACAAGTACTATGTTAGTGCTAACGTTACATTTTTTGAGCCAGTTATGTACTTCTCCCCAACAGGTGACAGGTTGGTTTCCTCTACATCTCCGGATGATAATGTCTATGTTCCTCAACCTCCAAGTCTGGGTCAATCTGAGTCCACTACACCACCACCACCACCGCCTCCATATCATCTCATTCCACCATTCCCTAAGTTCTACACAAGGCGGTCAGGGCCTGCTCAAGCTACACGTCAACCATCCATCACGCCTCAGGTATGCTCCGATGCTATCACTAATGATGGGTTAGATAATGTACCGGTGCAAGAATCTTTGACAGGGGGAGGATCCGCCAGTCAGTACAGTGGATAATGATCTTGATCGTCCTATTGCACATAGGAAGCAGAAGAGGCAATGCACGTCCTATTTTCTTGCGTCGCAGTTGTCTTTTCATCGTCTTACTGGTGATTTCCAGAGGTTTGCAGCAGCTGTATCGACGGTTGAGATCCCACGGACCTATCAAGAGGCCATGAAGATTGATTGCTGGCGTTTAACTATGGAGGAGGAGATGCGTGCTTTACAGTCTCGAGGGACTTGGTCCCTAGTTCCTATTCCTCCTGGTGCTTCTGTGGTTAGTAGCAAGTGGGTGTTTACGGTTAAATATCATGCAGATGGCCGTCTAGATCGGTACAAGGCCAGACTTGTTGCACGGCATTTGGATACATTTTCACTAGTAGCTCGACACTCGACGCTACGCATTCTACTATCTGTTGCTGTGGTACGTGATTGGCCCATTTTCCAACTTGATGTCAAGAATGCATTCTTGTATGGTGATCTACAGGAAGAAGTCTACATGCAGCAGCCACCGGGTTTTACTGCTGAGGGGGAGACTCACATGGTGTGTAGACTTCATAAGGCAATTTATGGCCTTAAACAAAGTCCAAGGGCATGGTTCCAGAAGCTTTCCCAGCTGATTGAACGACAGGGGTTCAAAAGATCAAATGCGGACCACTCACTGTTTATCCAGAAGACTCCCAGAGGTACAGTTGTTGTCATGATATATGTTGATGATATTCTGGTTACAGGAGATGATGCTCAGGGAATCGAGAGGACTAAATCACTTTTGGGAAGTCAGTTTATTATGAAGGATCTAGGTACAATACGATACTTTCTGGGGATAGAGTTTGCGAGAAATTCACAAGGAATGGCAATGACCCAAAGAAAATATGTTACAGACTACAGACTTGCTAGTTGAAACAGGAATGGTTGGATGCAGACCGTCGAGCACTCCTATGGACCCGAGTATGAAACTGTACGACAATGATACTGAAGAGGTGGACAAAAGAAGACACAGAGAGATGGTGGGTAAGCTTCCATACATCACCATAACTCGACCGGATATTGCTTTTGCAGTAAACCGGGTGAGTCAATTTATGGAGCAGCCTAGGCAAGTCCATATGGAAGCCTTGTATATGATATTGAGATACCTAAAGTCTTCCCCAGACTCAGGCTTGTTATTTAGAAAGGACACAGATTTGTCCATTTCCGCTTGTGCAGACGCAGACTATGCAGGGTGCCCAAAGGATCGTAAGTCTACTTCAGGATTTGCTATCTTTATAGGAAGCTCGTTGGTTTCTTGGAAAAGCAAGAAACAAACTGTCGTGGCAAGATCTAGTGCTGAATCCGAATATAGAGCCATGGCACAAGCAAGCACAGAAATGATGTGGGTTCGAGCAACCAAGCAGCATTGTTCATTGCCAATAATCCAGCTTTTCATGAAAGAACAAAGCACATCGAGGTAGATTGTCACTACACTAGATGATCCAGAAGGGCTTCATTTCCACTTCACACGTCAATTCAGAGGACCAGACTGCCGATATATTTACCAAGCCATTGCTCAGAGGACCTTTCCAGAAATGTTCTTCCAAGCTGAGCATGATCGATATCTATGCTCCATCTTGAGGGGGAGTGTAGAGGTTTACGTTATGTTATGATGTACTGTTACGTATTTCTTATTTACCTCATGTACGTCTATGTAATTTACCCAAGGGTTTTCTCTTTATATAAGAGGCCCTAGGGCTCTATGGAATAACACAACAACGTATTTTTTCTCTGACAGACTTCATTTCTCCCATTCGAAATGACCCATAGTACAGCAAACGGTTTCGAACAGTCATCATTCGATCATTCGAGTTGGAGCCAACTGCTCTAATGGATCTCTAAAAGCCTTTGGTGCCATCTTATGTTATTTACCCATAGGCCTTCTCTATATAAGAGAGCCTAGGGTTCTCTGGAATGAACAACAGATTCTCTTCTTCCAACATGGTATTAGAGCCAACCTAAACCCTACCCCAAACCCTAGCCGCCCACAACCCCCCTTCTTCTCTCGTTGCCGTCCTGCCACCCCCCTTTCCCTTCTCTCGCCATTGCCCCCTCCCTCTCCTCTCCTCTCGCTGCCGCCGCTCCACCACCTCTCTCTCGCCGTTGCCGACCCCCTCCTCTCCTCTCTCTCGCCGTCGCCTATGGGTTTGAGTGCATAAGTCTACATGTGCACTCTAATCCTCGGATGTTTATGTAGACATTTATTCCTTGATCTACAAACCCTAGTTCTATATCTCTGGTGAAACGTCAGAAAACAAGGTCGACATGCCCTCCATAGATGCTTTCAAAGGTCCAACGCCCATTGTCAATATGGATGGGACGAACTATGACCTCTGGGCTATGCAGTTCATGAGTCTCATGACATCAAAAGATAAGAAGCACATTCTTACGGAAGACAAGCCGTCAGAGAAAACTGGAGTTTATGCCTCCTGTGAGGCCGATGATTTGTATGCCAAAGTTTAGCTTTGAGGTACACTGATGATGGAGATTGCTAATGATGTACTCCAACATCCCACTGCTAAGGCGATGTAGGACATCCTTGCCACAACATACTCGCAGGTGCGAAACGAGACCAAGATCCTTCAACTCCAACATGACATTTATTGTCAAGCAGAACTTACGGCCTCTTCGTTCATTGTATACATCCTTGTAAGGGATGTTTGAGAAGCTCTACAACATCATTCCCCTTACGACGACTCATGAGCAGCAGAAGACCTTTCGGAATGCTACCATGGTAGTGGTCTTACTCGCAACACTTGACCTGAATATGATGCTGCTCGCTCACAAATTCTTGCAGATGCTACTATTCTTCTAATGAAGGGACTATATCCCAAACTTAGCCGAATTACAGTCTTATCTACTGCTACCACTCAGCTTCGTCAGCGATGGTAGCCTCCCGAGGCAGAGGAGACTCTTCTTCGTTCCGTGGCCATGGACCTCGTGGTAGAGGCGCCCGCATCCGTCAGCCCTGCACCTTCTGTCATCGTCCAGGTCACACAAAGGATACATGCTATTCTAAGCATGGTTTTCCGGCATCGACGCGTGTAGCCGAGCACACTGCATCTCCACCGGTATCTGCTTCAGACCAGAGGTTTGAGGAACTTGTTGCTAGATTGTGAGATATTATGCCTCCTGTCTATACAGACTCTCCAGGAGGCATCTCAGACATAACTGCTTCAGCCTCTGCCAGTACGTCAGCCACTGATAACACCTCAGGTAGTGCTTATCCCTTTACTTCCTGTCATGGATTTGACATTTCAGAATGGATTATGGACTCCAACGTGACACATTATCTTTGCCGAGACAAAGATAAACTTACATTCTACCGGGTGGTTCCACTAGGGCAATCTGTCGTGATAGTAGATGGCACCCATTCCCCCATCATTGGACAGGGGGAGATCAGTTTGACACCTTCTATGTGTCTACAGAATGTGTTGCATGCTCCAAATTTTTTGATGAATTTACTATCTATCAGTCAGATTACGAAGGATTTGCACTGTCGCGCTATTTTTGACCCATCGTGTCTTGTTTTTCAGTTGATTCTTACGGGCAGAATGATTGGCTGTGGTTGTGAGCAGGATGGTTTTTATTGTATGGTCCAAACTCCCTATGTTGGCTTCTCCTCTAAGTCAAGTGGATCGGTCTCTCTATTAACATGGCATCTATGCGTTGGCCACCTCCCTATTCAGAAGATGCATCATATCTTGCCGCATATTTCTCTGGGTTCTTCTTTTCAGTGTGAAGCGTGTTAGTTGGGAAAGCATCACAGATCTGCTTTCCCCAATCGTCAGTCTTGAAGCAATAGCTCCGCTTTTGAATTATTTCATGTTGCCATTTGGGGTCCGAGTCGTGTTCCTGATCCCCAGGGACACAAGTTTTATCTAATTATTGTTGACTTTTCTCGGTTGTAATGGGTGTTTTTGTTGTACAATAAATCTGAAGCAGGGGATGTGATAAAAAATCTTATAAATGAAGTGCAGAATGTTTTTTCGTTGTTGAGATATTTCTACTTTCTATGTATCTTTTTGTTTATTTTTTCCTTGTCCACCAAATGTATTTTACCCATAGGTCTCTCCTTATATAAGAGAGCCTAAGGTTACATGAATAAACAATTCTCTTATTTCCTCCAACGTGGTATCAGAGCGGCGGTCCTAGACCGGAACTCTCGAACCCCAAAACCCTAACCCTACCTCCAGACCTTCCCTCGCACGTCGCCACCTCCCCCTTCGCGCGTTGTCCCTCGCCTCGCGCGAGTCACCCAGAGCGCCGCCTCGCGCGTCCCCCCGCCTTGCACGCGTCATCCCCGCACGCCGCCAGTGCACCGCCGGCAGTCCCTGTGGTGCGCGCGTGACCGTGCCACTGTCTTGATCACGCTTCTTGCGCATCGGCTTCGTCGATTGGATGATGGGTTTGCGTGCATGAGTACACTTGCACACAAACATCCACATATGTCTGTGTAGACAAACAATCTTTGGTCTACAGAACCCGTAATATTCTTCTTCCGGCAATATGTTTGAGAACAAGGTTGATGTACCCACTACATGCGCATTCAGAGGTCCATCGCCTATTGTAAAAATGGACGGGACGAATTATGAGCTCTGGGCTATGCAGTTCATGAGCCTGATGAAGTCAAATGGTAAGAAGCATATTCTTACCGAGGATGAGTTGGTGGAGAAGATTGGGGTGAATGCCTCGTGGGAGGCAGACGATGCCTATGCCAAGGTCTGGCTTTCTGGTACATTGACGATCGGGATCATCAATGATGTGTTACATCAGCCTACTGCCAAGGCGATGTGGGATATCCTCGCAGCGACCTATTCTCAAGCGAGGAACGAAACGAAGATCCTCCAACTCCAGCACGACATATTCACTGTGAAACAAAACAAACATCCTCTGCACTCATTGTATACATCCTTGCGTGGGAAGTTTGAGAAGCTTAACAGTTTCATACCGTTAACGGCTACTCCATAGCAGCAGAAGACATATAGGAATGCTACAATGGTTGGGGTATTCCAAGCAGCCCTTCATCCTGAATAAGATGCTGCTCGATCTTAGATCCTAGCAGATGCCACAATACCCCCCATGGAGGAAGCATTTCGCAGGCTCAACAAAATCACTATTCCATCCACCACCTCTAGTCAGACTTCCTCAGCCATGGCAGCTTCTCGAGGAAGAGGAGGTCATTCTAACTTCCGTGGACGTGGACCTCGTGGCAGAGGATGTCGCGCTCGTCAGACATGTACCTTTTGTCATCGCCAAGGGCGTACTGAGGAAACATGCTATTCCATGCATGGGTTTCCTGTATCGGCTTGGGTTGCAGAGCAGATTGAGTCCCTTGCTGCTTCCACGTTAGATCAGAGGTTTGATCATCTAGTGCCCAGATTGAGAGATATTATACCTCCTTCCGTACCACCATCTTCGATAGATCATTTAGATGTGGCTGCCTCAGCCTCTGCCAGTACCTTTGCTACAGCTAACACCACATGGGTCTGACATTACATAATGGATCATGGACTTTGTTGCGACACATCATCTCTGTAGAGACATACATCAACTTTCATCATATAAACAGGTTCCGACAGGAAGAACAATAGTGATAGCTGATGGAACTCCTTCCCCGATCACAGGACAGGGGGGAGATTATTTTGACGCCTTCGATGCGTTTACAAAATGTGCTACATGCTCCTGATTTCTCTATAATCTACTTTCTATTAGTCAGATTACAAAGGATTTGCACTGCAAAGCAATTTTTGACCCATCTTCTCTTGTGTTTAAGGACATTCTTACGGGCAAAGTGATTGGGTGTGGCCGTGAGCATGTTGGACTTTACTGCCTAGTTCAGACTCCCCATGTTGGCGTATCCTCTCATTCGTCATGATCGGTCTGTCCTTTCACATGGCATCTCTGGTTTGGTTATCTCCCTCTTCAGAAGATGTCATATTCTACCGTAGATTTCATCCAGTACTTCTTTTCAGTGCGAAGCGTGTCCATTGGGAAAGCATCATCGGTCTGCCTTTCCTGATCGTCAGAGTCAGAGCAGTAGCTCCCTTTTTGAGTTGTTTCATATTGATATCTGGGGTCCGAGTCGTGTGCCTGATCATCATGGACACATGTTTTATTTTGTAGTTGTGGACGATTTTTTCGCTTGTCATGGGTATTTCTTTTGAAAATAAATCTGAAGTAGGGAATGCGATCAAAACCTTTTTTATTGAAGTGAAAAATGTTTTTTCTGCCTCTGTGAAGTTTGTGCGAACTAACAATGCTTTAGAGTTTTGTACCTGTGATTTGTCTCATTTTTTTCATCAAAAGGGATTATTCATCAAACTTCTTGTCCCTACGCCTCTCAACAAAATGGCGTTGCTGAAAGAAAGCATCGTCATCTGCTTGATGTTACTCGGACTCTTCTCATTCAGAGTCGTACACCATATTCGTTTTGGGGAGATGCTGTTCTCACAGCATGCTATTTGGTGAATCGCATGTCGTCGTCTGTCTTTGGTGAGAAGACTCCTTTCTCTATATATTTTCCTGAAAAGGAGTCATTCTCCCTTACTCCTCGTGTGTTCGGATCTGTTACATTTGTCCACAAGCTGTCTCCTATAGGGATGTCAATCTGGGCCTACCCACTGGGTACCCGACCCGAAACCGCCCCATTTAAGGACCCGAAACCCGTCCCATTTATTTTTGGACGGGTTTGGGTTTTGAATTGACTACCCATGCGGGTATGGGTATGGGTTTGGGATTGCCTTGTGGGTACCCGAACCCGAACTCGCTCCAAACCCGAATAAAATATATATACAAAGATAGATGCGTGTATTGCATTTTAATCAAACTAGATCCAAATCCATTTCATATCTAATATGTATTAATCTTCATGTATAAATATCCAACTCAATTTTCTCTTCTCCATCATTTTTTTACTTATTCAACTAATTTTTTTATCTTTAATAAATAAAAACTATCAACATAAAAGAGTTAAACACCTAACATATATAAACATTTAATATTCTCTATATATTGCAAATTTTTATAAATCTCCGTATTACAGGATCTCACTTTATTTCGTCTATCTGTGAAAATCTTGTATGCATTTATAAATAACTTAAGATTTACGATGTCGTAAATATGGGTACCCATTGGGTACACAGGTATCCGACGGGTATATGGGTACCCGCTAGAAATTATCCATTTAATAAGTGGGTGGGTATGGGTAGTGATATTATAAATGGGTTTGGGTTTGGGAAAAGTAATACCCGCCCTAAACCCGACCCACTGACATCCCTAGTCACCTGGCCTTGACAAGCTCGCTCCTAAAGCTGTCAAATCTGTGTTTGTTGGGTACTCTAGGACTCAGAAGGGATATTGGTGTTATGATCCTTTGAGCAAAAAATACTATATCAGTGTTGATGTCACCTTCTTTGAGTTAGTAATGTACTTCTCCCCTACAGGTGATCGATTAGCTTCATCAGTCTTGGACAATGAGATCTACATGCCACCTCCTCCCATGCATGCTATCCCTCCACCACCGTCTACTCCACCGCTACCTTCTCCACCACCACCCCCCTCTACCACCACCTTCTATCCAGTCACGTGTGCCACTTGTTCCATCCCTTCCTAAGTTTTACACGCATCGGACTACGCCCGCTCATGGCTTTCTCTTAGCACTCACGGAGCCCCATGTTTATTATGAAAACATAGCTCCTAACGACGGATCTGGAGTTGCATCAATGCAGGAGTCATTGCAAGAAAATAGCACGTAGATGGAGGGCGTTGTATCTGACCTGGACATTCCTATTGCGGTTAGAAAGCAGAAGCGCTCATGTGCTTCTTATATCTTGGCATCTCAGGTCTCCTTTCATCATCTAACATGAGATTTTCGGAAATTTTCCTTGGCTTTATCTGCCGTGGACATTCCACGAAATTACGAGAAGGCATTGCAGGATAGTCGCTGGCATTTAGTTATGGAAGAGGAGATGTTAACGCTACAGTCGCGTGGTACATGGAGTCTTGTTTCTGCTCCAGTTGATGCTTCTGTTGTGGGATGCAAATGGGTGTTCATAGTGAAACACCGTGCGGATGTCAGCGTGGATCGCTATAAGACGAGACTTGTGGCACGTGGGTTCATCCAGACTTATGGGGTGGACTATAAGTATACTCTCTCCGGTGGATAGGCATTCTGCATTGCGTATTCTCCTCTCTGTTGCTGTGTCGTGAGATTGGCTATTGTATCAACTCGATGTGAAGAATGCTTTCCTTTATGGTGATCTTCAGGAAGAGGTCTACATGCATCAACCACCTGGGTTTGCTGCTGAGGGAGAGTGCCAGAAGATTTGTAGACTATACAAGGCTATTTATGGCCTTAAGCAGAGTACAAGGGCATGGTTTCAGAAGCTCTCGGACTTGATAGAGCAACAGGGGTTTATGCGGTCGACTACTGATCATTCCTTATTTGTGCAGAAGACACTGAGAGGTACTATCGTCATTCTTGTGTACGTTGAAGACATTATTGTTACAGGAGATGATGAACAGGGCATTCAGAGAGCCAAGAACTTCCTACGTCAACAGTTTGTGACCAAGGATCTTGGACATCTACGTTACTTCCTTGGGCTAGAGTTTGCCAGGAACCAGCATAGTCTGGTGATGACACAAAGGAAGTATGTTACATATCTCCTTTCAGAGACGGGCATGGCAGATTGTAGGCCTGCCACTACTCCTATTGACCCGAGAACATGGTTTTAAAAGGCGACGCCTCGAGGCGCAAAGGCGTACGCCTCGAGGCGAGGCGGGCCCAAAACGCCCCGAGGCGCACGCCTCAGGTACATCTCAAAAGGCGTACGCCTCAGCCTCGCCTGAGGCGCTCGAGGCGTGAGGCGCTCGAGGCGAGGCTGAGGCGTAAGCCTCAAAAAATCGTATTTTTTTTAAATTACGGCTTTGCACGTGACCTTTTTTGTAAAACCGAAGGGTCGGGGGAGGGGGCGTTCAAAGAGAATTGATTGCTTGAAATAAGTGAACCCACATGATCTTGTATACATCATGTTCCATTTATCATACACCTATACATACTATTTCTATTGCACACAGATTTGAGTTTGAATTGTAATAAATATTTTATATTAGTTGCAAGTTTTCAACTTGATGTTGTTATTTGGTTATATAAGTTGTGAACTAATATAAATATTTTATATTAGTTGCAAGACTTCCATTCAAGGCGAGACCCCCGTCTTGTTAGGGTATCATATGGCAGGAGGGGATGCCTACGGTTCTCCAACAACATCCAGCAAGACAAATGGTTGGGATTCAAGGTATGTTGGTATTTTTTTACTTCGAACACTAACAATTATGGTTTTATAGTACTTTAGTATTAAGTATAGACTTTAATTCAATACTCATATAGAATTATTGAAGTTGGAGTTGGAACTTGATATTCCATATATTAGTAGCTTAGTATTAGTTTTTTTTGAACTACAATGCCTTCATCGCTTATGTATTGTATCTTTTACTAGTGTTTAACTATTCTTAAATGTGTTTTTGGGAAAACTTAATATTATCATATACTTTTTTCGATGTATTTTGCTCTAATTTTAAATTTTTTCCAAAAAATTGAGGCTTACGCCTCGACCGCCTCGAGGCTTACGCCTCGCCTCAATTTTAGGAAAAACGCCTCGGACCGCCTCGCGCTTTTTTAAACCTTGCCCGAGAATGAAGCTATATGATGATGGTACTGAAGAGGTCGATAAGAGAAGATACAGGGAACTTGTTGGTAAGCTACTATATGTGACCATTTCCAAGCCTGACATATCCTTTACTGTGTGCAAAGTAAGTAAGTTCATGGAGAAGCCGAGACAGACACATATGGATGCAATCTACATGATTCTGAGATACCTGAAGAATTCACCGGACACGAGACTTTTGTTCAACATGGGCACATCTTTCTCAGTTACAACATGTGCATATGCAGATTATGCTGGTTGTCCAAAGGATATAAGGTCTACCTCAGGGTTTGCTGTGTTCATAGGAAATTCGCTAGTTTCCTGGAAGAGCAAAAAGCAGACTGTGGTTGCCAGATCGAGTGCTGAGTCAGAATATAAAGATATGGCACATGCAAGTACAAAGATGACGTAGGTCAGATATGTCGTTACTACTATAGAGGTGCCTCTCCCCATGAACCTCCAATGTCACAATCAGGCTGTTCTCTTCATTGCCAACAACCCTGCATTCCATGAGAGAACGAAGCTTATTGAGGTAGATTGTCATTACACTAGAGATATGATCCAGAAGAGTCTGATTTCTACCTCTCATGTTAGTTCAGGAGAACAAACTGCTGATATCTTCACCAAGGCTTTATTCAGGGGGTCGTTTCAGAAGTGTTCGTCCAAGCTGAGCATGATTGACATCTATGCTCCATCTTGAGGGGGAGTGTTGAGATATTTCTATTTTTTATGTATCTTTTTGTTTATTTTATTTTCCCTTGTCCACCATATGTAATTTACCCATAGGTCTCTCCCTATATAAGAGAGCCTAGGGTTACAGGAATAAACAATTCTCTTATTTCCTCCAAAACGGATAATGCTTTGGAATTTTATACTCGTGCTTTTTCACATTTCTTCTCGTCTCGAGGCATTACCCAACAAATAACTTGTGCCTACACGTCTCAACAGAATGACATTGTAGAGAGAAAGCATCGTCATCTTTTTGATATCACTCGGACTTTACTTACCAGAGTTGTGCTCCCAATTCCTTTTATGGTGATGCAGTCCTTACGACATGTTATCTGGTGAATCATATGTTCTCTGTCTTAGGTGAGAAAGTTCCTCTTTCTATTATTTTTCCTGACAAGGAATTATTCTTACTTACTCCTCGTGTCTTTGGCTCTATTGCCTTCGTTCACCAGCTGTCTCTGGGACTTGACAAGCGCTCACATAGGGCTGTCAAGTGTTTGTTTGTTAGGTACTCACGAACTCAGAAGGGTTAGCGATGCTATGATCCTTTGAGCAGGAAATATCACGTCAGTGTCGATGTCACCTTCTTTGAGCTTGTGATGTATTTCTCTCCTATCGGTGACAGGTTGCCTTTCTCCACATCCGATCATGAGATTTATGTGCCACCTCCTCCTCTGCATCCGTCTTCTCCCATATCGATTCCTGCTATCCCACCACCACTACCATCACCACCACCACCACCACCACAACCACCTGTTTTACCTTTACCAAAATTCTATACCCGTCGGTCTATCCCTGCTCATGGTACTCGTCAATCATCCAGCACATCTCAGATTTGTCCATATAATATTCCTAACGATGGGTCTGAAATTGTGCCAGTGTAGGGATCTTTGCAGGAGACTAACATATCGACGAGTACTGGTTCTGATGATCTGAATGTACCTATTGCTTTACGGAAGCAGAAGCGCACCTGTGCATCATATCTGCTTGCTTTACAGGTTTCCTTCCATCGTCTCACATGGGACTTTCAAAGGTTTGTTGTGACCCTATCTACCGTGGAACAACCACGGAATTATCAGGATGCCTTGAAGATTAGTTGCTGGCGTTCGACCATGGAGGAGGAAATGGCTGCTCTGCAGTCACGGGGTACATGGAGCTTGGTTTTTGCTCCCCTAGAGTATCTGTTGTCAGCTGTAAATGGGTATTTATTGTTAAATATCATGCATATGACAACCTTGATCGTTACACGGCAAGGCTAGTGGCGCGAGGATTCACTCAAACATACGACGTGGATTATTTGAACACATTCTCTCTAATCGCGCGCCACTCAATCCTATGTGTCCTTTCAGTTGCTGTGGTACGTGATTGGGTTTGTTTCATCTTGTTGTTAGAATGCCTTTTTGTATGGGGATCTGCAGGAAGAAGTCTACATGCAGCAACCTCTGAGGTTTGTTGTTGAGGGGGAGAGTCAGATGGTGTGTAGACTTCACAAGGCAATATATGGCCTTAAACAAAGCCCGCAGACGTGGTTTCAGAAGCTTTCTGACCTCATTAAAAGGCAAGGGTTCAAAAGATCAAATGCCGATCACTCTTTTTCTGTCCAGAAGACTCCCAGAGGTACTGTTGTTATCATGGTATATGTTGATGATATACTTGTTACGAAAGATGATATGCAGGGGATAAAGATGACAAGCATTTCTGGGCCATCAGTTTGTTACTAAGGATCTTGGCACCCTACGATATTTTCTGGGGCTAGAAGTTGCTAGAAATGCGCAGGGTTTTGTGATGACTTAAGGGAAGTATATTACCGACTTGCTTGTTGAGACGAGCATGATCTGGTGTCGACCCTCGACTACTCCTATGGATCCTAGCATGAGGTTATATGATGATGATACATTTAAGGTTGACAGGAGAAGATATAGAGAGATGGTGGGAAAGCTTCTCTATATTACTATTACTAGACCTGATATTTTTTTTTGTAGTGAGTTGGGTGAGTCAGTTCATGGAACAACCCAGACAAGTACATATGTATGCCATATACTTGATATTGGGATATCGATGCAGGACTACTGTTCAAGAAAGAAACAAACATATCTGTTTTTGCATGTGCTGATGCGGACTATGCAGGATGTCCTAAGGATCGGAAGTCTACTTTAGGTTTTGCAGTGTTTGTTGGTAGTTCTCTGGTTTCTTGGAAAAGTAAGAAACAAACAGTGGTGGCTAGATCTAGTACCGAATCCGAGTATACGTCCATTGCACAAGCAAGTACATAGATGATGCGAGTTCGAGCTGTATTAGAAGATTTGCATATAGATGTACCTCTACCCATGCAATTACAATGTGATAATCAAGCAGCGCTATTCTTTGCTAATAATCCTGCATTTCATGAAAGAGCAAAGCATATTGAGGTAGACTGCCACTATACTAGAGATATGATTCAAAAGGGCTTGATTTCTACTTCCCATGTCAGTTCAGGAGAGCTGACTGCTGACATCTTTACCAAACCATTGCTTAGAAGGCCACTCCAGAAGTGTTCTTCCAAGATGAGCATGATTGACATCTATGCTCCATCTTAAAGGGGAGTGTAGAGATATTTCTGTATTCTATGTACCTTTTCTGCTACGTTTATTTTCTTGTATCCATCTTATATAATTTTTCCACACGCCTTCTTTATATAAGAGAGCCTAGGGTTCTCTGGAATAAACAACAGATTCTCTTCTTCCAACAGTCTCGGTTTTTCAAAGTGTTTGTCGGTGGACATTGCAAAAGTTATGTTTTCACAATGGTTTCGCCTGCTGAAACAGACAAGCACTATGAAACCTGGTATATTGATAATTGCCAGGTTATCACTTGGATGACGAACAACGTCGATCCAAACATTGCTGCCAATCTTATTTACAAGGACACTGCCAAGGCGATGTGGGAAAATCTTGAGCACATACAAGGTTGCAAAAGTCGGTAGTCGGTAGTCGGTACTCGGTCGGTTGGGTCACTGACTAAGGATTAATCGGCAGTCGGGCGACTAATCGGATTTAGTCGGACTTTAATCGACTTTGAATTTTATAATTATTTTAAATATATAACTCATTTTTATACATATATTTACATAGATTTTGTACATTTATATACTACCATAATAAAATAAAAGAAAATATTGAATTTAAATAAAACATTAGGCATATTATACTAAGTTTGCTTATAAAAAAAGTAAAACATTAAAAAAATACGGTATCTCCGAGCGAAAATTGGTCGATTAGTGAACCTAGTCGGAATTAGTCGGTACTCGGTCGACCACCCCACTGACTAGACTAGTCGGACCTACTAATCGGGCCAGTCGGGCGACTTTTACAACACTGAGCACATATATTCTCAGAAGACGACCAAGTCTCGTCTTTCTGGCATATACACAAGGATATGGTCTGCTACTCAGGGAGAGTCGAGCCTTATCGAGTACTACACACTTCTTACGAGCCTATTTGAGGAGCTTCTTATTTTTTAGCCTCCATGCTGTGATAAACATGTGGGAGAACTTGCTGAATGGCAAGTTTATGGATTTCTTTCAGGACTGAACCCAAAATATAAGCATGTGAAAGATCAGTTTCTGATGGCTGATACTCTACCCACCATTGAGACCATCTTCGGACGACTGCAGGATCTAGAAGCTCCAGTTCAACACTCTTTAGATCCGAGATTTGATCTCCTGCAGGAGCTTCGGACGACTGCAGGAGCTAGTAGCTGAGCAGATTGAGCTTTCGACTGCTTCACTTTAGATCCGAGATTTGATGACATTGTAGCATGATTGATGGGCATTATACCTCCTGCCAATCCTACTACTTCTTCATCGGTCTTTGGGAGTCATTCAGACGTGGCTGCTTCAACATCTTCTAGTACCTCAGGTAGTACTTATGTACTTACTAGCTATAGTAGATCTGATGTTCTAGAATGGATTATGGACTCCGGTGCTACACATAATTTGTGTGGAGACAGAGGTCAACTTACATCATACAGACATGTTCCTCCAGGATGGACTGTGGTTATAGCATATGCGACTCATTCCCCGATCGTTGGACATGGGGAGATTAGTCTGACGCCCTCTATGCATCTACAGAATGTGTTGCATGCACCTGACTTTTCTATGAACTTGTTATTTATTAGTCAGTTTACGAAGGATGATGATCCACATTATCGACCTATTTTGACCCATCTTCTCTTGTATGTTAGGACATCCTTACGGACAAGGTGATTGAATGGGGACGTGAGCTGGGAGGTCTCTATCGATTGGTTCGAAACACTTATGTTGGCATTTCCTCCTATTATGCTGGACCCGTCTCACCCTTTACGTGGCACATGCGCTTTGATCATCTCACGCTCCAGAAAATATGTCTTGTTCTGTCTCAGATTTCTCCTCACCCGTCCTTTCAATGTAAGACATTTCAATTAGGAAAGCATCATCGGTCTGCCTTCCCCAGTCCTTAGAGTCGGAGCAGTAGCTCCATTTTTTGAAGTATTTCATATAGATATTTAGGGTCCCAGTCGTGTTCTCGATCATCAGGGACACATGTTTTATCTTGTTGCTGTTGATGATTTCTCTCGTATGTCTTGAGTCTTTTTATTAAAGAATAAATCTGAAGTTGGAGATGTTATCAAGAACTTTATTAATGAAGTGCGAATGTGTTTTCTTCATCTGTGAAACGTGAGAACTGATAATGCTTTGGAATTCTATACTCATAATCTTTCCAGTTACTTTTCAACTCATGATATTATTCATCAAACATCATGTGCCTATACTTCCTAGCAAAATGGTGTTGTAGATAGGAAGCATCGTCATTTATTGATGTTAGCAGAACTCTTTTCATTCAGAGTTGTGCTCCACATTCTTTATGGGGTGATGCTGTTCTTACGGTATGCTATCTTATTAATCACATGCCCTCGTCGATCTTGGGTGAGAAAATTCTTTTCTCTCTTGCATTTCCTGAGAAAAATTCTCGCTTACTCCTCGCGTGTTTGGCTCGGTCACCTTTGCCCACTAGTTGTCTCCAGGTATTGATAAGCTCACTTCTAGAGCAGTCAAGTGTGTCTTTGTCAGGTACTACGTGACACAAAAAGGGTATTGATGTTATGATCCGATGCACATGAAGTATTATGTTAGTGCTGATGTCACCTTTTTCGATTATGTGATATACTTTTCTCCTACAGGTGATCGGTTGACTTCTTGAAACTCCGATGATGAAATCTACATGGTCACCGCCCATCATCATCATCATCATCATTGTTCCCGTCCATGATATCACCACGACCATTATCACCACCTTCACCACCTCCTTCACTACCATCGCCTCCATCACACCACCTTCACCTCCTCCTATATCCTCAGCTCCCATCGTCCCTGTCGTTCTATTGTCACATCACTATATACACGCCGACCTGCTTCTGTTCAGGATCACTGCTCATCATCTAGCATGCACGAGGTATGTTCTAAATACGTAGTTCCTAACGATGTGTCTGATGGTCTGCTCGAGCAGGGTTCTTTACAGGGTACAAACATGGAAGTTGATGATCTGGACTTACCTATTGCGCTTCAGAAGCAGAAGCATAGTTGTGCATCATATCCTTTAACATCCATGGTTTCCTTTGATCGCTTGACTGGGGATTTCAGGAAATTCACAGTTGCATTGTCTGCAGTGGACATTCCACATAATTATCAGGAGGCTTTGAAGGATAGTCGGTGGTGATTAGCCATGGAAGAAGAGATGGCTGCCTTATTATCACGTGGTACATGGAGTTTGGTTCCTGCCCCTGATGGGGCTTCTGTCATCAGTTGCAAGTGGGTGTTTACTGTTAAATACTGTGCAAATGGGAGTCTGGATCGGTACAAAGCCAGATTGGTTGCTCGTGGCTTTACTCGAACATATGGAGTGGATTACTTAGACACATTCTCCCCAATTGCTCGTTATTCTACCTACGGATTCTTCTTTCTGTTGCTGTGGTACGCGACTGGCCTCTCTTCCAGCTTGATGTTAAAAACGCCTTTTTGTATGGGAACCTATAGGAAGAAATCTACATGCAGCAGACTCTTGGGGTTGCTGCTGAGGGGGAGTATCAACAGGTTTACATACTTCATAAGGTAATATGGTCTTAAACAGAGTCCTAGGGCATGGTTTCAGAAGCTCTCGGATTTAATTGAGAAGCATGGATTTAAGAGGTCGAATGCTGATCATTCATTGTTTGTACAGAGAACTCCTACAAGCACGGTGGTTATTATGGTATATGTTTATGATATATTAGTCACATGCGATGACGTGCATGGGATAAAAAGGGCTAAAGAATTTCTAGGTCAACAGTTTATTACCAAGGATCTTGACACCTTACGATATTTCTTGGGATTAGAATTTACTTGAAATCAGCAGGGTGAGTCAATTCATGGAACAACCCCGACAGGTACACATGGATGGTGTATATATGATTCTGAGATACCTTAAGTCTTCTCCAGGTGTAGGGTTATTATTCAAAAAGGGGGCAACACTTGCTGATTATGTAGGATGCCCAAAGGATAGAAAGTCCACTTCAAGCTTTGTAATTTTTGTTGGTAGCTCTCTCGTCTCTTGGAAGAGTAAGAAACAAATTGTCGTTGCCTCCAGTGCTGAGTCTGAATATAGGGCTATGACACAACAACAAACAACAACAACAACAAAGCCTTTTCCCACAATTAAGTAGGGCCGACTACATTGCTGTGACACAAGCTAGTACAAAAATGATGCAGGTTCAAGCTGTACTAGCAGATTTACATATAGATGTACCTATTCCTATGCAACTATAATGTGATAACTAAGCAGTCCTGTTCATTGCAAACAATCTTGCATTTCATAAGAGAACCAAGCATATTGAAGGGGACTGCCACTACACGAGGGATATAATTTAGAAAGGATTTATGTCTACTCTCATGTCAGCTCAGAGGATTAAACTGCAAATATCTTC
Organism: Ottelia alismoides; assembly: GCA_037367405.1. NCBI lineage: Eukaryota > Viridiplantae > Streptophyta > Magnoliopsida > Alismatales > Hydrocharitaceae > Ottelia > Ottelia alismoides. The sequence goes on from JAZKJV010000005.1 coordinate 538,030, forward strand.
ACTAAGGCTTTGCTTCGAGGGCCTTCCAGAAATGCTCATCCAAGCTGAGCATGATTGACATCTATGCTCCATCTTGAGGGGGAGTGCATAGTTACATTTATGTCTTTATATTGTTTCCTATTTTTATTCTCCTATCTATCATATGTAGTTTACCCGTAAGTCTTTCCCTTTATAAGAGAGCCTAGGGTTTAAGGAATAAACCACGTTTCATTCTTTTTCCCAACATCTACCCATTTGACTGGAGATAGAAGTTTGTTCACATCCTCTCAGCCGTCTTCCTCAGTGAAGACCATTCGAATTGCTAATGGGGATCATTCCCCATCCATCGGTATTGTTGATTTCTCTCCGAAGTTGCGATTGACCAACGTTCATTGTGTTCTTGCCTTTCCTCTCCGTCTTTTATATGTACAGAATCTATGTCGTGAACTTAATTATCATGTCATTTTTGACGAGTTCTTTTTTTTAAGAACATCCAGATGGGGTAGATTTTTGGTGGGGAGTATGAGAGAAATGACCTCTATTACCTCGACATCCCTTCTGATTGCAAATTTGCTGGCTCTGTCTCAATCTCTAAAGATCCCTTGTGGCACCTACGTCCAGGTCATCCTTTTGCCAAGGCATTCTCCTTGATCTTCCCTGAACTCTCTACGCTCAAACCCCTTAAGTGTGAAGCATGTCGGTTCGGGAAACATCATAGAGCATCCTTTTCTACATGGACTGAGCTTCGTTGCCGTGCTTCCTTTTCTCTTGTCCATTGTGATATATGAGGATCCTGCTCGGTTCGAACTCTGAGTGGTCATAGATATTTTATTGTCTTTGTGGATGACTACAGTTGATCATCTTGAGTTTGCTTGTTAAAGGAATGTTTAGAAATTAATAACATTGTCAAGAATTTTTTTCACTGTCAAAAATATCTTCACCAATATTATTCAAAATTTTCATTCTGATAATGCCTTGGAATTTACACAAAATGATTTGACATCCTTTTTTGCTTCCCAAGGCACTATCCATCAAACCTCCTACCCATATACCTCCCAACAAAATGGGGTAGTCGAAAGAAAACTAAGACATTTCCTTGATATTGCCAACTCTCTACTCACCCAAATGAAGGTTCCCAAAACCTACTGGGGAGATGCTATACTCACTACCGTCCACCTTATAAACAAGGTCCCCTCTGCATCCCTAAATGGATCCACTCCCTTTGACTCCCTATACCCAAATGATTTACCCTTCCCTTTGCCTATGCGGATTTTTGGATGCACTGCATTTGTTCACAATTTTCATAATGCAGACAAATTGTCTCGACGAGCGGTTAAATGTGTTTTTCTGGGTTATTCTCAAACTCAGAAAGGGTACATATGCTATGATCCTTCTGACCATCACTATTACATATCCGCCGATGCCACCTTTTTCGAACAAACTAGATTCTTTACTCATGCTGTGTCAAACATACTAATGCCATTAAATCTTCCTCATCCACCTATTGTGTATAAAAGAAAACATGTTGCTACTCTTGTTCCTGTTCCTCTACCTGTTCCTTTGTTGCAGCAGAATATTCCATCCTCAAGTACTCCCACCAACACTACCCCGGATGATCCTCAGGAGCTTCTAATCACTTTACGCAGAACTAGGAGGCAATGTACACTTCATCATATGTCTCATTTTACGTCCACTGATAGCTTATTATGTTCTGACAAAAAATATGCAGATGCTTTTATAACAATTTCTGTTCCAAGAAACCATCATAGTACACTACATGATTCTAGATGGAGAAAGGCAATAAATGAAGAAGTGGATGCTCTCAACTCTAGAGGGACATGGGATCTTGTACAGTATCCTCAGGAGACTAAACCTATTGTTTGCAGATGGGTCTTCAATCTTCACTACGAAGCAATCTCTAGATGGCTCTATTGGCATATTAAAAGCAAGACTTGTGGCGAAAGGCTTTACACAGACATATGGAGTCGACTACCTCGAGATCTTCTCCTGTTACAAGGATGGGATCCATACAGACTATTCTCTCTATAGCCGTGAACAAGGGCTAGCCTATTTTCAATTGTATGTCAAGAATGCTTTTATATATGGTGATCTCGAGGAGGGAGTTTACATGATGCAACCTCCATGTTATGAAGTCGAAGGGGAGTATGTGTGCTGACAATGCAAAGCAATCTATGGTCTGAAGTAAAGCCCGAGGGCATAGTTTAATAGACTAAGTACATATATTGACACTCTGGATTTCCAAAGAACTACATCTGACTACTCTGTTTTTGTTAAAAAATGGTCAACTGGTACTGTTATACTTGTTGTATATGTGGATGATATGGTTGTTATATGTGACGATGATAAAGGGATGCTAGAGGCCAAGGCTTTTCAGTAAAAGGTCTTGTAAGCAAGGATCTAGGGCAACTTCGCTATTTTCTGGGCATAGAAGTTTTACGCAACAAGAAGAAACTCCATATGTCACAAAGAAAGTACTGCTTAGATATATTGACTGAGGCAGGGTTACATGGGTGCAAACCCTCTGGCATTCCTGCAGAACCGAGGAAGCACTCTACTTCCATTGATCATGTTTTTGAGGACACTATATCAGACATAAGCCTAGTTGACAAATTTCTGTATCTTACCATTACTAGGCCGGACATCTCCTCTGTTACGAGCAGAGCTAAGCTAGCCAATACATGGAGAAACCTTGTTATAGCCATTGACAGAATGTTCTTCAGATCCTTCACTACATGAAGGAATCATCAGGACGTGGTCTCTTCTATAGGGCAAATGTATACATTAATATTGCTGCATATGCCGATGCTGATTATGCAAGCTCGCTTGAGGACCGTCTCTCTACTACGGGTTATACTATGATGGTAGGAGGAAACCTTGCTAGTTGGACGAGTAAGAAGCAGACTGTAGTCTTCTGACCCAGTGCAGAGGTAGAATATAGCAAATGGCCCATGCCATATGTGAAATTACTTGGCTACTGACTTTTTCGCAAGAAGTTAATGTTGCTATCACCGTTCCCATTCCTCTATATTGTGATAACAAATCTGCTACTTATATTGCTACAAATCCTGTGTTCCATGAGAGAACTAAACCCGTTGAGATTGACTGCCTTTTTGTTCGAGATGGTGTATGATTAGGTAAGACTGCTACACCACACATCTCAACATATCTTCAGCTGGCAGGCATATTTACAAAGGCCTTATTGTTAACGTATATATTAGTTTTCTGTGTATCTCTCTGTTATTTTTATTTTCAGCTGTATGCTTTATGTAATTTACCCATAGGCTACTCTCCTATATAAGAGAGCCTAGGGCTCATGGAATAAACATCTCTTTTATTTTTCCCAACATGGTATCAGAGCGACGGTCCTAGACCGGAGTTCTCAAAACCCTAACCCTACCCCACCCCACCCGCGAGCCCCTCTCCCTCATCGCCGGCGCCGCCAGCACTTCTGCTCAGCTGCTGCGCCTCCGTCGGTGCCTACGCGCCTGTGCGCCACCACTGCGCACCTGCTAGCGCCCCGGCGCGCTTGCCTGTGCGCGCGCTCCTTCACGCGCCTGTGCGCGTACGTCTGCGCCTGTGCGCGCAACTTCACGTGCGGGTGCACGCTCGTCTGCGCCTATGCGCCTGATCTCGACTGTGCACCTGTGCGCCTGATCTCGCCTGCGTCTGTGCGCAACTTCACGGTGCACGACTAATCGGTTGACCTTGCGTTTCTGCGAGGTCAGAGGGCACTAAGGAGCCCTAAGCGTGTGCGAAGCCCTAAAGAGCACACCGTCACTTACATGGGTTTAGTTGTTTGAGGTCTACAAAAGCAACTAAACCCGTCTATGTCATTGTAGACAAATCTTATCTTCAGTCAATTGCTCCAGTCTTCCGTTTCCAGTATTTCAGAAAGCAAGGCGGATATCCCATCCATTGGCGCCTTCCGTGGTCCGGCGCCTATCGTCAAAATGGACGGTACGAACTATGAACTGTGGGCGATGCAGTTCATGAGCATGATGAAGTCAACAGGTAAGAAGCATATTCTTACCGAACCAGAGCCTGCTGAGAAGACTGGAGCCAATGCCTCTTGGGAGGCCGATGACGCATACGCCAAAGTTTGGCTATCTGACACGTTGGTGATCGAGATTGCCAATGACATTCTACATCAGCCCACGGCCAAAGACATGTGGGACATTCTGGCGGCCACATATTCTCAGGCGAAGAACGAGACAAAGATTCTGCAACTTCAGCATGATATATTCACTATAAAGCAGAATGGTCGCCCTCTACATTCACTCTACACATCCCTGAGAGGGATGTTCGAGAAGCTCTACAGCTTCATGCCTCTGACAGCCACGCCAGAACAACATAAGACATATCGAAATGCGACTATGGTGGGCGTGTTCCTTGCTGCACTTGATCCAGAGTATGAGGTGGCACGATCCCAGATCTTGGCCGATTCTACTATTCCTCCCATGGAGGAAGCCTTCCATAGACTGAGCCGCATCACCGTTCCTTCCACAACCACGAATCAGAATGCTTCAGCCATGGCCGCTAACAGGGGTTGCGGATTTCATCATCAGACCCGTGGACATGGACCTCGTGGCAGAGGAGGCCGCACTCGGCCAACATATACCTACTGTCATCGCGTTGGACACAATGAAGACACATGCTACTCGAAGCATGGATTTCCTGCATCTGCACGAGTCGCTGAGCAGATAGAGCCTCCATCTGTTGCTACTTTGGTTCAGCGGTTCGATGATCTTGTTGCCCATCTAAGGGGTATTATTCCCCCATCTGGCCCAACACCTACTACTGAGAGTGAACCTGATGCCGCTGCTTCTGCCTCTGCGTCTACCGGTGCTTCAGGTAGTATACTTGCATTTACCAGTAATGGATCAGATACATTACCTTGGATTATGGAATCGGGCGCTACACATCATCTATGTGGCGATCAGAGTTTACTTACAGGATATTCTCAGATTCCTCCAGGCCGAACAGTGGTCATTGCCAATGGTACACATTCTCCCATAACTGGTCAGGGGGAGAGTAGACTGACATCATCTATGCAGCTCAAGAATGTGCTACATGCACATGATTTTTCAATGAATTTGTTATCAATCAGTCAGATTACGAAGGATTTACAATGTCGGGCAATTTTTGATCCATCTTCTCTTATTTATCAGGACATCCGTACGGGCAACGTGATTGGTCGTGGCTATGAGCAAGGAGGCCTCTATCGCCTAAATCAGACTCCATTCGCTGGAACATCATCCCTTCCCACTGGACCAATATCTCCTTTGCTGTGGCATCTGCGTTTTGGGCATCCACCGCTTCAGAAGTTGCGTCGTGTGTTACACCAGGGTCTTCCTCACACATCTATCCAATGTGAGGCTTGTCAGTTGGGAAAGCATCACCGGTCTACCTTTCCCAGTCGTCCATGTCGGAGTAGTACCTCCAAGTTCGAGTTACTTCATATTGATATCTGGGGTCCGAGTCGTGTACCTGATCATCAGGGACACAAATTTTATATAGTTATTGTGGATGACTTCTCTCGTGTTTCATGGGTATTTTTGATGAAAAATAAATCTGAAGCAGGCAATATTATTATCCACTTTCTGAATGAAATTCAAAATGTTTTTTCCACATCTGTAAAATTTGTGAGAAGTGATAATGCCCTAGAACTGTGCACTCATGCCCTAGCCAACTACTACTCATCAAAAGGGATTATCCATCAAACATCCTGTGCTTATACCTCTCAACAAAATCGGATCGCTGAAAGAAAACATCGCCACCTACTTGATGTCACAAGATCACTTCTTATACAGAGTCTTGTTCCTTATTCTTACTGGGGTGACGCGGTTTTCACAGCATGTTACCTAATTAACCGGATGCCGTCCTCTGTCTTGGATGAACATATTCCTTTTTCCCTTATATATCCTGGGAAGGATCTGCTTTCACTTACTCCCCGTATGTTTGGTTCAGTTGCCTTTGTCCACCAGTTGTCTCCTGGTACTGACAAGCTCTCGTCTAGGGCTGTCAAGTGTGTGTTTGTTGGGTACTCCAGAACTCAAAAGGGGTACAAGTGTTTTGATCCTTTGCGTAGGCGGTATATGGTCAGTGCAGATGTTACATTCTTTGAATCCGTAATGTATTTTTCATCCTCAGGTGATCAACAGTTACCTCCACTGACTACCGACGCCATATATATGACACCACCACCTCCAGCACCGTCACCACCACCACCACCACCACCACCACCACCACCAAAGATCCCCGTTTCACCACTACCATTCCATTATACCCGCAGGCCTCCTCCAACTCATGGTCATGACTCATCTCCTAGCTCGCCTATGGTATGTACTGAAGATACTTCTCTTGATGGATCTAATGATATTTCTGAGCAGGATATGTTGCAGGGGCCAGATGAGGACACAACTGATTTAGATGTTCCTTTTGCTATACGCAAATCGAAGAGGAGTTGCGTTACATATCCATTGGCAGCCTTTGTGTCATTTGAGCGACTATCTGGGGATTTCAGGAACTTTGTGGTGGCCTTGTTAGCTGTAGATATTTCACGAAATTATCAAGATGCTCTGCAGGATAGTAGATGGCGTCTAGCAATGGAGGAAGAAATGGCGGCACTTCAATCAAGGGGAACTCGGAGTCTAGTTCCTATACCTTCAGATGTGACCCCGGTGAGCTGCAAGTGGGTATTTACGGTGAAGCAAAATACAGATGGCAGTATTGACAGATACAAGGCCCGCCTTGTTGCACGTGGTTTTACACAGACATACGGGGTGGATTACCTTGATACATTCTCGCCAGTAGCCCGTCATTCCACTCTACGGATCTTGTTGTCAGTCGCAGTCAATAAAGAGTGGCCGCTATATCAGTTGGATGTGAAGAACGCGTTCTTATATGGAGACCTACAGGATGAAGTCTATATGCAACAACCACCCGGTTTTACTGTTGAGGGGGAGTGTTCCAAGGTGTTCAGACTTCATAAGGCTATCTATGGCCTTAAGCAGAGCCCTAGAGCATGGTTCCGGAAGCTCTCAGACCTCTTTGAAAAACAGTGATACAAACGCTCCGATGTTGATCATTCATTGTTTGTACAGAAGACTTCAAGAGGTATTATTGCAATTATGGTTTACGTAGATGACATCTTGATTACAAGAGATGATGAGCAAGGCATAAAGCAGGCGAAAGAGAAGCTGGGGAGCGAATTTGTCACTAAGGATCTTGGAGTCCTTAGATATTTCCTGGGGCTGGAATTCGCTAGAAATCCGTATGGATTAGTAATGTCGCAGAGGAAATATGTTACGGACCTGTTGAGTGAAACAAGTATGCTTGGGTGTCGGCCTGCTACGACACCAATGGACCCCAGCATGAAGCTATATGACACAGAGGAAGTGGACAGGAGAAGATACAGAGAACTGGTAGGCAAACTGTTGTATGTCATGATCACTAGGCCCGATATATCCTTTGTAGTGAGTCGTGTGAGCCAGTTCATGGAGCAACCACGTCAGGTTCATATGGATGCCATACATATGATACTTAGATACCTCAAATCTTCTCGAGGTGCTGGTTTACTATTCAAGAAGGGAAAGGGGATCTCTATCTCAGCATGTGCGGATGCAGACTATGCAGGTTGTCCCAAGGACAGGAAGTCCACTTCGGGGTTTGCAGTCTACGTTGGAGATTCCCTAATCTCATGGAGGAGCAAGAAACAGACTGTGGTAGCCAGATCTAGTGCTGAATCCGAATATAGGGCTATGGCCCAGGCTAGCACAGAGATGATGTGGGTAAAGGCTGTACTTACGGACCTATGTCTAGATGTACCACTTCCCATGAATTTAGAATGTGATAATCAGGCAGCCTTGTTCATTGCAAACAATCCAGCATTCCATGAGCGGAACAAGCATATTGAGGTTGACTGTCACTTCATACGTGACATGATTCAGAAGGGGTTCATTGCTACATCTCATGTCACCTCAGAAAATCAAACTGCTGATATATTCACCAAGGCATTACTACGAGGCCCATTCCAGAAGTATGCTTCCAAGCTGAGCATAATTGATATCTATGCTCCATCTTGAGGGGGAGTGTTAACATATATATTAGTTTTCTGCGTGTCTCTCTGTTATTTTTATTTCAGCTGTACGCTTTATGTAATTTACCCATAGGCTACTCTCCTATATAAGAGAGCCTAGGGCTCATGGAATAAACATCTCTTTTATTTTTCCCAACACTTACCAAAGAAGCGCCTTTCCTGGATAGCTTCCATGTTGGACATGATCGATGGATATGCTCCAACTTGAGGGGGGTGTTAGAGATTACAGTAGATTGCGTTCTTATATTCCACTGTAACCCCACAAAGGTGTTTATGTATTTATCTTTTTGAGCTCTCTTGGGTTTAGTCCTATATAGGGACCCCTATACCTCTTGAATAAACATCTTATCGCAGAGTGTAAAAAAAACATCTTATCGCATTCTCCCATCACTTCTCCACAAAAATTGTCACAAAATAATTTGAAATTATTTTGGTGAATAATTATGCAACAAAAGTTGTTACAAATGTGGAATATATGATGAGTATGCGATGCCAACGTAATTGAAATGAGAGAGCCTCATTACCATATAAGGAGTGGACAACTACATTGAGTTGTAAAACTTGGTGGCCATTCACCCTATATATGGAATGAGACTTGCTCTCCTTCAAAGTAATTCCATATTTGTTGATTTAATTTAAATTGAAATATATTGGGGGATCTTCAATATATTTAATTTATTTTTAAATTAACTATTTGTTGTTATAAATTTAGGCAACAAAATCATGGCCATTTATTGAAAGCACAAAATAATCTATATCATTGATTATTGTGTGCACATGGATTGGGATCCATGGACATCTAATTTGTTATAAAGAAATGCTAGACCTGGCTCTTTCTTTACAACAACAATTGCAAGAGTAATAACTCTCTCTATTCTCATACACATCCTCTCTCTCTTTCTCAATATTGTGGTCGTCCACCATATTGACCTAGAGAGCCTTGCAATCATCATGTCGCTGTTGTGCTAACAGATTGACTGCTCGTGGATCTTCGTCTTCTTCGGTGCTTCTTGCTTGTGATGAAGGTTATCGATTTCGTGGGACAAAATCACGAGACTTTACACTCAGATCTTCAACTCGGATTGCGGGAAGCACGTGTCTCATCCACACGCCCGCAAGTGCATCCTTCATTGGATTGACCTTGGGATATGATGTCTTTTCACTTAGAGACACTGATCGCAATCACACTTCAAGAGGTAATCCGTTGATTCGTTTGTGATTTTGATGAAACGATTTGAGAAATGTTCTCATATCATTTGGTTTCATCTAATTATTTTTTTTTTAAAATTTCGCTGCTCATGACAATTAGTATGACTAGTCGCCCTATATCATATTTGATGCGATCTACACACTTTCGTGATGCTCTAAGGCCCAAACCCTAGACTTCAGTTACCTCATCTATAATGCCCTAGATCTGGAAGTCCTCGAAGAGCTGTTATGCCATAGATATATGCTACTGCATGTACATGTTGAGAATCCGAGAACTGCATAATGGGTTTCCTATGGGAGCCCTATCCTTGGAGATGAAGAGGAACCCTGCCAATGATGACTCAACTATCTCCATGGGAATGATGGAACCATAGGTGACGATGACAACGGGTTCACGAAAACTTCAATCATGGAAGGAAAAGGTTCGTGCAGGAGTTGCTCTTTGAAGGGCCTATATTCTTTTATTGTCTCATGATTTGTGTTTGTATAGGGCCCAACATGCCCACTGTTGTGCTCTTTTTAAAAAAGGAGAGGAGAGTTGCCGTGAGAACAATGAAAGGACAAGAAAAAAGGAGAAAGGCCCACAAAAAATGAACCGAAAGGAAACTGAGAGAAAATGAAGATGGCAACCAACAAAAAACTTGTAAAAAAATGGAATTTGATCTATTTTTTGCGGGCTTCACGCTGGCCATTTGCAAATCAAAGGATTGTTTTATAAAACAGCCGTGAGGCCTACCATGCTCTATGGATCTAAATATTGGCATGTGCACCAGAGACATGTGTAGAGAATGATAGTAGTAAAGATGAAAATGCTAAGGTAGATGTGTGGACATACATGTAAAGATCGGATTCGGAATGATGCAATCAGAAGGAAAGTTGGTGTAGCTTTTATCAAGGATAAGATGTGCGAAAATAGCTTAAGGTGGTTTGACCATTTGCAAAGGAGGTCAGATGATGCACCTATGAGGAGATGCGAGTTTTGAGATGTTGAGTCGGCTAAGAGAGGGCGAGGAAGGCATAAGAAGTGTTCGAATGAGACTATACCGATGGATCTTAGTTTTTTGAATCTAAGCCCAAGAATGACCCAAGATAGATCTGAATGGAGACAAAGAGTCCATGTAGCTGGCCCTACTTAATGTGGGAAAAGGCTTTGTTGTTGTTGTTGTTCAGACATACCATTTCTTAAAAAAAGGAGGAAGCTCACTGAAAAATGGAAAATGAAGAGAACTGACATAACATTGATTTTTTTGTATAGCAGAAAAAATGTTGAAAAATATTGGTTTTAAAAAAAATTCAGGTGGTTGAAAGGTAGAAAAAAAGAGGTAACAAAAAAATGAATGATTGCAAAATAAAGAGGGTAGTTGGTTTTTGGTCCGTTTGGTTACGGGGTTACCCGGTTTAACCCCCTCCATTCCTAGGTTGGAATTCCATCACAAATCAATGTGATATCTCATCACATTCTTTATTCCAACCCTCATAACCATCCAAACTGCTACTATTCATAACAGGAACAGGGGTAGGAAAGATCTTTTGATGCAAGTGGCGAGACTCTGGGCGATTTGGATTGGGCGAAATGAGGCCATCTTCTCAAACCAAAGATTCTACAAGGAGAACGTGATTATTCACAGCGCGAGGCTGGTGGAGGAGTGGGACGCGGCTTAGGATTCACCGTTTTTTCTTTGGGTTTGCTGAAGGCTTTGTTGCCTCTTTGTACAGTTCCTTTCCCTTTGTTTTTGTACATTCGCTTTCTTTTCACTTTCTTTAATATATTGTGGTGAACACCGATGAGTGTCTCCCCCTTATTTTGGGACTTCAAAAAAAACTGCTACTATTCACAGGAGGATACCTCAACCCATCCCATCCCGATAACCAAACATACCCTTAGGGTGTGTTTGGTTACCGGGTTAGCTCGGGTTAAATTGGGGAGGGTAAATCGTTTTTGTATTTTGGTGTTTGGATAGAGGGTTAGGGGTTGAGTGGGTTTGTTGTGATGTGATTGTATTGAAGTTTGGAAAAATGAGTAGATATTGTGGTGTGAATGTATTGAAGTTAGGAAAATTGAGTAGAACTTGAGTAGTTTACAATTTTTAGATGATATTGTGGTATACTATATTATTTTTGTTGGACATGTGAGCCCACGACGAGCCATTATGCAATAAATGTTATTGCCAATATCATTCCCTGATCTGAAATGAAGAAAGAATAATTTGCATAATAGGCCCCTTAGTACAATTAGGGTTATGTACCATGCCCATCTTAATAATTATACAGCTGTTGATTCAACTATTGACTCATAGAGGCTGGTGCTTGGATGAATATCTAAAGGGTTAGATTGAGGACTCATCAAGCACCGTCAAATGACTGTTAAGAGATGATCTCCAGCATGAGTAGGAGATGGCAATCCTTATCTCTGAAGGCTGATATCTGACCGACCTCTTGATGCAGGTCCTCTGCATAGGAATAGAGATTCGGAGGTGTCAGATTAGTTAGGTCAAAGAGTTGACTTAACGAGATCGAGATAACCAAAGTCCTATATCGTACGCTGTCACGATACAGGCACGTATCCTCTGACCAGAGACAGATGTGTTACTATATGTCTGAGTATGTACATTTGGCAGACCAATATGTTGATGACCTAACCAAGGTCTATACACCGGCGCGCTGATGTGCATGTAAGGGCATATGAGTAATACGATCTCTCAAAGGGATCATACAAGTTCATTGCTGAACCGGAAGACATGAGCTCACTCATGAGACATTGGGAAGAATCAAATTCCGTACACGGTCGTCTCGCTTTGGAAGCTTGACTGAATTTGTAGGTTTGATATATACTTTTGAAAAGTATACGATCAACTCCCAATGATCGAATGAGAAACTTACTGATAAAAACCTTGAAGTAGACAGTATAAAGTTGATCTAATACTTCGGGTTTATTCCGAGTCTTCAAGTATGCAGGATGTATAGGTATTGGGAATACCTGAGGGTGATGCGATCATAAACGATTGTATAACCATGACGCTTCCATTCCTAGGGAGTGATGAAACGGGTCTGGATTTTAGTAACTCCTCTCAGTAGAGAAGTAATCTGATCTTAGTCCAAATGTTGGACTTGATCTGAATGTGATTCAGATGCAATGAGAAGATTAGATTTGCGGTCTATGGGAGGCCCGCGATCTGGATTTGAGATATGATCTCAATATCCAAGTTACTATACGTGGAACAATACAATTGCCATGTCCTTATCTACAAGTATTCGCAGAGAAAGCGCATTATCCTTGAAAGGGTTCAGGATAATTTCATTGTTGATATGAGTATCCGAGTATTGAGAAAATGGATAATTAAATCTCATTTAATTATCAAGATGAATATAAATTCGATTCATATTATAAAGAGAGCTATCTTAGATAATTAAATGTGATTTGATTATTAAAGATGAAAATAATGTGAATGTGATTCATATTATTTGGGCACATGAGAATAGAGATCCAAGATGATTAAATGTGATTTAATTATCATGGATATGAATAATATGGTTATCAATATCCATACTAGTCATATATATTATAAATATGATTTATAGTATATAAGAGAGAGCTATTTGTAATTTACATTTGTTAATTAAATGTTGATGTGAATTGGGTTCACATTGGACATTAAATTGAAAATGTAATTCACATTTTATTTTGGGTTGTGAATGTGATTCATAAATATCCAATGGCAAGATTGCAATATTCACAAAATAATTATGAATTATTTTTGTAAAATAATTTACAACAATTGTTGTTGTAATAAATTGGAGATACATGGAATAATATAATCAAGGGAGATTACATTGGAGATGCTCCTTCCACACCTATTCCTATTAGGAAAGGGTGGCCGTCCACTCCATGTATGTGGAAGGAGGCACTCTCTCTTTCCCATTATCTCCATATTTGTTTGATTTAATTTGAGATTAATTTGTATTGATTTATCAATATAACTTTGGTCTAGATTAAATTAATTGTTGTTGGTTTTACCAACACAAATCTTGGCCATTGAAAGAAACACAATCAATGAGAACCATTGGATTTGTGTTGCCCATGGATTGAGATCCATGGATCCCAAAATATTATAAAAGGAGAGGCACCCCTTTGTTCTTCTTTACACAACACATAAAAGAACATAAGTCTCTTTCTCTACACGTCTACTCTCTCTCTTCCTCTCATGTGACCGTCCACCATGGATGCCCTAGAGAAGTTCTCCATCGCCGCAGCGTCGTCGTTATCCTGCCCGATCGTTTGCTCGTGGATCTCCGTCTCCTTCGACGCGCCTCGCTCGTGAAGAAGACGTCGGATCTCGTGTGTCGAGATCAGGAGATCCGCCGCTGGGATCATCAACATGGATTGCGAGAAGCACACGATTCATCCCCGTGCTCGCAAGCGTCTCCTCTGTCGGATCGGACTTGAGACAGGAGGTCTCTTCGTTTAGAGATTCGATCGCAACCATGCTTCAATGGGTAATCCTATTACTTGTTTGTGGTTCAGAAGAAATGATCCGAAAAGTGTTCTTGGATCATGTGGTTTCGTCGCATGAAAAATTTTTAATTTCCGCTGCATAGAACAACTTGTCCGACTAGTCATTCTTCGTTGTATTCTATACGATGCTTACGCTTCCGTGATGCGCTTGAGGATCTAAACATATCCTTCAAGTGGTATCAGAGCCTTAGGTCGGAAGGTTTTCGATACGATCCGTAAATCTAGGATGACTTGGGTTCATTACGATTTGCGAAAGTTTTATTGCATTTCATTTTCTCATCTCTGTTGTTATATTATTTTCGGCACTGTTTAAATTGTTTAAACACGAAAATAATAATTGGATTTTGTTCCCCATTAAATAAGGAAACCATAGGATCTGAGTTTACTGATTTCGATTCCGTTTGCTCAAGTTATGCTCATTTTAGTGAACATGTATCCACATTTTCGGGGACTGTGAATCTTAACCTAATTAAGATGTTAATTGCGGATTTGAAATACCTTGAAATGCGTGCAAGTCACTTAGGTTCTGCTGTAAATCAAATTAGCAAACTTTGGGAACTTACTTTGCTTAATTTGGATTTAAATTGATTGAGATATGGTATTTTTAGTAAGTGAGGGTCACTGCTGGAAATACTTTCCTAATCAAGAACCTAGTGATTGTCATTCAATCAATTAGTGAAATTAAATTGTTTAATTTCCTGGAATAATTGTGCCTAAATATTTGTGAAATATTTGATGATAATTATTTCCTTAAATGACATTACTTTAACCAATAATTGATTAGATGTGATCTAGATCACTGATTGGTTACATGATCTACATGATCTACATTCCAACAAACATGTTGCTTGAATAGGATTTGGGATTTGTTTAGCAAATCTCATTATAATGTTAATCAAAATTATTTTGATTATTATTATATGATATAATTTCGGTTGAAGAACCGATGATCATCTCAAGTACAAATTGATATATTTGGCATTATCCTTTCCTGAGGTGGATATGGTGTCTAGTCGGAAAGCATTGGAGTAGCGGGTTGCAACGTATGTGGTCCATCCTACTCTTGTCGGTACTGGCCATGACAGCGGGTAGGGACTCGATAATGCCGGAGAAATCAAGATGTATTTTCTAATTATTAAAATTTGAAATAATACGTATTTGAGATAATACCATAATTCAAATAACAATAAGGATTGTTTGTTGGATATTAGTTGGATCATTAATTTAATATGATTAGATTAATTGGAATCCAATTAAAATTAAGACACTCTATTATAAATAAATGTGTTATTTCCCTTGGAAGAATTAATCGTAATGAATATGATTCATAATGATTAATTAGAATTTGAATATGATATGGAGGATCACATAAGTGACATCTATGGTCTCCCGTCAAGGCGAAGGGTTCTGTCGTTAGATATTGTATGCCGGAGACGCCTGTCCGAAGTGACAGCTCCTGCATACAAGCCATTTGGATCGGGCTCTTCGCTTCTCGAAAGAGTAAGGACGTATGCGTAGTGACCCCAATATCGTGTCCTCATATTATTGGGGCTATATTGGATTGCGCATAGCGAGTTGTATTCCTGTTGACGTTGGTTCAATTAATAACGGGTCAACATCGCCTTAGGGGCGGTAGGCCCGGGTATTAAAGACCGAATTGGGAGATGCAAGTTGGACTTGCAAGGCGGAATGTGTTCCCGCTTCTTTTTATCCGAGTTGTAGGTTCTCATATTATTGGGATGCAACAAAGATAAGGAAGGAGATCCCAGATCTTGCTTGAGATATAATGGTAAGTATATCTCTTACATTGAAAGTGATTAAGGGAATGAACTTTCAGTGTTGACAAGGTAAGAAAACTTTGATATAAAAATTCCTAAATCAAAGTAAAATATGTATATATATAAATATATACACTTATGCAAATTTCTTATTTCAGATAATCCTTCATTAAACCCACTCAATGTTATACTCAATAATAACCAGTAAAATATCATGGATTGGACTCATGATGCATATATTGTACTTGCAGTTGGACACATAATGTATGTGGTTGCAATGTGCAAGTTTCCTCAAGTTTCCTCATAATAATGAGGAATGACAATTAAATAGATAATAGGGCTACAACCCTAGGGTTTGTATGTCTCTGTAGTCTTGATCTCTCATCGGATGTACTTTGGAAGTGACATGTCGATGATGATCGCAATTGTCAATTAATCCTTATAAAAATCTAAGAAGATATTCTGGCATACATATGTGCTCTTGACATTTATCATGAATGACATGGTTCACTGCATCATGCAGAATGATAGCTCTATAAGAGATGATGTATTCAAAAATGTTTGAATACCTACCTGAACCAATGTTTTAAGAGTTTAGATGGATGTGGATATGATGAGTGTCATCATTCTGCTATCTATACTCTAATTATTCTTGAAGCTTCGTAATATTCATATTGTATGAATTTAATGAAGCATGTATAAATGTTGAAATGCTCTTACATTGAATTCTTATGAATTTAACATAAGAGTTACCTTAGTCTTAAGCAATGGTTGTTTATAGTTAAAGGGAGCGCAGTGGAATCATGGGTCAGACCCAAGATGAGAAGGATAGTCAAAGTGTTGACCGTACTTCTATGACTTCCATACGACATCCTAAGAGTTAGATAAATGCCAATACTGTAATTAATTGGTGTGTTGATAGTATGACTATCAAGTCTGTCTAGAATCCTTAGAGAAGGACTCGGATAGAGCATCAAAATAATCTACATAAATCATTGAAATTGACTTTCTTATTTGATAAGATAAAGTCTGATAATTGTATCTCAATCTTCTAACAACACTTGCAATGGGTTGCATATGTTTTAGAAGACTGGAAAATTTGATCTTAAGGTTTGTAGTCATCCACATGGATATTGATGCAATTGTTGCAACAATCTCTGTTTGATTGATAGACTTGTTAATTTCAGTGGGAGAGCCCTTAGTCTTAGAGAATGTCTCTATGACCTAGATATAAGAATACACTCATTGTTTGTTTCTAAATGTTGGAAATAAATATGAATTCTGAGATAGAACTCATAAAGAGTTATGATGGATATATTTCAGATAGTAATCTAACATCTAGTGGACTCCACAAAATTAGAAAATTAATGAATGGTTCATTAAGATTTTTAATACTGAAATTAAAACCTTTATAAGATCAATTGGAGGATGAAAATCATTTGACAATGATCTGGCATCAAGTTTTGGACATATGTCTGTTGAAGAGATCAATGGACTAGTGAGAGATGAAACTTTATATTGTCTAAAGGTTCAAATCTTACATACTTGTGAATATTGTATTCAAAAAGGTAAAAATGTCCAATACACCCTTCCTTGGGAAAGGTGTAAGATGTCAACGTATTTAGGATTTCATACATATTGATGTATGCGGATCATCTATATCATAGTAAACATTATGGATATGTGATATCTGTTGATGATTATGTATGATATGAGATTTCTTCTCTTCACCTAAGAAACCTTTGAAACATGGCCTCAAATTTCAACGAAATTCGGTCGAATTTCTGTCGAATATCGATATCCAGTCGAAATCGAAATTTGACCGAAATGGCCGAAATGACCGAAATATGGGGGTCCTAATACAAAAAATGACCGAAATGATCGAAATTTCGATCGAAATTCCACCGAAATTCCATCGAAATTCTGTTTTGGTCGATACCGAAATGGTGACCGAAACCGACATTTAAGGCCTTGCTTTGAAATGTTCAAAGATTTCATTATTTTTGGTTTAGAACCAAAGTTTGAAGGAAGATAAAAATGAATTTGATCTAATCTAGGTAGCAAGTACCTGCTAGATAAATTCAAAGGATACCGTATGGAGATATAAATATCATTTCTGTAGAGGTTTACGTTATAGTGTAGAGATTTTATGTTATGTCATGATGTACTGTTGCGTATTTTCTATTTATCTCATGTACGTCTATGTAATTTACCCAAGTGTTTTCTCTCTATATAAGAGACCCAAGGGCTCTATGGAATAACACATCAGAGTATCATTTGCTCTAACATGGTATCAGAGCCAAAACCCTAGTCTAGGGTTTTGTCCACCCGCCGCCCCCCAAGCGCCGCCGACCCCCTCCCTCTCTCCAGCAGCCGCCGCCGCCGACCCCTCCCTCTCTCCAGCCGCCGCCGCACCTCTCCAGCGGCAGGGTCCCTCCAGCTGCGGGCCCCTCCTCCAGCCGCGCCCCTCCTCCAGCCGTGGGCTCCCTCTCTCCAGCCGCGGGTCCTCCCCCCGCCTTCTCCAGTCGCGGGGCTCTATCCCCGCCATCTCTCTACAGCTGCGGGTACCCCTCTTGCCGTTGGGTACCCCACCTTGCATTTGGGGCCTACTCTCTTGCCGTCGGGCCCCCATACCACATATGGATACAAGTGCATAAGTCTACATATGCACTTGGATCCTAACGTCTCTTTGTAGACACACGTTCTGTTGCTTATCATCCCTTGGTCTTCCTCTCCGGTGCTATGTCAGACCAAAAGCTTGATATGCCCGCCATAGGTGCCTTCAAAGGTTCGGCACCAATTGTCAAAATGGACGGGACTAACTACGAACTCTGGGCTATGCAGTTCCTGAGTCTTATGAAGTCATGTGGTAAGAAACATATTCTTACCGAAGAGGAGCCGACAGAGAAGACAGGGATTTATGCCTCATGGGAGGCCGATGATGCCTATGCCAAAGTTTGACTGTCAGGAACGCTCACGATGGAGATAGCAAACGACGTCCTCCATCAGCCCACCGCCAAGGCGATGTGGGATATTCTGGCCACGACATACTCTCAGGTGCAGAACGAGACAAAGATGCTGTAGTTGCAGTAGGATATCTTTACCACGAAGCAAAATGAGAGGCCTCTTCATTCTCTGTACACGTCTCTTCGTGGAATGTTCGAGAAGTTATATAGCACCATTCCGCTCACAGCCACGCCAGAACAGCAGAAGACGTTTCGTAACGCTACTATGGTAGGCGTCTTACTTGCTGCCCTTGATGCAGAGTACGAGGCAGTCCACTCTCAGATCCTTGCAGATGCCACTATTCCTCCGATGGAGGAAGTCTACAGGAGGCTCAGTCGTATCTCAGTTCCCTCCAGTGCAGCGACTCCACCGCCCTCGGCAATGGCGGTCTCCAGAGGACGAGGTGGTTCGTCTTCTTTTCATGGCAGAGGAAGTGGAGGCCGCGAACGTGGAGGTCGAGTGCGTTCGACATGCTCTTTTTGTCGTCGTACTGGCCATTCTGAGGATACATGTTACTCAAAGCATTGCTTTCCTCCTTCTGCACGTGTTGCTGATCATGTTCAGGGTCCACCAGCAGCTACCTCAGATCACAGGTTCGAGGAGCTTGTAGCACGGCTTCGTGATATTATGCCCCAGTCATCATCGGAGGGGGCTGATACACCCGATATTGCAGCATCTGCATCAGCCAGTACGTCTGCTCCTGCGAGTACCTCAGGTAGTACTTCTGCTTCCTATACTAGTCATGACCTATCAGGTTGGATTGTTGACTCTGGAGCCACACATCATCTCTGCCGTGATCGAGATGTTCTGCAATCTTATAGAGCTATTCCATCTGGTCGTTCCGTACTCATCGCTGATGGCACTCATTCCCCTATTATCGGTCAGGGAGAGACAATTCTATTGCCCTCTATGCACTTACAGGATGTTCTACATGCACCAGAATTCTCCATGAACTTATTATCAATTAGTCAACTTACAAAAGATTTGCACTGTCGGGCTATATTTGATCCATCTTCTGTCATTTTTCAGGACATACTCACGGGCAGGGTGATTGGCTGTGGTTCTGAGCACAACGGCCTCTATCGTCTTGTCCGGAACTCCTACGCAGGCGTATCACTACACTCTCAGGGTTCCGTTTCTCCATATACATGCCATCTTCGCTTTGGTCACCTGCCGCTACAGAAAATGCGTTACCTCCTGCCTCAGATCTCTCCGAATTCGTCTTTTCGTTGTGAAGCGTGTCAGTTAGGAAAGCACCATCGGTCTAGCTTTCCGAGTCGTCAAGGTCGGAGCAGTGGCTCCTCATTTGAGTTACTACATATCGATATTTGGGGTCCGAGTCGTGTCCCAGACCATCAGGGGAATAGGTTTTATCTTGTTGTGGTTGATGATTTTTCTTGTGTGTCCTGGACTTTTCTTCTTAAAAATAAATCAGAGGCAGGAAATGTTATCCAAAATCTTATAAATGAAGTGCAAAATGTTTTTTCGTCTACTGTTAAGTATGCGCGTACTGATAATGCATTGGAGTTCTGCACTCGGTCTCTTGCTCGATTCCTTTCATCTAAGGGCATTATCCACCAAACTACATGTGCATACACATCTCAACAAAATGGAGTTGCAGAACGAAAACATCGACATCTTCTTGATATTGCTCGCACATTACTTATTCAGAGTTGTGCCCCCTTACCTTTTTGGGGGGATGCTGTACTTACGGCATGCTATCTGGTCAATCGCATGCCCTCTACTGTTCTTGGGGAAAAGGCTCCTATTTCTGTTCTCTTTCCCAACAAGGACCTGTTTTCACTTACACCTCGTGTCTTTGGCACAATCAAGGCCCTAAATGTCGGTTTCGGTTACCATTTCGGTATCGACCAAAACAGAATTTCGATGGAATTTCGGTGGAATTTCGACTGAAATTTCGGTCATTTCGGTCATTTTTTGTACTAGGACCCCCATATTTCGGTCATTTCGGCCATTTCGGTCGAATTTCGATTTCGACTGGATATCGATATTCGACAGAAATTCGACCGAATTTCGCTGAAATTTGAGGCCATGGGCACAATCGCTTTTGTTCACTGCTTGTCTCCAGGACTTGACAAGCTCTCTCCTAGAGCTGTCAAGTGTGTTTTTGTGGGCTACTCAAGGACACAGAAAGGATATCGTTGTTATGACCCCATTCATGACAAGTACTATGTGAGTGCTGATGTTACTTTCTTCGAACCTGTCATGTACTTCTCCCCTGCAGGTGACCGGTTGGATTCCTCTACACCCACGGATACTAGTATTTATGTGCCTCCACCTCCAAGCATGGGTCAATCCGAGTCTAGTACAACATCATCACCACCACCACCACCACCTCCGATTGTACCCTTTCCTAAGTTTACACAAGACGGTCTGGGCCTGCTCAAGCTACATGTCAACCATCCAGCACACCTCAGGTATGTTCTGATGTTCTCACCACTGATGGATTAGATAACGCACCGGTGCAGGAGCCTTTGCTACAGGGGGAGGATCCGCCAGTACCCACAGTGATAGATGATCTTGATCGTCCTATTGCTCATAGGAAGCAGAAAAGACACTGTGCATCATATCCTCTAGCGTCTCAGGTGTCTTTTCATCGTCTCACTGGAGATTTCCAGAGATTTGCAGCAGCTGTATCCTCGGTTGAGATTCCGCGGACGTACCAAGAAGCCATGAAGATTGAATGCTGGCGTCTTGCTATGGAAGAGGAGATGCGTGCCTTACAGTCCCGGGGGACTTGGTCTCTTGTTCCCATTCCTCCTGGTGCCTCTGTGGTGAGTAGCAAGTGGGTGTTTACGGTTAAGTATCATGCGTATGGGCGTCTTGACAGGTACAAGGCCAGACTGGTAGCACGTGGATTTACCCAAACCTATGGGGTTGATTATTTAGATACATTTTCACCAGTGGCTCGACAATCCACTCTTCGCATTCTTCTAGCTGTTGCTGTGGTACGTGACTGGACCATTTTTCAACTTGATGTCAAGAATGCATTCTTGTATGGTGATCTACAGGAGGAAGTCTACATGCAGCAGCCACCTGGGTTTGCTGCTGAGGGGGAGACTCAGATGGTGTGCAGACTTCATAAGGCTATCTATGGCCTTAAACAGAGTCCACGTGCATGGTTCCAGAAGCTCTCCCAGCTGATTGAACTACAAGGGTTCAAGAGATCCAATGCAGATCATTCCTTGTTCATTCAGAAGACTCCTAGAGGTACAGTTGTAGTCATGGTATATGTTGATGACATTCTGGTCACAGGAGATGATGCTCAGGGAATCGAGATGACCAAATCCATGTTGGGGAGTCAGTTTATTACGAAGGATCTAGGCACAATACGATACTTTTTGGGGATAGAGTTTGCAAGAAACACACAAGGAATGGTAATGATTCAAAGGAAATATGTTACAGACCTGCTGGTCGAAACAGGAATGGATGAATGCAGACCGTCAAGTACGCCTATGGACCCAAGCATGAAGCTGTACGACAATGATACCGAAGAGGTGGACAAAAGAAGATACAGAGAGATGGTGGGTAAGCTTCTATACATTACCATAACTCGACCGGATATTGCCTTTGCAGTAAACCGGGTGAGTCAATTTATGGAGCAACCTAGGCAAGTTCATATGGATGCTATGTATATGATATTGAGATATCTGAAGTCTTCCCCAGGCACAGGATTGCTATTTAGGAAAGATACAGATTTTTCTGTCTCAGCTTGTGCAGATGCTGACTATGCAGGGTGTCCAAAGGATCGCAAATCTACTTCTGGATTTGCTATCTTCATAGGAAGCTCGTTGGTTTCTTGGAAAAGTAAGAAACAGACTGTCGTGATGAGATCCAGTGCTGAGTCTGAATACAGAGCTATGGCACAAGCAAGCACAGAAATGATGTGGGTTCGAACGGTCTTAGAAAATCTGAATGTAAATGTCTCCTTGCCCATGAATCTTCAATGTGACAACCATGCAACATTATTCATTGCCAATAATCCAGCCTTTCATGAAAGAACGAAGCACATAGAGGTAGATTGTCACTATACTAGAGACATGATCCAGAAGGGCTTGATTTCCAGCTCACACGTCAGCTCAGAGGACCAGACTGCTGATATATTTACCAAACCATTGCTCAGAGGACCTTTCCAGAGATGTTCTTCCAAGCTGAGCATGATTGATATCTATGCTCCATCTTGAGGGGGAGTGTAGAGGTTTACGTTATAGTGTAGAGGTTTTATGTTATGTCATGATGTACTGTTGCGTATTTTCTATTTATCTCATGTACGTCTATGTAATTTACCCAAGGGTTTTCTCTCTATATAAGAGACCCAAGGGCTCTATGGAATAACACATCAGAGTATCATTTGCTCTAACAATTTCTATCTCAATCCTCCTCCTTGACTCAATAGAGTTATAAGGAGATACAATTGGATTATGTGTGACATGATTTGATCAATGATGAATTTTAGCATAATTTCCTCTTAGTTTCCAGGTATATATGTAGTAGAGACTACATTATATATCCTTAATGAGATTCCATGCAAGTAAGCTGGAATTGAGCACTAGAGAGTGCAGCTTCATTAGAAAAATAAAGGATGGTATTGGATACCTACTTTATAACCTTGAGATTCTTAAAAGATCTCAACTCTAAGAATGTGATTCTTAGAGGATGACTATCTTGAGAATCAAGATGAAAATGAAGCATAGGAACTCAGTTAATCTTGAGAAGATAATGAGGCTCCTGAAATCAAAATCTGAAGGACAATTATAGATGAAACACTAATACCTCTTCAAGAGCTTGAGGATGTAATCCATGTGTCAGTTAAGTCTGACAATGATCGGACTTCATGTGATGAAGTTCCTAAGGATCATGACATGGAAAGATGGATGTTAGCAATAAAGTCTAAAGTAGACTTCGAGGATCCACCTATATGGATAAGACCCATTAAGGAGTAAATGGATCTTCAAGAGAAAGAAGTCAAGATTGCATTCCTCTCTGAGGATATTCACTTGAAGTAGCCCCATGGCTTCATGGTTGAGGAAAGCAAGGTGTACAAGCTAACGAATCCATCTATGGACTCAAATAAGCTTTTTGTAGCTGGAACATATGATTTTATGAAATTATAAATGTTATGATTTCACATAGAATCTTAATGAGCCATGTGAAACTTAGTGGGAGTGCCATTGTGTTCATCGTGCTAAATGTAGATGATATCCTAATCATTTAAATGATATAAGGATAATAATAAGTGTTTTATAATTTGGTTGTCCCATACCTCGGGATATGATCTCAAGGATACCTCTTGGATCTTAGTTCTGAAGGTATTCAGAAGCAAAGAGAAGAGGGTATTGGGACTGTCACAATAGTAGTACACCTTGAACATATTCCATTTTCTGGAAAATTCCAAGAAAGGCTTCCATCCCTTAAGATATGGTACTGACCTATCTAAAGGGATAACACCTCAAAGAGTTGAGGAAGTGAATGCTAGAATTGCTTGCACTTGTGCATCAGTTACGAGAAGCTGAGTGTATGCTAGATGTGTACAAAAGCCAGATATCTGCCATGTAGCGTGAGTAGTAAATTGTTACTAATCCTAATATGGAGAGAAAACACTTGATTGCAGTAATAACAATATCTTCATAGAGGACAAGATTTTTGAGATAGTAATCTCAAAAGTCTTATCTTCAAAAACTTAAGACTTTATAGATAGAAATCTAAAAGGTCTTAATTGTGGATACCTTAAAAGATAGTGATCTCCAAGAATAAGGGTATTCTGATAAGGATTATGGAAATATTTGTTATGATAATTGTTAAGCTGTAGTGTCAAGGACACTGTAACTAACAAGATTGAGTATTGGTTGCATAAGATGCAACATTCACATTAGATGCGAGCACTGTTATCGGGGATATGCAAGTGCCGTAAAAGGACTTGGTGTAGTCTCGCACGAACAGAGTGACTGATCAGCTTACCTAGCTATTTTATTAATAGCCTATGATTGTCACATGAGTGTGTGTTTAAATGATTAGCCCATTAATGGCTCTTTGGGCTAGTGGGAGATTATTGGACATGCGAGCCCACGACGAGCCATTATGCAATAAATGTTATTGCCAATATCATTCCCTGATCTGAAATGAAGAAAGAATAATTTGCATAATAGGCCCCTTAGTACAATTAGGGTTATGTACCATGCCCATCTTAATAATTATACAGCTGTTGATTCAACTATTGACTCATAGAGGCTGGTGCTTGGATGAATATCTAAAGGGTTAGATTGAGGACTCATCAAGCACCGTCAAATGACTGTTAAGAGATGATCTCCAGCATGAGTAGGAGATGGCAATCCTTATCTCTGAAGGCTGATATCTGACCGACCTCTTGATGCAGGTCCTCTGCATAGGAATAGAGATTCGGAGGTGTCAGATTAGTTAGGTCAAAGAGTTGACTTAACGAGATCGAGATAACCAAAGTCCTATATCGTACGCTGTCACGATACATGCACGTATCCTCTGACCAGAGACAGATGTGTTACTATATGTCTGAGTATGTACATTTGGCAGACCAATATGTTGATGACCTAACCAAGGTCTATACACCGGCGCGCTGATGTGCATGTAAGGGCATATGAGTAATACGATCTCTCAAAGGGATCATACAAGTTCATTGCTGAACCGGAAGACATGAGCTCACTCATGAGACATTGGGAAGAATCAAATTCCGTACACGGTCGTCTCGCTTTGGAAGCTTGACTGAATTTGTAGGTTTGATATATACTTTTGAAAAGTATACGATCAAGACCTTGGTATGATATATGCTTTTGGAAAGTATATAATCGATACCAACTCCCAATGATCGAATGAGAAACTTACTGATAAAAACCTTGAAGTAGACAGTATAAAGTTGATCTAATACTTCGGGTTTATTCTGAGTCTTCAAGTATGCAGGATATATAGGTATTGGGAATACCTGAGGGTGATGTGATCATAAACGATTGTATAACCATGACGCTTCCATTCCTAGGGAGTGATGAAACGAGTCTAAATTTTAGTGACTCCTCTCAGTAGAGAAATAATATGATCTTAGTCCAAATGTTGGACATTGATCTGAATGTGATTCAGATGCAATGAGAAGATTAGATTTGCGGTCTTGATTTAATCAAGCATCTATGGGAGGCCCGCGATCTAGATTTGAGATATGATCTCAATATCCAAGTCACTATACGTGGAACAATACAATCGCCTTGTCCTTATCTCCAAGTATTCGCGGAGAAAGCACATTATCTTTGAAAGGGTTCAGGATAATTTCATTGTTGATATGAGTATCCGAGTATTGAGAAAATGGATAATTAAATGTCATTTAATTATCAAGATTAATATGAATTCGATTCATATTATAAAGAGAGCTATCTTAGATAATTAAATGTGATTTGATTATCAAAGATGAAAATAATGTATATGTGATTCATATTATTTGGTCACATGAGAATAGAGATCCAAGATGATTAAATGCGATTTAATTATCATGGATATGAATAATGAGGATATCAATATCCATACTAGTTATATATATTATAAATATGATTTATAATATATATGAGAGATATATTTGTAATTTACATTTGTTAATTAAATGTTGATGTGAATTGGATTCACATTGGACATTAAATTGAAAATATAATTCACATTTTATTTTGGGTTGTGAATGTGATTCACAAATTTCCAATGGCAAGATTGCAATATTCACAAAATAATTACGAATTGTTTTTGTAGAATAATTTACAACAATTGTTGTAATAAATTGGAGATACATGGAATAATATAATCAAGGGAGATTACATTGGAGATGCTCCTTCCACACCTATTCCTATTAGGAAAGGGTGGCCGTCCACTCCATGTATATGGAAGGAGGCACTCTCTCTTTCCCATTATCTCCATATTTGTTTGATTTAATTTGAGATTAATTTGTATTGATTTATCAATATAGATTTATTCTAGATTAAATTAATTGTTGTTGGTTTTACCAACACAAATCTTGGCCATTGAAAGAAACACAATCAACGAGAACCGTTGGATTTGTGTTGCCCATGGATTGAGATCCATGGATCCCAAAATAGTATAAAAGGAGAGGCACCCCTTTGCTCTTCTTTACACAACACATAAGAGAACATAAGTCTCTCTCTCTTTCTCTCTCTACACGTCTACTCTCTCTCTCCCTCTCATGTGACCGTCCACCATAGATGCCCTAGAGAAGTTCTCCATCGCCGCAGCGTCGTCGTTATGCTGCCCGATCGTTTGCTTGTGGATCTCCGTCTCCTTCGATGCGCCTCGCTCTTGAAGAAGACGTCGGATCTCGTGTGTCGAGATCAGGAGATCCGCCGCTTGGATCATCAACATGGATTGCGAGAAGCACGCGATTCATCCCTGCGCTCGCAAGCGTCTCCTCCGTCGGATCGGACTTGAGACAAGAGGTCTCTTCGTTTAGAGACTCGATCGCAACCATGCTTCATGAGGTAATCCTATTACTTGTTTGTGGTTTAGACGAAACGATCCGAAAAGTGTTCTTGGATCATGTGGTTTCGTCGCATGAAATTTTTTTAATTTCCGCTGCATAGAACAACTAGTCCGACTAGTCGTTCTTCGTCGTATTCTATACGATGCTCACGCTTCCGTGATGCGCTTGAGGATCTACCCATATCTTTCAATTTTTTGATGGAATGGATGAAAGAAAATAATTCTTTTAATGTTTAAATAAAGAAAAGAGAGTGGGCCCCACACATGAGAGAAAAGGAAGGGTTTTGGGGGGTAAACCCCCTAATGTGGGGGTTAACCCCCAATCTGAACGACACCTTAAAGAAAAGAATACAATCCATAACAATGAGGTTGGGACTCCAAAATAAAAGAAGGGGAGAATTTGAGTATTTATTTGTATATCCCACATAGATTTGGGAGATAAGGGGAATGTTTATGAATACCTCCTTGCTTTTTTTGTTTGAGGCTCATATATGCGATTTTTGTTTGAGAGTTCTCCATACTCTTGATTTGGGCTCAGGATTTTCGTGTGGACCACATATGACAGGGACCTATGGTAGATGCTCGATACGGAGAGATCCATATGGATTCTAGAGTAGAGATCTCATTCTCTAAGTCAGTGCAGGAGAGGCCCGATTCGGGGTTCTATAATGAGAGACCCATTGCAATAGCTTCATGATTGAAGCCTTTTTCATATCATCATATGGTGGCAACACTCAAAGTGGTCTCTTTTGAAGAAATCCGTATTTCAATCATCCATATCCGGAGCTTCAATAACTCAGCAACAATTTGTGTAGATTCCCCAAATCGCAAGAGTGAGAAGATGCAATTGATATATACTAAGCTTGTGTGTGTTTTGTAGTCCAACCCGAGCATTCCATGTTTCAAGTTGAGGGGGAGTGTTGATATATTTGTGTAGTTGGGTCTTTATGAGAGGGAGTTGTTTAGTTCTATATGGATGAATGGTGGGACTTTGTCATATTGGTGGGGTATACAGAAAGCCCCACACTCCTTGTATTCAATGAGAAACATAATGTATCCGTGTGGTCATATTGGTTCTGTAAGTTCTCCTGTAACCCTTCCAGCTTTTAATAAAAGCTTGATGCAGACACCTCCAGTGTTTCCCCCATTTTTTGACTAAAAAAGAGCTAATAGCCCTAGAGGCTTCTCTCGTGATTTTATCCAACTCCTTAGGGATTAGGGTTCCATATAAAATTGAGATGTTTATGTTTGATTTCTTATTATTGATCCTGCTTTCGCATTTCATATTTCTACAGAGGTTTCTATGACTTGCCGTTTTCTTTTAGATTGGTCATGTTGGGATGGGTAATGTCGATGTTAAGAAAGAGTACTTGGCTGTTGAGAGCTTAACGATGCATGATCACACATGAGATGATTGACATGCTCGATAGTGTAGAAGATCGGAGGACCTTGAATAATGATGAATTGTATGAGAGAAGGATAACGGAAGGTAGAGTAGAATCCAGGGGCAAGATAGACCTGATTGAGGAAGTGTGATGTGAACATGAGCCCTTTTCACATGGCAACCTTCGTGCAAATATTTTTTTTATACAAGTGGGGTTGTCATTTCACGGTGAGTACAAGATGGTAAAGCAATTGGGACTACTTTTGAATTTTCAATCAGAGATTCAATGTTGTGAATCGTGGAAGTGGAACACGCACAAACGATCAAACAAGAGAGTACAAAGACAAAGGTTCACCATTAACCGAGCTATTACCTTGGACGGTGGTGATCAGTTTTCATCAAGGCCCTAAATGTCGGTTTCGGTCATCATTTCGGTATAGACCAAAATAGAATTTTGATGGAATTTCGGTGGAATTTCGACTGGAATTTCGGTCATTTCGGTTATTTTT
Organism: Ottelia alismoides; assembly: GCA_037367405.1. Lineage (NCBI taxonomy): Eukaryota > Viridiplantae > Streptophyta > Magnoliopsida > Alismatales > Hydrocharitaceae > Ottelia > Ottelia alismoides. Next base: position 567,044 of record JAZKJV010000005.1, read on the forward strand.
TGTACTAGGATCCCCATATTTCGGTCATTTTGGTCGAATTTTGATTTCGATTGGATATCGATATTCGACAGAAATTCGACCGAATTTCGCTGAATCTTGAGGCCATGGTTTTCATTGTGGTGAAATACGAATACAAAGGATACCGAGAGTCCTAACCATAGGGGAGTTTATATACTTCCTCCCGTACATGTGAGACAAACGGATCCATATACCTGAATACAAAAAGAACCGCTCGTTAAAATTCACCGGGGGTGCTGTCCTACACCCTCATGATGGGGGGAGCACCTGCTCCACCCTATATCCCCCACCCTCAGGCTCACTGATCGGGCGGCGACACCCTCGTCTGGTGGAGTATGGTGTGGCAGGGGGGTTTCATACGGAGGTTCTTCAACTTAAGTTCAAAAGAATATGTGGTTAGGATTTAAGGCATATCAATAATTAGAGATATAAATTGGTAGTGGCAGGGGCTTAGGGCAAGCAAGTTACGTCTTGAGCATTCATGTAGGTTGGTTAGGGATGTGATGGATGAGCTCAACGTGGATGGTTTGCTACGCACAATTGGCTTCACATTTTTTATTCAAGGAGTTTTGGGAAGTTGTGGAAGATGTTATGGATATAGGGTCCTCTGGTTGGCAACTTTGGTTTTGTAGGGTAAAGAGGGTGTTCATATTTTTGATGTTGAGTATCAAGAGAGGTGGTGGTACTCAAGGTTGAGGATTTCAGTCCCATTGTTCTTGTTCTGTCCAATACAATTTATCTTATTATTACGAAGTTACTGACAAATGCACCACATGGGTTGCTGGATGACATGATTAGCCATTACGAGCCGACTTTTATGCCGGGCATAGTCATGCTGGATAATGTGGTCATGACAATTGATATTTTGATTAGAGGTGACAGATAATGATATGCTCTGAAAGGTGAATTCCTCCAAGGCGTATGTTTTTGTGATCTTATCTCGCTTGAATGAAGATGTGTGCTACCGCTATTTTCTTTTCAGTGCTCATCTACGAGAGCATGAAGGGTGGGGTCTTCCAGCTTCAGAGGCTGGGAATATAGGGGTGTCTGCTTTATACCATATTATCTGTCATTGTGATTGCTGTGATGACATTGACTGAGGGTCATACAGCGAGACTGTGTGAGTGGAGTTTGTGTTGCGTATGTGATGACATTGACTGAGGGTCATACAGCGAGACTGTGTGAGTGGAGTTTGTGTTGCGTACTCCATATATGCACTCTCGATCTCATTGTTACAGGCTTACAGCATGCTTATGACACTATCTTATTCATTGCAGCATGGTTGTCTGAGGTTGAAGCGATCTCCATGCTTGTAGACATTTTCAGGGAGCTTTTTAGGTTCATAATTAATAGGGAGAAGTTTGTTTTTGTCCTGATTGACACAACGAAAGAGATAGTCACTGATGTCTCCTTGTACTTGGTACACACTGCCGCAATATCTTCATCTTATTACTTGGGGATGCTTCCTTTTGAGGGTAAGCTTAGGTGGGTTGACTGGATATCATCGACAGAGAGGATTAAACAGAAGTTGTCTGGTTGGAATACCACGTGTTTCTCGAGGGGTCGGTGTTCAGTGCTTCTGAAGTCTTTCTATTGTTCTAGTAGTCCACCTTTAGATGCAAAACCTTCTGGTAGGGGTGCAGACACACCTTGAAGCCATGATGCGTCGTTTTTTGACAGGTTATGGGCATAATCTTATGGGAGGGCTTCCTTGTGGATTGAGCCTGTGGGTGCTGAGAATCAGAGCTGAACAAGTCTATACTTTTGAAGTGGATGCTGAGAATCTGGGATGTAGCTATGATGTACTTTATCGTTTGTAAGGAGGCATTTGTAGGCTCTCAACAAGTTTGGAGGTGGTAGTGTAATCTGTTCTGTCACCCTTTATCATCAGGAGAGGCATTTATTCTGTTGCCCATAATGTGATTTCTTTCCAGAGGTTAAACTTGGGGATAAGAAAGCTTTCTGATTCTAGAAAGTTGACTATTATTTGAGTAAGGCTCTTTGTTATCACTTTCCAAGATTCTTTGCTCTAACGACAAATGAAGATGTGTGTGTGGCTGAAGCATGCTCTAGTGGTGCCCCCATGCTTTGTTTGGCGTTCTCTAACCAATAGTTGTAGGACTTCTCCTTAGCAATGTCGAGAGCCATTCCGAGGGTAGAGATGACTGGACTTGGTTTGATGGAGATTTCTCGACGAAGGTGTATAAATTGTAATTTACCCGTCACACCTTTGATCAATGCGATCTTGGGAGGGACTGCAACTCTAAAGTACCATTAGTGAAAATCTTGATGTGGCTCCTGAGAGGGGGGCATGGTTAGGGGTGTAAACGGACCGAACCTGAGCAAACCTATATCTTTTAGGTTCGGTTCGTTTATTTAATCGAGCCTAAACTTGTGTTCAGGTTCGGTTCGTTTATTTTCGAACTGAATCCGAATCGAACCTCTTTTTAAACGAATCGAACCTAAGCGAATATCGAACTTAAGAATTCTCTAATAAGAGGGAGTGAAAAGAAGAGAAATGGAAATATATGTGTGTATTTACAATTAGAATATATATTCATTTAGTTTTTTCCTTTATTTAACTCATCTTCATCTTTTGAAAAAAATAGATTAATAAGGATTCGTCTCTTTGAAAAAGTATAATTATACTATATTTTATATCTAATCAGATGGGGATAAGGAATAAGAATAATGCGGAGATATTCGATAAGTAATGTTTGTCCTTGTTCTGTTGATTTGAAGATAAAGAAGGGAAAAGTACTAGACTATAGATGATAGATGTTGTAAACACGATGTGACTATTTATTTTTGGATAGTTTATATCGAGATAAAACCTAGTTATCTCGTAAATATCTAGTTATCTCTAGACAAAATTCACTTACCCTAGGATAAAAACCACTCATCTCAAAATAAGTTCACTTCTGTGGATAAGGATTTCTAAATATGTATATATGTATGTTTATCGAGCTTTTAACGAATCGAACTTGAGCGAACCTATGATTTTTAGGTTCGGTTCGTTTATTTAATCGAGCCTAAACTTGTGTTCAGGTTCGGTTCGTTTATTTCCGAACCGAATCTGAATCGAACTTTTAGCGAGTCGAACCTGAGCGAATATCGAACTTGAGAATTTTCTTACACCCCTAGGCATGGTGTTGACCAAAAGTTGCATAGAACAGAACTGTTGGGCGCATTCCACTGCGATGAGTGGGTACCAGGGGTCGCTTGGTGTGGCATGTTTCAAATCTCGGAGTGACTGGGTAAAGCCGTTGGCCTATTTGTTGGCTGGCAGGAATTGAGTGATTTTCCGTCGACAGTATGCAAAATGCGATTTATGCAACAGCTATTTTTGGATTTTCGTTGATATTGATAATATGGTGTCTACCATTTTCTTTTTCAAAAAAATTCTGCTTATGGATACATAAGAGGTTATGAGACATGAGTGCAGGGTTGGAAATAAAAATGCTAAGGGCTCTGTTTACATATAATTTTTTTGGTGATGGAATAAAATTTGAGACAAGTGGTAATAGGATTGCCAAAACTAAAGGGATCAGTGTTTGCAGAGAGTTGTGAGCGCAAGGTTTTTTTTGTGTGTGTTGGGCTGAGGATGGGGGGTGTAGTTGGTCATGAACTTTGCACGTTATGGTGCATTCCTGCATCCATTCCAATATCTGCTAAGCAGTTCTCACAATAAAGTGATGAATACCTCTTGAATTAATTTTTAAAATGTAGCTAATTTTATGTGAGTTTCTTAAAATAGGAAATCTTGCGTCCAACTTTTTTTTGATAAACACATCTAGACATCTATCAATCCGTACAACATCCTACCTTGTCAATAAGGTGATGACCCAGGCGGGGATATCTCACAGGCTAACCAATCTCGTTAGTCATTTTAAGTTACAATATGTCAAAGAGTAGTCCATTTTATATAGGTAATAATGAAAACAAGTAAAATCAAAGTCTAAACGTTCTACATTTAAAGTTCACTTAATTTGTCCATAGTAGACCCCATACTGGAATAAAACATTGCCTGTTAAGAGCTATATTAGTATTTACAATGTACTTGCACTACGTATGATCTCTTCCCCTTCACTTCAAAATCAGTGTGAGGTTAATCACTTAAATTGAAAGCGAAGTCTACAGTTATTCAAATGACTATCTTTCGTTACTTAAAGGCACTGTGGCAATAACAAAGCTCCTTTAATTTTCCGATCGTTGTGAATTCTTTTCTAAAGCTGATCATTGCGTAATTAAATCAGATTGCAGAAAAACTGATGATAGTGCATGAAGATTGCCATCTGTAGCAACACCAACCATATCATCTCTAACTAGAAATTGGAGAGTAGAATGGTAGGGCAACACATAATTGAAATGGTATTTTCTCCTCGATGCTTTGGAATTGGATTTAAAATGCATAATGGTGCTTCCCTTTTAAGTGGTTTGATGCTGTTCTTCCAGAAGATGAAATTTGAGAGGATCAGTGTTTTGCAACGATGGTTCAATCCATTTTGGGCAAAGAAACAACATTTATGACTGAAGTATGGTGTACATATGAGGTGGCTGCACATCAGTTACACTTCCTGTCTGTATCCGATGTATTCTTAGTTCAAGCTTGTTTTAGAAATGCCTTATTAGAAACTGCAAGCTGGCCGATACACATGTGATCGTGCATCTTGGAGCTGTTCTACATACATGGAAGTGGGTATACAACAGCCCATTTTACATCACTAGCTGTAGCTTCTAGTGCCAGTGAGTGGAAAAAGAAGCCGCAGGATTATACAAGATTCTCCTATTGAAAAATATTACTCTCCTGGATTATGGCCTCTAAATGCATTACATGCTGCTATCAACTCAAGCTCATGATACAATACAAGCATGCCGACTGCGTGCACAAGAATGCAGAAGATTGCATCATGCATGCTGTTGCGTCTAAGACCATGTTTGGATTGCTGAAATGTAACGTGACTCCACACAATCCTTTTTCATGGAATTTAGATTCCATTGAATGCAGTTTACCTTTTGATGTCTTAATCTATTGCTTTTTGCGAGGGTTGTCCACACAAATTTATTGATTTGATCATGCTTAAATATCTAGAGAAGATTTTTGCAGTATTTATAATCATGTTGCCTCATTCAAAGTTTGCATTTCACCACAATAGATTGCATCAGTTTACATCAAGGTAATCCAAACAGGGCCTCACCACTCCCCCCTCCCAACCTGAAGATGTCATGCTGCCCTGGAGATCTTTATGTGTTCATATTTAGGAGTAAATATCCACAAGATGGGTTATAAATATATCAGCGTTTAGTGTGTTGGATCATGTGCTGCATCATCGAATTTGATTTCATTGATGGGAGTTTGCTCCTGGTAGTTAAGATTAAAACAGGCTCCGTCTTCTATTTTAAAATTATTTAGAACAACTCAAGGTTCAGATCCATTGATTGTGATAGATATATAATCGATTGGGGCAGCTGGAAGAGAACTTTTCAGTTTGCATTAATCAGATGGCAGGTGCAAAAGTAAGGTTTCGAAATTTTACTGGCTTTTGTAGTACAAACAAATTGCTATAAATATGTGATGTATTGATAATTCTAAAAAAGTTGTATAAAACCAAAAAAGATTTTTTTATCACGTATGCCCCTTTAACTTTTGCAACATCAGTTATGCGCCTCTCCTTTTTTTAATATCAAAATTGCTTCTAATTTCTTACAAAATTCACAGTTCCAAGCTTTTGTAATATTAACTATGCCACTACTCTACCGGAAGGCAGAATTGTGAATTTCGTACGAAGTTAGGGGTATGAATGATATTAAGAAAAGAGGGAAGGTATAATTAATATTGTAGAAGTTAGGAAGGACATATAAAACACCCGAAAAAATAGGGTATGTTGGAACCTTGGAGGGCCCTCATGTCGTCAGATTTGGTAGGATTGATGCCAATATTAATGTATAGGTTGCTGATCATTGTGGGCATTTTTGCGAAATAATCATATACTCACACTCAGTCTCACCAAATTAGGGAATTCCTTGCTTCGTATTATAATCAAGAGGATTTTATGGTTAAAAACTCACTTTTTTTGCTGAAATCCAGTTCGGTGGAAATTATAGCTTTTGGGTACTAATTTTTAGGATTTTTATCACTAGTGGTCTTCTTAACTTTTGCAATATCAGTTATGCTCTTCATTTTTTTAATATCAACTGTGCTCCTGACTTTCGAAAGATTTCACAGTTTTTCCCCTCTGTTAAGGTAAAGTAGAGGCATAGTTGATGTTACAAAATGACATAACTATGAATTTTGTAAGAAGTGAGGGGCACAACTGATATCACAAAAAAGAGAGGGACATAACTAATATTGTAAAAGTTAAGAAGGACACAAGTGATAGAAACTCTATAATATCGTTGCCAATGGATTTTCTCAAAATTTTAATCTTAAAATTTTGTCGTAGTGCGATTCTCATTTCACTGAATAACAAAGCATTACAAAATACTAGTGAACTTGAAGGCAAATGCCTCCTCGTTGATACCTTGGATACCAATCTCCCTCGGTATAATCCATGTGTTCCTACTTCTCGCCCATCTACAACACACACATATTTTAAATAACTCACGTAAGGATCTATTTCAAAGACAATAAAAAGAATTGAAGAAAAAAGAAGCGAACCCAGAAAAGTTACCTACAATCCTTATATATTAATAATTATCATCAAACATAATTTTTTTTGAAATTGCCATATTTTTTCTTGTAACCTGTAACTGATTAAATATTGTGCAGAAGTTTATTCCTACAACGTAACCAATTGATGGCCTTTGACAAAACAATACAACCATATATTATGCTACTTAAACTCTTGCTAAGACTGTTATGCCTCTATTGATCACATGGTTCGTCCGACGAAAATGGATTTTAGATTTTTGTGATTTATGTTTAATATGTTGCGTTTGCTACATAAGACATAAAAAACCATATAATATTTATTTCCATCTACGCTTACCCCATGCATGCAAGTAAACTTGCTATGATAGAATTCTTATAGTGCAGAAATAGCCAATCAAATTGGAACATAATTCAAATCTTAGTTACGTTCTCTCTTTCTTTATCTGTTTCTTCCTCTTGGTAATACATGTTTCATATTGAAACCTGAGCATTTTTCTATATTCTAATGTCATCTCCTGAACCAATAATGTCATCTTGTATGCATCTTATTGAGTTGCAAATTTATTTAAACCTGACAAGTGGTGTTATGATAATTAAAATAATGTTGGCTCACTGTTTTCCATTGAATCAGATACAATACGACTATAAATATGAAGAGATAATTTAGCTACTTGAATTTTATGGTGAAGATTTGTCTATTGGTTTATGTATGGACTAAATACATATTCGATGTAATATTATTCAATATGGTAGTTTTAATATTATATTCTAGAATGCACACAATAGTACATTTATTTCGTGCTAGTCTTAAAAGAACTTCCTATTTTGGAGAAAAATAACATTCCAATTTATTGTTGTTGTATTATTTTAAAGAAAATGAAGCTTGATAGTACTCGAGGTGTGCATGGGCGGAATCAAGAATTTTATTAAAGAGGGATCAAGTATAGAGTTATCATGTATGCTAAAAAATGAAAAGATTATTATATTTTCAAATGATTTTTTAAATAGAGTTAATATTTTTAAAATGATTTTTTGATAAATATATAATTTAAATATATTATTAAGTTTAAATTTTTAATAAGATTATTCTTTTTGAAGGTGTTTCTAAAATCTTGATAAATCTAATAATTTAAGCCAATTTACATCTATCTCAAAAAGTTAAATTATCAAGTGAAATTTTGAAATCAATAAAAATTAATGAATAAAGGAAACATCAAAATTTATTTCATTTACAAGGAGTGCTAGAAACAATGGAAGGGATAAATGTGCTCAATTGCAATTTTATATCAAATTATACCTATAATTTAATACTCTGAAAGTGATTGGATAAATGTATAAAGAAACTAAAATAAGGGGATGCAAGATTCGAACCTTAGTCTCCAAAATAATAGCCATGCTACTCAAAAATTGATCGTTAAATAATCTAACAATCTTTCGCTTACACCACTATATTTACTACATTTAAAGAGAGGCCATATTAAAAAATTTAGACATTGCAAAAAAGAAATATGATAATCAAAATTTGCCGATGGAGGTGTGGTACTGTTGATACTAAACTACTAGAAGTAATGTGGACTTCTACTGGAACTTGTTTAGATCTTTACCTTAAAACAATGCATCTAAGTACAAAATTCCCAACTACGGTTCATTCCTCATAATTATGACTAATGAGGAATTAAAAATAATTTATGACATCTTTCCTCAAGTTTGTTTTGTCTAAACGGAGATAGACAAATGACGGGAATGCTTCTGACCTATTATGCTGTGCCTTGTTTATGCGTGCACTTAGGATCTATAAATGGGAAATAATCCTCACTATAAAGTTTGGCTCTTCTAAGTCAAACATGTGTTATTATAAAGCTAGGGGGTTTAACTTATTGTCACGTGCATAATGGCAGGTCTTATGATCATAGTGGATCTTAAGGTGATGTCCTGATAGACTATTTGTAAGCCGTCACTGAAAGAATAGGAGGAGATCGGTTGATTATGTCAAACACAACTTCACACGAAAAGTATTTCAAATCATGTAAGGAAATATTACGTATCTTGTGAATATTTGTAACTCTATGTAAGATCATGATGGGAAAAATAGGCGCTTCGCAAGGAAATCAATAAATAATGAAGTAAGCACCGTTACCAATGGAAATCCTTTTTTTTCTTTCAATAATGGGGTATCTAAATCATAATAAATTACAGTTATATGTATTATATATGCTGGCCAAATTCCTATAATTTATTGACTACGTTGATATGAGGTTTATTCAAGTTTCCTATAATCATCTATATATTTGTGAGATTCCATTTTTGTAATTTACCCACGTCAACTTATTTTTCCTTTTATGAACTCTTAATTTTCATAGAACTAAATATTTGGCTAGAGTCATGTTACTGTTGGACATGCGAGCCCACAACGAGCCATTATGCGACATATCATTCCATGATCTGAAATGAAGAATAAATAATTTGCATAATAGGTCCCTCTGTACATTTAGGGTTATGTACCATGACCATCTTAATAATCATACTACTGTTGATTCAATAATTGAATCATAGAGGTTGGTGCTTGGATGAAAATCTAAAGGGTTAGATTGAAGACTCATTAAGCACCGTCAAATGATCGTTAAGAGATGATCTCCAACATGTGTAGGAGATGGCAATCCTTTCTCACATAGGCTGATATCTGGCCGACCTCTTGATACAGGTCCTCTGCATGGGAATAGTGATTCGGAGGCGTCAGATTAGTTAGGTCAATGGGTTGACTTAACGAGATCGAGATAACCTAAGTCCTATGTTAAATGTTGTCACAATATACCCACGCATCCTCTGACCAGAGACAGATGTGTTACTATATGTCTGAGTGTGTACATTTGGCAGACCAATAGGTTGATGACCTAACCAAGGTCTATACACCGGTGCTGATGTGCATGTAAGGGCATATGAGTAATATGATCTCTCAAAGGGATCATACATGTTCACTTATGAACCGGAAGACATGAGCTCACTCATGAGGTATTGGGACCAATCCAATTCCATGCATGGTCGTCATGCTTTGGAAGCATGACATGAATTTGAAGGTATGATATATGCTTTGAGAAAGCATATAATAGATACCAACTCCAAATGACCAAGATTGAGAAACTTGGTGATCAAACCCTGAAGAAGACAGTGAAAAATTGATCTTGATCTTCAGTTTGATCATAGGTCTTCCAGTATGCAGGATGTACATGTATTGGGAATACCTGAGGGTGATGTGATCATAAACGATTGTATAACCATGACGCTTCCATTCCGAGGGAGTGATGAAACAGGTTTGGATTTTAGTGACTCCTCTCAGTAGAGAGGCTATCTGATCTTGGTCAAAGTGTTGGACATTGGTCTGAGAGATTTAGATGCAATGAGAAGATTAGATTTGCGGTCTTGATTTAATCAAGCATCTATGGGAGGTTCGTAAGATCTGGATTTGAGATGAGATCTCAATATCCAAGTTACTATACGTGGAATAATACAATTGCCCTGTCCTTATCTCCAAGTATCTACGGAGAAAACACATTATTCTTAAAGGAGTTCAAGAATAATTCCTATGATGAATTTTGTATCCAAGCAAGAAGGTCTTGATGATTAAATGGGATTTAGTTATAAAGTATAATATGAATGATATTCATATTGTGAGAATGATAATCCAAGATAATTAAATGATATTTAATTATCAAGGATTATAGAATATGGATAGTACTATCCATAATATCTGTGTATTATAAATGTGATTTATAATATATATCAGAGAGAGAGAGAGAGAAACTTTGTAAATAACATTTATTAATTATTAATGTCGATTGGATTCACATTAGTTAATTAAATGTAATTTACAAATTAGTTTGGGTTGTGAATATGATTCACATATTTATCAACGGCATGATTGAAATATTTACAAATTAATTTGGAATTAATTTGGTGAATAATTTTGTGATAATGGTTATTGCAAAAATATTGAGAGATAATAGGATAAAATAAAAAAAGGGAGATAAACACCACAATTGAGGTGGCGTCACCAATGACATAGTCATAGGTGACGCCCCCACAATTTTAGGGGGTGATTTGTTATCTCCCCTTTTATTAACTTGTTATCTCTTAAATAAATGATTTATGTTAAATTAAATTTTGTTGATGATAATACAACATATTTTTGATTTAATATAAATTAATGTTGTTGTTTTTTGGCCAACAACAATCATGACCATTGATTGATACATGGATCAACCTAGCCGTTGGATCCATGTGTGCCATGGATTGAGATCCATTGGATCCCAAACTAATACATAAGGAGGGCTACCCAAGCCCTTTCAAGGTACATAATTAAGAGTTGTACAAGGCTACTACTCTCTCTCTCTCTCTCATTCTCGCCTACTCTCTCTCTCTATTCAAGGTGGCCGTCCATCTTGTACATTGAGAAAGGGAGCTTCTCTCCTTCACCTTCGGCTACTCGAGGATCTCCATCTTCTTTGGGGCTGCTTGCTCTAAAGGAAGATGACAGATTTCGTTGGACGAAATCAGAGGATTCGTAGCTTGGATCTTCATCGAGGATTGCGGGAGGAACGCGTCTCATCATCGCGCCCGCAAGTGTCATCTTCGTGGATCAGACTTGAGACAGGAGGATCTCTTGCTTTAGAGATCTCGTGATCGCAACCACACTTCAAGAGGTATTTCTAATACTTTGTGGTTTGATGAAACAATCCAAGAAATATTCTTGTGATCATGTGATTTCATTACCTGATTAAAAAATTTTAATTTTCGCTGCATCTTGCGACTAGTATGACTAGTCGCCCTGATCACATATGATGCGATCAACACGCTTCCGTGATGCGCTTAAGGATTCTCAATATCCTTCAAGTGGTATCAGAGCCTTAGGTCTAATAATGTTTTGGATATGATCCGTAAACCTAGGACGACTTGGATTTGAAAGGGTTGTGATAGTTTTGTCGCATTTCAATTTTCTCACCTCTGTCTAATTGGAAGTTTTCAGTACTGTTTAAATTGTTTAAACATGAAATTTCAATTGGATTTTGTTCCCCATTAAATAATTAAACCATAGGATCTGAGTTTATGTAATTTGTATTTTATTTGCTCAAGATATGGCCCTTTGAATAAATATGTATTCACAGTTGTGGGACATCAGATCTGAACGTGATTAATGAGTTAATTACTATTTGATGTACCTCGAAATGCGTGAAATATTACTTGAATTCTGTCATAAATCAAATTAGCAATCTTAAGAAATTGACTTTGCGTAATTTGGATTTAAATCGATCAAGATAAGTTAATTTTAGTGATTGGGGGTCACTGCTGAAAATTAACGATTTTGATCATGAACCATGTGATAGTTATTCAAATATGATGATGAAAATTAATAGTTAGTTTTCTGAAATAATTAGTGATAAATATTTGTTAAATATTTAATGAGATAATTATTTCATTGAATGACATTTGCCTAAACCAAGATGATAAGATAGTTGATCTTGATCATTAATTGGTTGATATGAAATCATCGACAAACATTATTTTCATGAAGAACCTTAGTTTATCCTACAATAATTGTAGGACAACTCTTACATGAAAACCCTCTTGCTTGAATAGGATTGAGGATTTGTTTAGCAAATCTCCTTATAATATTATCAAAATTATTTTGATGTATATTATATGGCATAATTTCGGTTTGAAAAACTGATGAGCATCTCAAAGTAAATGATGATCTATCTGACATTATCCTTTCCTGAGGTGGATATGGTGCCTAGTCGGAGAGCATTGGGGTTGCGGGTTGCAACGTATGTGATCCATCCCACTCTCGTCAGTACTGGCCATGACATCAGGTAGGGACTCGATAATGCCGGAGAAGTCAAAGTGTATTTTTCTAATTATTAAAATTCGAATAATACGTACTTTGAGATTATACCTACTATTAAAGTAATAATCAAGTTTGTTGATTGATGATTGGATTGATGATTAATTTAACGTGATTAAATTAATTATATCTAATAAACACTCTATTATGAATAGATGTGTATTTCCCTTGGAAGAATTAATTACGTGAATATGATTCACGATAATTAATTATTATAATTTAAATATGAGGTGGAGGATCACATAAGTGACATCCATGTTCTCCTGTCAAGGCAAAGGATTCCGTCGCCAGATGTTGTATATAGGAGACGCATGTCCGAAGTGACAGATCCTATATATGATTTATTTGGATCGGGTTCTTTACTTCTCGAAAGAGTAAGGTCGTATACGTAATGACCCCAATATCGAGTCCTCATATTATTGGGGCGATATTGGATTGTGTATAGCGAGTATTAAGCCTGTTGACGGTTGGTTCAATTAACAACGAGTCAACATCATCTTAGGAATGGTGGGCCCGATGTTAAAGACCGAATTGGGAAATGCAAGTTGGACTTGCAAGGCGAAATGTGTTCCCGCTTCTTTTTATCGGAGTCGCAAGTTCTCATATTATTGGGATGTGACAAAGATAGGAAAGGAGATCCCAGATCTTGCTAGAGATAGTGGTAAGAATATCTCTTACATTGAAAATGATTAAGGGAATGAACTTTCATTGTTGACAAGGCAAGACAATTTTGATATAAAAATTCCTAAATCAAAGTAAAATATGTATATATATACATTTATGTAATTTCTTATTTCATATAATGCTTCATTGAACCCACTCAATGTTATACTCAATAATAACCAGTAAAATATCATGGATTGGACTCATGATCCAGATATTGTACTTGCAATTGGACACATAATGTATGTGGTTGCAATGTGCAAGTTTCCTCAACAAAATGAGGAATGACAATTAAATAAGACAATAAGACATCACTTTAGGGTTTGTATGTGTCTATAGTCTTGATCTTTCATCGAGTGTACTTTGGAAGTGACATGTCGATGCTGATCGCTATTGTCAAATAATCCTTATAAAATCTAAGAAGATGTTCTGGCATACGTATGTGCTCTAGATATTTAATCATGATTGACATGGTTCTCTGCATTATGCAGAATGGTGGCTCGAAAGAGATGATGTATTCAAAATGTTTGAATACCTACATGAACCTAAGTCTCTAAGAGTTAAGATGTATGTAGATATGATGAGTGTCATCATTCTACTATCCATACTCAAGTCATTCATGAAGCTTTATAATAATCATTTTTGTATGAATTTAATGAAGCATGTATAAATGTTGAAGTGCTCTTGTATTGAAATCTTTTGAATTCAACATAAGAGATTCTTTGTCTTGAACAATGGTTGTTTATAGATAAAGAGAGCACAGTGGAAGCGTGGGTCGGACCCATGTGAGAAGGAAAGTCAAAGGGTTGATTGTACTTCTGTGACTTCCATATGACATCCAAAGAGTTGGATGAATGCCAATACTGCAATAAGTTGATGTGTTGATAGTATGACTATCAAGTCTATCTAAAATCCTTAGTGAAGGACTCAGATAGAGCATCAGAATAATCAACATATAATCTTTGACTTTGACTTACTTATTTCACAAGATAAATTCTGATAATTGTATCCCAATCTTCTAATGACACTTGCAATTGGTTGCATATATATCTTAGAAGATTAGAAATTTTATCTTAAGGTTTAATAGTCATCTACATGGATATTGGTGCAATTCTTGCAACAATCTCTATTGGATTGATAGACTACATGATTTTAGTGGGAGAGCCCTTAGTCTGGGAGAATGTCTCTATGATCTTGATATTAGAATGCACTCATTGTTTGTTTCTAAATGTTGGAAATAAACATGAATTCTGAGATAGAACTATCATAAAGAGTTATGATGGATATATTTTAGATAGTAATCTAACATCTAGTGGACTCCACAAAATTAGAAAATTAATGAATGGTTCATTAAGATTTCTAATATTGAAAGTTAAACCTTTATAAGATCAATAGGAGAATGAAAATCATTTGACAATGATATGGCATCAAGTTTTGGACATACGTCTGCTGATGAGATCAATAGACTAGTAAGATACGAAACTTTAGAATGTCTAAAATTTCAAATCTTACATACTTGTGAATATTTTATTCGAAGAATGTCCAATACACCCTTCTCTTAGGAAAGGTGTAAGATGTCAAGGTATTCGGGATCTCATACATATTGATGTATGTGGATCATCTATATCATAATGAACATTATGGATATATGATGTCTATTGATGATTATGTATGACATGAGATTTCTTCTCTTCACCTGAGAAACATTTGAAATGTTCAAAGATTTCACATTTTTGGTTTAGAACCAAAGTTTGAAGGAAGATTGAATGAATTTAATCTAACCAAGGTAGCAAGTACCTAATAGATGAATTCAGAGAATACCTTATGAAGATATGAATATCATTTCTATCTCAATCCTCCTAACACACCTAAACTCAATGAAGTTGTAGGGAGATACAATTGGATCATGTGTGATATGATTTGATCAATGATGAATTTTAGCATAATTATCCCTTAGTTTCCAGGTATATATGTGTAGTAGAGACTACATGATGTATCCTTAATAAGGTTCCATGCATGTAAGCTGGAATCTAACACTTGAGAGTGCTACTTCATTAGGATAATAAAGGATGGTATTGGATACCTACTTTATAATCCTGAGATTCTTAAAAGATCTCATCTCATAGAATATGATTCTTAGAGGATGACTCTCTTGAGAATCAAGATGAAAATGAAGTGTAGGAACTCGTTTGATCTTGAGAAGATAATGAGGCTCCTGAAATTGGAAACTAAAAAGGACAATTAAAGATGAAGCACTAATACCTCTTCAAATGAGTTTGAGGATGTATTCCATGTGTCAGTTAAGTCTGATAATGATCGGACTTCATGTGATGAAGCTCCCGAGGATCGTGAATGGAAAGATGGATATTAGCAATAAAGTCTAAAGTAGACTTCATATACAAATGTTGTATATGGACCCTCGAGGATCCACCTATAAGGGTAAGACCCGTTAAGGTGTAAATGGATCTTCAAGAGAAGAGGGAACCTGATGAGAAGGTAGAGACCTTCAAAGCACGGTTCGTAGCCATTAGCTACACACCGGAAGAGAAGACATTGCTTGCAATGAGACTTGCTCTTCGTTGACCATGCTTAAAATCATCAGAATATTGCTAACCTTAGCTACACAACTTGACTATTGCATCTTCAAGATGTAAGTCAAGATTGCATTCCTCTAAGAATACCTATCTGAGGATATTCACATGAAGTAGCCCCAGGGCTTCATGATTGAGGAAAGTAAGGTTTGAAAGCTGAAGAAATCCATCTGTAGACTCAAATAAGCTTCTTGTTGTTGGAACATAAGATTTGATGAAATTATAAATATTATGATTTCAGATAGAATCTTGATGAACTATATGAAGCTTAGTGGGAGTGCCATTGTGTTCATCATGCTAAATGTAGATAATATCCTAATCATTTGGAATGATATAAGGATGATAATAAGTGTTTTATGATCTGACTATTCCATACCTTGAGATATGATCTCAAAAGATGCCTCTTGGATCTTAGTTCTGAAGGTGTTCAGAAGCAAAGAGAAAGAGGGTATTGGGACTATCACATTTGTAGTACTCCTTGGACATATTCCATTCTTAAGAATTACAAGAAAGGCTTTCTTACCTTAAGATTTGGTACTGACCTATATAATGGGATAGCACCTCAAAGAGTTGAGGAAGTGAATGGTAGAACTGGTTGCCCTTTTGTGCATTTGTTACGAGAAGCTGAAAGTATACTAGATGTGTACAAAAGCTAGATGTCTGCCATGCAGTGGGAGTAGTAAAGTGTTACTAATCCTATTATGGAGATAAAACACTTGATTGCAGTAATAACAATATCTTCAAAGATGACAAGGCTTTAGAGATGGTAATCTCTAAGTCTTTTCTTCAAGAAATTAAGACTTTATAGATGGAGATCTAAAAGGTCTTAACTGCGAATACCTTAGGAGATAGAGATCTCCAGGAATAAGGGTATCTTGATAAGGATAATAGAAATTACATACTGGTTATAATAATAATTTTTGAGCTCTAGTGTCAAGGACACTATGACTGACAAGATTTAGTATTGGTTGCATTAGATGCAACATTCACATTGGATGCGAGCACTGTTACTGGGGATATGCAAGTACCGTAAAAAGACTTGGCATAGTCTCGCGGGAACGGAGTGACTGATCAACTTACCTAGCTATTTTTTAAATAGCCTCTGATTGTCACATGAGTGTGGGTTTAAATGATTAGCCCATTAATGGCTCTTTGGGCTAGTGGGAGATTATTGGACATGCGATCCCACGGCGAGCCATTATGCAATAAATGTTATTGCACATATCATTCACTGATCTGAAATGAAGAATAAATAATCTACATAGGTCCCTCTGTACAATTAGGGTTATTGATGAATACCCATTCATCACTCTTTATTCTTCTATTTTAGCTACAAAAACCCTTTGCAAATACATGTAGATATGTGTAAATACAAATAATTACCAAAAGCATGCATTGTGTAAAAACCTATAATTAGCATGTTTTTGTGCACAAAATAAAAGAATAAAGAGCAAAAAGAAAAAGAGGGAAATATTTAGAATAAATATTGAGCAACCTAACCCAAGGGAGGGCTCAGCATGGGCCTGACCGCATAAAAGCCAAAGTAGAGGGAGATAGGAGCTCATTTGTATATATTTGTAAATACATAAAACTATATATTTTCCTCACCCAAAAATATACTTGTACATATTGTGTGTATATTCTATTAAAAACAAAATAAAAAGATAAAAAGCAAATCAAAAACATCCTTCCTTCACCATGTGTACAAACCACACCCTTGTATTTATTTAACCCTATAAATAAATGAGTTTATTTTCTAAACTTTTTGTGAATATTCTATTTTACATTTTGTAAATAAAATAAATAACAAGAAACAAAACAAAAATCAAATAAAAATTACAAAATTGAAAATTCAAAAATACATTGTATAAATACCATGTATATAAATGTATTCAACCATTTATTTCACCCTTGTATATAAGTGATAAAAATACAATAAAAATATTCTTTTATTCCATATTCTATGTTGTAAATAAATAAAATACAAAATGAGCATAAAAACACATAAAAATAACAAATAAAAAATCAAAAATAAAAACCCATATAGTGTACATATACCTATATATAGAGCTAACCTATTTTTATTTCCAAAAATTAATTAAAAATCACCAAAAAATAGAAAAAAATGAAAGAAAAATATTTCATGTTTTAAGTTTTCTCTAATTCGACCTATTTCTACCCTAAAATAATAAAACAAAAACCGGGCACACGTGGCAGCGTCTGACTGGTCCACGGGGGAATGTTGACCCCGGTCAACTCCCCCGCGACCTCCTTCCTTTTCTGGAAGTCGCGCGCCGCGCCTTCTTCCCCGATTTTCCCACGCGCCTCCAGCCTGTCTCCCACTCATCCCCCGCGCCCGGACTCTTCGCCATTCATCCCTCTCCCTCGCCGGATCTTCAGCCATCAAATCCACGCTTTCCTTCGCTGTCAGCCCTCAACCCTAATCGCCCCGGTCACTCTATATAACCATCACCTCCGCCGCCTCCGCGCCGCATCTTTGGCCCTTCTCTTCCTTCCCAGTGACCTCCATCGGCAAGGCGAGAGTGACAGCAAGCTTTTGCCCGTGTTGCAGTGAGGCGAGGAAGCGTATCCATCGATCCGGCGTACTTCGCCGTTCTTGCTCCGCCGCCGGCGTTGAGCATCGAGCTTCAGGCCTTGACGCCCTTCGAAGCTACGACCCGGAGATAGCCAATCTTCAGCACAGTCTCCAGCATCCATCAGGTAGCCTTAGCTCCTTCTAGTTTAGTCTAATTTCCGATTACGCCCAAATCTCATCTCCGACGCATCTCTCCGATTCCGGCCACTCCGATCACCCATCTTCCAATCCGACCCGATCAGCACCTTCGCAACCTCCTCACGCACCTTCTACGCCATTTCACTCAACCCAGATCGCACCGGATCTGGGAGTCGAGCTCCACCGCCGTCGCCTCGCCGGAGCTCTTCCGCCACGCCGCACCGTTCACCTTCACGCTACCTAACCGGGTCGAGGCACTTTGCCCTCGACCCGCGAAGCTTCTTGACCATTTTGCAGGTCCAAAGGAGGCGTCTGAGCCTCCAGTCCATTCAGCCAGGAGCTTCGAGCCGCCAGGTCTCGCCGGAGCCCCTCCAGGGCTCGGTTGGGCCCTTGGCCACCATCAGCAGCTGCGCAACCTCACGCCGGAGCTTCTCCGACCTTCAGGCGCAGCTGAGGAGGACCGGAGTTCACGCAGGACGTCGGCGAAGTTCGCCGGCGTCGAGTTCTTCCTCCACCTTCCAGAGCCGTCCGATGCACCCTCTGCTCCAGTTCTAATCCTAGCCATCCATCTGTGGAGGAGCCGTGACCGTTGATCCATCTGAGGAGCGCATTAGGACCGTTGCAGCCGAGGAGAGAGGTCCGGAGCCCAGCGTCGTCAGATCATCCACGTGGACCTCTCCCCGCCGTCGATCGTGACCAAGAGCCGAAGAAGTAACGCGCCGCACATCCCAGCCGTCAGATCACCCACGTGGCGCACATCCGACCGTCGGTTAATAAAGGGGTAAATATCATAGGGCCCCCTCGTAGTTTGTCCATTTCTTTTTAGTCCTGTAATTTTTAATTCAGTTGTTTAGTTTTGGGATAATTTGCATAGAGACCCTCGCGCTTAATTTTAATTGCACTTATACCCCTGCCAGTAGAGACCCACGTGCTTCGTCACGTGTATTGTTGGGTTATTTGCAATATATGCCTTGTTGTTCTGGATGTTATTTATTGAATGAAAAGTTTTGTTTAATTGCATTTATACCCCTGTGAGCATTGATTTTGCACATGTGCGAATTATTTTGGGTAAATTGCATATAAGCCCCTGGACTTTTGATACTTGTTATCAATAGGCCCTCGGAACTTATTTTTATTACATTTAGGTCCTTGAGTGCCCCAGTCACGTGCTTGGCACGTGACTTCTTGGGTATTTTGCACCAGGACCCCAGAACTTTTGGGTATTTGCACTTAGGTCCCTGTGCACAGTGCCCCACCTTTATTTTTGAATAAAATATCAAACGACCTCCAAATCCAATGAAATTTTGACACATGGCTCCTGCCATGGTGTAGGAATTTCTATGATTTTTGGGGACATTTTTGATTTCATTTATTATTTTTAAAAATTCAAAAACCCATATTTTTGCTACTGTTTGACTTTAAAAATACCAAAAAAATCTAAAAACTCCCCAAAAATTCCAAAAAAATTAGATACTGTTAATTGCTTGTTATTTGATTTTCTAGCCAATTTTGGCTACTGTCCATCACTTAAAAACCCTAAAAATTGAAAAACCCTTAAAAACTCATAAAAATTGTAATAAATAAATTAAAAATCCAAAAACAATAATTAGGGTGCCTAAATTTTCCTTATTCTTTCTAGATTATAGGAAAATTACCTTTAGGGCTTTTTGAGATCCAAGAGTATTTTATTTTTGGATCTTAAGCCTTGCTGGACAGTACCCCTTCTTTGTTGCATTGTTTGATTTTTAATAAATAATTTACCCATTAGAAAAATTCCAAAAATTGACCAAAAACAGTAAAAAAACTTAAAAAACCTAAAAACCATTTTTGTGGAATTTTTGCACTATTTTTGTGTGTTGTATAAATTGTTGAAGTTGCCTTGTTTTCCCCTTCTCTCATTTCTCTCATCATTAAAAAATCTAAAAAAATATAAAAACAAATAAAAACCATAAAAAAGACTTCTTTGGATTCTTGACTACATCGTAGGCCGCAAGGCCAATCTGTGCTCCTTGTGTTCGACCCTGGGAGCTATACCAGGTTAAATCCAATAGCAGGACCACTTCTCTTTGTTTTATTGATTTATCTTCATTTGTGGTTCATTTTCTTGATTGACACGTTCTGAGTGATTGAGGACAACGACATTGTGATTTATTTTCTACCTCAGTTGTTCGGGTGAATTCTGTGTGCGATCAGAATGGCGCCGTTGCCGGGGAGCACGGCTTTGTAGTCAGTTTTCATTCTTCTATTTTTGTCTCTCTAAATTATAACTGTTTTCTGACACTCTCTCTTTCTATTTTTGTGCGAGGTACTACGTGGAGAACTTGGAGTACATTTCTTGAGGACCCGCACGGGAAGAAGAGCAGGAAGAGAGAGAGAGAAGAAATTTTCTATTCAGAGAGAGAGAGAACATTATTCCTGTTGTAATAACTTAGGACTTGGACTTTGGACATTTGTGGACATTTGTACTCAGCGGGTCTGTTTCGCCGAGCACCGGTGTGCTCGGGGGACCCATTCGGATTTTCGCGGCTTTTATCGTGGTTTTCATAGCTAGCTGCCTTTTCCGGTGTTTCTCGCGGTTTTAGCCCCTAGACATAAGAATTTTGATTGATTGTGACGTAGATTTTTAAGGCCCAACACCTAATAGAATATCTGTTCCTATAGAACGTAATTGGACCTTAATAAAATTCACTGAAAAAGTTAGTTAATTGGATTTGAGACCACGTGCCGTGAGGAGTCACATACAGCGCTGGCAGGACCCGTTGTGGCGGGCACCGAGTGACTCCCAAGATCGGACTCCGGACTCGATTCTGTTAGCTAACTATTGTTCTTCACGATCAATAGAAGTTGCTCATCTAGGATTCGGTTTTTCCCGCTGCACCATTTAGGTAGTTTTATTTCTGTATTTAAATTCTGCGCGGATCACTTGCATGTAGAGCGCTGGAGGCAAGGTACGCATTTCTTTCTCTGCATGCATCATTGATTTCTTCGCGCATTGGCTTTTTCGTCTTCTCCCTCTGTTTTTGGCTTAATCATCAGGAGAATCGGAAAAACCGTTAGGCCGCTTGTATTTATTTTGAAAAAAAGTAAAAAGAAAAACAAAAACATTGGGACTGGATAACATTATTGACCCTAAAAGACACTCACATTAAAAATTTGTCTTGGGGAGAGCAACCCCCTCATTGTTTGGTTTGATTGTGCGAGAGAGTGACCCGAACATTAGGTAAAGCCCTCCGGTGCTCATCTCGACTGATTACCGACTCTTCTGTGCGGGACAGTCGGTTGAGAGAGTATCGGGTATCCCAGCAGGTCACGTAATCGCTCTGATATCTTGTATGTTCACCAAATAAAATTGACAAGATAAATTGACCGATCTTTCACGGTCTTCAGATTGTGTTGTGTTGGTGAACCGGGGGTTTGCTTTGCGATCATATTTTCTCCAGATCCCATCCGCTCAACTCGCCAAGATCAAGATGATGGGTAGACGATCTCTTAGGCAGCCTCTGGCTGCACCGCTTTCAGGCGCGCCTACTCCATCATCTAGGTTGGCCCGTGAGAGTCAAGACCAGCTCTCCGGGCCCGAGTTCGATTCCACCCTGTTCCCCCTCGATCCCCTTTCTTCTGCTACCGAGAGACATGAGCCCGAGGAGAGACGAATTAATTTGACAGAACCTGAGTTGGGCTCATCTGATTTTGCAGACGTCCATATGGCCGGAGCCGGAAGTTCAGACGATCGCCAGCCCGAACATTTTGTCTTAGACCAGGGAGCGATCAACTCCACCCTGATCGCATCATTAGAGACGGTTCAGCAACAGTTACGCGATCAGGGGACATTCATGATAGAGATGAGGAGGGAGTTGGAGAGACTCCGAAGAGAGCGAGACGAGCCGAGCGAGCCGGAAGACATCCCTGATGCTGATGCAGAGGCAGCAGCCGCAGCAGCAGCTGCCGCAGCAGAGGCAGCCGCCGCCGCAGTGAGACCGATGCGGGAGCTTCACAACCCTGGATCTACACTGATGCACCAATGGGTGGTGATTCCTGCTATCGTGGGGGATTTCAAGTTCCCTCCGAACACCCTGCAGATGCTTCCTCATTTTCATGGACTCGCCACTGAGGAACCCCACCTCCATCTCCAGGAGTTTCTGATGATCTGCAGCACTGTCCACGACCGTCGTGTGGACCAAGATACGATTCGGATGATGGCCTTCCCTTTTTCACTGGCAGATAGAGCAGC
The DNA here is from genome assembly GCA_037367405.1 of Ottelia alismoides. NCBI lineage: Eukaryota > Viridiplantae > Streptophyta > Magnoliopsida > Alismatales > Hydrocharitaceae > Ottelia > Ottelia alismoides. The sequence goes on from JAZKJV010000005.1 coordinate 589,829, forward strand.
CGCCTGGCTGAAACATCTAGGGAAGTTTGTATACACCTGGGATCAGCTCCGCACCGAGTACTTGAACAAGTACTATCCACTCGGGCGGACGAATGCAGCAAGGTCCTTGATCAACAACTTCTCCATGCTCCCTAACGAGCAATTTCACGAGGCATGGGAGAGGTTCAGAGAGCTTCTGGATAGATGCCCACACCATGACATTTCGAAGCCGAACCTAGTTCAGAGCTTCTTCAGTGGGCTGACACCAGAACTTCAGGGACTGGTGAATGCTTCTTGCGGCGGGTCCTACTTTGCCAAGGACCACAACCAAGTCTGGGCAATCTTTGAGGAGATGTCAGAGAATTACATGGTGATGTCCCAGACTCGGTTGTACACACAGAGAGTTCAGCCGCCAGGACCCGTGCAGTATCAGCGGATAGCACGGGTTGATGCAGGTCCTTCCAGTTCGTCCACAGTTGCAGCCGCACAGGCAGAGTCGGCCGCTGCGGACATGGGGATTATCAGCGAGAAGTTGGACCGCATGGAAATCATAGAGAAGAAGCAGTGCCAGGGTATAACTCAGATGGAGGAAATGGCACAAACTCTGAGCGACATGAAGACCCAGCTCTTGTGTCTTCAGGAGGCACAGACGGCTCCTCAGCCCCGTCTTCTGTCGCGAGGCGATTCCGGTGGCAGCCGCAGCTCGTCCCAGCGCTCCAGCTCCTTGCAGCAGCCTAGACAAGTTCACCTTGTACAGGCGGAGCCGTACCAGCAGCAGCAGCCCTCTTACCAGTCACCACCATCTCCAGACTTACAGATGGTGGTATATCAGCCGGATCAGCCTCTGGATGTACTCCTACCAGCCCCTTACGATGCTGAACCGTTGATGGATGTCAACGGGATTTGGTATGACCGCCCCCAGCCTGGAGTCCGACGAGACCATCCCGGATTCAGGTGGGGGAATGGGGGTAACCAGTCCCAACAGCAGCCAGCCGGTCAGGGAGGGCAGTACTCCCAGCAGAGAGATCACCAGCAGCACCCAGCACACCAGCCATCATCCTTCGTACCTCGTCCCTATCAGCAGCAGGGACAGTATTGGAGACGTGAGCAGCAGGCTCACCAGCAGCAGCATCCATCCTCTTACCCCTCTCAGCCACAGCAGCACCAGGTCCAGCAGCCTCATTACCAGAGAGGCAACCCGTCGGGCTCCCATGAGAGCCCCGCCATGGATGATCTAGCCCGCCTCTTCACAGAGCAGCAGGCTACATTTAGACGGGAGATGGATGAGTTCCGCCAGGAGATGCGGGACCTGATGAGAGGGAAGGCCGCCATCCCTGCACAGATCGAGCCCAATCCGAATAGCTTGAAGAGGAAATCTGAGCAGGTAGTTCACACTGAGCCTACCCCTTCTAGTGACTCATTTGATGTTATCTCGTCGGATCTATTTGATGCTGATTTTGTTACACTTAGGAGCGGTAGAAGACCAGCAGGAGGCGCCTCATCTGAGCGACAACACGAGGATCCATCTAGAGCGCCAGATGAGGAAGAGGAGAGCGGTACTGAAGCCGCACATCATGATGAGGGTGGTACTGATGCCATCCGAGATGCTGATCCCACAGGCGGTACTGAGGCCGCCATTTCACCACATCGAGGAGGTGGTACTGACGCCACCAGCAGAGCCGAGCCAGCCCGCGGTACTGAGGCCGCAAGACGTCTAGATGGAGAGCCAGCTAGAGGTGGTACTGAGGCCACCAACATTCATTTTGATAGAGATGTTGTCTTTCCTCGTATGAATGTATCTCGGAACTCTGATTTGAATAAAGGAAAAGGTTTAGTTTTTTCTGATCCCACTGTGGTGAATGATGTTTGTAAGGATCCGGTCATCGAATCATCTAGACCTATTCCTAGTCCTTCATCTGAGAAGGACCCTGTGATCCCCTTTCCTAGAGCCCTTGAGTTGGGGAAGGGGAAGAAAAAAGAAAAAGACCCAAAAAAGAGAGAGCAGGAGGAGTTCAGCCAGAGCATGATAGACCGATTTCACATCCAGCTGACCCTCAATGAGGCTTTGCAGCACATTCCTCTTCTTCAGCGATCCCTAAGAGATAGGACCACAGTCAGGAGGACGAAGAGGAACAAGACCGCAGAGATCCATGTGCTGACAAAAGCCACGTGTTACGCGATCCAGAACCATCTGCCGACTAAGAGGCCAGATTTAGGGGCCCCGTATGTCAGATGTCAGATTAGTGAGCAGAGGTTCGACCGTACTCTCTTAGATAGCGGATCGTCGATCAACCTTCTTCCAGCAGCCCTTCTCGACCACTTAGAGTTGGGCACTCTTAGACAGAGCAGGACATACCTTCAGTTTGCTGATCGGTCTGTCAAGAGGCCAAAGGGGTTGTTGCGAGATGTTGTCGTCACGATTCAGGGTTTGCAATTCCCCGTGGACTTCGTAGTGCTGGACATGGAGACCCCTGACTCGTTGACCGATTCCCCCATCATCCTTGGTCGTCCGTTCTTGGCCACAGCCAAAGCGATGACTGATCATGATAGTGGGAAGGTGTACTTTCGCGTTCAGGGCGAGAGTATACAAATAGAGACGGTTAAGGACCACAGAGCCAGATCCAAATCCCGCTCACATGGCAGTACAGATTCAGAGCAGCTGACAGACGCAGAGCCAGACATCCACCAGGACTGTGATTTTGTGATCACAGATGATGAGGCAGCTTGGGCAGACCTTGAGTCACAGACTACCCTCTCACTTTCAGATACAGCTGATGCAGAGATGATCGTAGAGGATAGTCTGGAGAGCACAGCCTTGGTTCAGGATACTATTGAGTCAGCAGAGTCGGACCTTGATCGCGACACGATTTCCAGTGACGGTGGTGCTGATGCCACCGAGTCTGATATAGATCCCTCGGATTCAGAATCTGATTGGGCAGATTGTGATGATCAGATGCCAGATCTGGATCCACCTGAGCCTATAGATGAGGAGGAGGTAGAGGCAGAGCAGACTAGAGACAATATAGAGAACCCGCCTTCTCCCGATCCCGTTTGTGAGAGTTCGTTATCATTCTCCCAGGCAAATTTGGCAGAATTATCAGCATACACACATCTTCTTCAGAAGCCAGATTTGCCAGCACCCAGCTGTCCAGAGCTGAAGCCGCTCCCTACTTCGTTGAAGTATAGATTCCTTACGGGAGAGTCTGAGATGTACCCAGTCATCATCTCTGCAGATCTGACTGGAGAGCAAGAATCCCGTCTGATGGAGGTTCTTGAAAAGAACCGCAAGGCAATTGGATGGAGCGTAGCAGATCTCCATGGGATTAGTCCCTCGTTGTGCTCCCACCATATCTATCTCGAGGAAGGGGCAAAGCCGTCGCGTGAGTTCCAGCGGCGACTGAACCCCAACCTAAGAGAAGTTGTTATGAAGGAAATATCAAAATGGTGGAGTGCAGATTTTATTTATCCCATTTCCGACTCCAAGTGGGTTAGCCCCTTGCATGTGGTGCCCAAGAAGACGGGCATCACGACTGTGATCAGTGAGTCGGGAGAGGAGATCGCTACACGAGTACCCACCTCTTGGCGGGTCTGCGTTGACTACAGGAGACTCAACCAGGCCACCAAGAAGGACCATTTCCCCCTGCCTTTTATTGACCAGATCATAGAGAGACTGGCAGGGAAGAGCCATTATTGCTTCCTAGATGGGTACTCGGGCTACAACCAGGTGGCCATCGCTCCTGAGGATCAGGAGAAGACGACCTTTACCTGTCCCTTCGGTACTTACGCCTTTCGACGCATGCCATTCGGGCTATGTAACGCCCCTGCGACTTTTCAGAGATGCATGCTGTCGATATTTTCGGACATGGTAGGGGAGTGTTTGGAGGTCTTCATGGACGACTTCTCGGTTTATGGCGACGGATTCGATTCCTGTCTTGACTGCCTAGACCGAGTGCTCCAGCGATGTATTGATACCCGCTTGGTTCTGTCTTGGGAGAAGAGTCACTTCATGGTGACTCAAGGGACGGTGCTTGGCCACATCATCTCCAACAGAGGCATGGAGGTTGATCCGGCCAAGGTCGATGTCATTAGGAAACTCACACCGCCGTCCAATCTGAAGCAGTTACGGTCATTTCTGGGGCACGTTGGTTTTTATAGGAGATTCATTCATGATTTCAGCAAGATTGCCCGACCGTTAACTGACCTCTTGACGAAAGACACCGAGTTCCTTGTTGATGACAAGTGTCTCTCGTCCTTTGAGACTCTCCAGCAGTGTGTAATTGAGACTCCTGTCCTTCAGCCGCCTGATTGGTCTCTCCCATTCGAGATCATGACGGACGCCTCCGATTTTGCCGTAGGGGCAGTGCTGGGACAGAGGAGGGATGGAATACCATTTGCGATACACTATGCTAGCCGCACATTGGATTCCGCCCAGCGGAATTATACAGTCACGGAAAAGGAGATGCTAGCAGTAGTGTTTGCCCTAGATAAATTCAGATCATATATCATTGGATCCCGAGTGACCTTGTACACAGACCACACCGCCATCAGGTACCTCATGTCAAAGAAGGATGCCAAGGCCAGACTTACTAGATGGATCCTTCTACTCCAGGAATTCGACATTGAGATCAAGGATAAGCCTGGAGTCAAGAATGTGGTGGCGGACCATTTATCCCGATTAGAGCAGCCTGAGGATTCTGAGCAGATTGATCCCATTTGTGATACCTTCCCAGATGAGGCGATCCTTGCTATCGCCTCACTCCCGTGGTACGCCGATATTGTGAACTTTCTCGTTGCTGGGAAAGTCCCACAAGATTGGCCCAAGCAGAAGATTGAGACCTTCCTTGCGAAGGCCAAGTCCTACCACTGGGAGGATCCCATCCTTTACCACGAAGGAGGGGATAGCATCTGGCGTCGGTGTATTCCTCAGGAGGAGCATCATAGTGTCCTCACTTACTGCCACAAGCTTGAGGCAGGAGGACATCATTCTGGGAGGAGAACGGCACAGAAAGTGCTCCAGTCCGGTTTATGGTGGCCTACCCTCTTCAAGGACTCTGATGAATTCGTGAAGAGGTGTACTGACTGTCAGAGGATGGGCACTTGTGGACAACGTGATATGATGCCGATGCAGCCCATTCACTTCTGTGAGGTTTTTGACGCATGGGGCATCGATTTCATGGGTCCATTCCCTAAGAGTCAGGGATTTGAGTACATTCTGTTGGCCGTAGATTATGTTAGTCGTTGGGTTGAGGCTATCCCCGCCCGAGCCGCAGATGCAAAGACAGTTTGCAGATTTTTGAGGAAGAACATCATCACGCGGTTCGGGGTTCCACGAGTTCTTATTTCTGATGGGGGGTCTCATTTCATCAACGACCAGGTGAAGGCACTTGCTAGAGAGTTCGGTATAGACCATCGTGTTGCTACACCATACCATCCACAGACGAATGGTCTAGCTGAGGTATCGAATAGGGAGATCAAGAATATTTTGCAGAAAGTCGTCCGCCCTGACCGAAAGAATTGGTCACAGCTTTTGGATTCGGTCTTGTGGGCATATCGGACGTCTTTCAAGACACCATTGGGCACATCTCCCTTTCGCCTCGTGTATGGCAAGCCCTGTCACCTACCAGTTGAGCTGAGGCACAAGTCACTCTGGGCAGTCACAGATATTCTTATGGATCCAGATGGTATAGGAGACCAGAGGAGGGCAGAGTTAGCCGCCTTGGAAGAGCTTAGAGATGCAGCTTTCTCAAACAGCCTACATTATAAGGAGAAAGTCAAAGAATGGCATGATTCTCATATCAGCCACAAGCATTTTGAGATTGGACAGAAAGTATGGCTGTTTGATGCGAGGCTTAGATTATTTCCAGGGAAGCTACAGAGCAAATGGAAAGGACCTTATTTGGTCAGAAAGGTACATGATAACGGTAGCATTGATATATCTGAGTTATCTTCTGAGAGTACCTTCCGAGTGAACGGCCAGCGGCTCAAACCATTTCTAGATCATGAGCCGCGGGACGTTATTATTGCTGCTATTCATTTTGCGTGAGATGTGGTCTTTTGACTCACATCTTTTACATCTCACGCCTGATTTTCACTGTTCTTCCACCTGTATAGATCCAGTTGTCTATATCATTCTATTCTTTAGTCCCACATCCCATTTCTCATCTTATGATTATGCTATACTTAGGGTGTACTTTACCCTAAGTATAGGGGGGATGTCGGACCTGCGAGTATTCTTTTCATTCTTTCTGCTCTTGTTTTTGCTGCCTATACTTAGGGATATTTTACCCTAAGTATAGGGGGGGCAGATTCTGTATATTCTTCACTCGGCTTTCCCTTCATGTACAGCTTTCTATACTTAGGATTAGTTAATCCTAAGTATAGGGGGAGACCACCGAGTTCCTCTCATTCTATTCATTTGTTCATTCCTGTACTTAGCCATTCCTTTTCACTTCCCTTTTTACTAAGCACGAGTTATGTCTTCTTCATCGCTCTTGATCACTCTGAGGACATCGTTCGAGCTAAGTATAGGGGGGGGGTGTGTATATATTTCATATATACTTTAGCCATAACTCGTACTTTGTGTGAGTGTGTTAATTGTTAATAAATAAAATGGCTAAAAATCACAAAAATTAAAAATTTTTCATGTACATAAACCTCTTTTATTCTTGCACATACATAGCTAGTGTATAAAGTATTTTTGTAAAAATGATTTCAAAAATCTTTTGTGTAAAGCTTGTGTAAAATATTTTGTATCAAAATTATGTATATAGTACAAAATTTTTTCCAAAATGTTTTGAAAATCAAAAGTTTGCAAAAATCTTGTGTAAATTTGTGTAAATATCTTTTTTGCAAAACTTGCACTTCATGCATCAGTCATTCATGATTTCAAAACATTTTTCAAAAATTTTTTGCATGATTGTAAAATATTTGTAAATAGCATCTTGTGTACATATATGTATATAGTTTTTCCTGGATAAGAGTTGACATTTAAAATAAGCCTGGAATTAAATTGAGAAATGGAGCTTGAAAGGATCTTAATCCACTTAACTTCAAGAGGAACCTTGTAGGACTTAGGGTTAAGACTTTTCAGGTCCATAAGGACTTAATTCTTTGAGTCCACTAGGCTATGAGCATATGTCATCTTGATGAGCCTAAGTAGAGCATTTAACAACACACGCATGACTCTCAGAGACAATGGCTTAACTTGCACCTGCACTTTACACATGGCTCTCCATGGATGAGGTAGTGAGGAGGCAGTTTCCTTTGACTTGGGGTAGCATATGAGGGTAGTACTTCTAGGCGGAACCTCTCTTCTTCTTATAGTGAAGGAAGTGCACCTCAACTTGGTCTAGTGGTGTTGAAAGCTAAAGACAGAAGCTGTGGGTTGCAATAAAGCTTCAAAAGAGGGATAGTCTACTGGCTCAAGGGGAAATTTCTTATATATGCTGCACCATGTAGATATGTTGTACAGAAGTTGTTGAAAAAAAAAAATGCAAAAATGCAAAAAGAACTCCAAAAAAGTGGTGGGTCGGATTGAAAATTTAATAACCCCACCGGAGTATGAAGCAAAAGCTTATGGTATCATGTTACATCTCATGAAGCTTGCAGCGGGAGACTTAGCTACACTGGCTAAGCTTCCAAAACTCTATACTTCTACCCCCTCTCCTTGAGCCGGTTGCACTTGAACTTAGAAGGGAATACCCCGCTTCTCGAGGAAAGAGTTGCTAGACTGAGGCATTAGAGTTACCAGGTTGAGGGAGGTTGTTTCTTTGTTACTTCTGAGGTGGGGAGCCACATATCACTTACACCGCAAGGAAAGATTCATGGTCATTAGAGTTTGTGTATGTAGACTTGTTCTGATCTGGTTTATTGAGGAGTCTTGCCCATAGATTGGTGGAACTTGGAGGCTGTTGAGTTTTAAGCTTAAGTCCAACTAAGGTTCCGACACATTAATAATCCAAAGATCTGATCGAGCTCCATATTTCAATTTAATGAAGGAAAATTTAATAAGTCAACCTTGATCCTTGTACATTCTCTTTTTCTTTTTCTTTTTCTTTCTTTTTCACTTCTTTTTCAAATAAGTGTTTGCTAAGGGACTAGCAAAGTTAAGCATAGGGGGGTGATGAATACCCATTCATCACTCTTTATTCTTCTATTTTAGCTACAAAAACCCTTTGCAAATACATGTAGATATGTGTAAATACAAATAATTACCAAAAGCATGCATTGTGTAAAAACCTATAATTAGCATGTTTTTGTGCACAAAATAAAAGAATAAAGAGCAAAAAGAAAAAGAGGGAAATATTTAGAATAAATATTGAGCAACCTAACCCAAGGGAGGGCTCAGCATGGGCCTGACCGCATAAAAGCCAAAGTAGAGGGAGATAGGAGCTCATTTGTATATATTTGTAAATACATAAAACTATATATTTTCCTCACCCAAAAATATACTTGTACATATTGTGTGTATATTCTATTAAAAACAAAATAAAAAGATAAAAAGCAAATCAAAAACATCCTTCCTTCACCATGTGTACAAACCACACCCTTGTATTTATTTAACCCTATAAATAAATGAGTTTATTTTCTAAACTTTTTGTGAATATTCTATTTTACATTTTGTAAATAAAATAAATAACAAGAAACAAAACAAAAATCAAATAAAAATTACAAAATTGAAAATTCAAAAATACATTGTATAAATACCATGTATATAAATGTATTCAACCATTTATTTCACCCTTGTATATAAGTGATAAAAATACAATAAAAATATTCTTTTATTCCATATTCTATGTTGTAAATAAATAAAATACAAAATGAGCATAAAAACACATAAAAATAACAAATAAAAAATCAAAAATAAAGACCCATATAGTGTACATATACCTATATATAGAGCTAACCTATTTTTATTTCCAAAAATTAATTAAAAATCACCAAAAAATAGAAAAAAATGAAAGAAAAATATTTCATGTTTTAAGTTTTCTCTAATTCGACCTATTTCTACCCTAAAATAATAAAACAAAAACCGGGCACACGTGGCAGCGTCTGACTGGTCCACGGGGGAATGTTGACCCCGGTCAACTCCCCCGCGACCTCCTTCCTTTTCTGGAAGTCGCGCGCCGCGCCTTCTTCCCCGATTTTCCCACGCGCCTCCAGCCTGTCTCCCACTCATCCCCCGCGCCCGGACTCTTCGCCATTCATCCCTCTCCCTCGCCGGATCTTCAGCCATCAAATCCACGCTTTCCTTCGCTGTCAGCCCTCAACCCTAATCGCCCCGGTCACTCTATATAACCATCACCTCCGCCGCCTCCGCGCCGCATCTTTGGCCCTTCTCTTCCTTCCCAGTGACCTCCATCGGCAAGGCGAGAGTGACAGCAAGCTTTTGCCCGTGTTGCAGTGAGGCGAGGAAGCGTATCCATCGATCCGGCGTACTTCGCCGTTCTTGCTCCGCCGCCGGCGTTGAGCATCGAGCTTCAGGCCTTGACGCCCTTCGAAGCTACGACCCGGAGATAGCCAATCTCCAGCACAGTCTCCAGCATCCATCAGGTAGCCTTAGCTCCTTCTAGTTTAGTCTAATTTCCGATTACGCCCAAATCTCATCTCCGACGCATCTCTCCGATTCCGGCCACTCCGATCACCCATCTTCCAATCCGACCCGATCAGCACCTTCGCAACCTCCTCACGCACCTTCTACGCCATTTCACTCAACCCAGATCGCACCGGATCTGGGAGTCGAGCTCCACCGCCGTCGCCTCGCCGGAGCTCTTCCGCCACGCCGCACCGTTCACCTTCACGCTACCTAACCGGGTCGAGGCACTTTGCCCTCGACCCGCGAAGCTTCTTGACCATTTTGCAGGTCCAAAGGAGGCGTCTGAGCCTCCAGTCCATTCAGCCAGGAGCTTCGAGCCGCCAGGTCTCGCCGGAGCCCCTCCAGGGCTCGGTTGGGCCCTTGGCCACCATCAGCAGCTGCGCAACCTCACGCCGGAGCTTCTCCGACCTTCAGGCGCAGCTGAGGAGGACCGGAGTTCACGCAGGACGTCGGCGAAGTTCGCCGGCGTCGAGTTCTTCCTCCACCTTCCAGAGCCGTCCGATGCACCCTCTGCTCCAGTTCTAATCCTAGCCATCCATCTGTGGAGGAGCCGTGACCGTTGATCCATCTGAGGAGCGCATCAGGACCGTTGCAGCCGAGGAGAGAGGTCCGGAGCCCAGCGTCGTCAGATCATCCACGTGGACCTCTCCCCGCCGTCGATCGTGACCAAGAGCCGAAGAAGTAACGCGCCGCACATCCCAGCCGTCAGATCACCCACGTGGCGCACATCCGACCGTCGGTTAATAAAGGGGTAAATATCATAGGGCCCCCTCGTAGTTTGTCCATTTCTTTTTAGTCCTGTAATTTTTAATTCAGTTGTTTAGTTTTGGGATAATTTGCATAGAGACCCTCGCGCTTAATTTTAATTGCACTTATACCCCTGCCAGTAGAGACCCACGTGCTTCGTCACGTGTATTGTTGGGTTATTTGCAATATATGCCTTGTTGTTCTGGATGTTATTTATTGAATGAAAAGTTTTGTTTAATTGCATTTATACCCCTGTGAGCATTGATTTTGCACATGTGCGAATTATTTTGGGTAAATTGCATATAAGCCCCTGGACTTTTGATACTTGTTATCAATAGGCCCTCGGAACTTATTTTTATTACATTTAGGTCCTTGAGTGCCCCAGTCACGTGCTTGGCACGTGACTTCTTGGGTATTTTACACCAGGACCCCAGAACTTTTGGGTATTTGCACTTAGGTCCCTGTGCACAGTGCCCCACCTTTATTTTTGAATAAAATATCAAACGACCTCCAAATCCAATGAAATTTTGACACATGGCTCCTGCCATGGTGTAGGAATTTCTATGATTTTTGGGGACATTTCTGATTTCATTTATTATTTTTAAAAATTCAAAAACCCATATTTTTGCTACTGTTTGACTTTAAAAATACCAAAAAAATCTAAAAACTTCCCCAAAAATTCCAAAAAAATTAGATACTGTTAATTGCTTGTTATTTGATTTTCTAGCCAATTTTGGCTACTGTCCATCACTTAAAAACCCTAAAAATTGAAAAACCCTTAAAAACTCATAAAAATTGTAATAAATAAATTAAAAATCCAAAAACAATAATTAGGGTGCCTAAATTTTCCTTATTCTTTCTAGATTATAGGAAAATTACCTTTAGGGCTTTTTGAGATCCAAGAGTATTTTATTTTTGGATCTTAAGCCTTGCTGGACAGTACCCCTTCTTTGTTGCATTGTTTGATTTTTAATAAATAATTTACCCATTAGAAAAATTCCAAAAATTGACCAAAAACAGTAAAAAAACTTAAAAAACTAAAAACCATTTTTGTGGAATTTTTGCACTATTTTTGTGTGTTGTATAAATTGTTGAAGTTGCCTTGTTTTCCCCTTCTCTCATTTCTCTCATCATTAAAAAATCTAAAAAAATATAAAAACAAATAAAAACCATAAAAAAGACTTCTTTGGATTCTTGACTACATCGTAGGCCGCAAGGCCAATCTGTGCTCCTTGTGTTCGACCCTGGGAGCTATACCAGGTTAAATCCAATAGCAGGACCACTTCTCTTTGTTTTATTGATTTATCTTCATTTGTGGTTCATTTTCTTGATTGACACGTTCTGAGTGATTGAGGACAACGACATTGTGATTTATTTTCTACCTCAGTTGTTCGGGTGAATTCTGTGTGCGATCAGTTATGTACCATGACCGTCTTAATAATCATACAACTGTTGATTCAATAATTGATCATAGAGGCTGGTGCTTTGATGAAAATCTAAAGGGTTAGATTGAGGACTCACCAAGAACCGTCAAATGATTGTTAAGAGATGATCTCCAGCCTGAGTAGGATATGGCAATCCTTTCTCACATAGGCTAATATCTGGCCGACCTCTTGATGCAGGTCCTCTGCATGGGAATAATGATTCAGAGGTGTCAGATTAGTTAGGTCAATGGGTTGACTTAACGAGATCGAGATAACCTAAATCCTATGTTGAATGCTGTCACAGTATAGGCACGTATCCTCTGACCGGAGATAGATGTGTTACTATATGTCTGAGTTTGTACATTTGGCAGACCAGTAGGTTGATGACCTAACCAAGGTCTATACACCGGCGTGCTGATGTGCATGTAAGGGCATATGAGTAATACGATCCCTTAAAGGGATCATACAAGTTCACTTATGAACCAGAAGACATGAGCTCACTCATGAGGTATTGGGATCGATCAAATTCCATGCATGGTCATTGTGCTTTGGAAGCATGACATGAATTTAAAGGTATGATATATGCTTTGGGAAAGCATATATTCGATACCAACTCCCAATGACCAAGATTGAGAAACTTGGTGATCAAACCCTGAAGAAGACAATGAAAATTGATCTTGATCTTCAGTTTGATCATAGGTCTTCCAGTATGCAAGATGTACAGATATTGGGAATACCTGAGGTTGATGTGATCATAAACGATTGTATAACCATGACGCTTCCATTCCGAGAGAGTGATGAAACATGTCTGGATTTTAGTGATTCCTCTCAATAGAGAAGCTATCTGATCTTGGTCCAAGTGTTGGACATTGGTCTAAATGAGATTCAAATGCAATGAGAAGATTAAATTTGCGGTCTTGATTTAATCAAGCATCTATGGGAGGTTCGTAAGATCTAGATTTGAGATGAGATCTCAATATCCAAGTCACTATACGTGGAACAATACAATCGCCCGGTCCTTATCTCCAAGTATCTATGGAGAAAACACATTATTCTTGAAGGAGTTCAAGAATAATTCCTATGATGAATTTTGTATCCAAGCAAGAAGGTCTTGATGATCAAATGGGATTTAATCATCAAGTATAATATGAATGAGATTCATATTGTGAGAATGATAATCCAAGATAATTAAATGGGATTTAATTATCAAGGATTACATAATATGGATAGTACTATCCATAATATCTGTGTATTATAAATGTGATTTATATATATCAGAAAGAGAGAGATAAACTTTGTAAATAACATTTGTTAATTATTAATGTGGATTGGATTCACATTAGTTAATTAATTGGAAATGTAATTTACAAATTAGTTTTGGTTGTGAATATGATTCACATATTTATCAATGGCATGATTGAAATTTTTGCAAATTAATTTGGTGAATAATTTTATGATAATGGTTATTGCAAAATTGTTGATAAAAAATAGGATAAAATAAAAAAGGGAGATAAACACCACCAAATGAGGTAGCGTCACCAATGACATAGTCATAGGTGATGCCCCCTCAATTTTAAGGGGTGATTTGTTATCTCCCCTTTTATTATCTTGTTATCTCTTAAATAAATGATTTATGTTAAATAAAACTATGTTGATGATAATACAACATATTTTTTATTTAATATAAATTAATGTTGCTGTTTTTTGGCCAACAACAATCATGATCATTGATTGATACATGGATCAACCTAGCCATTGGATCCATGTGTGCCATGGATTGATATCCATTGAATCCCAAACTAATATATAAGGAGGGATACCCTAGCCCTTTCAAGGTACATAATTAAGAGTTATACAAGGCTACTACTACTCTCTCTCTCATTCTCGCCTACTCTCTCTCTCTCTCTATTCAAGGTGGCTGTCCATCTTGTACATTGAGAAAGGGAGCTTCTCGCCTTCGCCTTCGACTACTCGAGGATCTCCATCTTCTTTGGGGTTGCTTGCTCTAAAGGAATACGACGGATTTCGTTGGAAGAAATCAGGGGATTTGTAGCTTGGATCTTCATCGAGGATTGCGGGAGGAACGCGTCTCATCATCGTGCCCGCAAGTGTCATCTTTGTGGATCGGACTTGAGACAGGAGGATGTCTTGCTTTAGAGATCTCGTGATTGCAACCACGCTTCAAGAGGTATTTCTAATACTTTGTGGTTTGATGAAACGATCCAAGAAATGCTCTTGTGATCATGTGATTTCATCACTTGATTAAAAAAATTTTGATTTCCGCTGCATCTTGCGACTAGTACGACTAGTCGCCCGAATCGCATATGATGCGATCAACACGCTTCCGTGATGCGCTTGAGGATTCTCAATATCCTTCAGTTAGGCTAAATCCTAGCTACTTGTTATTGCCAAAGATAATCTGTCATAGTTTATACTACATTGTAAAAATGTACTTAGAATCCTGGTCATCTAATAATAGCTCATCTAGCAACCTTGCCCGCTCAAGCACCTCATCCTGGTCCAGTCCCCTCTGATCATCCAGTCCATCCAGACGGATGACTCCATCCAGAGTCTCCCACCTCCGTCCCTCCTTCGTGCCCTTACTCTACAACTGAAATTAATTAGAAATCTCCTTAACAGCACCAGTTTGGACGCTAGCCGCCTGACAACTGACCACTCCACCTGCTAACCCCTCCACTTCGTAACCACCTCATCCCTGAACCCCTCCTCCATCAACCATGTTCTCTCAAATTTGAAGGACCTGGGTCGCATCTGTTCCTCCGAAGACCATAAAATAGGCATGTGGTCGGAGTATGCCCAGGGTAGTGACCACGCCCTAGAGAGGGGGGAAAATTCCACTCCTCGGACGAGAGAAGAAATCTATCCAACCTCGATCTTGATCTTGCATTCCGCCATGTGTAAGCACATCCCGCAGTATCGATAACTGTGAGTCCCAAGTCAAGAACCTGATTCCTAAAATCCTCCGAGCCGGTGTCACGACTGCCACCCCTCAAAGGTCTATCATCGGCCAACAGGGTCACATTTAGATCACCTCCAATGAGCCAAATGCCCCCCTCCCTGCGCGCTTCCACCTCCAAGAGATCTGCCGCCAAGGAACCTGCCGTAGGACAAGTAGGTCCATACACATTGGTCACGGTAAAAATGACATTGTCCTCCTTTCTTCTAAGACACACTGATAACGAGAACAAGGATCTTGTCTTTGCCAACTTCTCAAAGTCAGGCCTCCTCCAACCGGTCAGGCGCCCTCCCGCCACTCCCTAAGCTTCAACCTCAGCAAAATCAAAAGAAGAGCCACCACCCAGATCCCTCCACGCGTCTCCCCTAGACTGGAGACCTTTGTCTCTTGCAAGAGCACAATATCCGCATGGGCGTTGATGAATATGTGATTCATCACTCTAAAAGTTAAAAAATAGAGCCTTGTTCCCGAGTAAATAGAGGCATATTTCCCTTTATAATGCATAAATAGCATTCATACATGCATTCATAAAATATGCATTTTAGCATTCAAAATTTGCATTAAATAAGAAGCCAAAATCACTTGTAAAATATCCACTCATAAAAATAACCTCTCCTTTATAATATGTACATCTTAGTTAATAATATAAGGAAGAAAATCAGGAATCCCCTTTGTAAAAGCACCCAATAAAGCCTTAAAGCACTTGTATCATAAAATGCCCATAGCTCCCTCATACAACCTCCAAAATAGGTCTACTCACTTTAGAATAATACACATTAAAAGACCTTTAAAATGAGACTAATTTCATACAGTTTGGAGCTCATATGAAAAAGTTAGATTTTTGGACCTCTATGTACACTATGTATACTATATTTGTGTATATCTATATTTTTGTATCATAGTTGACCTCATCTCCGTCTTTGGTCAACATGAAACTTATAGATCTCATCAAGATCTACAACTTTCATGTTTTGAGTTTTTCCAAATTCGACCTCCTTCTCCCTGTACACTCATTTCTTTTTGTAGCCAATCATAGCTGGCCACGTGGCGCCCTCTGGTTGCGCCACGTGGCCCGCTCCCCTTTCCCTAACCGCCGTCCAACCCCCAGGCCGTGCGGCACCACCGCAGCCTCCACGCATCGTTAGGCCGCTCTTCGTCCCGCTTCACCACCATCGCCGCCTCCTCGTCGCCGACTTCGTGGCTGCTAGGCCACGCACCAACCGCGCCCGCCTTCAACCTCGCAGCGCACGGCGGCCTCCTCGCCGCCCTCGGGCTGTGCCGCCCCACGCAGGCGCTCCCCTCCAGCACCCCGCGACGCCGCCTAGCGCAGTTGCTCCGTCGCGGAAGGCTGCCACCTCCGTCGCGCCCTGCCTCCACCTCCGCGTCGACGTCCACCGCCGTCCCCGCATCCAGCAGTTCCAGCGCCAGGTCGACCTCCATCGCCCGGCCTCCTTGCTCCTCCCAGCGCGGCCGAGCTCCGCGACTGCGAGCCGCCCCAAGCATCGACGCGTGCCACGCCACCCGCGGCGCGCCACCGACCTCCGCCCCACGCCGCACCAGCTCCCAGGTCGCCTTAGCCGTGCCCCGCCACACCTCATCCTCCTGCACCGCCGCGTGCGGCGCTGCAGCGCCGCCTCCAGGCGCACCTTCATCACAACCCGCGCGTAGCCATCGCGCGCCGCGCCTTCTCCTCTTGCCGACGCCGCACGCGTGGCTGCCTCCTCGCGCCGCCCACGAAGCTCTTCACGCGCTGCGCCCTAGCGTGTGAAAGAAGGTCCCTTTTTTATCTATTTTATAAAAATTGCATCAGTTTTCCTCTAATTTTGTTTAATTGCATAAGTGCCCTTAGGCACATTTCAGTTTATTGCTTTTCATTTCTGTATTGCATTTATACCCCTTACTTGGCATGATAATTTGGACCTCAATATAGCATCATTTATTTGAATGAAAAATAGCATTTTGTAGAGCATCTAAATATTCATCTCCTAGGAATTTATTTATATTTTTGGTGAGCCTTGGATATTTTATTAAAATTCAGAGATTGAAAATCAGTTATAATTTGCCCAATTAGGCTCTGAAATTCGTACATAGTCATTTATTGCTTCAGAAATTGTGAAAAAAATTGTGAATGATGCCTCTAAGTGTGCTTTAATTACTATCCAAATTTTGTCCAATTTGGAGTTGTCCTTTGCATAAAATAAATTCTAGAGTGATTTTTGTAAATGATTTTTAATTAATTCCACGAATAATATTTTTGCGAAATTTCAGCTCTCTTGAATTACTTATTGAAATATCTATTTGAGATAAAGCAATATCTGGATAATTTGATTTCGTGGATTTATTAGAAATTAAATACTCGCAGTCGCTCTATTTTCAGTAAAAAATTCATAAAATATCAAAAAGTGTCAGAAAATTCTAAAAATATTAGTGTAGCTTCATTTCATCATATTTAACTTCTAGTAATGATTTTATAATTTTGCATATCATTTGCACGAAAAATTGCATAAAACACTAAAAAAGTTTGCAATTTTCGTTTGTGCATTTTAAACCCAAAAATTCTAAAAAAAAAATCCATTTTTGCGTTAATCATTGGATTAGGTTTACAAGAAAAATACAATTTGGTCATTTTGGATTAATTTCATATTAAAATTAAATTTGGCTAATTTGTTGATTTTCTTAATAACCTAGTTCATTCATATTCTGCATTTGGTATTTTTTATTGCATAAAAAAATCGCAAAAAAATCCCACTTGGAAAACCGTAATCTAATCCATCTAACTTGATCCCGAGTTGTTCCTTTGCCTCCTTGAGTCGACCCTGGAGCTTGTCCAGGCAAAATAAACATCAAACCGCATATTAATTTCATTCGACGAGTTATGCGGTAATTTTTTATCGACGCGGATCTATCCGACTGCAACGTACTCGTTAATTCGACAACATTAAAAGGGTAGGTCATCTGTGTATATCAAAATGGCGCCGTTGCCGGGGAGGCACGACTTAGGTTAATTTGCAGTGAAATTCTGATTGTTTGATTTTCTATCCCCGGGTAGTCTGACCCCCGATTTTCTTGTGAATATTTTCCGTCCTTTAATTTTTGTATTTTTCGAGTCATTCTTTATCTGACCTCAAATTATTTTTGTGTGAGGAACGCCGGAGTCGAAGACGCTTCGAGGAACTCGCATTTTAATTTGTTTGAGTGATTTAAGAGAACTTGTACATTTATTTAATTCCACATTTTTTCGCATCATTTCCAGCGGTTCCCGTTTGAGTTCTCGCGTGTGTAAAAATAGTGGAACTGTATCCCCGTGTGCTGTGTGATTTGAATTATAACTTAGGCTTGCACTAGCGGCTCCTCGAGCCACTTTAGGAATTGCTTGTGCTCGTAATTTTTAGGACCACACATACACTTAAAGGACGCACTTAGACAACAGATCTAGCCAAATTGAACATGTTCTTCACTCGCTAATAGAACTGCCTGTCTAGGAGCGGATTTTGTCATCTGCATTTGCATATAGTGTAAAAATTTCAATACTGTTTTGCATCCTGCATAAAAGCGAAGGGATCACTGTAAGTCTTCTTAACTCAGCATACACATCATTGTTTTTCGTGCATCGGCTTTTCTCGATTTCCCCCTCTGTTTTTCACACTTAAATTAAATGGAAATTGGGACTGAACGATAGGCGTGCTGTATGGTTGAACTAAAGAGTGAGAACTTAACTTAAAACCGGGACTGTTAACATTATTGACCAAAAAAAAATCAATAAAATTGGAAAAATTGTCTGCGGGAGATTATTCCACGACCCTGTTTGCTATCTTGCTTGAAAAAAAATCACACTTAAAATTAACAAGATTAATAGGACTCGGTTTCAGGTCCTTTAAGTTGAGTGTGAACTCAGGGTTTGCTCTTGCGTTTGTCTTCGTGTCTGTCCGTGTGTGTTATCTTGTGTAATTGCACATTTTCTACCTCGTTCTACTTACATTCATCATTTCCTCTTAAAGATGTCTGGATATTGGTCCCCCTACCCTGTAACCTCTGGTCATTCCTTCTCGACCATATACTGTTCATCTTCACCTTCCTATTCTTCCATGTATCCTCTGCCATCCACGGGAGGCCCTTACCTGTGATCGGTCCCACCTCAACCCGATTATGAAGTCAGAACTTCGACTGATTTCTTCACTTCTTCACATTTTTCACCTATTCCATATTCTAACACTCCGGATCCACTTCCACCTTGGGCTGACTGTCCTTACTCTCGAGAGCTTGCAGGAATCAAAGACTCGAATGAAGAGCAAGCCACTGGTGAGACAGATGATTGGCAAAATTATATGCCCCCACATACTTCACCCCAAGTAGGGACCATACCACAACTCACATATGCACATCCCGACTTGAACTTAGGGCATAACATGGTCGATCGAACAACCCGAATAAAGAGGCCTGTACATCATGATTTCCCAGACTTGATTGACTTTAGTGATCAAGCTTCCATTAACCAGCCTTCATTTGGAGAGCCTATGCATTCACAAGATTGGACTCATGAGCTAGACTTATCAGTCCCCGTTTCATCATATGAGGCTTCGACCAATATTTGCCATCTAGATGGTCCATACTCGACCCAGCATTACATGCCAGATTCTAGGTATGTTGAGTATGAGCGCCCAAAGTCTCAGCAGTACCCTCCACTTGAGCAGAACACTCCCATGATTTGTCATGAGAGTTTTGTGGAGGATGACATCTCTAGACTTATTAAGAAAAATGAATCATTTGGTAACGAGTTGAGAGATGTCATGGGAATATTACACTCAATTTCTGCCAGCCTGGGTATAAAAGTGAGAAAAGACACGAGTATTTTTGAGGTTGAAAACAAAGCAAACATCAGGGAACCCACACCGTCTGTACAGCTGGAGTCCATTCTATCTCCCTCTTCTACTAACCACTTGCCCTCCAATCTAGAGTCTGATCATTCATCCATCAATAACACTAAAAAATTGAAAAATCAAAAATTCACATAAAAATTGAAAATGAAAATGATTTAAAAAAATTGGATTCCACCCTAAGGGAAGCACTTGATGAGGAATTGATCTTTAAACTTCCCTTAATAAAGGTCATAGATCACTTCCCCGACCTCAAGAGATTTGTAAAGAGTAAATTGATGCCCAAGAGGCCGGGTATTAAGAGAACAAGGACTGAAAGACACATAGTGTCTATGGCCACATCCTTGGTGATGGGTAGAAAGACCCAGAGCCGCAGAGTGAAGCGGTTGCCCCGAGTTGAGTGTGAAATCAAAGACACCATCTTCACCCATGCAAGAATCGATGATGACTCACCGATAAATATCCTCCCGACCTCTGTGTTTGACAAGCTCAAACTCAGGCCAATCAAAAAGTCAAGAGAGATCGTTCAGCTGGCTGATCGATCCATCAAACGGTCTAGAGGAAATATTTCAGTCATTGTTACTTTCCAAGGTGCTCTAACTCCAGGTGGACTTCACGATCATTGACATCGAGCACCGGGGAGAGTTTACCCAGTCTCCGATTATTCTCGGGAAGCTGTTCTTAGCCTCATCTAAGGCAACTATAGATTGCGAGACCCGTGAGATCGATTTTTCAGCATTGGGAGCAATCCGACATCACCCATTCTTTGATGCACTTTACTCTAAGGTGACCCGCACATCCGCTGACAGTCGTGACCATCGAGAGGTAAATGAGTCCCATCTTTCTGCTACACCTGAGAGACCGACTGCCCGGACGATCGTTGGTTCTGAGACTCCCCACACCTTCACTTCATCAACTGCTTGCACCACCACCATGACAGCTTCTAAGGAGGACTCACGACCATAAGCTATCACTAAGTCGGACACGACATTTGTTGATTGCCTAGACCATTTTGATGATCCGACACAAGAGCCAAAATATGCCAAGCCAACTGAGACCACTAACACCTTCCCGAGACATGTGCTGACCCTTCAAGAATATTAGAATCTATATGGTGACTCGTCTGATGAGGAACCCATAGTCAGCACCACATCACATTCCGGACCTTCAAAGGAAACAACCAAGACTAAATTGACTCCACATAAAAACACGATTGTTCCCTCTGCTAGTCAGCTATCTGGTGATAGGAAGTCAAGAATTGATTCCTCGAGGTGTTCCCCCAAACCTCTCAAGGCACGTCTCTCTCATCTCCCTCTCAATGATTCAGGTTCTAGAAAACCGACTAAGAAAGTTTCCTTCAACACATCGGAGAAGGAATTTTCTGAGGAGTCCTCATCTGGCCCGGACAAGGTAATTTATATGAGTGAGCTCAGTTCGGTTGTTCTCAAGCCTTATCTAAGCAATCAGCCGTGTGTCGACCCTCATTGGAAGATCCCTACACCTCACTATTATTCATCTGAGGACGATTCCGACAGCGACACATATGTAATATTATCCACCTCCTCGCGTCCGCAAGAAGGTTCGTCACAAACCTTCTTAATCCTTGTATATTCTCACTCTTTCTTGTATATACTTTCTCTCCCTCCCTCCCCAGTGATCCGAATCACTCGTCCCGGCTCATCTCATTTCATTTTATGACTATACTTAGGATAACCAGATCCTAAGTATAGGGGGGAGAGTGACCCGCATCTATTCACTGTACATCCTCCAGATCACATCGGTTCTCATACTCACTCTTGTCCTATACTTAGGCTGACCAGAGCCTAAGTATAGGGGGGATCGATGCCTGCCGTGTATATACTCATCCATTTCCCCTCTTGTCCTCCTTCGCCCCATTTTTGATCTTCTTATACACTTAGGCTGCCAGAGCCTAAGTATAAGGGGGCGGAGCGACTTCTATACATTTTGTAATTTTAGCTCTCCTACGCTTAGCCCGAGCTATGTCTTTTTAATCGCTTTTCGTGCTCTGAGCACATAGCACACGCTAAGTATAGGGGGGCGTTCATATATTACATATATACTTTACCCATAGCTCGTACTTTCGCATATTTTCGCTTATTTTCTGTATATATTATGCAATAATTACAGGGTGGGTAAAAATTGAAATTTTTTTCTGTACTATATGTATAATACTTGTATAAAAGTTGTAAAATTCTGGTAAAACATACTCATGTAAAATTTGTTGTAAAATAGGATGTATACCGGAAAAAAAACTTGTATACTATGTATATTATGTATAAACTAAAAACTTGTTGTAAATAATACAAATTGTTGTATACTTATACCAAAAAAAATTGTGTTGAAAATAAGGCTTCTTATTTACTCTTGCATATCATCCTTACATTTAAAAAAATCTTGCATTTCATTCATAGCACGTCATCTGGACCTCTCATCTGCATATCTTGCATATGCAAGGTGAAAAGCTAGTGGGTTCTGAACCAAGTTATGAGTAGATGTTGAGGATGGACTTGATTTGACCTTAATCCACCTAATTTCAGAGGAACCTTATAGGAACTGGAGTTAAGATTTCTCAGGTCAAGTGACTTAATTCTTTGAGTCCGCAAGTCTATGTTCACATGTCATCTTGATTAGTCTAAGTAGAATATATCGTGCACACGCATGATTCTTTTAGACAGTGACCTAACTTGGACAAGCACAATGCATGTAGCTCTTCATTGATGAGGTGGTGAGGAGGTAGAATCCTTTATCTTGGAGTACCACACGGGTGGAAACATCCGTCCTCCTCTAGGGAGGGTAGTGCATCTCAACCTAGTCTGGTGGTGTTGAAGTCTAAGGACAGGATGCTGTGGGTTGCAATAATGCTTCAAAAGAGGGATAGTCTACTGGCTCAAGAGGAAAAAACTCCTGATGTACATGCTACACCTTGTATATAGTTCAAAAAAAGGAAAAAAAAGAAAGAGAAAAAAGCAAGAACTCCAAAAAAAATATAGACAGGCCAAAAAAAATTGCGCCTATCGGAGTATGTATGTTAGCAAGAAGTCTGCAGCTGGATGACTTGGCTACACTGGTCAGGCATCCCGAGATAGGTAGCTACACTGGCTACCGTCCATTCTTTTCTCCACCCCCTCCTCTTGAGCTGGTCACACTTGAACTTAGAAGGGAATACCCCGCTCCTAGAGGAAAGAGTTGCTGGACCGGGTTATTGAGTTACCTTGTTAGAGGAGGCTGGTTCTGAGCCATTTCTGATGTGGAGAGTTACATTTCACTTACACATTACAAGTAAGAATCATAGTCATCAGAAATTTGCGTTTGAGGATTTGTTCTGACCTGACTGTTGAGGCGTCTTGAATAGAAGACTTGTGGAACTTGAAGTCTGTTAGGTCTTAAATTCAGATCCCAATAAGGTTCCGCCATACAATTAATCCAAAGGTTGAGTCAAGCTCCATCTTCAACTTTTGTTCATGATCTTGGTATGGAATCCAAAATCATTTCACTCTTGCATTTCATTTTAGTTGCTCGGGGACGAGCAAGGTTTAAGTATAGGGGGTTGATGAATCTGTAACTCATCACTCTAAAAGTTGAAAATAGAGCTTTGTTCCCGAGTAATTAGATGCATATTTCCCCTTATCTTGCATAATTAGCATTCATGCATGCAAGCATAATATCTGCATTTTAGCATTCATATCGGCATAAAATAAGAAGCCAATTTCACCTGTAAATATTCACCTGTATATTAGCTAAAATACCGTATTTGTATATATTTTATACTAACTCCAAATCCAATAAAACAAGCTCTATAGTGTATATATTACTAACACTAATTAAATAAAAATATCAAAAAAATACTAACTTGTAAAATTGACCAATAAAACCCCAAGCCAAGTTTGAAACCATGAACCTTAAAATACGCATATCTCTCTCATACAATGTCCGATTTAGGTCTACTCACTTTTAAAGTAATATACATTCAGAGACCTTCGAAACAAGACCAATTTCATTAAAATCAGAGCTCATATGCAAAACTTGGGTTTTGGGCCCCTTTTGTATATTGTACATAATGACCATTTTAC
The DNA here is from genome assembly GCA_037367405.1 of Ottelia alismoides. NCBI lineage: Eukaryota > Viridiplantae > Streptophyta > Magnoliopsida > Alismatales > Hydrocharitaceae > Ottelia > Ottelia alismoides. The sequence goes on from JAZKJV010000005.1 coordinate 613,516, forward strand.
CCCTATATTTTATTTTCTTCATTGTTAAAAATCCAAAAAAATTAGATTAAGTTGTAAATAATCTTTTCATTTTTTCTCTATTTTTATTTTGATTTTTCTCTCTCTTAAAAATGATAAAAAAATACAAAAGATAAAATGCGGTATTTTATATCTATAAGGTACCACCCAAAAATACATTTTTGTACAGATGATTTCCTTTGATTTTTGACCCTTCACGAAAGTTGTAGATCTCATCGAGACGAGCAACTTTCGTGTTGACCACTTTTTGATTTAATCCCTTTTGTTATTTCTTTTTGATTTTCTTTACATTTAATCTTTAAATTTTCTGGGAGCGACATGTGGCAGCTCCTGGAGCCGCCACATGTAACCCCAATTTTTTATTTTCGAATTTATTTTTATTATTTTAGGATTTTATTATTTTAATTATTATTATTTTTATTATTGTTATTTTTACTAGCCTACTTATTTTATTTATATTATATTATTATTATATTATTATTTATCTCCCTTTTACCACTTCCTTTCTTCCTCCCCACTCCAAGTCACCACTCCCTCCACCATCCCTCCATCTTCTCCACCTCTTTTCTAACTTCCCTTCTCCTCTTTATAATCACATCCCCTCCTCCATTGTTAATCATCCGCCGTTTCGAGAGAAGTGAGGTCGAGCCCCTTTAACCTTCAGGTGACAGCTGCAGGAGACGAGTCGAGCGACGACAACCTCAAGGCGAGATCCGCGGCATCACCATTGCCGCGTCGCGAGATCCGAAAGGACTTGCTCAGCTTCGAAGGACTTCGCCATCCTTCTCGAGGCCACGACGGAAGCCGCACGACGCGGCTCCACTTCCGGCGAACCACAAGTAAGTATATTCTAGCTTCATATTGTCAATTTTTTTATCTAACAATTTTTCCTTGTTGTCTACCACCTCATAATCAAATCTTTTTACATCATTATCACTATCACCACGACTCTCATTAGTATACAAGTCACAAACAATCATTCACACCACCATTCACTTCACATTTTATTTACTGTTTGCACAAAGAAAATATAAAAAAATTGCAAAAGAAAAACAAAAAAGGGCACAGGTCGTGCACAGCAAACAGCCCGCCGTCCCCATGCATGCAAGGCCAAGCTGCTGCCCAGCCACCGCGCCGACTAGCGCGGATCTTCAGCCACCAGCGTCGCCCTCGCGCGACCCCCACGCGACTGTGCTCCACCCCCAACGAAGCACTCCGACCTCCTCGTGCGGCAACCGCCCCTCCAGGCAGCGCGCCCTCTTGCGAGAGCCGCCAGCCCCCCTTGGGCTCCCAGCCACGCGTTCCTCCGTCATGCGGTAACGGCCAGCTCCCCAGCCGCAGCCGCCGCCCCGTTCTCCACTCGTCTTCCACCGCGAGCCTCCACCGCGAGCTCGCGCGGGCGCGTGTGCCCACGCCGCGTGGCTACCACCTCCCGCCAGCCCGCGCTACGAGCACCCCGACCTCCTTGCAGTGCCACGCGCAGCCCACAGCTCCACCCTCTACCTCAACTCGCCAAGCCACCGGCAGCCCGTAGCCTCCGCACAGCCCTCGGCCCCTGGCCGAGCTTCCCCGTGCTACAGCCCACCGTCCTCTGCCTCCAAGACTGCCTTAGGCATAAAATGTCCCCACGCTACTTTCCCTCCCTCCCTTACCTCACTCGCCCCGGCAACGGCACCATTTTGATATCCGCCCCTGCTACCCTTGTTAATTTGGTCAGATTAATGTCCAAATTAATTATAAGTATTCATTGCAGTCGGATACGAGAGGGAATATCAAAAACCACTTTTAATTTAATAAGTCAATTTCGAGTGGCAATATTTCTTTTACTTGGTGAAGTCCAAGGTCGAACTCAGGGGAGGCATCTGTCTCCTTAGGTGATTTTGTAGCAAAGTCCAAGTGTTCAATTCGAGGAAGAATTTTTTTATCTTTTTCTATTTTCTATGCAGACACATGCAAAAATCGAGCCAATTGAAAGTTAAATCAGTTAAGGTATGAAATGAAGTCCAAAAATTATAAAAATTGGCCAGATGATGAAATATGGTGAAAATGAACTACCCTAATTTTTTTGGAATTTTTAGACACTAAATGAATTTACTGTGAATTAAACAAGAATGCAGGGTGATTTTCACTAAGTTAATTTTAATAAATATCAAATCGAAATATTTTCAGGAAATAAAATTATCCTAAATAGATCTAATGATGAGGAATCTAGGAAAATTGGAAGACCTAAATTTTAATGTGAAATGAACCTATTAAAAATAAACTAAGGAAATCACCAATTATTTTATTTAAGCCTCGAAATGCATGCAAATGAGATGAAATTTTTATGCCATGTAAAGTTAACTATGCTAGAGCTATTGTGAGTTTTTGGGAATTTTTGGATTATAGAGAATTAATTATCAATTAAAAGGTCCAATTGAGCAAAATATCACAAAAATCAACCAATTAATTAATTAAAAATTCTACTGATATCACAAAAATTTGACAAGTGTCACAACAGATAGAGGACAAGTTAAGCTACAATATGCAATTTTTAAAACTCAAAAAATGATGAAATATGACACCCAGGGATGCGTGCAAAGACATGGGTGTAATTGCAATACAGGAAATAAAAATTACATAAAAATAAACATGCTGCCAGGGACTTAAATGCAATTACCTAGAATGCTGGGGGTGGAATGCAATTTCTCCACGGCTACACGTGCTCCTCATGTGGGGGCGCTTCACAGGGACTTGTTTGCAATTTCAAAAAGTTCTCAGGGCCTGAGTGCAATTAACCCAGGTCGCACGTGCTCCTCACGTGGGGTGACCTAGGTTCGGGTGACGTCGGTGGCTCGGGTCTTGGCTCAGGGACTTCTGGAGGTTCGGCGAAGCCTCGGGTGGTCCGAGCCTAGAGGTCGGGGAAGAGGTTCGGACCCAATGACGTGGCGCGCTGAACACCGTTGGATCACTGATCGATCCAACGGTGATGTGCTGCTCCGGTGATGAATACGTGGCTCGCTCCTGTCCGTGGGATCACAAATGATCCTACGGCTGTCTGCAGCTCCAAATGACTGGCGACGTGGACGGCCAGGGACCGTTCGATCAAGATGATCGAACGGCCGCTGGAGCTTCTTCTTCAACGGACCTCCGCCACCTACGTAGGAGTTGGCGGGTCTCCGGCGAAGGGATCTTAGCTCCGCCCAATCCTCTTGGTGTCGGTGAAGCTCTCCGGAGGTTCGGAGATATCCCAGAAGATGCGCGATGGTGCGGCGAGGGGTCTGGTGGTATCAGGAGCGGAGGAGGCGCGTCGGAGCTTGCTGGCGATGAAGCTCGAGAGGAACTCCGATGAGCTTCCGATCAATGAACGAGATGGAACCTGCAAGGGATTAGCGATAGCCGAAGCACGTGGTGGTGCGTGGAGATGTGAAGAGTTGACGGCAAGGCTTAAGGCGGAACGTAGGTGGTCCGACGTTGGTGCCTTGCCCAGGTGGCGGAGCTGGAACTGATGGAAGGTGAAGTGAGGTGTTGGAGGGCGTGAAGTATGGCGTGAAGGTCAGAGCTCTGTCGTGGAGCTCGGCGAGGAGAAAGCGGAGTGAAAGGGTCACAGTGGAGGGCGAATAAAATCAGAGAAAAACTAAAGAAAAGATCGGAGAGGATGGAGGAGGTTACCTGGGATTTGGAGCTCGGTCTCGAGGTCCAGGTCGTCGCTCGAAGGGGCGGTAAGGCCCTGAGCTCGGACAGCTTCGCGGAGGAGGGGCTGCGACACGGCGGAGGCGTCGCGGATCTCGCCGGAGAGGAAGGTTGTCTTCGCTCAAGGATTCGCTCAATTTCTGTCACCAATAGGACGCTCCGAGCTCGAGGTTCCTCTCTGAGGTGGAGGATAGGGCTGAGGTTGGCCGGTGATCGAGTATTTATAGGATGAAATCGACGGCCGGACTGGTGACGAGGTGAGGTTAGTGGGGTTCGTGCACCGTTTCTGGTGGAAGTCATGGTGGTGGGGTAGCTGGCGAGGATGAGGGGAGAGTGGCGATGAACGTGGAGGCGATGGTGGTCGGAGAGGGTGGCTGGAGTGCGGCCAAGAATAGGAAGGGGCAAACCCCTCGCGCACGGCTGAGATCGTGGGAGAGAGGGGCGCCGGAGGTAGGAGACGAAGTCCTCACCGTTGGATCTTGTGATCCAACGGCGGAGAAGAAGGCGGGATGGAACGGGTAGGATTAGATCTGGGGCGCAGCAATCGATGGACGTAATGGCGCCACGTGGTGCGATAGGGCGAAGCGCGAGCGGGCGGCTGAGATCAAGTCAAGGCGACGCGATCTAAGGGTCAGGAGGCCAACACGTGGCACGATGGGGGCGGAGGGCGAGCGGGCGGTTGAGATGCGGTTAGGGCTTAAATTGGAGGGCTGAGGTGAAAGGCGGGATGAGTGGAAGCGATGGAGGAGTTGCGTGCATGATCGAAGGGCGCAACGTGCGACGCGTGGCGCACTGTGGTGAAGGCGCTAGTTGATGGCCCAGATCTGAGGCGGGTTGTGATCGAACGCTGATGGATAAAGGTGCACGTAGAGTGAGCTGGGCCGTTGGATTCAAAGAGAAATTTTATGGTTGAGAGCAGGGGTGGCTAGGGCAAGGGGAGCGGGCCGCGTGGCGCAACCAGAGGGCGCCACGTGGCCAGCTATGATTGCCTGCGAAAAGAAATGAGTGTAGAGGGAGAAGGAGGCCGAGTTTGGAAAAATTCAAAACATAAAAGTTGTAGATCTTGATGAGACCTACAAGTTTCATGTTGACCAAAGATGGAGATGAGGTCAACTATGATACAAAAATACAAATATACACAAATATAGTATACATAGTGTACATAGAGGCCCAAAAATCCAACTTTTTCATATGAGCTCCAAATTGGATGAAATTAGTCTCATTTTAAATGTCTTTGAATGTATATTACTTTAAAAGTGAGTAGAACTAAATCAGACATTGTATGAGAGAGATATGCGTATTTTAAGGTTCATGGTTTCAAACTTGGCTTGGGGTTTTATTGGTCAATTTTACAAGTTAGTATTTTTTGATATTTTTATTTAATTAGTGTTAGTAATATATACACTATAGAGTTTGTTTTATTGGATTTGGAGTTAGTATAAAATATATACAAATACAGTATTTTAGCGAATATACAGGTGAATATTTACAGGTGAAATTGGCTTCTTATTTTTATGCCGATATGAATGCTAAAATGCAGATATTATGCTTGCATGCATGAATGCTAATTATGCAAGATAAGGGGAAATATGCATCTAATTACTCGGGAACAAAGCTCTATTTTCAACTTTTAGAGTGATGAATTACAAATTCATCAGGCATCGCCTATTAACTTCCGGACCCCCAGTCGTTTCTTGAGGCAACCCAACCCTCTCACGTTTTACGAGATCACCTTCATTTAGGAACTACTTCGACCTTCCCTTGTGGCGGAACCACTCCCAAGCTTTCAGCAAATCATCTATCAAGCAAGCTGAAGAAACTTGGTCTTCCAACATGCGACGACGGTCCTTCATTCCCAGCAGACACCCCTTCAGGACCTCCCGAACTCAACTTCGGCCCCATCAGCAATCTCCTCTTCTCCCTCTTCCTCCACCCACAAGGCTTTCTCTCAAAGCACCACCCAGACCGCTCCCCAGCAACACCCTGCGGCATCTCCCTAACCCCCTGCAACAACTTCACTGACCCCTTCCCACCCCCGCCCTCCCCTTCCAAACCGTCATCCATTCTTTCCAAAACCTCCTCGACCTGCTCCTGTCGACATGCCCCCTTTCCCCCCTCTGCATGCACGCCCCCTCTCCTTGCTACAACTTCCACCCCCCTCACAGGAGACGTCACCTCCCCTTCCAAGCTTCAATTCCATGACCACCAGTCCGGCGACCTTCTTCTCGACCTTCCCCGCACCATCAGCCAGCACTATATCCAATCCTACTGATCCCACGATGCTGCCCTCGAGTCTCCTCAACAAATATGCCGGCTCAGGAGTCGGAACCGGAACAACCTCCATTTCAACAGCCAGCCGGAGGTCCACCACCAACTCAGAGCGCTCGACTTCTGCTTCATCTCTTCATAGCTCTCGTCCCCCATCTCCAGCAGCACCTGCGGCCGAAGGTATGGTACCCGGACCACCCTAGAGGGTGCCCTTCTCCCTATAAGCCCCGACGTCCAAAGGAGGATGACCTGGATTCCCTTGCTGGGTTGCGACCTTGCGGTTGGGTTGGCCCCATGTCTGCCCCGACTCCACATTTCCGAAAAGCACTCGATCCAAACTCGCACCTGAAACGCTGCCATGAAGTTGTTTTGCCCATCCGCCTTTAATGCCACGTTGAAAATTTCGGGACTCTCCAGCCTGGACCTCGGAAGCAATTAACCGAGGTTAAAGGCACCAAAAGAAATGCCAGCGTGGCATTTCTCAAATGAAACCGTCATAGGGGAAAGATGGCCACCACCGCAATCCAAATTAAACTCCATGGAATTTGCCACGTCACGTGAATTTGAAATTGGAATTCCAATTGGTGCGTCTGCTACATTGCCAGGAGAAACCGCCGCCTTGATTGGCGGAAGACCATCCGTCGCGCTTGCCCGTCTCGGAGGTACCCCGCCAAGCCGCTTCCGACGCACCTCCCCTGCCACCCTTGGCTCCGCTGACGAAATTTCCAACTGCAAACATCGTCCGTCCACACTCCTCGTCCACCAGCCGAGCATCCGAGGATGTAGAGGATGTACGATGCAACCAGACCAACGGGTCCCCATACTCACCCGGCAAGAGCCCAGTCACAGCCAAACCTTTCACATCAACAATGCCTCTCAACACCTGTCGGACCCGATGTATGTTCTGCCATAAGAGTTGGATCCCCTTAACTCTTATCAGGTCCAGGTTCCTACGCGTCATGTTGCCATCGCCAGCCCACACTTTTCTCCATTGGAGCAACGACCTCCTCGATTGCGATAAAGACAACAACGCTTCTTCCTCACCTTCTGTCAGTCCCCTTGCCAGGACCCTCCAAGGTGACAATGCCGACACATCACCTTTGAAGCCTCCCCTTGAAACGAAACCCACATCTAAAGACCCCTTGAATAGGGCACCTCCACCTCCTTCCCCCACAAGGAATCGCGGCCCTCCAGCACGAGCCCCTTCGTCCCGCTCTGAACGACCTCCCGCTTTGCAATTTCTGCTTCGATGCGCAAAGCCTAAACGTCTGAAACAATGGATAACATCTCTGCACTGCCTTGCCTAATGACCAAGCGAGCCACAACGATAGCATCCCCGACCGAAAGGTTGCTTAAACCCAGAGATGGGGATATCTTCACGACGAGATCCACGCTGAAGATCTTTCCTTGGCCGAGTTCGCCTACGAATCTGAGTCCACCCCTCCTCTCCCTCTCCTTCTCCCTCTCTCTCCCTATCGCTCTCGCTCTCCCTCTCGCTCTCCCCTCATTTGCTGTGACGCCCCGCCCCGCAGGGAGAGCGTCAGACCTAACTCCTAGGATTCAGATACTCAGCAATAGCCACATTCATACATCATGATTAACATTCGGAATGTAAAGCAGGAAAAGCAGATAATAAAATGCTCTAATGACATTTATATATTCATGGTTCGCAAGACATTACAAGTTTACAATAGAGTCCATATTACATGACTAGCACTTAAATTGTAGAAGCTACAAAAGCATAACAATAACTAGTATAACTCCACGAGTGAAAAATGTACCCTGAGTCTGATATAAACTGTAGAACCTCAAGTCACTGCTGTTGCTCAACAACCTGTAAACCTGGATGGGTTTCCAAAGAAGTACGTATGAGCAAAATGCTCAGTACAGCTAAAACAGGCTAACACTACACTAAGCAGAAAGTGTAAAGGAGTAAAGAGAGGGATGTTCATGTTCCATTATTATTCTTGTAGTTGTTGCTCATTATCCCAAAACACAAATAAGATTATTATTATAAGTTGCATGCAATTTGCTATCCGTACTCTACAAGTGCCATTATTTTTATTCATATCATGAGCTCACTAATTATACACTTATCTACATGCATTGATTGGGATAATCATGTACATCTATACACATAAGTATACTATTCAAGAGATCTTGCCATCATTTAGTTATTGAGTTCAAATATTAATAACCAAACTCAACAGTCACAACATGGGCACTGGAGCAATTAACTCAAACCAACAAACTCAAGCAACCAACCCCACTCCAACTTCAACCATTTCCCCCAGCTTACCCATCACAAGGGGAATACCCAGGAACGAGTACACCGCGGCCAAACGGGACCACACCGGATACACCCTTGTGACGAAGTACGAGTCTTCGACGAGTGTCGTACTAGGGACGAGGACACACCGACTGTACCCATAGCACTACATTCAACTGACAGAGTAGGGAACACACCGACAAACTCGCGGAACTAGAACTAACACTCCATCTAGGACTCACTGGGACCACGAGAGCTGCGCCACACTCTCGGGTATGCTAACTTCTCTAACCATGACAGATACATCCAAACGTCGATCAAGTGGTAATTCAATCTTACTTTTATTTATTAATTCAATATTTACTTAAAACGATTTCTACGGTTCGGTAGAGTTAACAATGATGTAAAAAGTGATTAGAGACATCTGATCATGCATTATTTTCTCACAAATAAGCATACGCTACCCTGCCACATGCCTACTCCGTCGAGCGACTCCAGATACAACCGGGCTGCTAGGTGCAATGTCATCCAACTCGTCCGTTGGGGTCGCGTCCTTCATGGCATCTATCTGGGGCCTAAGGGTGCCTAACTCCATCTACCCCGTCATGAAATTTCTCATTCAGAAGATGATAATAATAGAGTATAACAATTGTATTTTCATCTAAAAAAGCGTCTAAGAAACAACTATTTTGGTATTGATTTTTATACATGCACGATGGTTACTAATTTAAGTATCATTACTGATCCTAACCCATTGATTGATGTGTATGTGCATATTTTGACGACCATTCTGTGCAAGTAAGTCCTGAGATCACCAAAAATTTTCCTTAATCGTGCCTAATAACAAACTGTGCTTACTCGTATCCACCAGTGAAAATAACGATAAGATGATTTAATATTTTTTTTAAGAAAACGATCGCTATAGAGATATATTGATCATACTATCCATTTAGATCTCCACATTCGGTATCTCAATGGAAAACTATGATGATGAGTACTTCATTACTCTTTATTGTTAAAAACATTTCATTGAAACCCAAACTATCAACTATGTCTGTATAGAGAATACTTAACTTCATAATAAGAGTTAACACTTAAACATGCGTGTCAGCTTTATGAGACACATATCTGTATAAAGTATCACGATCACTTATTGGCACCGGAGGAAATCAAGTTTGCATAATTATTGAGGGCGTGTGTGCTCCCAGTTAAAAAAGACCAATCAACAATTAAGAATGTAAGAAATAATAAACGTGTGTGCGTTATGTGAATAGTGACTTGGTATATAATTTCAAACGTGTGTAACTCCTCCCTCAATAACTATCATGCAAGCCTTATTAAAAGTTGATTTACATTATTGTTGCTAACACAAGGATAATTACTTGATAATAATTATGGAATGGCTGGAATTTTGAAGTTGCATGACCACCACGTAATTACTTGATAATAATTATTAGTATGTACAATGAAATAAATTCGTTGAGAGCATAACGTCTAATATGCATGTTGATCTCTAGATTTGCTTGGCGTTATCAAAAGTGCAGGGGAAATGTTCTGACGCTCCAATGACAATTGGCCGTTTCATTTACAATTAAAATTAACATGTAACGTAGATGTTGGTATTTAATTTACTGATAATACTAATTTTATGAAAGTCTACCAGTGCGTGAATGGAATCAAGATTTCGTACGGGTTTTATGTAACGGAATCTTCGATATAACTTGAAGGGTTTGCTACCCGAAAAATATAGATAACTTAATCAAGATTCGGACGGATAATGATCATGTATCACAGAGATTGGCAATCGTGAATAGCTATTAACTTATAGATTAAAAAAACAACAAGACATTGGCAACAGTGTAGGATTCGTGGTGTAAAGATATCTAATGCTCTACGAGTATTCAAAACATAGAATCGAGAATTATATCAAAAAAAAACAACAAGAATGAGGTATTTAGTGTTACTAGTATATAAAACGCATCGTAAGAAAAACCAAGGTTCTAAACATAATCAAGCATATGGGTGCAAAAGTCATATGAAGCCAACAACAAAAGGAAGGTATAACATCGTTACAAAAACACATAAGGCTCTAGAGGTATTTAAGTGTATAGGACAATACGTGGAAACCACCAGCAAAAGGGGGTATTTATCGTTACGAGTTTATATTCCATGCAGTCATTGATAGGTACCTTAAACCCCGATCCAACCAATCCATGTGACAACATATATTTACTGTACATCTTTAGTTCTAATAGTTTTAAAGTTATTTTGCATGTGGATTTCACAGAACATATCATTTATCCTATATGTACATACATACATACATACATATATATATATATATATATCTTTAAGAACATGAACAACCATCAATCTTCACACCAAAAAGGGGGGAACCCAATCCAGCAAGAGGAACACGAGGGTCCATGGGATATAAACTCAAAGAGAAAATCACAAAGAAAAAGGCAGGGGACCGTACCTATATGTTGTTTGTGCATCAACGTTATATGTCCATTCTAAGTAGTTCCACACTTCATCATGATCACGAAAATCCTCTAAATCAAAATAATCCCTTGCTTAGATCTAAACCACAACAAAATCTTGAAATATAAGGAGCGAGAGAGATGATCTTACATTTCTAGTGCTAGATCCGTGTAGAGGATGTCGAGGGAAAACTTCCCCACAAAAATAGTGGAGGACAACCAACTCCGCCAATGCTCCGTCGGAGCTCCAGCGATCTTGAGAGGTGGGGGATGGTGAGTGGTGACTAGGGTTTGCAAGTGAGAGGAGAGAGCAGCCCATGGGGTCTTTTATAACTCAAAAATCATAGTTGGGCGGGTCTCTTAGATGGATCTTGCTCAATCTCGTATAACCACTTAAGAGTTGACCCCTATTCACTAAAATGATCATTCTCAACCATCCGATATCCGATTTACAAAATTTCAGATGTGTTGGATTTCTAACGACGATACGCATCTAATAAGCTATCTTATTATACAACCGGATCTAAATTTTCCATATATTTTTAAATGGACCGTAACTATTTGATCAGCACCAACTTGACCAAGTTGCGGTGCTAAAACCTGGGGTTTCACATTTACCCACCTGGAACTCAAAACCAAGGCAAGGAAATATTAGGCTCAATAAATTCATTATTGACCAAGGATTTCCTAATATACCCAATGTAAAGGTATCTTGTAACAATCCATGCATGTTATCTTTCATAGAATCAGATGTATGGATGATATGTGTAGATCTCATTTTACTTGGTAATTTCCCATATTGATCCCATATTATATAATTTTCCATAAAACCCCTCACAATTAAGTGTGTATAAACTTACTCACTAGAGAGAAGACGTGAATTAAGACAATCACATCAAGGACATGGAAGAGTTCCCATAGAAAGTCATTTTAGATGTGCTAACGCAAAGTCAATGAATAATTTAACTCCATCTTTATAAGTTTGGTCCAATCTATTTCCAATCTCCATCCAACTTTTGTCAGACACGATATCCATTTATAAAGAATAACAAAAAAACATCACTATACAAGTATAATTTATTAAAGATAATCTCTGTCATATTTATACTTTGGAAACAAAAGTCTCCTTTTCTAAAGTCTCAACAAAGTCAATACTCAAGTAAAATGTAATCATGTGAGAGCATATATAATTAAATGATGAAGGTTATTATTATTTCAAAAAAAACTTCTCATTAAATCATGTTTTGAAAAAACTTAAAAGAATACCTTACTTGAAATGCTTTAAATAAGCTTTTAAAATGTCAGGTCTCAAATTGATTGTTATCCACCTATTCGGAAATGGTAAAGCTCCTATGAAAGACCTATTGAAAAATACCAATTGGTTATCTTAATTTTTTTTGAAAATAAAATAAATATAGTTTTCATAATTAAAAAACAATATCTCAAACCACGATGCAAATACTATTTAAGAAGCATAATTTTTTAAACAACTTTCACGACAGACATCTTCCCTGACATGGTACATGCTTACCTCTTAGAAACAACAGTTTTTTTAAAGTACATCAACAAGATGTTAAATCAATTTTGTATACTAAATATTGTATTGTTCCGGTTACTAAAGACCATATTTTCTGAAATCATATCCTTGTAACTAAGTCCATTGGATTAGAATTTTTGTTATCGATTAATCTACATCTTGCATTACGGTATAATTGTAATGGGAGATTTTTAATTTTCAACAATAAGAAATTTAGTTGAGACAACATATTTCTTCACTCCGTGTAAAAAAATAAGAGTAAAAATAATTAGGATTGACCATATAATATCAAAATATCAAACTAGCTACCACATTTACAAAAAAAATCAAACATCTAAATTGGCTAGCTATAATGTTACGACCACAAGAATCATCCCTAATGGCAGAGATTAAAAAAATCAAAACAAGAAAAAGCAAACACGAGTCCAAAAATTGAAAAGGCCGTTTCTGTTCAATGATGAATATGTGCCCAAATAAAAGATCTAACGACCAAACCAAAATAACCATATAAGATAATAAAAACTAATGATGAATAAAATCTAATGACCAAACCAAAATACCCATACATGAAAAATTATAATGATGAATAAAACCTCATGAACACAACAACATTAAAGAACAACAAACTAATACACAATAAAAAAAATATACAATACAAGTCAAATAAAAGATGAACTAAAAAGAAGAAAATAGAATCATCTCCGTTAAAACATCCAAAAATTCATATAAAACCCTTATTTGACCAATGGATGAACTCTAAATCCCTAGAATAACATAGATTTTCAAAAGATACACCAACTATCATTTCAACACACGTCTACCAAGAGGATAAAAAGGACGATGTCATTACCTTTTAGATTGGCAAGATCTCTAGGAATAACTCCATGAGAAATGTAGAAGAAGAGCCAAGGGATTGGAGGCGGAGTTCAGAACGACACATATGAGAAATGAGAGAAGGATTTAGGGTTAGCTTTTGTTTGGGAAAGCTGACGTGGATAAGGTTGTGTGAGTTGGCATTAGTTTATTTACTATCTATTTTTTAAATAAGAATGCAATGACGTGATTTCCATTAGCCCCAATTATAGGATATGTGGAGATACAATAGGATCCTTTTTCGAGTGGCGCCAACTTTTGGAGAATTGGAGCCAAGTAAATAAAAATGAAACTTTGGGTGCGAGTGATAGAAATATCAATTGTTGACGAAGAATTCATCAATGACCGACATAACATTCTTGTCAAGAACTTTCTGTCACTCAATTAATGTTTTCTTATAGTGTCAGTGCAATAAAAAGTAAAGGTTAGAGATCAAAACACAATGATAAGATAAATTTTAAGAGATGGAATTAAGAGGGTTAGAAATTTTTACATGAACAACTTTTAATTTAATAAATTTGCTAAATAATTCTATTAATTTAGGGACGAACTTTGGAATAACATGTCTATTTTAAAATACAAACCTCCAAGCTATTTAACAAGCCCGTTGATTTCAATTATATGTGGAATTGAATTCTCTCCTTTTTTTTTCAGATAAAAGGCTCATCACCTACCAGAAAATAATTTGAGTTAGTTTTCATATTTATAGAAATAAACCATAGACTTACCAAAAAGATAAACCATAGTCATTATATTTCATTAAAAAAATGGGTCATGTGGACAACATGTTCAAAGATCGACCACCATGATCAAAGTGTTGTACGAATGATGATGTGAAGATGGAGACGACAGTAGGCAAAACTGTTGACGCATGATCAAAGTGTGATCGGTCGGGGTATATCACTCCTTTTTACTCGAAAATTTTGAAGATATATCATGCATCCATTTATCTTTTTAGTAATTATGTGAAAAAGATAACATTCTCAGCAATATCCCACAGTATAATCTTGTTGGAAAAAAAGAGATCAACCACCACAAAAATATATAGAAAAAAAACATATAATATAACAGTAGTGGTTGATCAACTCCAGCAATAACGCAATCACCAACAAAAACATACCATTAAAAGGAACACGTGTAAGATTATCTGGTTCACACGCTCTATCTCTTATTTAATATATGGAGGGAAAAGACCCAACCTAATGGATTTAGAGGAGGATGTCCATTCACAATAGATTGCATGTTATCTCAAATTCATTTTAAGTTTTTCTTCAAATTTTTGATTTTTTTTATTTCACAAAAAAAACAAGTAAGTGATTTAAAATAAAGTAAAAGGTGTCCATCTAAGAAATCTGTTATTTTTTTTAGAAAACCATAGAATAATAACGACTACACTTACTAATTTCTGAATGGCAACAACAAAAGTTGAATACTAATCTGACATAGATGTCTAACAAATTTGATAGTAATTTAATATAATTATATTAATCACATAGGTGTGCCCGGTTAAGATACGTTCATGGCTCTGTCGTGAACTTCACCCCTATATTCATAGCTCAACTACCAGATCCTGAGAGGGATCCTACATTACTTGTTGTAACACCCACGACTCTGATGCTTTGTTCTTTTCTCATTTACCATAGATGAGGGATGCAATAAATTGGGATATATCCGTCACTATATCTATTTTATACGGATTTTGAAATCTGTATGCGTATCCGTTTTAAAATATATACAGATGTAACTTTGATATTCACAAACATCTGTATATCTATCCGTTTTCATATATAAATATAGTTATAGATTTATTTTTGATCATATATAACGTAGTTTTGGACCTTCTTCCACTGTATTTGGTATAATATTATGATACAGGGTATCCCAGAGTATATTAATTCCAATATTATTTGTATGCGAAGTCAATATCTGTATCTGCATCCGTATTTGTATTTAAAAATAAATAAATATATGGTAACACCTTTGTCGGCATCCCGATCGCCTGTTTGCATCACTACATGGAAAGGGTGGTTTCAATAGCAACTATTACAATGTAAAATGCTCAATCCCCATCCCTAGGGATGAGCATGGGCCGGGCTGGGCCGGGCCCTGAAGGGCCCAGGCCCAGGCCCATATAAAATTTTGGGCCTTGGGCCGGGCCTAAGGCCCACATTTTTTTAATTTTAGTGGCCCAAGCCCAAGCCCGGCCCAATTTTCATGGGCCGGGCTTGGGCCGGACCGGCCCATATAAATATTCAGGTATCAAGATTCAAGTACTTTTTTCCATGTTTTCAATAACCAACATCTTATAATGCAATTAGAATTGGTAGCTAGACAAAGATGAGCCTATACGAGCAACTACATTTTAAAAAATGCAGTAAAAGTTTAACTATAATTCTAATGAAAAATCTGGTGACATCCATAAAAAAATCAAGAATGCATTACTATCATGTTATTCATTGACCTTGTAGACATGTCTACCTTAAAAAATTTAATCTTGTGATCATGTTTTGCTTTTGATATTTTGGGGGTAGCAAATATATTTTTGGATGCATATGTAACCAAGTTGAAGGTTTGATAACAAGGGACAGGAGTTATCAAACCTTATAACAAGGAAAGGTTACATGCATGTAGCTATAATGACTGTTGTGCAATTATGGTCCTGGAGATATGGACGATCATAATAAGTCTTGACATATTTTTGGTAAAAGCCAAGCCACTTAATTGCTTTGGTGGTTAAGCATTTGGACTCATATCTTCAGAGATCAATGTTCAGTTCTCATCAATCATAATTGTTAAAAAGAAAAGGCAGAAGTCCAATACCCCTGTTATGTATTTGCAGTGACATCTATTGTGTAAACATAAGTGAACGATACTTGAATCTGATATGCCTATTAATATCAATATCGTATTATCATGCAGATGTCTAAAGAACAATATCTTGACCAAACATAGGTAGATATTATAGCTATTGTAGGAGATGTTATAAAAGGTTGATCACACCTGCGAGGTTGCGAATCTTGTGATGGATGAACAATCCATCTGTCCTGCCGGTGCGTGTGGCAGTTTGCGGTAGATTGGCGGAGGCTACGGTCCACGGAGCTGCATAAGGAGGAGGGACAACGCTTGTAGAGGAGGGGATGGAAGCCCGGAGCCGAATGGTGTGCCGCGGTTGGAGGAGAGGAGCAACGAGATGACGAGGCATGCGTTGCCGCCTTGCCTGGCGTTGGCTGGGGCTTGGAGCCTTGGAGGGAGGAGGCAGGGGAATGCGGATGATTGGAATGGCAACTTTGGCTGTTCTGTTTTGGAAATGGGAATTGAGAGTCAAGGCTCGGATGAACTCCATTCTCTCCAAAAGAGGAGGCGGAGAATACGAACGGTTGGAATGGAGAGGTTCCTCGGGCTTGAATAGGGCCGCCCAATCGGACTTCATTCGGGCCGGATCCTCGGCCTTGTATTGGGCCTTTATTCGGGCCGGGCTTTCGGGCTAAGCGGGTTGGGCCGATTCAAGCCCGAGCCCGGTCCAAAATTATTTTGGGCCTGAAAATTAGGCCCAAGCCCGGCCCGATGCAAACTTGGGTTTGCGCCGGGTCGAGTTTTTTGGGCTGGACTTCGGGTTGGGCCGGGCCAGCCCGCCCAATGCTCATCCCTACCCATCCCATCGTTGGAGCAAGGGGACAAGTTGCCGATTTCTTTGCAATATCTTTTCAGTGGATGCTGTCAGTGGCTGAGATGTTGTCATTTGTTTGCAGGCTGAATCCAACAGAAGCTATGGGTGGCACTGAAAGATGAGAAGCCTCAAGTATGTGGCCGCTGGTCGCTCAAACTAATGATTCCTGTCAAGATCATATAACGAGATCAGAGACTGCATCGGCTTTAGGCCGACAGATTCGTAGATTCCCATCAATTCGCAATTATCCCGGTTGTCGGGGATATCGTAATAAATTCTCTCCTGATCGATTATAAAAGCCGGGGTGTCACTCCCCAAAGTCCCATCCGAAGAGACTTGTTAAGCAGCAGAATGAGGGAGCTTGTGAAGAAGCTCCACCTCCTGCGTTGCTGCAACTTCCCACGAGAAAACGATGATAACCAATATTTCACGGATGCTGCCCCTCGGAGCAGAAAACCTGGAGGCTGGAAGGCCATGCCCTACATAATAGGTATATATATATATATATATATATATATATATATATATGTGAGCAGTAGGATCAAGTTGATTTAATCTCTCCCCACTGTACGTGTGAATCTGGTAATTCCTTATTGATTTGTCATTATGTACTACTGTTGATGCCAATCATGTCAATGATGTTTACTGAAGGGAACGAGACATTTGAGAGGCTTGCTACGTTCGGGTTGCTGGCGAACTTCACGGTGTTTCTGGTGAGGCAGCTGCATGTGCCACAGATGTGGGCGGCCAACGTCGCCAACATATGGTTCGGAACCACCAACTTCGCGCCGATGATCGGCGCCTTCCTCTCCGATGCCTTCCTCGGCAGGTTTCAGGTTTTGGCTTACTCCGGCATCGCCTCTTTCTTGGTGAGTTCCCTCCTTTAGTTCTCCTACGCCTCCCTCTCTTCTTTTTCTTATTCGGTTAAATTAACGGTTGATCTACGCTTGATGGTCTTTAATACATGTTCATTGATATATCTACTACATTGATAATTAAGTTTTTGACTTGAAGATATGTGCATCTCTGATTTCCTTCTGATTTGATATACTTATAGCATACATGTATTAAATTATATCTACACTCATTAGTTTTAGATCTCTTTAGACTTCCATTGTGAGTTCAAAAGTGAGAGGAAATTTAATTGATAAGTATAACAAAATGAGAGAAAAATTGAAGCAACAGCTAGAAAAATGGGGGGAAAAGATGAGGAGGGTGTTAGAAATTAGTGGTTTCAAGCTTGTTTTGGAGAGAAATTTAGATGTAGTCAGAACAGCATGTGATGGATATTGTCTCGTACGAAGAAAACTACAAAACCAAAAGAATAGGTGTAATAATCTTATGGGAAAACCGCTCCAAAGTGAACAAGTAAAAAATCGAAGAGATGGAGAGAAGGCGTGAACGGTACTGGACGAAAAGCTATACGGTAAGACATATATGCTCATGGTAACATACAATAACATACGTTTGTTTGTTGTCAAATATAAAAATAGGCACTCCATCCTCGTACTCCAGTTGATCAGGTCATGTCTGATGTAAAAAAAAGTTCATGAATGTTAAAAACATGATCAGGTCAGGAGTTTTATTATCGATCCAACATATTATCTAAATGGAGATTTCTTGATTGTATACTTACAGATGTCCTTATTTAATTCACACATTTGTGTGAGTAAAAATGGCAGCTAGTCGGTCGTGGATGCATGTGTCCAGGAAAATAGACCTGTCAAATTTGTGGCCCTTAAGAATGCTAAAACACTTGTCATCAGTACTGACCTGCTATTATTTAAAAAGTAGGACACGTCTACGAAGTGTTCTTTCCTTGAATTTATGCATGCGTAAGGTGACCATTTATTCTTTTCAACGCCCATCATTCTTTGAATCAGAATACAATAAATGCGCATTTGTTTTTTATATTTACAGTACATTTTCCATTGCATAATTGTTAGGTCTCTAAAATAAGACAGCAAGGTTTAGACCACTGAATCACCATTAAATAGGCTCTACTGATGACAGCTCCAGAGAGGTTCCGCTTTAGTTTGGACGTGTATAATGAACCATTGTTTGGGCCCTGATCCTTGCAAGCCTCTCATGCACGTCCCTATGTACACAATCTTCTCAAGTTGATAGTTATGCATCAGTCGAAGGCTATCAGATGTGATGCCGAGATGCCAACATCTATACTCTGTGTTTTCCTTTGCCCCTCCCTCTCCAGATGTGCCAAGCCATGGTTATTCACGATGTTACCAAATTTTTCCTTGTTTAGCTGCAGGCAGTCAGTGTCCATTACATATGGACTGGGGCTAAGTCTGCTATGTCGGATCTCTCCTCATGTGTCTCTCATAGATCTAAAGACGAGACAGTCAAGATGTTGGTTGAAGATTTAATTACAGATTCAAAATGTGTGGAAGAGTTGCATGTAATCTGTCGTGTTGTTTCTATCCAAAGCACTATATATTATAGGTTCCACTATAAAATCGTAATAGGGAAACTTTCCCATAAAAAGCCAAGTGAACAGCTATCCACCACTTCCACTCGCTTTAGTAGAAGCTGTGTACCATGTGATATGGTGTGATGCATGCACAAGTTTTACATGCTATGGATCCAGCTAGGATGAAGACCGACATAGAAATTTTTTATATCATCACCATATTCATTTTACATAGAGTTTGAAATCTCTATATTTATTTATTTAAAATAAATATGGATATGGATGATAACTTTATACTTGCAAATATATGTATGTGCATTCATATATTCGTTTATATATATAATTGTAGATTTATTTTTAACTATATGTAATATAATGAAATACCTTATTTTCACCATTTTGATATTATTGTTATAAATTAATATATTTTAGTATTTTTGTATTATGTGTAAGAAATCTTATACAGGTATGTTTAAGCTAATGTGGAGAGTATTAGTGATTTATCTGTATCGGATACTTATCTTTTTTTCTAGAATATGGTCACAGAATTTTCGTCTGTAAATATTCACATCTGTTTTTGTATTTAAAAATAGATAAAGGTATGGTAATATCGCATATATCAATATCTTTATCGGACTGTTTACATCATTATATCCCGTCTATATTTGTTAGCTCTTCAGCAAGCAAGTTGCTATCATGTCTAAGATAGTAATAGGTAAAGGGAGCAGGTGTTATCACTCACTTTTCGACTACTTAAAGGGCTTTGGTGGTAGGTCGGAGAACTCTATCTGGTGGTAGGTCGGAGAACTCACTTTTCTTCAGCAAGCAACTGCTTTCATTTAAGCCTTTGGTGGCAGGTCAGAGAACTCTATCTGTTTGGTCATTGGGATGAGGTCGATTGGGGTAAACTCTTATGAATAGTAGCTATTTGGATGGTCATGAGGTTTAGAGAGGGTTGACATAAGGAATGGAATGTGATGTAACATTGATTTGTGATGGAATTCTAACTCAAGAATAGAAGGGGTAAATCGTGTAACCCCTAGGTAACCCAGAACCCAAACAGATGTGGACTTGAGAGATGCTCCATTTATTTTTTTGTTCTCATTACGTAAGACAAAACAAATAATGTTAGGAGAGAACACAACAGAGAAAAATGATGTAGACAATCTTTGTATATCCTAACTCCACTGCCAACTTTGTAAATTCGTGCGTGGACAACAAGGAAGATCCATGGCCACCTCCTCCTTCCTTTGCTAGGTTCTTGACTGGTAAAGGCTCATGTTTCAACGTAGGAAGAGCTATAAATGCGCAGCGACACAATCTCAAGAGGGAGAATGAAGAACAAAATCTTTTGTTACGTGATGATATTGCTTTATCTCCTTCTAGTTTGGTGGAGTTATTTTGGTTGATATACATACTAGAAGGGTTAAGTTTGTGTAACCCTATCGGAGAACCTCCAACAATATTATAGTGAAGTTGTTTGGATCGTGTTGGTTCCGTGATTTTTTACCCTATCGTTTTGGGGTGTTTTCATATTAAATTTCTATGTGTTTTGTGGTTTGATTAGTTTGTTTGGTTTGTTCTTGGGATACTTCTCTTTGTTATCCGTTTCGGTTTGTTCCACTCTTTCATAATTTTTGGTGTAATTGATTTACTCTTACCAACAGAGATTGGTGGTGTTAGAGCATTCTTTCCCCCAACGACTACATGCCCTTTTCATATATTAAAGGCACCCACTATGATATGGAGAATCGGAGATGTAGATCCTAGTATTCTACTATCCGTTTGACTTATGTTTGCCCATATTAAAGACTGACACTATATTATTTTTGCTCCTTCATTTCTACCTATTGTGCTTTTCAAAGATACAACAAAAATCAAAACCTATCCCAACCCTTGGAAACTCAAAGTCAAATCCTCACTTTCGTTTGTCCTCTTAATGGTCACTTTGGTGGGAGCAGATCCTCTTTTGGGTATATAATCAAAGTAAGAGGATACTATGTAGATGCTTGCCACACAGACAAGACGAAACCAATGTTCCAGATGAAGTCTCTCTAACCTCCCCTTTTTCACTCCCACTCCTTCCTTCATCACATTGAAGCTCCAATTCCTCCAAACACCACTGCTGAGCCCTCCACCCCCTCTGTTGGAACTCCACTGGACATTGGTGGTATGCCTCCCCAATCTATGTCACAACTGCGACTGACTGCCATGACTCATCTATGTGCTTTGATCCTAACCGCACCATCTCTCTCACACTACGAGAAAAGGTACGACTAAAAATCTGGAAGCTAGCCTTGCTTGGTGATGGCATGTCCTCGCCAACTAGATAGAGTGAAGGCATGGCTTGCAACTCCTCATGCATCTATCTTAGACATAACATGAGAGGATAATGTCCTCGTGAATTTAGGAGAACAAGAAAAAATGTAGAGGTTCATTGAGGTTTAAGAGCCCCATCGAAGTTGTAGACCCTACCCTCCTAATATTATAGGGCAAGTCGGAAGCCCCATTCTCCATTGTATCCCTACTCTCCTAATATTTTCCTCATTTCTTATGTTTATTGTCCTTCTTATATCAGTATCTTGTCTTCTCATATGTTTCTCTAGAACTAATACACATACGTAATATCTCTCTCAGACATACATTAATGTAATGCAAACACACACTCTATTTCACTCACACACAGTCTGCACACACAATACTACACACAAGTACACTAACATACACACCGTAACACCATAATAACACTCTCTCTCTAAAACACACACTCTACACACACTCTACATTCTGTAATAGACACATGCACGCACATACCATCTCTCATGTACACAAGCTAAAATATGCACACATACGCTAACATATAAACACACGAGTATACACACACGCATGCACGTGCACGCACGCACGTGCACATGCACGCGTGAGCATGCACACAGACACACACACACGAAACTAACAAAAAATGCACACATAATACATATCCACGCATTTCCTCTCTCTCTCAAACACAATGCAACACACTCATACACTATAGCACACACGCACACAACAAAACACCACATAAACACATTTTCTTATATCATTCTCTATTCTTTTCATCATCTTCCTTTTTACCCCCTCTCCTCTTTCATTATCATATTATTCCTACTAAGCTCATTTTATTTTATCCTCCTCATTTTCTCCCCCTCTCATCTATCTCCTTCCCAATGTTTAACTTTGTTGCGCCTTCTTCCATTGTATTCTCTTTGTATTTTCACATTATATATGGTATAACTACACAAGAAGAGACAAAGTTGAATAGCCGTACGTACACATAAATAAATAGGCAATGCATATATGGAATAAATATAATTGAAACGATAATGGAGAGAATTATCTTACAAAAGTTTGCTAAATAAATTACTATAAGATTTGGTTAAAAAGATTTCTAATGCAACGAGCACTCCATCCTGCACAGTTTTACATAGAAGGTACACGAGGGGACTTTATCTGGAGCCTTGGTTTAAGGAAACCAATCCTCTGTTGTAGAGAGGATTGTAGCAGAGGTGTTATAATATTCTCTAACTTTTTTTGTGATTTTGACCAAAATCTAACCTTATAGATTTAATATTAGGTTAATTCTCTATCTATCTCCCAAATTTTACCCAAAGATGACCTTAATTGCTATTTCATCTTTATAGTCAAACACTTAGATCTTTTCTAAATCAAATTTAAGTTAGCTTAGATTATGACCGAATGTTTGACCATTTGGATGAAATAGCAATTAAGGTGGGATTTTGGCGAAATTTGAAGGATATTTAGAGAATAACACTAAGATTAAATATATAATGTTAGATTTTGGAGTCAAAATAACAAAAAAAATAAAGAGGATTACAATCCTCTCTACAGATCTGTTTCCTTGATTTAATCCCATCCATGTGGCGTGTATCCATCCTGCACAGCATCCCCTGCCATGATTTATATACGCAGAAGAGGATGACTCCCCTCCTTTGTTCCAACGAGCGCTGAAAGTAAGCATAGTTCCCCCTCAAATTTAACACGAAGTACGTATCAGATTAAAGTGACCCTAGCTAGGATTAATATTTAGAAACAGTTACACGAGTATGAATCATGATATATGATATGTACATCAAATAATAATATTTGTTCATTCTTTTGATATTTCAAGGGAATGATGGGTCTCACTCTCACGTCGGCGATTCCTCAACTTCAGCCCCCACCGTGCAGCAACGATTTGATCGAAAAGGGCGAATGCAAAGGACCTCCGAAGTCCATGTTGGGCCTCTTGTTCCTCTCACTTGTATTCCTCACTATTGGAGCCGGGGGAATCAGACCTTGCAACCTTCCATTTGGAGCGGATCAGTTTGACGTGGCAACGGAACAGGGAAGGAAAGGCATCGCCAGCTTCTTCAACTGGTACTACTTCACCTTTAGTGCTGCCATTATGGTCGCCATCACCGCCATCGTCTACATTCAGGACAGTGTAAGTTGGTCGATCGGCCTCGGTATCCCCACGGTCCTCATGCTATGCTCCATTGTGCTCTTCTTTCTCGGTATGCGAGTCTACGTCTATGTCCCACCGGAGGGGAGTGTCTTTGTGGGTATTGTGCAAGTTGCGGTTGCAGCCTACAGGAAGAGGTCTATCAAGCTTCCATCATTGGAGGAGGAACACGGAGAAAAACAGTTGATATTCTACAATCCAAAGCCCAAGGGATCATCGATCGTCACTGAGCTTCCACTGACGCAACAATTCAGGCAAGCATTACCTACGTTTGAGCTCAAAATGATTACTTTCATGGTATGTGATAACCTTAGGATGGGAACTGGGCACAGGTTCTTGAATAAGGCAGCCATTACACTAGATGGAGAACTTGAGGACTCGGATAGGAGTCCAGCCGATCCGTGGAGGCTATGCAGCGTCCAGAAGGTGGAGGAGTTCAAATGCCTCCTGCGCATCATACCCATATGGGCATCCGGCATCATATGCTTCATTGCCATGGCCCAACAGGGCACCTTCTCCGTCCTCCAAGCCCTCAAGATGAACCGCCACCTCGGCCCTCGTTTCCAGATCCCCTCGGGCTCTCTGGGCGTCATCTCCATGCTGGCCACCATCCTATTCATACCTGTCTACGACCGCCTCATCGTGCCCGTCCTCGCGCCTGTCACCCGGCATGAAGGAGGCATCACCGTGCTGCAGAGGATGGGAGTTGGGATGGGGGTATCCACCGCATCCATGCTAGTGGCGGGGCTCGTGGAGCAGAAGAGAAGGGATCACACGGTGATGGCCGGGGTGCCTATCTCCGTCATGTGGCTCGCTCCACAGCTAGTGCTGATGGGCCTGTCGGAGGCGTTCACCGGGATAGCGCAGATCGAGTTCTATTACAAGCAGTTCCCCGAGAACATGCGCAGCGTCGCCGGGTCCGTCTTCTTCTGCAGCCTGGCGGGAGCAAGTTACCTCAGCAGCATCATCGTGGCGTTCGTGCAGAGGTACAGCGGAGGCCACGGGAGGCCAAATTGGTTGGTGAACGATATCAATGCCGGGAGGCTGGATTACTACTACTACCTGCTGGGAGGCTTGGGTGCGTTCAATTGCTTCTACTTTGTCGTCTGCGCACATTATTATCGCTATAAAGGCGACGGCGGTTGGTCGGATCAGGGGACGGCCGTAGCCGAGCTGGAAGATCCGTGAGAACGTACGGAATGCAAATGGAGATTGTGATCCAGGCTGATTTCACGATGGATATATCTGTGCAGTGCAAGTATTTGGACTGATTGGAAGTTAACATCTTCAAATATCAATTCGAAGGGAAAATATATATATACTCCTTAAAAGATTGTGATAATTGGAATATGGAACACTATGATAGTTAAGAGTATTTCTAGGCTAAATATCTCATCTAAAAAACGTGCACAATTTCACGTGGATGTTCTGGGGGAGCCCATAAAATACATAGAAAGTGTGAATATGTAATTGCATTCTCCCTCCCTTCGTCTTGGACTACCGCTCATCCTCTCCTGCAGGGAGGATTGTAGCAGAGGTGCTGTAATCCTCATTAGGTTATTTTTATGATTTTGATTTCAAAATCTAACTTTATAAATTGAATTTTAGTTTAATTCTCTACCTATCCTCCAAATTTCGTCCAAATCCGAGCTAATTTGTTATTTTATCCTAATGTCCAAACATTCAGTCATAATCTAAGCAACTTAAATTCGATTTAAAAAAGATCAGAATATTTGTGCATTAAGATAAAATAACAAATTAGCTCGGATTTGGACAAAAATTGGATGATACGTATAGAATTAAACTAAAATTCAATCTATAAGGTTAGATTTTGAAATCAAAATCAGAAAAATAACCTAATGAGGATTACAACACCTCTGCTGCAATCCTCCCTAAAGCAGAGGATCTGTTTCCTCATCCTTGTGTTCCTTGCTTCTCCGCAACATACTACTCTCTTTGCTTTCCCCAAGCGATATAATAAATGCCAGCACAATTCCAAGAAAATCTGACACTTCAGCTTAAATGAGGCTTTTTAACATGCTCACTATCCAGCAGAGGAGGGAGCAAGGCTCATATGAGGCCGATGATAGGATAACCCTAACTTATCCAACGGGGCTACGTTCCCATCTTTTAATTGGGATATAATAGCCATGAAGCTACTGTTTATATGCTCAAACTATAGACTGGCAAGAAAAAGAGAGAATTGCAGAGCCGAGCACCCCGACAGAAAGATCACCCCACTGAAAAAGTCTATGAACAAAAATGATATATTAATATAATTAGATCTAATCAAAGCGGATGCAAATTAATATCATCATTCTTTACTCTTTTTCAGGTCATCCAGCAACCAACCGCTAATAAAAAAGCTTTCAATGTAATTTTTTAATTAAGTAAAACAATCATTTCATTCATCAAAGTGCGAAAAAAAATAACATGAGAGTCCACCGCCCAAAACAAAAGAAAAGAATCATACGAAACCGGCATTTAGTACTATCTAAGGAATACTTCCTAGATCAAGCTACATCTAAAATGTGTGAGTTCGTCACAAAAGGAGAGTGAATTGTGCAATATACTATTATCACAATAACAATATCCAATTTAAAACAAATTCACAAACCACAAATATAGGAAATAATCAAACCACAAAGATATAATGTTTTTTTATGTGAAATCCAAGTGGGTGAAAATCACGACCTACAAGCATGTTCTAAAATTCCCCTTCGCTCTTTCAACAAAGACTATTTTCACTATTCCAGTGCTACTTTAAACCGAGGATAACACAATTGATGATACAGATTTACGACATGTCAAGATGGGATAAATTATTCAATGGGTCGTTGTTCTCAATCAATCAATTTGGTCAATGAGAAAAAATAATTTTAACCACTTAATGAAATTAAGATCATATAATGACAAGCAAATGGTTTCGCTATTCAATTTATCTAGTATAGCGACCAGGGTCGAACACAAGGTGCACGATTTAAAAACTATGTAGTCACATTTCCAAGAGAAATTTTTTAGTGATTTTTTTTCGATTTTTTTAATTTTCAAATAAAGCACAAGTGATAAAAACACACACACCACACTCTTTTTGTATTTTTCAGAATAGTCAAGAATGTCTAGAAAATTATAGAGAAAATGTTTTTGTATTTTATAGATTTTAAGATGATTTTGATATTTTTTTCGAAATTTTCTCATATTTTTATGATTTTATAAAAATCAAACAGTAGAAAACAAGGGAAACAATGTACAACCAAGAGTATTTTGCAACTTAAAAATATTTTAAGTACCCAAAACTCCTGAAAATTATTTTTAATCTTTATTACAATTAAATATATAGAAACAGATACTAAAATAAGTTTTTTTGAGTTTTTTTAAACTTTTCTATAAAATTTTTAAGATTTTTTTATTTTTTACATTTTTTTTATTTTTATAAATGATCTATGCATGAAATTAGACATAAATTTTAGGCAAATTTTTGAATTTTTTATAATTTTTCTAATTTCGAGCAAGAAAAAAGATACTATTTTTGAATTTTTAAACATATTAAATGGCAACAAATGTAGTGAAAATTTATAAAATGAAAAAGGACATAACATGAGCATATACAATTTTTTGGAGATATTTAGAGCATGAAAAATATTTATTTCATTCAAAGAGAACAATCAAATTTACTGTCTGCAGTACAAAGACTAAAAAGCAAATATTTGAAGTTTTTGCCTTAAAATATATCAAAAATAAATATGCGAGCAGAATGTGTAAATTATCCAGTGAGCATGTGCGTTGCACATGGTTGTTTCCTGAGGCTGGGACATTTTTACAAGTTCGATAACTTTCAGAGGTGTATCCTCAATTTATCCAATATTTTATTTTAGTAAACCTCAATAAGGTTTCTCTTGGACACTTCTTCTTCAACTAGGGCCTCTTTCGTTGCTTTTCAAGCAATAGGGATGAGCCGACGCCACTGATAACTAGGATTTTCCACGAGGGTCACCGTGAATAATATAAACAGGTTGTCGCCGAGGTGACCGCTCGTAGAAAACCCGAGTTAAGCAGCAATTAACCCACAATGAAAGAATGTATCAACTAAATCCAAAAAGAAATGTGAATTAATCTTTATTTACTCTACCATAAAATCTACAGTGACAAGCATGTAGAGGTCGAACCACAGAGAGCAATACAAAATGCAATAGCCTACATGTATCTCAGAGTCATCCAAATGTGAAATCTATTTTTGTGGGTTTTTTTGAATTATATTTTTTTTATTTATTATTTTTTTATATTTTAGGATTAACAAATATATATATACATAAATACATATAAGTAGTGATATATATATTTCTTTTTTTTTGTTTTAGGGAGTACATATATATAAAGGGATACTATAATATTTACAAAAATACTCAGTAAAATCATCAAAAACTCAGGAATAAAGTCTTTTTGGGATTTTCATGGTTTTTTTACTATTTTTGTGATTTTTGGGCATTTTTTCAATATTTTTTTAATATTTTTAAATAGCTACATAATAGCAAACAGTGGAATAGGTTTTAGTTGTAATAAAAATAGACATTAAAAATAGCAAACAGCCTCAAAAATTTTCCATACTATATTTCTAATAAAGACAATAAAACATAGCAGATATAGGGCCTGAGTTTCTATTTTTCTGATTTTTCTTTGATTTTTTATATTTTTTTGAAGTTTTTGGGTATTTTTGAATTTTTAAGGTTTTCCTTTCGAGATTTTTAGGGATTTTTGGACTGACACTAAAATATGTCAAAATGCACCATAGGGATTTTTTTTTTGAATTTTTCGAGGCATTTTCATATTTTTTTTGGGATTTTATAAGTTAGACAGTTAATAAAAGACATGTTTTTGATTTTTAATAAATGCAAAAATGCAACAAAATGCAAAACTAAAATTATAGCATTCAAGCACAACCAAACAGGAACTTAAGTCTATTTTTGCAAGAATTTTCGATTTAATATGGAGCACAAAATAAATAGACAAAGCATTCAAAAAGAAATGGCCTGGCAGGGGTATTTTTGCAAATAAAATAGTTCACAGGGGCACACATGCAAAAATCACAATAAAAATACACGTTAGCTTTTATTTTCAAGACCATTTTATAATAACAAAAACCCGACGGGGTTTAAATGCAAACTTCACGCGCCTCACATGGGTGTTGCACGTGAGGCGCGGAGGGACTAAATTGTAAATATAAAAACATCAGGGGGCCCAACTGCAAATTATACAATTTATTTACAACTTGACTTTTTATTTTAGGTATTAGACTATAAATACAAAAAGGCAGGGGGCTAGATGTGAAATTTACCCCTAAATAAGGCGTGTCATCCAACGGCGCTGGAGGCGCCACTTGCCACACGTCAAGCATCTGACCTTGGATACCGGTTTGACGATGAAGGGCCTGGATTAGACGATCCGGGCTGATCTGACGGTTGGCACGTGGCTTCATCGGACGACTTCTGATCGAACTGGGCCTCGCCTCCTGATCCGACGGTGCTGAAGCTCCCTGGAAGAACAGGGAAGAAGCTCGCGCCTGGCGAGCTTCGATCGAGAAGCATGGGCTCCTCCAGGGCTCCCCGGCGTGTCTGAGGTGGTCTACACGTAGCTGAAGGCGTCCCGCATCGACTGATGGTGATCTCATGGCTCCTGGGGGTCCGAGTCGATGGAGCGAGGTCGAAGAAGAAGGGGTCCCGCATCGACTGATGGTGATCTCATGGCTCCTGGGGGTCCGAGTCGATGGAGAGAGGTCGGAGAAGAAGGGGTCCCCCAGGAACCTCTTCCTGGTTAATTGCAAGCCCAGAAGGGCTCTATTCCTCGATGTACCTGCACAGGAAGAACCGCGGGCGAGAGAGCTATCTCCTCGACCCGGGGTTTGGAAGCTGCGATGCAAGATGGAGGTGAGCGGAGGGGCTCCGGCGAACGGCGGAGGAGGAGCCCCGATTCGCCAAGACCTAGGGTCCTAGGTTGAACAAATGTATGCGATAGATGGAGAAGGCGCTGAGGTTCGAAATGGGATGAACGAGGTGGTCGGAGACAGTCGAGACAACGGTGGAGAAGTCGCCGGAGCCGAGCTCCGGCGAACTTCGAATTTTTGGTTTTAAGCTAAGGGAATTAACTACGGGATAATCTAACTACTGGAATGAAAGACTAACATTAAAACTAACTAAAAAGCAAAGAAAAAGACATCTCTTATACCTGGGGGCCTCCAGGGAGCAGGGCGGACGCCGGAGCTCCGCCGCGTCAAAATTCTCCGTCCTCCGGCCGAGTCGAGGCGCTGGGTCACTCCCCCTGTCACGAGGAATGGTCCAGGAGCAAGATCAAGGCGTTTGGATGGAATGAAAATGGCCAAATTCGAGGAAGGAGGCGGAGCTATTTATTTATAGACAATGGCAGGGAGCCTTATTGACCGACGATTATTACTTAATCCAATGAGTATCTGATCGATCTAAGTTATTGGCAGGCATCATGGATAATTAGGGAACAATTCTTGTGAAGGAAGCGAGCTCGATCGATGGATGGGATGGCCGCAAAAACGGGATGAAAATCGGGGAAAAGACATTTCAGCGACGCCAGCGCTGGGATGGGACAGTTGACCAGGGGGTCAACGAGGGCCGGCGCCTCATTGGTCCACGTCAGCCGCTAAAAGACAAAACAGGAAATTTTAGCCTACATTGATTTATTTACCATAGTAAATGGTTTTATTAGGATTTTCTTAAAACATAAAAAATGTGTATTTTTTATGTAGTATTTATTTATGATTTTTATTGAATTTTCGAAGTGTTTTATTAGGGTTTTAATTTAATAATGTGTATATGTATGTATTTACATGTATTTTTGTGTAATTTATTTTTTAATTTGTTTATTTTCTTGTATTACTTTATTGGCTTATTTTATAATTTTATAATTTATTTTTGTGAATAGAAAGGTATTTTTATTTAATTTGTAGGAGTTTATTTATCTTTTTAAATAAATAGGTATATGCTCATGTAAGTATACTTATAGGTATTTTACCTATATATTATATACATTTTATTTATTTAATGAATTTTATTCGTTTTTATTTTGGATTTGTATTTTTAATAAGGTATATATAATATATACATTGTTATAAAAATATAAATGGATAAGGAATAAAAGAATAAAAATCCCTTTTATTTATGTTAATATAGGTAGCATAGGTATTTTGCCTATGAGTTTTATAGACTTATTTTATTTTACAAATTCTTTTTGGTTTTCTTGTAATTTCAACATGTGCATGTATTATATACATTATTAACAAGATTATAAAAATATAGATTTATGAGAATAATGAATAATGAATAAATTGAATATTTTAATCAGGTATTATATACAAGGAGGGCCAAAAACCTAACTTCTACAGATGAACTCCAAAAATTATGACACCAATTTTATTAAATAGTTCATGGAAAGCTATACACAATTAAAGGTGAGTTTGGGTGATTTGGAGTTTTTATTTGCAAGATATGGGTCTGTGAAGTTGAGATTTTGGCTTTTTATTCTGGGTATAAAATGTACACTGTGTATCCTTTTTATACAGACTCAATTTTGTATTTTTATTTACATTATTATCTACAACTTTCATGTACAAGGTTTCTTTATTCGATGAATAAATAATTATGTACAAAATAGGTGTCAAAAAGGGATAAATAAATGTATAAATAAATGAGGTATTTATTGTATAATTGGCCCATATCTCCCCCTACTTTATTCCTTGTCGACCAATTCCATGCTGGCCTTGGTCTCGAGGTTCGGGTCATAAAATATTTGCAATAGTTTATTCTTTTTTCTTTTCTTCCCTTTATTCTATAATTTTGGCATTAAAAACCTTATTTAATGTACAATAAATACAATAAAGAATGGATGCTATTATGTACAAATTGATGATATTTACATGCATTTGCTGGGGTTTTTAAGGCCAAAATGATAGAATAAAGGTGATGAAATGGAGATTCATCACCCCCCTATACTTGCCTTTGCTAGTCCCTAGCAAACACTTATGCAATAAGTACAAAAAGAATGAAGAAAAGAAAAAGGAAAATTAAAGAAGGATAGAGTGAATAAGGGTGCTTTCAGTGCAGTGCATGTCTTTACGAAATCAGAATTTGGAGCTCCGGCTAGACCTTGAGTGTAGATGTGTGCGGAACCTAGTCGGGAACCAGCTTTAAAACACGACAGCCTTCAAGAGTCACTGAACTTGGTTCAAATCACCTCAACAGCCATGTCAAAACCAGCCTACATCATACGCAAACCCTTATGACTATGAAGCTGACTTGTACAGTGTAAGTGATAGTGGCTCTCCTCAACTGAAATGACAAAGAGACTAGCTTCTCCAGAATGACAATCCAATGATTCCCCAATCCAGCCCTCTACCGTCGAGGAGCGGGGTATTCCCTTCTAAGTTCAAGTGGCAACCGGCTCAAGAAGAGGGGGGAATAAGAGGTATAGAATTTTGGGAGCTCAACCAGTGTAGCTAAGTCTCCCGCTGCAAGCTTCATGAGATGTAACATGGATACCATAAGCTTTTGCTTTATTGAACTATATACACTCCGGTGGGGTTATTAAATTTTCAATCCGATCCACCACTTTTTTGGAGTTCTTTTTGCATTTTTTTCAAGTGCTTCTGTACAACATATCTACATGGTGCATCATATATACAAGAAATTTTCCTCTTGAGCCAGTAGACTATCCCTCTTTTGAAGCTTTATTGCAACCCACACTCTCCTGTCATTCGACTTCATTGAAACTGGACCAGGTTGGGGTGCACTTCCCTCCCTAGACGAGGACGAATGTTTCCACCCGTGTGCGTCTCAGACTGGCAAATCCAACCCCCTCACCACTCCAACCGAGTTGAGCCAAGTGAAAGGTGCAAGTGTCCAAGTTATGTCACGACCGACAAGAGTCATGCGTGTGTTTCGAAAAGTTCTAGTTAGTCCACTGATGTGACTTGAACCCAGCCCTGCTTTCTCAAAGAATTAAGTCCGACTAGACCTGAAGTACCTTAAACCTAGTTCCCATAAGGTTTCAGTGCAGTTAGGTGCAGTAAGGTCCAACCTAGCTCCAATTTGAGACTTTATTAGACTGATTCAATCATCAAGCTCACTCAAAAAGAATATGAATGGTATGCTTATGCCATGCACAATGAATGATGCAAATTTTCACAGAGGATTTAAAAAGAATCAAAGAATATTCTTACACAAAGGAATTTTTGCAAATAAAAACTTGACATATACAAAAAGGTGCATACAATTATTTACACGGGCGTACCACTTTATTTACAAACTGTATGAGTTTATAAAGACTTTACAAGTTTGAATGGAGTAGTTTATTTAGCATTGTACAGAAAGAATTGTGTGTGTCTTATTTATGATTTACAAGTATTTGTAATGGTGCTCTTATTCTTCAGATCTAGTTTGAAAATAATTTTTGCAATCATTTACACACATTTTGAAAACTATTTTTGCAAAGATCTTTCACACTATATATACATTTTTCTCAATAATTTTGACAAACATTTTTCAAAACATTTGCGCATAGGTTTTTCCAATCATTTCTTTCACATAAAGAAGAATTTTGCAATCCAAACAGTTTCACACAGGTTGAAATCATTCCACATCAAATTTTTCAAAACTGGTCACACTAATTTTCAAATCCTACTTTTCAGGTATCTCACCTGATTTATTAATCAGAATATACAAAAGAAGAAAACTGTATTTGATGTATAATAAGGTTTTGGCTCTTATAAGCTTTATTTGGAATTATGCTTATTTTTGTATAAGAGATTTTTGTGCAGACTCCTCAGCTCTAACTCTAGAATCCTTTTCAAAAGAATTTTGAGAACTCTAGTCCAAAATAATTTTGCAAATATGTACACGTCTTTGAAAATGATTTTACCAAGGTTTTATACAACATATATAGGTTTTTCAAAACAACTTTGACAATCAAATTTTTACAATCATTTGCACACTGATTTTCACATATTTTGCTTTCACGCAAAGGAAATAAATTTTACACGTAAAACTGATTTTTCAAAGATTGAATACTTGTACACACTATTTTCAAACAATTTTCACAAGGTTTTTCACAAAAACTTTCTTTCACAAAACATTTTTCTGACTTAATAATCAGTATAAGTACAAAGAGCCTGAGGAGCTCACAATCATCTTTTATTATTATAAAGATACTTATTGCTCTTTAGATTGAATTGGTGTTTTCTTTTTCAGTATGAGTTATGGCTTATAGTATATACATGGTATATACGACCCCCCTATACTTAGCTTGAGCTATGTCCTCATAGATCGAAAGGAAAAGCAAAGACATAACTCGTACTGAGTATAGACAGATCTAAAGAATGAATATGAATGAAATGAATGAATGAGAAGTTGACCGTCCCCCCTATACTTAGGATCAAGTAATCCTAAGTATAGCAGTCTGTACATAAAGCAGGGAGGGTCAAGGGTGGGAATACACAGATCGTACTTAGATTGTCTCCCCCTATACTTAGGGTAAGATATCCCTAAGTATAGACAAGGAGAGGAGACAATGGAGAGGATCAAAGAATGGAAGTACTCGGGGTGCACACCCCCTATACTTAGGACAAAGTACGTCCTAAGTATAGCAAACTGTCTACAAGAGCGGCACCTTTTAGATACAAAGAGAAAATAGAGAATGAAAAGAAGAAAAGAAGAAAAGCAAAGAAAATCAGATAAACAGTTGTTGGATTGCATAGTTTGAATCTTTCAATGCCGCAGGTGCTGAGGAGATGTCATCATGGTGCATGAGCTGAACGGAGTCAACAACGGCCCGGAATGTGTCTGGTTCGAAGTACGGCTTCAGGAGTTGGCCGTTGACGACGAATGGCTGTGCGTCAGGAGATAATTCTGATATAGCAATGCTTCCATTGTCACGCACTTCACAAACTCGAAAGGACCTTGTCCACTTACTCTTTAATTTGCCTGGAAATATCCGCAACTTTGCATCAAATAACCACACTTTCTGTCCAACGTCAAAGGTCTTTCGTCTGATGTGCCGGTCGTGCCAGCGTTTCACCTTCTCCTTGTACATCAAGGTGTTATCATATGCATAGTCTCGGAATTCCAAGAGCCTATTCAGATCATCTTTTCTCTTCTGACCACTTTTCCGTGAGTCCAAATTGCAACGGTTGATAGCCCACAAAGACTTGTGAATTAATTCCACGGGCAGATGGCACGGTTTTCCATATACAAGACGATAGGGCGACATGCCCAAGGGAGACTTGTAGGCGGTTCGGTAAGCCCATAGGACCGAGTCCAAGAGTTGAGACCAGTCCTTTCTGTTTGGCCTAACAAGTTTCTGCAGGATAGTCTTGATTTCTTTGTTTCATAACTCTACCATGCCATTGGTCTGAGGATGATAAGGAGATGCGACACGATGGTCGATGCCGTACTCCTTCGTTAACTTCTTGACCTCTTTGTTAATGAAGTGGCTACCCCCGTCTGATATGAGAATCTTCGGTATCCCGAACCGCGAGATGATGTTCTTCTTCAGGAACTGGCATACTGTTCGGCTGTCGGTGGCTCGAGCGGGGATAGCTTCAACCCAACGACTCACGTAATCGATGACGAGAAGGATGTGCTCAAATCCTTGACTGTTAGGGAAAGGTCCTATGAAGTCAATACCCCATGCATCAAAAACGTCTGTTATCTGAATAATTTTCAGGGGCATTGAATCTTTGGCAGTGAGTGTACCTTTAATTCTCTGACAGTCAGTGCATCGTTTAACAAATTCAGCTGCATCCTTGAATAAGGTGGGCCACCAGAAGCCACACTGAAGTACTTTGCTGCCGTCCGATCTCCAGAGTGGTGTACACCAGATTCGAGCGAGTGACAATGCTCGAGGACACTAGACTGCTCCGTTTGAGGAATGCATCTGCGCCAAATACAATCAGCTCCTTCTCTGAATAAAAGAGGATCTTCCCATTGGTAGAAGCGGATGGTCGACATGAATTTGTTCTTTTGGTTCTTCGTCCAATTCGAAGGTATTACCCCAGAGACGAGGTAATTGACTATATCAGCATACCAAGGAAGAGAATCCACAGCTAAGATGGCTTCGTCAGGGAAGGTTTCTGTGATAGGTGCATTGCTCAGAGGATGTTCATGCTGCTCTATTCTGGAGAGATGATCTACTACCACATTCTGAACTCCAGGCTTGTCCTTTATTTCCAAATCGAATTCCTGGAGGAGAAGGATCCAACGAATTAGTCTTGGCTTGGCATCCTTCTTCTGCTGTAAGTACCAGATAGCAGAGTGGTCTGTAAAGATGGTGACTTTTGATCCCAACAAATAGGATCTGAACTTCTCTAAGGCGAAAACCACAACCAGCAGTTCTTTCTCTGTCACTGTATAATTTCTCTATGCTTTGTCTAATGTTCTGCTGGCATAGTGAATGGCGTAGGGTGCTCTGTCTTTTCTCTGCCCAAGGACAGCTCCGACTGCAAAGTCTGACGCATCGGTCATTATTTCAAAAGGAAGAGTCCAGTCGGGCGGCTGTAAGATTGGAGCCTGAGTGATAAGCTCCTTCAGCTGATTGAAAGCAAGGAGAACCGGCTGATCAACAGTGAACTCAGTCTCCTTGCACAAGAGTTCTGTTAGAGGTTGGGCAATGTGGCTGAAATACTTGATGAATCGCCTGTAGAATCCCACATGCCCCAGGAATGACCTCACATTCTTCACGGTCTGAGGTGGCTGAAGATTTGAAATGACATCCACTTTTGCCGGGTCGACTTCCATGCCACGTTTGGAGACGACGTGGCCCAGCACAATACCTTCAGTGACCATAAAATGGCTCTTTTCCCATGAGAGCACTAAATTGACTTCTCGGCACTTCTGAAGCACTCTGTCCAGGTGATCAAGACAAGAATCGAAACTATCACCATAGACAGAGAAGTCGTCCATGTACACCTCGAGAAAACTTCCGACCATTTCGGCGAAAACTGCTAACATGCATCTTTGGAAGGTTGCAGGTGCATTACACAAACCAAAGGGCATTCTCTTGAAGGCGTAGGTGCCGAACGGGCAACTGAAGGTAGTCTTCTCTTGGTCTTCAGGGGCGATCGCCACTTGGTTGTAACCGGAGTACCCATCCAGAAAGCAAAAGAACTCCTTGCCTTCGAGTCTCTCCAAAACTTGATCAATGAACGGCAAGGGAAAGTGGTCCTTCTTGGTTGCTGCATTAAGACGGTGGTATTCAACACACACCCGCCAGGAGGTTGGTACCCGAGTAGAAATTTCCTCTCCTTTATCATTTGTCACTACGGTAAGCCCGGATTTCTTCGGAACTACATGCAGTGGGCTTACCCATTTCGAGTCAGAGATGGGATAAATGAAGCCTGCATCACACCATTTCGTTATCTCCTTCATTACGACGTCCCGGAGGTTAGGATCCAGCCTTCTTTGAAATTCAGGGACGGCTTGGCATCTTCTTCCAAGTAGATGTGGTGTGAGCACAAGGCTGGATTTATCCCTCGGAGGTCGGCTACGCTCCAACCAAGTGCCTTGCGGTTCTTTTCTAGAACCTCGAGAAGTCGAGATTCCTGATCCGGATTCAGCCTGCTGCTGATGATGACCGGATACATTTGTTCTTCACCCTCAAGGAAAGCATACTTTAGGCCTGCCGGAAGTGGCTTGAGTTCTGGTTTTGACCTGTCCACTTTATCTGTCACTTCAGATATCATGCTGGTGGTGGAATGTACTTCTTTGAGAAACTTGCCATCCTCATAATCCTGTTGAGATCCTGGTGATGCACCGAACGGCTCTGCGCTAAGCTGATCATGTTTGGTCTGGAGTGAATGCTCAAGAAGATGTGCCTGCATCTGAGAATCTGTCTCCCAGGAATCATCGGAACATATGCTGACTGCGCTTTCCAAGTCCTCCTCAAGAGTGAGGATTTCTCGGGTCCATGAATCATCCAATGACAATGCTGAGTCTCTGATCTCTGCAATAAAATCACATTCTGGTTCTGATACTGCCTGGCTCTCATCAGTTGCGGCATTCGGCTCACTGCTCATGTTCATCGTGATCTGTTGGGTGTTCGAGCTGAACGTGATCTTCTCAGACCCGTAGTCAACCACGGCACCTGAAGTGCGAAGGAATGGTTTGTGATGATCGCAAAATCCACCTCTTTAATAATCGTGAATTGTTGTATAGGAAGTAAATTTCGGTCGTCAAAATACCACAAGCTTTGAATGTTGTGGAATATTTTTACTTGGTAAGTTTACCAAGGTCGAACACAGGGAACGGTGATTTTTAGTTGCTTGGTTTTTAATCAAATTAAATAATTAATTAATGCTCGATTAATTTTTGTGTGGGGAAAATATAATACAATGCAATGCAATATGCAAATGCAAGGAAATATACAGAGATGACAGTTCAGCACGGGATCTGGAATTTGGATTTATGCTCCAAAAGATGTTAATTGATAACCTCGAAATTTATCACAGATCAGAATCTATAATTCAAGAGAAATGATCAGAGTGTCAATATATAATCTCCTATGTTCGGGTCTCTGATGAAAATTTCTTCTAAATTCCCTGTAGATTAATCCTTAATTGATAGACATTATCTTCGAAAAATACAAGGAAATAAATTTTCAATCTTCTTCTCCGAAACCCCTGCATAAAATAAGTCCTCAAATAATATCTAACTCCAACAATTCCCTGTAAAATAAATCGTCAAGTTTTTCAAGGGAGATATGGCACAGATATGTCAAACTTAGCCTGCAAAAGTCAGTGATGATCCGCAAATAATAATTGACAATAAACCACTTCAGATCTGTTCACAAACTATGCTAAATGGTAGACCATGAAAAGAGCTTCAAAACGACATATTATACGCTAAAATTGGAGTCCAGATGGAGAAGATATGCTAAAATGAAATTTCAGGGACTAAAATGTAATTAAAATAAAGATTTCCTTCAAAATAGTCCCTGGACGGACTTATCTGCAATTTATGAAAATCGGAGGGTCTCTGCTGCAATTTACCCCAGACGGGGGCCTTCTTGTAATTTCGGAGACCTTCGGGGGCGTTACTGCAATTTTCCCAGAACGCACGTGCTAAGCATGTGCGCCTGGAGGCTCGGAGCGGACCAAGAGGCTCGGGCGACGGGGCTGCTGGCTCGGGTGGCCGAGCCTGAGGTTCGGAGGCTAGGCTCAGGCTCGGACGCCTGAGCCTACGTGGCGACGACGGGGAGCTTCGGGGACCTGAACCTCAGGCCTGGGGCTGAGGCTCGGGGGGGTGACGTGGCGGCCTACGGACCGTCAGATCAAGGGCAGTTAGCCCAGATCTGACGGCGGCTGTTCTTCGCGGCGGTGGAGGTGCCTGGGCGAGGAGGCGGAGGCACGGCGGTCGGCACCCCCGCGCGCCGAAGGCGAGGCGCGGCGGCGAGCGGAGGCTGGCGGACGAAGGTGCTCAGCCGCCGAGCGGTGGAGGAGGAGGTGCCGCGCTAGCGGCTGCGAGGCAGAGCTGGTCTCCGTGGCGGGCGGTGGCGGCAAAGGCCGCGCGCCCTTGGTGTCGATCGGCGGAGGGCGAGGTGGCGCTCGAATGCTCAGCCGACACACGGCCGAGCTTGGGCGGGGGCGACCGGCGAGCGGAGGGTGCCGGCGCGGCCTGGGGGTCGCGGCGAGACCTCCGCCTGGAGGTTGAAGATGGTCGGCTTTTTTGCGATGAACCTGCAACAGGACGAAAGAAAAAAAAGGGTATTGAAGGTTGCGTAACTTGATTGGAACTCAGGAGAAGCAGTTCTCCGATAATCGCTTCAAAGAGGCGGCAGAGGGGGCTCCGAAGCTTCAGCCGTATCTTCAAGGAAGATCGGCGACAAGGGTGGCCGGCACCCCCAGATCACGCCGCCTTGTTGCTGCCGCTGTCACCGGCACTGGAGGACGAAGGGCGGATGCTTTGCAAGGCCAGCGATGGGGTTCTTTATAGGAGGGCGAAGGTAACGGCTGGAGACGAGGAGGAGGCGGCGGCAGGCGTTATGGAGGAGGAACGGCTGGGGGGGGGGGGCGAAACGGCTAGATGGAGAAGATGAAGGAGGGTCACGTGCTTGGCACGTGACCCGGGGTGCGCCTGGAGAGAGGAAACAGCGGGGTGCCACGTGGCACGCCCTGGAGCTGCCACGTAGCACCCAAAAAAATTTCTGATTTTT
The DNA here is from genome assembly GCA_037367405.1 of Ottelia alismoides. Lineage (NCBI taxonomy): Eukaryota > Viridiplantae > Streptophyta > Magnoliopsida > Alismatales > Hydrocharitaceae > Ottelia > Ottelia alismoides. Next base: position 653,453 of record JAZKJV010000005.1, read on the forward strand.
AAAGGGGGAAAAGAGATAGAAGATGACCTCGGATCGAAAAATTTTCTTCACGAAAGTTGTTCGTTTCGTCGATATCTACAACTTTCATGAAGGGTCCGGGAGCAAAAGAGGTCACCTGTGCGAAGTGGTATTTTTGGTGGCTTTCCATGTGTACGAAAAACCGTATTTTTGATATTTTGTATTTTTTGGTGGTTTTAGAGAGGATAAAAATTCTAGAAAAAATACAATAAAATAGTAGAAAATTATTTACACATTAATCTAATTTTTGGATTTTTAAAGGATAAGAAATTAGGAAAATAAAATAAAAGTAAGAAACGCTCAACTTTTGCACAGACCGACAACAGACACTTGGACTTGGTCAATTTCTTTGATCTCAGTTTTAATCCGGATTTGAGTCTTTGCATTTCTTATTAAAACTTTCATCAAAGGATACAAATGAAAAAGAAATAAAATTAAAAGAGTTAATTAAGCACATAAAATCTCAGGTCAAAATTAGCAAAAAGTTAAAATGCGCAAAAGAGGCCCAAAACCCAACTTTCACATATGAGCTCCGAATTTTATGAAATTGGTCTTGTTTTGAAGGTATTTGAAAATGGAGTACTTTAAAAGTGAGTAGACCAAAATCAGACACTGTATGAGGGAGATATGCTCGTTTTAGTCTGTCAGATGTGAAATTTGACTTTGAGATTATTTGACACTTATTGGAGTCAGTAATTTTTTTGTATAAGGTTAGTAATATCTACACAATGGAGGTGGTTTTGGGTCAATCGGAGTTAGGATGAATTAACTAAAAATGTGAGAAGTTAGCGGCTTTTTGGGCTAATTTACACAAGGGATTTTTAATGCAATTTATGCATGATGAAATGCGGATATTATTTACACATGCATGATGGCTAATAATGCTCTTTTAATGATTAATTATAAGAGGATGATGGGGGACAGAGCCTAAATGACCAATTTTAGCATGATGAATACGAGATTCATCATACCCCTATACTTAGACCATGCTCGTCCCCGAGCATGAATGACTTAGTTGATTACATCCCTGACCGTGTAAGTGAATTTACAAGGCTCAATTCAGAGAAGACCCTTAATTTGAGTGATCATAAAATTCCGTGCTCAACCAAGCTTTAATCAAAAGGAACCCAACTTCTCTAATTTTCAGACTCTCTTTTTGTACATATAGTATAAGGATATGATTCTTAGTGTACTGCATTCATGAGAGTCAAGTCGAGACATCACCCAAAGTTCCAATCCAAGAGACTCTCCTCTAGACCCGATCCTCAACCCTAGGGAATAAGTCTATTCTTGTTTCAGTCAACCGTCTCTTTAGTTTGTCAGACTTGAAAGTGTAGATGGACGGCCAGTTGATGGAGGGCATAGGATTGTGTCTGATTTTCTCTCCCTTTCATTAGAACAAGGTGCCTCTCGAGTGCCTTCTTACTCAACACAAATATATTTTATTTTGTTGATCAATGTGTCCGTCAAGAGAATTTGGAGTCGTCTGCACTTGTTTTTCTGGGAGTACACCGGGGTGTGTCTCTTTTGAGTATCTAAGATACCTTCGACACCCAGACTTGTATCGCTTACGATGCAGAGCCCTTTTATGGTGTCAGCCCGACTCCTTGGTCCTAATTAGCATTTGGTCCAAGTGGACACTTTGAAAATTTTGGGAGCGCTTGCCATTGGTGGAAGCTCATTTGGAATTTGACTTTGGATGATAGAGCTTTTCTTTGACATTTCTCTTTTTTTTCTTTTGTGTCTAGCTCCACTGCTTTTACCAAAAGATGGCGCACACTGATCAACAATTTTCATTAAGTTTCATCACACCCTGGCACTTAGGTCAATATCAAAAAGATAGCATATGAACTTGTTCACATACTGGCTGGGTTTTTGCTGACACTCAGGTTTTCTGCAGCCTTCATTAACTTTATCCCATCCTCGAATATCATCAGATCGGGTCTAAACTCAAATCCCTAGTCCTAGTTCCTCAAGTGATATCTCAACTCATCTCATCAATAATGCAGTTGTGGAAGTGATTTGTGCTGATCATATTCTTTGAAGGTAGAGATGAAGAGTGCAATATAGCGCTCAAATCTTTCAAACTAGGGAAGTATGGATTTATTAAGTTCAAAACCCTAATGACTAAGGCAGGCTAACTCAGAATCTCAAGATCTCAGAAATCAAGTGTCCTAAAAAATCCTCAAGCCTTGAGTGATAGTGAATGTGTCAGGAATATATCGACCAAGGAATGCATGAAATGCTTGATGAAATGCAAGACCATGAGTGATGTTTTTTTTGGTGTTTCTTTTTTTCTTTTCTTTTTCTCTTTTTTTGTTTTATTTTTTTTGTTTTTTTTTTGAAAAAGCATTTTTTTTGAAAAATAGGAATTATACACACTACTTGTACCCATCCCCGATGTTAGATAAAAACGATTAAAGTACGAGCTATGGATAAAGTAGATAAAATATATGCAAACACACCCCCCTATACTTAGCTTGTGCTATGCCCTCATGGCACAAAGTGAAATGTTGGCATAGCTCGTACTAAATATAGAAGGATTAAAAACAAAAGAAGAGAAGTGATGTATAAACAATGGATGCGGTCCCCCTATACTTAGGCTCAGGTCAGCCTAAGTATATTCGGATAAATACAGATGGGGAACCGGGTAGATTTGCGGATGTACAAGATCAAGGAGGTTTGCGACGGACCTTCTTGCGGGAGTGTGGAGGGAGATAGTATGGAGATGTGGGGTGTGATGAAGAGGGGGCCGATGAAGAAGACCAGCCATCGTCGGAGTCATCCTCGGGAGAATAGTAGTTGTCTGCTGATGATCTCCAACTTTTGTCGATCAGAGGTAAGTGCCCTTGGATCAGAGCTGTACCTATTGCACTTATCTGATGAACCACATCATGATCGGACGAGGACTCGTCAGAAATCACCTGATGTCTAAGGTCAAAGGTAACTTTCTTGGTCGGTTTGTTTCCTTGAGAAGTATTGGGAGGAAGTTGGACAGTCTTCATCTCCCTGTCTTGAGTAACCGATGTGGCATTTGTGAGTTCCTCATCAGATGAATCCCCATAAAAGTCGACCAATTCTTGAAGGGTCATGCACCGCTTCGGTCGAGGGAGATTGTTCCTGGTGTTTCTGTGGTTTAAGGCTGGGGGCGCTGATGTCACCTTCGTGTGATCATGAATTTTGGTGACATCGGATGTTTCCAGAGTCGATTCCTTATATGGTTCAAGTATCTCATGAATTACTGCCGACTCAAAGATTGGACCACTCAAATAATCGTGGTAATCTTCAAAAATATGGTCCAATTCTTCAGAAGCTCCAAAATCTTGAATTTTCCTAGGAGCAGTGATAGGGTGGTGAGAATCCAAAGTTTGTTCAACAGTCAGTTTGTTGGGTGACTCTCCTATTGTTTTTATCAGTGTGTCATGCGAAGATGTCTGATAGTGTGAAATATCTTGATCATAACTGTTGGTTTCAAGTTGGTTTTCCTCAGAGCCGGATGTGTCATTGGGTTTGTGTTCATTGTGGTCCGAGTTCGGGAACTTGATTTCCTGAGTCTCGCAATCGACAACCGCCTTAGCGGAGGCTAAGAATGGCTTTCCTAAAATAATAGGAGACTCAGACATCCTTCCGTGGTGCTCAATGTCAAGGACAATCAAGTCCACTTTGTGTTTTTCCCCTCGGAAATTTATGACGACAGAAACGATCCCTCGCGGTCTTTTGGTAGATCGATCGGGTAATTGAACGACCACCCTAGTCTTTTTGAGTTGTCCGAGTTTGAGTTGGTCAAAGACGGACTTGGGGAGGATGTTTAATGTAGAGTCGTCGTCTAACCGAACATGAGTGAATGTAGAATCCTCAATTTCACATGTGACCCGAGTTAACCGCTTGACTTTACGGCTTTTGAGTTTATGATTCATCACCAAAGAACTAGCCATAGATATGACATGATATTCGGTTCTTGATCGTTTCTTGCCCGTCTTTTTGGGGTTCAGTCGACTCTTCACAAATCTCTTAAGATCGGGCACATATTCTATGGCTTTGATCAATGGAAGCTCTAAGATCAGACTCTTGCAAAATGCTTCCATTTCAGAATTGTCCAATTTTTTTGAATTTTCAAATTTTTCAATTTTTTGGTATTTTCTGTAATATGGTCAGTCGGGGGGTCAGAGGTCAGTGGTTGGTCTGATTGTGATGATCCAGTGGTTCGCATGGTGGTGGCCTCACTTCTTCTGAATTTTGCATTGACTGGATGAGATCATATATTCTCATAGTTAAAGTGTCTGCTCTATGATTAATCCGAGCGATCTCATCCTCAAACATCTCATGACTAGTGATTGAATAATCAGTCTCCATGTGTCGTGATTCTGGTATGTAACCTCGAGTAGAGTGTTGATTGTTCATAAACATTATGGTCTGGTCATGAGTTGTATTTCCTTGACTTTGGTTTTCTCGTGGATTGTCGAAGGAAAATTGATTATACTCAAGAGAATAGTCATCCTGAGTAGAGGGTGGTTCAAGAGGTTGTGAGATCCTAGTGACCGGAAATTGTGTTCTCCTATCAATAATGGTCACTCTATTGTTCATCCTCGATTCTGGTCTCGCTCTCTTGTCCATAAGATTGTCAGAATGTGAGAGAGGGCTAGTCCAAGAAGAAGTGTGGTCACAGGGTGGGATGTATGGGTGGGAAGAGAATGATGGTTGCGGGGAACCTGATTTGAAGAGCAGGCTCTCCTGAGGAGTGTGAGAAGAAGAATATCGGGACATGGTCGTCGAGATCGGGAAAGAAGACCACTGTGACGACATCTTGTCAAGAGGGATGGAATGATTAGCGAACCTCGATTTTCTTGCGATTGCAAGGTCTTTTACGTACACAAATCAAACACAAAACAAACACGTTGATTCACCCACTCAACACTGGTGAAGGCACGTTAGGGTTTGGCCGCTTATCTTTTCAATTTTAATTTAATGACAAGACAATCTTGCAAATTAAGCGGAGCTGTTAGGAGCCAAAATATTTTATAAAGACTGTCCCGAGTTCATACAACTAGTTGCACCCACTTTCAGCCAGTATAGGTGTAAGTACGGACCGTTTAAACGGCTACCCGTGTTACTTGAGGACGGTGCCTTCCGCGGTGTCCTCTAAACCACCTACTCTGCTAAGGGAAGTCGGACCATAAACGGCTACCCGAGACCCTCACTGAAAAGTAGCTAATTGTTTTTAAAATCAGTAGTCTGAATGAAATATTTCGGTTTTTGGCTCTACCCTAAGGTGTGCGTTCTGGTCCTTACAAACAATGAGTGGGTTCCTCTCCACCAAACACAGATTAATTTTATGTCAATTTATTTACAATCACCTTGATTAGCAGTCCCAGTTTTAAGTTAAGGTTATCACTGTAGTTTATGTGAGCACAAAAATTCACGCCTAACGAGCAGTCCTAATTCCTTTGAATCCTTAAGTTGTAAAACTTGAGAAGGAGAATCGGAAAAGCCAATGCAAACGTAAATCAATGATGCATGCTTAAGAGAAAGACTTACAACGACTCCTCGCGTTCTTCATGCGGGATGCAGTACAAGGAATTAAAAATTACACTAAATGATATGCACAGATGAAAAACGCCCTAGACAGATAGTTCTATTAGCGGGAAGAATTGATTGAAATTTTTTGGCTAATGTTGAACGATCTACAGTGTGTTTAATTAGTGAAAAGTGTGGCCTAAAGATTACGAGCACAATCAAATAATTCTAATCTACCGTATGTGCTCCTAAATTCTACGCCAAGCCATAGAGAGTCCAGTCCTGAATATTACAAATTGATAGGGTATAAGGAGAGAGGGACCCTGTGAAAATTGCGGAAAATTAAATCTATGCTACTCTCCCTCACAAAAATACAAATTCGTCTTCTTCGCAGATCCTTGATTTATATCTGTAAATTCCGCTCCAGTATTCTGCAAAGAGAGAGATTGCGGTTAGTATCAGAAGAAGAAAAAAAAATAATGAAAAATTGCAAAAGAGAAAAAAATGTCACAAAAACTAACTTCACAAAAATTAATTAAAAAAAATGATTCAAAACCCTAAAAATTCGCCGTTCCCCGGCAACGGCGCCATTTGATGATCGCGAAATCCACCTCTTTAATAATCGTGAATTGTAGTATAGGAAGTAAATTTCGGTCGTCAAAATACCACAAGCTTTGAATGTTGTGGAATATTTTTACTTGGTAAGTTTACCAAGGTCGAACACAGGGAACGGTGATTTTTAGTTGCTTGGTTTTTAATCAAATTAAATAATTAATTAATGCTCGATTAATTTTTGTGTGGGGAAAATATAATACAATGCAATGCAATATGCAAATGCAAGGAAATATACAGAGATGACAGTTCAACACGGGATCTGGAATTTGGATTTATGCTCCAAAAGATGTTAATTGATAACCTCGAAATTTATCACATATCAGAATCTATAATTCAAGAGAAATGATCAGAGTGTCAATAAATAATCTCCTATGTTCGGGTCTTTGATGAAAATTTCTTCTAAATTCCCTGTAGATTAATCCTTAATTGATAGACATTATCTTCGAAAAATACAAGGAAATAAATTTTCAATCTTCTTCTCCGAAACCCCTGCATAAAATAAGTCCTCAAATAATATCTAACTCCAACAATTCCCTGTAAAATAAATCGTCAAGTTTTTCAAGGGAGATATGGCATAGATATGTCAAACTTAGCCTGCAAAAGTCAGTGATGATCCGCAAATAATAATTGACAATAAACCACTTCAGATCTGTTCACAAACTATGCTAAATGGTAGAGCATGAAAAGAGCTTCAAAACGACATATTATACGCTAAAATTGGAGTCCAGATGGAGAAGATATGCTAAAATGAAATTTCAGGGACTAAAATGTAATTAAAATAAAGATTTCCTTCAAAATAGTCCCTGGAAGGACTTATCTGCAATTTATGAAAATCGGAGGGGCTCTGCTGCAATTTACCCCAGACGGGGGCCTTCTTGTAATTTCGGAGACCTTCGGGGGCGTTACTGCAATTTTCCCAGAACGCACGTGCTAAGCACGTGCGCCTGGAGGCTCGGAGCGGACCAAGAGGCTCGGGCGACGGGGCTGCTGGCTCGGGTGGCCGAGCCTGAGGTTCGGAGGCTAGGCTCAGGCTCGGACGCCCGAGCCTACGTGGCGGCGACGGGGAGCTTCGGGGACCCGAACCTCAGGCCTGGGGCTGAGGCTCGGGGGGGTGACGTGGCGGCCTACGGACCGTCAGATCAAGGGCAGTTAGCCCAGATCTGACGGCAGCTGTGCTTCGCGGCGGTGGAGGTGCCTGGGCGAGGAGGCGGAGGCACGGCGGTCGGCACCCCCGCGCGCCGAAGGCGAGGCGCGGCGGCGAGCGGAGGCTGGCGGACGAAGGTGCTCAGCCGCCGAGCGGTGGAGGAGGAGGTGCCGCGCTAGCGGCTGCGAGGCGGAGGTGGTGCGGCGGAGGGCGAGGCGGAGCTGGTCTCCGTGGCGGGCGGTGGCGGCGAAGGCCGCGCGCCCTTGGTGTCGATCGGCGGAGGGCGAGGTGGCGCTCGAATGCTCAGCCGACACACGGCCGAGCTTGGGCGGGGGCAACCGGCGAGCGGAGGGTGCCGGCGCGGCCTGGGGGTCGCGGCGAGACCTCCGCCTGGAGGTTGAAGATGGTCGGCTTTTTTGCGATGAACCTGCAACAGGACGAAAGAAAAAAAAGGGTATTGAAGGTTGCGTAACTTGATTGGAACTCAGTTGAAGCAGTTCTCCGATAATCGCTTCAAAGAGGCGGCAGAGGGGGCTCCGAAGCTTCAGCCGTATCTTCAAGGAAGATCGGCAACAAGGGTGGCCGGCACCCCCGGATCATGCCGCCTTGTTGCTGCCGCTGTCACCGGCATTGGAGGACGAAGGGCGGATGCTTTGCAAGGCCAACGATGGGGTTCTTTATAGGAGGGCGAAGGTAACGGCTGGAGACGAGGAGGAGGCGGCGGCAGGCGTTATGGAGGAGGAACGGCTGGATGGAGAAGATGAAGGAGGGTCACGTGCTTGGCACGTGACCCGGGGTGCGCCTGGAGAGAGGAAACAACGGGGTACCACGTGGCACGCCCTGGAGCTGCCACGTGGCTTCTAAAAATTTCTGATTTTTAAAGGGGGAAAAGAGATAGAAGATGACCTCGGATCGAAAAATTTTCTTCACGAAAGTTGTTTGTTTCGTCGAGATCTACAACTTTCATGAAGGGTCTGGGAGCAAAAGAGGTCACCTGTGCGAAGTGGTATTTTTGGTGGCTTTCCATGTGTAGGAAAAACCGTATTTTTGATATTTTGTATTTTTTTGCTGGTTTTAGAGAGGATAAAAATTCTAGAAAAAATACAATAAAATTGAAGAAAATTATTTACACATTAATCTAATTTTTTTGGATTTTTAAAGGATAAGAAATTAGGAAAATAAAATAAAAGTAAGAAATGCTTAACTTTCGCACAGACCGACAACAGACACTTGGACTTGGTCAATTTCTTTGATCTCAGTTTTAATCCGGATTTGAGTCTTTGCATTTATTATTAAAACTTTCATCAAAGGATACAAATGAAAAAGAAATAAAATTAAAAGAGTTAATTAAGCACATAAAATCTCAGGTCAAAATTAGCAAAAAGTTAAAATGCGCAAAAGAGGCCCAAAACCCAACTTTCACATATGAGCTCCGAATTTTATGAAATTGGTCTTGTTTTGAAGGTATTTGAAAATGAAGTACTTTAAAAGTGAGTAGACCAAAATCGGACACTGTATGAGGGAGATATGCTCGTTTTAGTCCATCAGATGTGAAATTTGACTTTGAGATTATTTGACACTTATTGGAGTCAGTAATTTTTTTGTATAAGGTTAGTAATATCTACACAATGGAGGTGGTTTTGGGTCAATTGGAGTTAGGATGAATTAACTAAAAAAGTGAGAAGTTAGCGGCTTTTTGGGCTAATTTACACAAGGGATTTTTAATGCAATTTATGCATGATGAAATGCGGATATTATTTACACATGCATGATGGCTAATAATGCTCTTTTAATGATTAATTACAAGAGGATGATGGGGGACAGAGCCTAAATGACCAATTTTAGCATGATGAATACGAGATTCATCAGTTTGCCAAGGATGATGGGGGTCTGGAGCAGGGGTGCAGGTGAGTCCATATCAAGGACTACAAAGTCAGCTGGGAATTTCATTTCTTGCACCTTAACTACAACGTCTTCCAAAAGACCTCGGGGCCGCTTGACGGATCGGTCAGCGAACTGAAGGATCATGCGTGTCTGCTTGAGCGGTCCCAGCCCGAATTCTTGTATTATGGACGAGGGCAGAAGGTTGATGGAAGATCCACTATCCAAGAGAGTGCGCTCGAAGACCTGGTCAAAGATCTCACAACTGATCAGAGGTGCTCCTTTATCCTGTTTCTTCTGGGGGAGATTGCTGATAGCTGCTACCATGGCCAAGGTGAGGACATGCCTCTCTACTTGCTGGCATCTGTTTTCTTGCACTGGGCGACTCCTGTTAGTACATGCCTCCTTCAGTCCTTTCTTTACGGCTGGCATGTATTCCACGACCTTCAACAAGGGAATCTCAACAGTCAACTTATCCAAGATATCCACAACACCTGGATCAGACAATGCCTTTTTTCGTTTTGCATTTTTTTGGATTTTTGTATTGCACAAGGAAAAGGGATATTTACACCACTGGCAGAAAAATGAGAGTTCTTATTTACATCAAAATCTTCGCCCACAGGATGTTGTACATCCGAACTACAAAAAGGAGTACGAGCTGGATCTTGGCATGCTGGTGCTGTTGGGCGATTAAAAAGGGTAGCGTCTGCTCTATCGGCTGGCAAGGGATCGGCTGCTACTGGCGGCTCCTCCAATGCTGGCGCGGCTTCGCTTCTGCTACAAGCTTCTTTTTGTTGTTTTTGTTTTTGCTGATTTTTTTGTATTTTCTGCTGAGGTTGGTGATGACATGGCATGACAACTGGACTGACTTCTCCTTCTTCCTCCTCACCCGCCCCTGGAGCTAGCACGGCTGATGCGGAAGATGACGATCCACCTGTTTCTTTATTCACCCCAATCTTTGTAGCAGGCGGAGGCAAGGCCCTACCGCTCCTGAGAGTAACGGCATTATAATACACAGTAATATCATTTTCTGACATGGACAAGACATTACTTTCTACCTACTCTTTTTTCTTGAAATTATTGGGGTTGGCTTCGACCTGAGCAGGAATGGTAGTTCGGGTGGCGGTCAGGTCATCAAGCCGCTTGGTCATCTTCGCTAGCCCTTTGACAAGCTGGGCTAGATAATCCATGGAGGGGTTCACTGGAGGTGCCTCGGTGGTGTCAGCGTGCAGACCACGCTGTTGTTGCATTTGCTGGTGCTGAGACTGCTACTGGTGATGCTGAGGCGGGGCAGGAAGTTGATGTTGCTGATAAGACAGAGGAGGATACTGCTGGTATTGCTGAGGCGGGGCAGCCGCATACTGGTGAAACGGCTGTGGATGACGGTACTGCGGCTGCTGCTGTTGTGGAAAATTCTGCCTCCACTGGTTTGTATACTGGGGAGGCTGATGGTACTGCTGATGAGGCTGAGAGGACTGCCCAAAGCGACCACCCTGAGGTTGGTGGTATTGCCGGTTGGCAAATGGCAGACCCTGTGGTTGTCCCGTAGGACGGGTCGGCTGTGCGTCGTGAGTCCAAACCCCATTAACTTCCTGGACCAGGGGTGGTGGTGGGAATACTGAATCAGATCCTGAAATAAACTCTGGTTGATACACAACCATCTGCTGCTGCGGCTGGCTCTGATCTGGTGCCTGCACGTAGTACACGTGCTGGACTGCCGGTGGTTGCTGGCTCGGTTGAGGCTGATGTAGCGGTGGTTGCTCGTCTTTCCTCTCAGTTGGAGCTTTGAGTGGTGCTGCCGACTGAACAGAATTGATGGTACTTACCAGCAGTTCCAACTGCTTGGTGATGTGATCCAGCTTGTCCAAACTCTGAGTCCTCTTCTCGATCACAGCGAGTTTTTCGAGATCCTATGATCGCTTCTCGATGATGTCAACTTTAGAAAGATGGCCCCCAATGATGCTGAGGTTGGAGCTCTCATCTCTCTCTGTTTCCCTGGACGCTGCCATGTGCACTTGTTTTTGAAGGATCTGGGGCTGCTTCTGATATGCCTTGGATGAAGAGAGGGCGGCCTCTCCCTCGGCCATTTCTTCAAATATCTGCCATACTACGTCTTCATCCTTATTGAAGTGGGAGCCCCCACATGCTGCGTCTACGAGCCTTTGGCTTTCAATGTTCAGTCCCCTAAAGAAGTGCTGGACCAAGCTGGTCTTCGGAATATCATGATGGGGACACTTCTCCTGCAGGTCAGTGAATCTCTCCCATGCTTCATGTATCGACTCATGGGGTCCTTGGGAGAAATTGCTGATTCGGGCACGCATCTGGTTGAGCCGACCTAGAGGGTAATATTTGTGCAGAAAGGCGGACTTCAGCTCCTCCCAGGTCGTCACAACCTTCCCCAGATGATTGACCCAATAGAGGGCCTTGTCCTGTAGGCTGAAAGGGAAAGCCATCATCTTGACAATGTCCAGAGGGACATTGGGATAGTGAGTAGTACGGCAAATGCGGGAGAACTGCTGCAGGTGAATGTATGGCTCCTCGCTGGTGTTTCCATGGAATGCAGGGAGAAGAGCAATGAATTGGGGCTTCAGCTCAAAGTGAGCGTGTACCGGTGGAATGATAATCCACTCGGTCTTCTGGCTGTCTCCCGGATTGTATGTTTCTTTAAGTGTTGGCTTTGGTGGTGGTGGGAATTCTAGATCATCATCATCTGCACCACCACCTCCACCTCCTCCTCCCCTGCCTCCTCTACCTCTGCCTCCTCCTCCATCATCTCGGTTCATCATATCATTCAACATATCCTGGAAGGCTATCTGTGTGAGGGCCTGCTCGGTCAGCTGCTGCTGGATGTCCTGGATAGATGCCAGTAACTGTGCATTGACTTGATTCTGATCTGGCACCTGTCCCTCTGGTTGGGGTGGCTGCTGACCCTTGCCCTTTCCTCCTGGAGCCATGCCAGGGTCTGAGTCGGAAGAGATGAACTCCGGAGTAGTCTCCAGGGCTCGCACTGTCTTCTATCTACATGAGGAGATAGTCTTGATTAGACTTCTTGCAATTAATGTTCAGCTGTCGAGATGAAGCTGGAATTCAGGTCAACCCCAGCATGTTGTGAATGGAAAAGGATGTAGACTGTAATCGACTTCCATTCACAACGGCGAAAGTGGGACAAAGATGATCCCAGTTTATAGGGTGGCCAAGAGAAAGGTAGAAAATGAGGAGTCTAGAGATTGATCCGCAAAGTCCGGATCGGGTTCTCGGGAATCGCCTCGAAGTTATTGGCGGAGTTGAGTTCATGGAATCGATGTGGGTGTCAGCATGGTCCCAACGGAAACCATCCATGGATCAACTTCGCGAAGTACAAGAGAAGATAGGATGTTGGATGAAAGATACGATGGTCAACGAGGAATAAAAAGGAGTGCAAAACAGTAGAAAGGCTCAAACTGAGCGGGGGTCAAAGAGGAGTGACACAACAAAATTTGCGCCAAGGTGCGGGACTTGATTTTTGAACCTTAATCTAGATCCATACAAACACAATACAAAATCGGGTTCACCAACTCATGCCATGTGAAGCCGTAAAGGTTCGGCTACTTATTATCTTTTCAGTTTTAGAGTTGTTGTTTCAGGCATATCTTATAACAAGTCCTTAGTACGCTACCCTATAGGAGAGAGAGTACTACCGGAAGGGTATCCCGTACTTGTCCTCCTCCTGTGTAACCTGTAGTCTGTACTTTTTGGAGTCCTTGTAACCCTTCTTGGATCCCTACTCAGCCAAAGAAATAGAGAAAGGAAGCCGATAGGCGAAACCGCTACTTCGGTCCTCGCTCGCAACGGAATCACCCGCAAGCGTACAAGAACCTACTCGGACGCAGGACAATGAGACAGACACCCCCGTGAAGGCGTGGCCTATGCTCGATACTTCGGACAGGATCGATGCTCTACACAACAGAGAGTCATCATTGGTGACCAAGCCCTACTCGCCTACGTACGATAGAAGCGCCATTACTTCGGAAATCCAGGCGATACACAAGGCAGTTGCAGACTGGGTTTTTGGCTCTAATCCTTAGGGGGTCGCACTCGCTCAAGGGAGTAGGGTTTTGGTCCCCCTCCAAGGTACCTGAAAACAATGAGGGCTTTATGAACCCGGTACAATGGTAGTCCATTACGGATTTTAATTAAGGTCAAAGTTTATTTAGCAGTCCCCTAGTTTTAATTTTTGGGTTTTCACTTTTTTTTGGATCTGTTTCATACCAGCGCCTAACGTTTTGTTAGATTTTCATTTAAGTCCTAGGTGCTCAAAATCAGAGGGAGATAGCGGAAAAGCCGTGCAAGTGGTTCTATGATGGAAATCTCACCATTGAACCGAATGATGCATGCTGAGTTAGAAGACTTACAGTGCATCCCAGCTCTCTCCATGTGGTATGCGAAGCAGAATTTTTAAACCTATCTACATGGCGGTGTGCATTCAACAAAATTGCCCTAAACATTAGCTGCTATTAACGTGAAGAACCACAAGCTGTTCATTTATCTTTAACCTAAGGGTCCGGTCTTGGCTTACCCCTCCTCTTCTCGACACACTCGAGTTAAGGAGTAGCACTTGATGGGGCTCGCTCACGGCACATGGGTTAAGAGATAGATGACCTAGCTGTTTAAGTTTGAGTAGATCCATACGAAGTAGACTATAGGAACCTGCATTCTTATTAATGTTTGGACCTAGCTACCGAGTCAAGCAACCTATATCTAGGGGCTCCAAGCACACAAAACAAAGTAAAATAAAGGAGGAAAGCACAAAACAACGGAAAACAAAGAAAAGAAGGCGGTAGAAATCGCGGAAAACAGCGATGAGGCCCCCAGGTGAACAGACACACGGGCACTGGACCTCATTGTGAAGAGTAGAGTCCTGTTAATTATTACATGCCAAAATTGTCTCTCTCTCACCAAAAATTACAGAAATAATCCTAAGTGTTCTAAGCCTATCTAATCCACGTCTCCTTGCTTCCTTGATGCTCTCTCCAAGTGGTCATGAGGTGAAGACCACCCTCCTCCAAGCTCGGCTGCCTTGGCCTCCTAAGAAGCCATCCTCGCGTGGCGGGCCCTCGCATCAAAGTCACAAAAAGATTGCATTAGTATAGCTCAACCAATCAAAATAGAGCAGATATAAAATAATCACAATAAATGAATCAATCAATATAGCATGGTGATTAATGACAATAAGAATAGCTGCTCACAAAATCAATGATGAATCAAAAATGTACACAAGAATGACAAAATAAATTAGGCTATGCTCATTGCTCCCCGGAAACGGCGCCATCTGATAACTAGGATTTTCCACGAGGGTCACCGTGGATAATATAAACAGGTTGTCGCCGAGGCGACCGCTCGCAGAAAACCCGAGTTAAGCAACAATTAACCCACAATGAAAGAATGTATCAACTAAATCCAAAAAGAAATGTGAATTAATATTTATTTACTCTACCATAAAATGTACAGTGACAAGCATGTAGAGGTCGAACCACAGAGAGCAATACAAAATGCAATAGCCTACATGTATCTCAGAGTCATCCAAATGTGAAATCTATTTTTGTGGGTTTTTTTTGAATTATATTTTATTTATTTATTATTTTTTTATATTTTAGGATTAATAAATAAATAAATAAATATATATATATACATAAATACATATAAGTAGTGATATATATATATTTTTCTTTTTTTTGTTTTAGGGAGTACATATATATAAGGGGATACTATAATATTTACAAAAATACTCAGTAAAATCGTCAAAAACTCAGGAATAAAGTCTTTTTGGGATTTTCATGGTTTTTTACTGTTTTTGTGATTTTTGGGCATTTTTTCAATAATTTTTTAATATTTTTAAATAGCTACATAATAGCAAACAGTGGAATATGTTTTGGTTGTAATAAAAATAGACATTACAAATAGCAAACGGCCTCAAAAATTTTCCACACTATTTTTCTAATAAAGACAATAAAATATAGCAGAGATAGGGCCTGAGTTTCTATTTTTCTGATTTTTCTTTGGTTTTTTATATTTTTTTTGAAGTTTTTGGGTATTTTTGAATTTTTAAGGTTTTCCTTTCGAGATTTTTAGGGATTTTTGGATTGACACTAAAATAGGTCAAAATGCACCATAGGGATTTTTTTGGAATTTTTCGAGGCATTTTCATATTTTTTGGGATTTTATAAGTTAGTCAGTGAATAAAAGACATGTTTTTGATTTTTAATAAATGTAAAAATGCAACAAAATGCAAAACTAAAATTATAGCATTCAAGCGCAACCAAACAAGAACTTAAGTTTATTTTCGCAAGATTTTTCGATTTAATATGGAGCACAAAATAAATAGACAATGCATTCAAAAAGTAATGGCCTGGCAGGGGTATTTTTGCAAATAAAATAGTTCACAGGGGTACACATGCAAAAAATACAATAAAAATACACGTTAGCTTTTATTTTCAGGACCATTTTATAATTACAGAAACCCGACGGGGTTTAAATGCAAACTTCACGCGCCTCACGTGGGTGCTGCACGTGAGGCGCGGAGGGACTAAAGCGTAAATATAAAAACATCAGGGGGCCCAACTGCTAATTATACAATTTATTTACAACTTGACTTTTTATTTTAGGTATTAGACTATAAATACAAAAAGGCAGGGGGCTAGATGTGAAATTTACCCCTAAATAAGGCGTGTCATCCAACGGCGCTGGAGGCGCCACTTGCCACGCGTCAAGCATCCGACGGTGGATACCGGTTCGACGATGAAGGGCCTGGATTAGACGATCCGGGCTGATCTGACGGTTGGCACGTGGCTTCATCGGACGGCTTCTGATCGAACTGGGCCTCGCCTCCTGATCCGACGGTGTTGAAGCTCCCTGGAAGAATAGGGAAGAAGCTCGCGCCTGGCGAGCTTCGATCGAGAAGCATGGGCTCCTCCAGGGCTCCCCGGCGCGTCTGAGGTGGTCTACACGAAGCTGAAGGCGTCCCGCATCGACTGATGGTGATCTCATGGCTCCTGGGGGTCCGAGTCGATGGAGCGAGGTCGGAGAAGAAGGGGTCCCCCAGGAACCTCTTCCTGGTTCATTGCAAGCCCAGAAGGGCTCTATTCCTCGATGTACCTGCACAGGAAGAACCGCGGGCGAGAGAGATATCTCCTCGACCCGGGGTTTGGAAGCTGTGATGCAAGATGGAGGTGAGCGGAGGGGCTCCGGCGAACGGCGGAGGAGGAGCCCCGATTCGCCAAGACCTAGGGTCCTCGGTTGAACAAATGTGTGCGATAGATGGAGAAGGCGCTGAGGTTCGAAATGGGATGAACGAGGCGGTCGGAGACAGTCGAGACAACGGTGGAGAAGTCGCCGGAGCCGAGCTCCGGCGAACTTCGAAATTTTGGTTTTAAGCTAAGGGAATTAACTACGGGCTAATCTAACTACTGGAATGAAAGACTAACATTAAAACTAACTAAAAAGCAAAGAAAAAGACAGCTCTTATACCTAGGGGCCTCCAGGGAGCAGGGCGAATGCTGGAGCTCCGCCGCGTCAAAATTCTCCGTCCTCCAGCCGAGTCGAGGCGCTGGGTCACTCCCCCTGTCACGAGGAATGGTCCAGGAGCAAGATCAAGGCGTTTGGATGGATTGAAAATGGCCAAATTCGAGGAAGGAGGCGGAGCTATTTATTTATAGACAATGGCAGGGAGCCTTATTGACCGGCGATTATTACTTAATCCAATGAGTATCTGATCGATCTAAGTTATTGGCGGGCATCATGGATAATTAGGGAACAATTCTTGTGAAGGAAGCGAGCTCGATCGATGGATGGGATGGCAGCAAAAACGGGATGAAAATCAGGGAAAAGACATTTCAGCGATGCCAGCGCTGGGATGGGACAGTAGACCAGGGGGTCAACGAGGGCCGGCGCCTCATTGGTCCACGTCAGCCGCTAAAAGACAAAACATGAAATTTTAGCCTACATTGTTTTATTTACCATAGTAAATGGTTTTATTAGGATTTTCTTAAAACATAAAAAATGTGTATTTTTTATGTAGTATTTATTTATGATTTTTATTGAATTTTTCGAAGTGTTTTATTAGGGTTTTAATTTAATAATGTGTATATGTATGTATTTACATGTATTTTTGTGTATTTTATTTTTTAATTTGTTTATTTTCTTGTATTACTTTATTGGCTTATTTTATAATTTTATAATTTATTTTTGTGAATAGAAAGGTATTTTTATTTAATTTGTAGGAGTTTATTTATCTTTTTAAATAAATAGGTATATGCTCATGTAAGTATACTTATAGGTATTTTACCTATATATTATATACATTTTATTTATTTAATGAATTTTATTCGTTTTTATTTTGGATTTGTATTTTTAATAAGGTATATATAATATATACATTGTTATTAAAATATAAATGGATAAGGAATAAAAGAATAAAAATCCCTTTTATTTATGTTAATATAGGTAGCATAGGTATTTTGCCTATGAGTTTTATAGACTTATTTTATTTTACAAATTCTTTTTGGTTTTCTTATAATTTCAACATGTGCATGTATTATATACATTATTAACAAGATTCTAAAAATATAGATTTATGAGAATAATGAATAATGAATAAATTGAATATTTTAATCAGGTATTATGTACAAGGAGGGCCAAAAACCTAACTTCTACAGATGAACTCCAAAAATTATGACACCAATTTTATTAAATAGTTCATGGAAAGCTATACATAATTAAAGGTGAGTTTGGGTGATTTGGAGTTTTTATTTGCAAGATATGGGTCTGTGAAGTTGAGATTTTGACTTTTTATTCTGGGTATAAAATGTATACTGTGTATCCTTTTTATACAGACTCAATTTTGTATTTTTATTTACATTATTATCTACAACTTTCATGTACAAGGTTTCTTTATTTGTTGAATAAATAATTATGTACAAAATAGGTGTCAAAAAGGGATAAATAAATGCATAAATAAATGAGGTATTTATTGTATAATTGGCCCTTATCTCCCCCTACTTTATTCTTTGTCGACCAATTCCATGTTGGCCTTGGTCTCGGGGTTCGGGTCATAAAATATTTGCAATATTTTATTCCTTTTTCTTTTCTTTCCTTTATTTATAATTTTGGCATTAAAAACCTTATTTAATGTACAATAAATACAATAAAGAATGGATGCTATTATGTACAAATTGATGCTATTTACATGCATTTGCTGGGGTTTTTAAGGCCAAAATGATAGAATAAAGGTGATGAAATGGAGATTCATCAGCCACCGAGTGATGTCGGTAATGCGCGGGCCGGTGGTCGACGCTGGACGGTGGGATCACGCGGGGAGGTGCTGACCAGGAGATCGCGAGGCGTGGTGGCGCTGCTGGCGGCAGCGGTGTAGCAGGAGGTCAGCGGAGGGGGTTGAGGCCGGCTCGGCAGCAACGTTGCTGTACTGGCCGCTGCTGGAGTTCTGCGCTGCAGACTTTGGTGGCTGACGACGGAGATGCGAGCGCCACCACTGCGCGGGCTTCGCGCACGGAGGTGCACACAGGAGCGGGACGGGGGCGACCGGGGTTCTGGAGGACGTGCTGCTTGTGCATTTGGCAGGGGACTCCGCCTGCTCGTGGTGGAAGGGCGGTGGAGGTGCACCACCGCGAACAACGTGCTGGGCAGACGGTCGTCTGGAGCACGGCGGAGAAGGGGCCGCACGTGGGCCATGGGAGGTGGCCGAGTGGTGACGCGGCGGGGCTTCAGGAAGCCACTGCTTTCATTATATATATATATATATGGTTAAATGAGGCTTCACCCTAGGTGTAGCCAATTGGCTACTCCCACCCTCATTTTCCCCCATTTTTTAATTTTTTTGGAAAATAAAAATTATGTATATTCATAACTATATCCCTCTAACATGTCATTCAAATTTCGTCAGAAACAGAGACTCTTATGCCCTCCATCAGAAGGGGGTCATTTTCAGCAATTCTGAGACCGTTAAAATTTGACAGTCTTGATGGAGGGGATAGAAGTATCGAATTAAGTCAAAATTTGAATGACATCATGGTGATATATTGTGATCTAAATTCCAATAGGTTTCATTTCAGAAAAATTAAAAAAATATAGGGGAAAAGAAGTGGGAGCATGTAAGTTAGCTACACCCAGGGAGCATACTCCTTTTTCCCATATATATATATATATATATATATGGGTGCACTTGAATTGAGGTGGCACCTTTGCTTGATTAAGGAAAGGTTTCATCTTAGGCCGTGGGATGAAGAGTGTACGAAGGAGATTGAAACCACTATGTGGTTTTCGTGCCAACTAACATTCCTATAATAAGGGATGGTTATATTAATGCTAAATAAATTATTACACATCACTAAACATTCTATATTTAGCAAATAAGCATTTTTAAGAACACAACATTGCGTCAAAATCTTGGTTGAATAAAATCACCGTATTTTAAAATAATCTGTTATGATAATACAAAATATTGTGCTATTTTACGTCTTCATGTCATATTTTACAACATATTATCTACCGCTTATACAGAAAAAAGCCTAAAAGACGGTGATATATTGCATTTATTCAAATGAATTTTACACATATTAAGTAAAAAAATTACATTCGGTTATGTAATAAAATACGAAATTGATAAAGACATTGCAAACTCTCCTATACGCATATACAAAATGAGAAATTTAGATATAAGGAAATGGATATATGAATTACGTTATATATCTAAAATTTACACAATACAAACGACAATTACAAATTTGAATTATATTTTACAATGATATTATGATAACTGGAGAACATTTTTTACAAACTTTTAAACAAGTTTACCAACAATTATCATATTTTACGTATAAATTGTATATTTTACTAAAGGCTACTATATTCTGGTAATGTATATCTCAATTAATATATGTACGTTACGTATACGAATGTATATTTATTTTCTCAGAATCTTGATATCACATATAATTACAATTGTATAATAATATATTACAAATGAACAATTTATTTTACAAGAATTGAGGGTATTTTACTGAGATATTCTGACATTTTACATTAACTAATTAACAATGTTGCCACTATTTTACATTACTAGTTTATATTTACAAAACCATGTTATATTTTATAGCTTCGTCTTCTATTCTACAATTTGAAATTTCTCTTGGTTTGATATTCTCGATTCTACAAATAAAATGGGAAGATATACATGGTACTGCTCTCATGTTGATATTTGTATTATATAACATTTTAAAAATTTTATCTTTGTAATTTTTGATGCTTTCAAAAGAGAACATAAGCAGTGATAAATAAACAATGTATGTTTTCCTGTTTTACAGATTTGAAAAATTAAATTAATGATTTTATATATAACAGGAAAAAATTGCTAGAGAATGAGATTGCAGATGCTATGAATAATTTATTGCGAGAAACACATGTCTGATTCAAAGAATCAAAAGCTCAACGCAAAAATGAATCTTTTAAATTTAAATTGTGCATAAAGATTGATGAAAACATATACTGGAATTTGGAACAAATGAAAATATGAAGAAGAATAAACATAGTGTGTAGATGAAGATAAAATACTGACCGGTTTAGACGTAGAGATGATAAAGCAGAAATGAATTTCAAAAGCAAAAAATAGCTAACAATGGTTGAAGAGCAAAGGAAAAAAGGGAAATGAAGTTTTCGATAATTAATTAATTACCAAATTAATGATTACTCATTGATTAAGTTAAATCAATTTGAAATTTAAAAATTCAAATTCTTTCTATTTTTAGTCAAAACCGAAAACAAGCTCCTGTTTAATTTCAAAAAATACAACATTGCCAATAAATCAAAAATAGAGATCTATGAATAAATGAAATCGAATTTAAGGAAAGTAAAATATGAAGTATATTCATATAATAAAGTTACAAAAAACCTAATTTGAAATTAAGCAAGAAGAAGTTACCGCATAAGGGCGACGACGGCAAGGCAGGCGATCTTCTAGCGATTCGATTGAGGAGAGAGTCTCCACTCGAGAAATTGCTTTCTAAGGAGAAAAGAAGGACATCAGGCGACGATGGAGGAGATGCAATCGAACTTGGTTGAACCAACGAGGGAACGGGATGAAGACTCAGATCAGTACAGTGCGGGTACAATGATGGAACTCCAGATCCATCGGCCGAAGCAACAAATCAAAAGTAAGTACATTTTCAAATTTTTACGACTATTTTAACAATTTTAGACAAATTATATCTCTGGTAAATGGTATGAACAGAAGGAACACAACTACCGGTTATCAAAACAAAGGAATTCGATGTTGATAAGGATGCTCTGAAGCTTAATGATGATTTTGGAAGTATGAAGATTTATGTTTACTTAAATATAAATTGCGTTGTATGAATAAAATCATTGATTATTGCAAACACAAATATATTTTTTTCTCTTCTTTTAGGCAAAGGTTATGTACAACACAGGTGCTACATTGAACATTTTGTTCAGTTCATTGATAACCATAGACCCACGCCCAAACAACAAGAACTACTGTCAAAGACGGATTTTGGGAAAATAATTAACATTAGCCATTTTGAAATACAAAGAAAAAACCTTCAATGGTTAGTTGAACAATACCAAGGAGGCAGAAATTTCAGATTTGGGAATAAGGTAGTGTGTTTCAGTGATGAAGAAGTTGGAGCAATTTTGGGCCTGCCAAGCTCTGGATTCTCAATAACAGTGAGAGGAAGACACCTTCAATGGAAATCTTTTATATCTCACAAAATGTTTGAAGAAGGAATGATTTTCAATAGAAGGAAGTTGAACAACATTCTCGAGGACTACTACAATAGAGATGATGACAACTCGGTCTCTATTTATGTTACATGCTTGATACTTTTGATGTTTGCCACATTCCTTTTCCCAGACAGTTCTTATTCTTTTCCGAAAGATTTGTTACACTATGTAGAATCACTTGAAGATACAAGATACTTTAACTGGTCTGGTGCTGTAGCAAGGATGAACTATTCAACATAGATGACGTTGTGAGTAGAGTTCAGAAGAAAAGAGCAGGTTCATCAATGGTAACACTTGGTTACCTTACAGGATGTGTTGCCTGCTTATATGTGAGTACTTTGAAAATATTTTTTATTATATGATAAAAACATAAATATTAATAGCACCAATGTATCAGGTATGGATGATGGAGTACTGCTGCAAAGACCTTGTGGTCAGCAGAGATCTTAGGCCACGAATAAGGAAGTGGGCTGGACCAATCAAAGGAATTTCGAGAGCATTGGTTTCAATAAGTTGTGATCAAGTAAGCCTTGTTGAGATGATTAATAATATACTGAATGACTCGTAATTTCATTTTTTTTTTCAATACTAAATTATCTTGTTTATATAGATATTGCCTGCTTTGCAACTTCAAAAAAATGAAATTGTAAAGATAGGAGCAGACGAGTATGTCTTTCCTTTTGAGAAGTTTACAATTGATGGTTTTGCGGTTAGAAGACCAGAAATTTTGATCATAAACCCAATCCCAGTACCACATGATGCTTTAAAAAAGAAAGGAAAGCAACAACTAGAAGAAATGAGTGACCAAAAAAAAAGATGCTTGTGTTTCAAGTGCAGACATTGTAAAAAAAAAGAAACAAAAAACATGTATGTGTCATGCATTTTCCATTGAGATAGAGGAGCTGAAAGAGAAAATCAAAGCAATAAGTGAAACATATAGGAAAAAAAGTTGAAGAACATATCAGAATAAATTCAGAATTGAAGAAGGAGGATGATAGGTTGACAACTGAGATTACGTAGCTGAAGGAAAAAATAAAAATGGTTCCTGATCATGATATGATTGATCTTGGTCATAAAGCATTGGAATCAGAAGAAACGTCGGAGAATAAATCTGGAAAATAAAGATGAAGGTGACATTGATGACAATGACCAAGACATGGATGCAACAACACGAAATGAATCTGATGTCAATGTAGGAGATTTGGAACCTAGTGACTCAGATATCGGAGAAAAACTTCAGAATTTAATTTCTGAAATTTGTGATGAAGATCCACTGTATCAATCTCAAGATACACCAAAAAAAGATTCACCTCTCAAGAGTGACATGCCTTCTTTCGATCTGAACATTGGTGACAATTCAAAATCAGAAAATGTGAACACACAGCCTACTACAAAGAGAAGAAAGGGGAAAAAGTCACTGTGCAACAGAGCTCAATAATAAAAAGATTTAAACAAAGAAGAGAAGCAAAAAAATTTGTACAAGAAGCAGAGAAGCAAGGGAAAGAAGAAATTGGAAAACAAGACGATGACACATCCAGTGAGGTAAGCCATAAAAAATAAAACAAATTCTTTTGTATCATTGAATACAAGTGTCGTATAATGTATATTTTCAATACTGTTCACACAACTCTGTATAATCTATATGATGTTGATATTAATTGTTTCTAACCTTATCTATAATTGATTGAATAAGAATCAGTATCTCTGCGATCTAGTAACCGATTTCATTGGTTACGAAAAAGTATCAGAACAGACAAAGAAAACGATCCAAGAATTTCTTCGTGATCCTGCCGATAAGTAAGTAATTTTCCACAAATTTCAGCTTTTATATGTAAAAATCTTTAACTTTAGATATATAATATTAATTAAATAAAATTCCTCAGATTGAATGCCACATACTTCACTCCGAGAAATCGGAGTTGTAAAGGAAGAGATATCCATAACTTCTTGTACGAAAGAATGATCGAGGATACGGTACGTATATTTATAATATTTACCTTTTTATATTTGTTTATGCATAAATTGTTTTTGATATTGTAGATAATCGACATGTTTATGGATGTGCTGCACTATAAATACAGCACAACTAATGATCATGTCCCATTTGTATTCACACCAATATTTCAAATGGTGAGATTATGATTACTGACATAATTAATATCAAATATATTTAATCATCATAATTTAGTATTATTACTTGTATTTTTGCAGCAATATCTTGTGAACCTGGTGGTTAATGCTACGGAAAGTGAATTTGATAAGCTCGAGGAGCTATACAATGAAGGATTATTCATGCCAGAGTTGGAGAAAATCTTCACTGTTATCCACACAAGAAACCATTGGCACCTTCTTGTTACTGATTTTAAAGCAAGAAAGTTCCTTTCATACAATTCTATGAAAGGAACAAAATTCCATAAGAAGGATGTATTGAAATGGGTATGAGATAATTAAAGTTTAGATTTTATTAAAATTCTTGATTCACTGTTAATAATATTCTTTTTTAATTACATGTCAGCATGGCTGGATTTATGAGTACTTCATGGACAGCAATCCAGATGATTGCCTTGCAGGTTGGGAGATCATTTACGTGCAAGATTGCCCGCAGCAACCTTCACAGAGTCTGGATTGTAGGATTTACGTGATGAAGATGATGGAGTACCTATGTGAAGGAAGGGCGTTGGACTTTAGCTACGATGATATTGACAGATTCAGATCTGAAATAGCTTCGTTGTTGTTAACGTGTGGACACATAGAGAACTCGGCGACACAATGATAAAGCTAGAAGACATATTAAACACAGATCTTAGAGTTTTTTCATTTTAAGTCAGAACTATGTACTGTTTAATTGTCTTAAATTGTGTATGTTTCCACAATTTCTATTTAAAACTTCTTTAGAACCAAACATTTCATTTAAATATGACGAGTAATCTATGTTTGCATTGACTATATGTTACATGTTGTAGTCAATATATTCATGAATGACAGGAAGACATAAGATACATTATTATACTCGATAACTAAAGGATATTGTGGTTATGTTAGAGTTTTCCAATTGACATCCCAATGATTACAATTTGTTTGTTATTACTCATGCTGATACAGACTTGTATTTGCAGATAGGATCAAAATATTGTCAGGAATAATGTAGCTAATTGTATTATAATGAAAATGTTTGTAAACTATAGTACCAATACGTAAACTATTATTCCTATATGTAAAATAGTAAATCTATTCGTAAAAACTCAAAGATATATTATAATAATCGATAACTACACAACATTCTGGTTGTGTTAAAGTTTTCGAATGTTCGAAAATCTTCTTCTACTTTAAAGATACACATCCCGATGAATACTAACAGTTTGTTATTACTCATACTGATTTAGACTTGTATTTGCGCATAACTTCACAATTATGATACAAATAATGTTGTTAATTGTAAAATAATGAAACTTTATGTAAATTACGGTTAAAATTCGTAAAATTATATCATTGTATATAAAATATTGAACTTATTTGTAAAAATTATAAGATGTATTTCAATGCTCGATAACTAATGACTTTCTGGATAGATTAGAGTTTTCCAATGATCGAAAAACTTCTTATACTTTAAAGATTAACATCACGATGATGGGTGCACGATGATTACTAATTGTTTGTTATTCTTCATATCATGTACATATTTCTAAAATAATGAAAATTTACGTAAAGTATTGCAATTCGTTATTATGGAAACAATTATGGTAACAATTGCAATCTTTTAGACAATAATTTAGTCGTAAAATAATGAAACTTTCAGAAAATTGCAACCTTTCATCAAAGAATGTTTCAGAAAATTGCAATCTTTCAGTCAAGAATATAGTTGTAAAATAATGAAACTTTATGTCAATTATGGTAACGATTTGTAAAATAATAACATGGTATGTAAAATATTGAAAATATTTGTAAAAAGTATGAGATATATTGCAATGCTCGATATCTAAACGACTTCCTTGTTAGATTAGAGTTTTCCAATGATAGAAAAACTTCTTATACTTTAAAGATTAACATCACGATGATGGGTGCACGATGATTACTAATTGTTTGTTATTCTTCATTATTACATATCATGTACATGTTTCTAAAATAATGAAAATTTACGTAAAGAATTGCAATTCGTTATTATGGTAACAATTATGTTAATAATTGCAATCTTTCAACTAATAATCTAGTTGTAAAATAATGAAACTTTCATAAAATTGCAACCTTTCATCGAAGAATCTTTCTGAACATTGCAATCTTGCAGGCAATAATAAAGTTGTAAAATAATGTAACTTTATGTAAATTATGGTAACAGATTGTAAACTATTACTATTTAATGTAGAATATAGAAGTTATTTGTAAAAAGTATAATATATATTGCATTTCTCGATAACTAAACGACTTTCTGGTTAGATTAGATTTTTCCAATGATCGAAAATCTTCTTATATTTTAAAGATTAACATCACGATGATGGGTGCACGATGATTACTAATTGTTTGTTATTCTTCATTATTAATTTATAATCAACTTTACAATCAACTGGCTTACGGAAACGTGTCAACTTTATAATCAAAGCTCTGAAATACTCTATGTTATGATAATACCAAGGGATACATCTGATCTGAAACAACATAAATAACACATTATTTGAATTCTACAAAAAATGAACAAAGAACAATAAGCAACAAAAATACATAAAAATAAATAATCTAAGTCTGATAAGCATCCAAACGTCAAAGCTCATTTGCAGCCAAGAATCTTTCAGAAGATTGCAAACCTGCAAAAACAAACAGAATGAAAAGGAAAATAATAAGCAATATTAAAATGGTTTATATGAGATGTATAAAATGTTGCAACAAAATATCAAAAAATATACTCTTACTTTATAAGAATTTGATCAAATCACTTTAATTTCGTTCATCTTCAACTGCACAATAAAACACAAAGATTAGTGAACACAAAAACATCTCAATAAACAACGAATGTTAAATATTTACCATGATTCGTAGATTTGTTATTAGGACAATTCCTAGAATCGTGTCCAACATTGTATTTGAGGCAAGATTTGCATTGTCGGCCTCTGTTTCTTCTCATTTCAGATTCCGATCTAATACGATTGCCAACGCCCTTAGGTCTACCACCGTGACCACTTCCTTTCGTTCTAGCAACATTAGGTTCTTTAACAGCTGGTTCAATAATCATATCTGGAACATTTGTATTGTTCACTGTTGTAGAACTCGAAGAAGGTTTGTTACTTATCATGCGATCAATGCTGCTACATAAATCACTTAATCTTTCTTTGGCAAATAAGAATATATCCTCATCCTGTTCAACCGAAGCTGAAATAATATGCGAACACAATTGATTTAGCTGAGACGACCTTTCTTGGTGTGCAACTTTCACATAAATAGGATAATTTCCTGATTTTTTAATGGTTCTTGTCCACCTTTTCAATATATATTCCTCATTCAAACGCTCCATATTCTGTATCTTCAATACTGCAAGTATGTGCCTACATGGATATCCAAAGAATTGCATATTCTTGCATTCACAAACAAGAAAGTCGCTTTCCGTTGACGATGAAACACATAATTCTTCATCAGACTTCCCAATATATGACACAAAATATTGACAGTAATCCAGGGAGTTCAGATGAGTTCGAACATTAAGTTCCTTCACTTCGTTCAATTCATATCGAAATTTGTAAAATATGAACTTGGTGTATATACGAACCATCTGTACCTCCATCTTCCATTTGAAGTTTGATTTTGGAGTGTAAACATCACCAATGTTATCCATGTCATTCTCTCTTTCCCTGCGTCGTTGAATTGCACTTTGAAATCTACAGACAAATTCTAGCAAGGAGTTCTGTTTAGTGATGTGATGTTGCAAAAATGCATTCATACTTTCACTCCTCTGTGTACTGCGCTGACCAGCCCAAAAATAATCCTTAAGATATAAACTAATCCATTTAAATCTGATACTATACTTCTCATTCAACCAGACATTAGATGATTGATCATACTGATCAATAATCTTGCACCAACCTTGCTAAAATTCCCTTATAATTATACTTTTCCATGCAACTATGGAAAACGCAGATAGAACTTCATTTATATCTTTAATCTTTCCAAGCTTACTTTTAAGCTTGGCCATTATATGCCAAGTGCATAATTTATGAACAGTATGTGGGAAGCATATCCTAACAGCTGCACAGATTGCCGGATCTTCATATGTGATTATAGATACTGAATGTTTGCTCATTACTTCTAGAAATCTCTCAAATAACCACGAGAATGACTCGGTTGTCTCCCTGCTCATGAACGAATTCCCAAAGAAGATTGTGTAACAGTGATGGTTAACACCACAAAAAGATCCAAATACCAGGTTGTATTCATTGGTCCTATATGTTGTGTCGAACGATATTGTATCTCCGAATAATTTGTAATCCTCAATGGAGGCACTATCAATCCATATACACTGAGTAAGCATGTTATCATCATCGGTTATGTAAGCATAGTAAAATTCAGAGGTATTGGCCTTACAACTTTCAAAATGTTCAATTAGAAGGTGCACATCCATCCCAATACGTTGTTTTTTCTCCTTTCTGTTCAAGTTATAAATATCTCGAACAATACTACCAACTTGACCACTGGACATGTTTATGAAAGCTGACTGCTTGGATACAAGTATGTTTACATCATTCATTGACTTCACAAGCATTTTTGTGGCTTTTGAAAAACGTCTATTTGGTCTGAGGTATCTGCGTTTAGATGGAGAAACAAGATTGTGATTGTGATCAGGTTCAAAATTCGATACAAACCAATCATTGAGATCATGCCTATATGAGACAGACATGAAAGCTTTGCACCCAGTCCTTGATATGCCAACACGGCGCTCCTCCTTACAAAAAATACATTCATCACTCTCATCACTTCTTGCATTATCCACTGATATTGTTTTATCTGTATTTTTAGAAAACCCCTCTTTTCAGCAAACAAAAGATTTAAATATAATTTTGCGCTCCTTGGAAATCTTATCTTTACCAACTCTAGAGCTTGCTTTCCTAACATTGAATCCAATCTCAGTTGCATATGCCTCATAAAATTTATATACATCTTGAATAGATAGAAGTATTTGGCCTATATGCGGTGTGATACCATTGACAGGGTCACTGATAGAGCAGTTATCTGAAATTCATTAGAAATATGGTTGCAAAAATTAGTTATTTTTAATTTAAAGTATTACCTATAAATGTAAAATAATGATAGAAAATGTAAACTGATGCACGTATATGTAATTTATCGGATAATGGACTGGAAATGGCACCATTTGGACGATATTACATCGAATCATATAATGTAAAATGATGTTCAAGATTGTAAATTGTAGTTCATTAATGTAAAATAATGAACTATACCACCAAAAATACATAATTTACGTAATTTGAAAATTTTTTTAGCAACAGCATATAAATGAACAAAGGCCTGTATTGCTTTAAAACATCTGTGTAGTTCATCATAACTGGTTGATGTAAATTATCATCAGTTCGTGCCCCGAGTCCAATAACTTCACCCTCTCCGTTAGATAACTGGAGATAATAAATATAATAATGTCACATATTAAAATAAAAAAGCCCAAAATATTAAAGCATAATACGACTTCGATTCAAGAACCAGATCGTCTTTCAACCAGAATTACAATGTTTCTCGTGATTTGCATAAATAACATTATTAAAGGGAAATGAAAAACATACATTACCTGGGTATTATCTCTGTAAAATTATGGATCTACTGTTTCGCCGATTTCCATTGAATTTCACGGAAATATGTCGAGAAATTCTGAATACTGGTTCAATGAAACGTTAAGGAAGAAAACGTATTTTAGGAAGAAATCGAATTCAATTCGAACATAACCAATCCGCTAGAAAATAGGAATTCAATTGATTTCCACCATATCTTTCGTCATTAATAGAATATGATAAATTTCTATAAATAGAAATTCATTAATAGAGTCGTAGTGGTATCGACTCTCTAAAGGTGGTTTTTACTGGGGCCGTCGATTGTAATCTGACGGGTATATTTATTTGTCGCACAGGGATTGAAATGAGGCGCCACCTCAATTCAAGTTTTTCCTATATATATATATATATATATATATATATATATATATGGGTCATATGTGGCTGCCCCCTAGGGGCAACCAACATGGCTGCCCCCGCCTTATTTGGGCAAAATTTTTTATTTTTTTGAAAAATAACACCATTTACATTCATCCCTATATCCCTCGTATATACCATTCGAATTTCGTCAGAAACAGACTCTCCTACGGCCTCCATCCGGACAGTAATTTTTTAACGGTAACAGGAGTTTTTTAAATCGATACCATCGAGATGGAGGCCGTAGGAGTCTCTGTTTCTGACGAAATTCGAATGGCATGTAGGAGGGATATATGGATGAATATACATGGTTTTATTTTTCAAAAAAAATTAAAAAAAACGCCGAAAAATGGGGCGGGGGCAGCCATGTTGGCTGCCCCCAGGGGGCAGCCCCATTTTTCCTATATATATATATATATATATATATATATATATATGGGATTGGGGATCATAAACCCAGGTGTAGGTAACTTTCCTACACTCACCCCTTTTTCTGTCAGTTTTTATTTTTTTGAAATGGATCCTTGAGGGATTTACCTATAATATGAAGTTGATATGAATCAACTCATCCTTACAATTCAACACAGATTAATTTTTTTTCTAGATCTTAACAAGGGTCATTATACTCATCTCTAGTGCGAGCACATTACTTCATAGCTGGAAATTCAAGAAATTTAGGATTGGTTTGTGGAGATTGCCATTCATTGAGAATTCCATACCAAACAGTGTGCTTAACACTTAGTATTTTGGAATATTAAATACTATCCTTAATTAATGTAATACATGATGACCAAAATACCCTTTTGGATATATAAATTGATCACGCCGTTAGATTTGAATCTAATGGCTATAATCCTTGGCCTTCCTTACACATGGAAGGACCAAGTCTCATTTGAAAGGCCCCCTATATATATATATATATATATAGAGAGAGAGAGAGAGAGAGAGAGAGAGGTAAATGGGGCTGTCCCCAGGGAGTAGCCAACTTGGCTACTCCCACCCCTATTTTTCAGTAATTTTTTTATTTTTTTGGAAAATAAAAATTTGTATATTCATCATTATATCCCTCTCACATTCTATTAAAATTTCGTCAGAAACAGAGACTCCTACGGCCTCCATCCAAACATGGTCGATTTAAAAAATCCTACGACCGTTAAAAAAATGACGTCTGGATGGAGGGCCTAGGAGTCTCTGTTTCTGACGAAATTTTAATAGAATGTGAGAGGGATATAATGATGAATATACAAATTTTTATTTTCCAAAAAAATAAAAAAATGAGGGAAAAATAAGGGTGGGAGTAGCCAAGTTGGCTACTCCCTGGGGGCAGCCCCATTTTACCCATATATATATATATTATATAAAAATTGTATGCAAAAAAGACTATTTTTTTTATTTTTTTAAACAAGGAAAGTAAACAGAAGCACGATTTTTATATTATTTTTTTAAGATGAACCTCCAAAACAAATGTTAGAAAAAACAACAACTATGTTTTTTTCTTATTTATTTATAAACAAGATGGGATGTGTGAATGGGGATCCAGTGGAAGTACGAGGAATGGATTCGAGTCTTCGGACACTGTGCGTGGTCGAAGGTGCGTGGTTGTTTGAGATAGAAATGAAAATGGAGGGACACGAAAATGAGATGGAAAATCGGTGTCGAATCGGAAAATATGTGGTGAAAATTTTTAAGATTTTTAAAGATCTAAGAGCATGATGAAAATAAAAACTACGCTACGGTTACATTAACGAAATGATAGAAAAATTGGATCTCACCTTGAGGTCGGATACACCGTGATGGCCTCGACGAGGGACGACGCGCTGTCACCGGACGGCTCGGAGGATGGGCACCCTTCTTTAAGAAGATAGCTCTCAGAGATCGGGCTCCTCTCCACCAAAGATTGATCAAGCATGAATGATGGAGGAAGGAGCCAATAAAAAGAGAAGAAAAATAGAAAAGGAAGGTATATATACTTAAGGAAGGTGTTTAGTGGTGGAATTAATAAAATAATTAAATTAATTAATAAATTAATTACGAAATTTTAAATTAAATAAATTAAATAAAGTAATTAATTTATAGAAATTAATTAGCCACCTTAACGGTACCCATTAAAGGTATGGAATCATATCTTATATACAATGTAGATTTTTCAAATCAAATACATCAAATAATTAAATACAAATTTTGTAATTAAATTAATTAATTAATTAATTAATTAATTAATATTAGGTACTTATTTTTTGTGATTTTTATATAAGGAAATTAGTTGTGTACAAATATTATGTACATATAATACAATATATACATGTACAAATAAGGTAATAATTTTTAAATAATAATTTTTTAATTTATATTTTTTTATTTTATTTTTAATGAAAATGATATTTTATAATTATGTACAGTGTGTATATAATAAATAAATATGAATTAAATATATACAATAAGTATGTGTTAAACTGTACAAAACACCCAAAAAAACCAACTTTTCAACCGTAATTCCAAAAATTATAAAATCATAGTTATTTGAAACATAATTTAATTTAGAGTATAGTGGAAGTAAGTTTGGTTCAATTTGAGTTCGTATGGAGCCAGAATCGATCTTTCAATTATCGTTTTGTAGCTTTTTTTGAGTGTGATTATCCGTAATATGTATATTATTTTGCTTTGCAATTATTTTTATTGTTTACAACATATTTTCATTTACAACTTTTGTTTACAAAAATAATTAATTTGAGGTCAATTTATGTAGAAATAAAATAGTTAAGTTTTATACAACTATATAGGGAAAAGTATTTACAAAATATTTTTGGATTTTTGAATGAAAGACCTTGTCATCCCTTACTTTATTCCTGATCGATCAGGTCAAGTCTTGACCTTCTCTCGGGGTTCGGGTCAGTCTGCATTTATTTCATAAACACATCCTTTATTTTCTTTTCTTTTTCTTTTCTTCTTTATTATTTTATTTAAGTACAAAAATGCATATTTAATAAATGCATGCAAAATGGTAATTTTATGGAATTGGTGGGTATTCATAGGCGTTTGACTAAGGAAATGAAGCTAAAATAAAAGAATAAATACGATGAATCGTGGATTCATCATTCCCCTATACTTTACCTTTGTTAGTCCCTTAGCAAACACTTATTTGGAAAATGAGTGAAAATAAAAATAAAGAAAAGAAAAAGCAAAGAAGTCAGAACAATGTTGATTTTTAAACTTATCTTCATAAAAATATAGTATGGAGCTCTGTCGGACCTTTGGATTATTAGTGTGTCGGAACCGTAATGGGAAATGAATTTAAAACCTAACAGCCTTTAAGTTCCACAGACTCCTATTCAGGTCTCCTCAACAGTCATATCAGAACAATTCTACATATACAAATTCTTATGACTATGAATTTTTACTAGTACAGTGTAAGAACTATAGCTCCTCATCTCAAAAGTATCAAAGTTTAATCATATTTAATTAGTTTTAATGACAATCTTTATGGGTTAATGACATCTTAGCCTTCCTTACTTCTCTTTCTTCCGAAATTCATAACAAATCGAAACGGAGTCCGGTTCATATGAAACAAATTCTGTTGGTTTCCTCTTGACGAGCCGGATCTTATTATATAGGATCCGAGATACGCCAAGTTCAAGGCTTTACACATTCTCTTCTCCATCTCCTCTCCTTGAGCTGATTATACTTGATCTTAGAAGGGAATATCCCCGCTCCTCGAGGAAAGAGTTGCTAGACCGGGGCATTAGAGTTACCTTGTTGAGAGAGGTTGTTCGAACTTGATACGGGCATTATGAATTCTTAGTTATGCCTTTTGGACTAACAAATACCCCAGCAGCCTTCATGGATCTCATGAATAGAGTATTCAAGGAGTTCTTAGATCACTTTGTAGTAGTCTTTATTGATGATGTGCTTATTTACTCCAAGGATAAGTATCTGCATGAACATCATCTCAGGAAGGCACTTGAAACTCTAAGGAAGAACAAAATGTATGCTAAATATAGCAAATGCGACTTCTGACTATCTGAAGTATCTTTATTAGGCCATGTAATCTCTGGGAAAGGTATATCAGTTGATCCTACAAAGGTTAGTGCGGTGATGAGTTGGGAACGCCCGAAGACTGTCACAGAAATACGATCTTTTCTGGGATTAGCTGGATATTATAGAAGATTCGTGAAGGACTTTTCACGAATAGCATTGCCAATGACTAGACTAACTCAGAAGGAGGTCCCATTCTTATATTTTGATACATATGAAGCTAGTTTTCAGACACTAAAAGAATGCCTAACATCTGCACCAATCCTTACTCTACCCTCCGGGAGTGAAGGGTTTACAGTGTACACTGACGCATCTAAAGAAGGACTTGGGGAGGTTCTTATGCAACATGGTAAGGTAGTAGCGTATGCATCACGACAGCTCAGGACACATGAGAAAAACTACCCAACACATGACCTTAAATTAGCTGCCGTAGTTTTCGCTTTAAAGATATGGAGACACTACCTGTATGGTATTACTTTTGAAATCTTCAGATCATAAAAGCTTGAAATATCTGTTTGATCAAAAGGATCTCAATATGAGACAGAGACGATGGCTAGAGTTGTTGAAAGATTATGATTGCACTATCTCCTACAACCCTGGTAGGGGAACGTCGTAGCAGATGCCCTTAGCAGAAGAACTTATTCACCTGAGTTAGTGAGTGCTATCCACTTCTGGGGTTTACTATCAACGTTAAGTGAATGGAAACCATTTGATATTAGTGTTGATACTATAACTATTCCTCATCGATACAAACCAGAGATCTGGGATAAAATAAAGAAAGGACAGGAGGATGATCTAGTCCTTAAAGACTTGAAACAACAACTTGAGAAGAATGAGATAGAGGGATTTCAGATACAAAATGGGTTACTATATAACCATCACAGAGCTTGTGTACCAGACATATCTGAACTGAGGAAAGACATTTTACGTGAAGCTCATTGTTCTTGATTATCTATTCATCCAGGAATTACAAAGATGTATAAGGATCTTCATTCATACTTCTGGTGGCCAGGAATGAAGAAAGATTTTGCTGAGTTTGTGAATTCATGTTTCTCTTGCCAGCAGGTAAAGGCTTCACACCAAAAGCCATAGGGATTATTGCAACCCCTCCCTATACCTTAATGGAAATGGGAAAGCATTTCCATAGATTTCGTTACTGGCCTACCTCAGACGACTGGTAGTAAGGATAGTATATGAGTTATAATAGATCGTTTGACAAAGGTAGCACACTTCATTCCGATAAGCTTATCTTTCACTCCAGACCAGCTTGCTGAGTTATATATTACACATGTGATTCGCCTCCATGGTATCCCGAAGGAAGTAGTTTCTGATCGAGATTCACGATTCACCTCACACTATTGGGAGAACTTCATGAAAGCCTTAGGCACACAACTATGCTTGAGTGCAGCATATCATCCATAAACAGATGGTCAGTCAGAACGTACGATTCAAACACTAGAGGATATGCTATGAGCATGTGCCTTAGAATGGAAGGGATCGTGGATTAAACATTTTCCTCTTGCAGAATTCACCTACAATAATAGTTACCAAACAAGTATGGCATGGCACCATTTGAAGCACTATATGGATGAAGGTGTACTACTCCTTTGTGTTGGGAATAGGTCGGAATAAAGAACCTTTATGATTCAGATAGACTTCAAAAGACACGGGAAGCAATAGAGCTTACTAGAAAAAGACTATTAACAGCCCAGAGTCGCCAGAAAAGTTATAGTGATACCAGGCGAAGAGACCTTGAATTTGAGATAGGTGACTTTATATTTCTCAAAGTATCACCTATGAAGAGTGTTCAGAGGTTTGGCTTGCGTGGGAAGTTAGCACCCAGGTTCGTGGGTCCCTTTGAAATTATTCAGCGCATTGGAAAAGTGACATATAGACTTGCACTTCCTCCACATCTTTTGGCAATACATGATGTATTTCATGTATCAAATCTGAGAAAGTACATTAGGGATCCAGAGCATAAGATAAGTTATGATGATTTACATGTTGAGCCAGACTTGACATACCAAGAGATACCTGTGCAAATACTTGAAAGGGATATCAAGAAGTTGAGAAACAAGAGGTGCCTCTAGTTAAAATATTATGGCAGAACCAAGAGTTTGAAGAAGCCACATGAGAACCAGAGGCAGAAATGAGAGAGAAATACCCCTACTTATTTGAGTAATAATACTGTGTATTGTATATCTTCTTTATAAATGAAATGGCGTTCATTCTCTTTAAGGTTGTTATGGTTTCAATCCTCTTTAGGGTTGTTATGCCTGCATTTCTAGTCTCGAGGACGAGACTTCCTTTAAGGTTGTTATAATTGTAAAGCCTTGAACTTGGCATATCTCGAATCCTATATAATAAGATCTGGCTCGTCAAGAGGAAACCAACGGAATTTGTTTCGTATGAATCGGACTCCATTTCGATTTGTTATGAATTTCGAAAGAAAGAGAAGTAAGGAAGGCTAAGATGTCATTAACCCATAATGAATGTCATTAAGACTAATTAAACATGATTAAAGAAACTAATGATCGATTAAAAAACCTCTAATGATCATTAGCAAACACTAATCAATAATTAGCAAAAGATAAGCGTAAGCCGCGAAAGTTAAATCATGATTAGTGAAAGTTAATCACGATTAGTGCTAATTAAGCGTCATTAGCGAATCTAGAATCCTCTAGGATGTTCTAACTTAAGCCCCAAGTTTGGGATAAGTTTTAGCTAAAACCATGGGCCAAAACCATGGGCCGCTAAACCATGGTTAAGGTCTAAACCATGGTTTTCTAACCATGGTTAGTGGTTTTCAGGAGCCTATAAATAGACCCCCCTATCCATTCATTCTCTACGATTTCCACTACCACCACCACCCCAAGGGCTAGGGTCGAGAGGTCGGGAGGAGGAGTGGGAGGCGAGGAAGGAGCGCTAGCGAAGCGCTGTCGGGAGAATGAGGAGGAGAAATGTATGATCCTCTCTTAGTTTGCTTCGTAAGCTAGGCTTTCAATTCATACTCTTGTTCTTCCAAGTTTTGTTCTTGATTCATCTTTCTTTCTGATTCATTTTCCTGTTGTGGTTCAAGGAGAAATCTGTGTAATATCCTACTTAGGTGCGGGCGGCTATGCACGTCAGTGACCCTGTGATTCGTCACACGTTCACTCATCTAAGACGCGTGGTGTCTACCGATTCTCCATCGTTTATGTTTCTATTCTTCGTATTATGCTTTTATAGTTATTTTGATGGATAAATCTGTGTAATACCCTACTTAGGTGCGGGCGGCTATGCACGTCAGTGACCCTGTGATTCGTCACACGTTCACTCACCTAAGATATGTGGTGTCTACCGGTTCTTCATCTCTTGTTGTTGAGTATATTCTTTCAGTTTTGTTGTTATTTTTCTCGATTGATTTTATAGAGGAAACTCTTCTCGTTTTTATTTTGAAATATGTCCTGATATAAGGGGAAACTCTGTCGAAATTTTTCGAGAAATATGTCCCGATATAAGGGGAAACTCTGCCGAAATTTTAAGAGAAAATATGTTCTTGCCGTTCTTCGTGTTCTTCACGTTCTTCGTTCGTTCTTCGCATTCTTAACATGTTCTTAGCATTTTGATATGAAAATAAAATTTGATCTTTTCAGGAGACTTAAAATAGCCTTTCTAAAAACGAAACACGATAAAGCCCTGCATACACGAGAGAGCTCGATTAGGTAACGAAATCCTTCCTTTTGCTGTTGGGTTTTCATACGAAATTATTGAAGTTCTTGATTTTGTGTTCTTTGTTATGAAGAACCCTAAATTTGGCTATTTTTGAAAAAGACTGAAGAATTTCTTTATGATTCCCACTAAAATAAGGTTTACGCATCAAATTGATGTGTTGGCTCTGAAAGTTAGGGTTTGGGAGTTAAAATAGGCATAAATACGAGTATATATATGGTTATGAATAATATACATGTGAGTATATACTGAGTGTTGTTGATTATGCAAATCGAAGACTTAACGAAAGAATTACATCATGGGAATTGATGTGGTTTGAGTTAGATCCTGAAAAGGACCATGTGTCACGTTAAGGATGACTGGGAGTAGAATTACAGGTCGGGCATGCAACCTGTAGGTTTGTCGGAAGGAACCCGTATTGGCATTTCCCTACCTAGGTGGTACACGGTTGCCCTGTTATGATAAGTGCGCACAAAATGAATGTTTTGCGACGCGAGGTACCAGGAGCCAATATCGTCGGGTTGAACGACGGAAGATGTGGTCGTGCCATGTGGAGGCATGGGTGGTTCAATAGCGGCTGGGTCACGATAACATGTATTTAAAGCCGCTAGGTTATATGATTAAATGTTAGCCTGAGGTTTTAAGCAACCGAGTCCTCGAGGACGGTGTGCTCATTTGATTTTCCAAGCTGAGGGTTGAGACCCTGTTTAATAAAAGAAAAGGAAATTATCAGGGTAGTATTGGAGGAATGGTTGAGGCGACGTGCGGCGGCATAAGCTTACCAAGATCAACACAATCTCCAATCCCGAAGGGTCCACAGCTTCGGAGTCCATGAATAGTGGGTTCCCCTGGACTAATCCCTGATGTGGAATAGAAAGGAATAGGACTT
Organism: Ottelia alismoides; assembly: GCA_037367405.1. Lineage (NCBI taxonomy): Eukaryota > Viridiplantae > Streptophyta > Magnoliopsida > Alismatales > Hydrocharitaceae > Ottelia > Ottelia alismoides. The sequence goes on from JAZKJV010000005.1 coordinate 692,223, forward strand.
AAATTAATGAGAAGGAATAAAATTTTTGTGATATCAAGTTTTTAAAAATTACACAATTTGTTTGCTTTTCTCTTCTTCGTTACTTAGCATTCGTTAATTTTTATCCTATGATTTATGGAAAACCCAACAGGTATCGGTGAACCATCGCAAGGACTTTAAAAAATTCATCCAGCTTACATACTAGACATCCAACCGGCCACAATAGCTTTACTTTTTAAGGTAGTTAGTAATCTTTTGTATATTTTCCTTTCAAGCTGATGTACATGTAAATGGTTATAGTGGGACAGTGTATCATTTGAACTTTATTTTGTGAATGGAAAAGTGTTGAAATACTTTCTTCTGAGTATTTTTATTTGTAGTTTGTTTCTGAATGTTAGTTGTGATCGCTGAATAAATTATTGCTCAGTAACCAGATCCGGATATGGGAGGATCCGACGGCCCAGGAATCAGGGTCGCGACAGAATGGATGGTAACCGGTGTAATTACCTATCCTTAGATGCAAGACCAGTGCAGCCAAGTCATCCGCTGCAAGCTCACAAAAATTTGACTTTGAAGCTCTTATTCTTTTTTTTTCACTTGTATATACACTCTAGCAGGAATTTTACTTTTCAATCAGGCCTGTCCACTTTTGGAGATTCTGTATTTTTTTGAAAAAAATATACAAAGTGCAGCATGTACATAAGGAGTTTTTCTTCTTAAACCAGTAGACTATCCCTCTTTTGAAGCATTATTGCAACACCACAGCATCTTGTCTTTAGACCTCAAACACCAAACCGGGTGAGACGTACTTCCCTCCCTAGAGGAGGATGAGAGGTTCCGCCTAGATGTGCTACCCTCGTATGCTACCCAAGCCAAAAGATTCTGCCCCCTCACTACCTCCTTTTTCAAATTTCGAGCAGACAAAATATTATTGTTTCTAGTTTTTTAATATACCAATAGTAATAAAAATTCATGAAAAATTTACACAATGTAGAAAGACATAGTAGGAGCATATATGAATTTCCTCAGAATTTTCACAACCATAAAAATATTTATTCCATTCAAAGATAGCAAGCAAGTTTTTTGTTTGGAACACAGGGACTTAAGTGCAAATGTTAACTATTTTTGCATTAGATACATAAAAGAAATAAAGTTCAGGAGATAATTCGTAAATTACCCAAACTTGATACTGGAAGGGACCTCTTTGTAAATCTGAATACTTCGGAGGATGTTTCTGCAATTTACCCCAAAATATTTTATTTTTAAATCCTAGGGTTTTCTTCTTTGTTGCGTGCATCCTTCGTTTCTAAAGACCAGGGGGAGGTTCCACCGCCGATGCGTGACGGTCAAGAGGCGGAGGCTCTGGCGGTGTGGCAGGGGTACACACGCGTCGATGGTTGGGTGGCTCCGTGCGCGGAGAGTCGTAGGACGGCTGAATGTGGTTGGGGGGCTGAAGCACGGGCGCTTCGATGGAGGAGGGGTGCATACCTCTATTGTGAGCGACGATGGTCGCGCAGGCCTACGCGGCTGCAGGCGAGGAGGCACTGGAGGACCGGCTCTGGGGCGTCGCGATCCCGACGGAGGATGGCAGACTGAGCTGGATGTGCAGTGTCGTCGCAGAGCCGCAGAGCGGTGCTGCTTCCTGGCTGGAACGGCGTGCAGGACGATGGCACGGAGTCGCGCAGCGGGGCGCACACGGTGGAAGACTGGTGGCGGCCGTGTGTGGAGGACGCGACTGCACGCAGAGACCTGCTGTATTTTCTTTTTTCTTTTTCTTTTTTTGTTTTTAATTTTTTAAAACTGTAAGAAAAAGTAATGGATTTTTTTATATATTTTTTAAAGGAACTGTAAATGGAAAATATAGATTTTTTATATTATATATATTTACTTTTCTAGCAAAACAAAGGTTAGAAATCAAAACAATTAGTTATTTTATTTATAAATAAAATAAGAGATGTGGATGGGGATTCGGTGGAAATGCGAGCGATGGATCTGAGTCTCCGACCACCGTGCGTGGTCGGAGGCATGTGGTTGCGTGAGCTAGATGTGAAATAGAGAGGTCACGAGATGAGGCGAAAAATCGGGTTTAGAGGCAGATCAAAGTGTGATGAAAAATCTTTTTTTTAGGATCTAGATTCTAGTCAAGAGATCAAAGTAAAGATTATACCTACGATTTATCTAAGATAAAAAAAGACGGGAAATCAAAGTGGATCTCACCTTGGGGACGGAAAATACCGTGATGGCCTCGACGAAGGCCAATGCATTGTCACCAGAAGGCTCGGAGACTGAGCACCCTTCTTCAACAAGATGACTCTCGGAGATCGGGCTCCTCTCTACCAAAGATTGATCAAAGAATGAAAGAAGGAGGAGGAGCTCATTAAAAAGAGAAGAAAAATGAAAAAGGAAGGTTTGTACAAAAGGAGAAGGTTTTTAGTGGTTAATTAATAAAATAATTAAAATAAATAAATAATTAATTAAAAATAATTTCGTAATTAATTAAAATAAATAAATTAAATAATATCTAAAAATCAATTAGCCACCTTAATGGTGGCTATTAAAGCTATAAAATCAAATCTTATATACATGGTAGGTTATTAAATCAAATAGTGAATAAAATAATTAAATCTAAATAAAATTATCGTAATTTAATTAACTAATTAATTAATATGAGATATTTTATTTTTTGGTGATTTCTATATAAGGAAATTAATTGTATACACATATTATATACATATAATACACTATACATAGGTACAAATAAGGAAATAATTTTTAAAATACAATTTTTAATTTTATTATTTATATTTTTTATTTTATTTTTAATAGAAATAATATTTACAAATATGTCATTATGTATATAAAAATAAATATGAATAAAATATGTACAACAAGTATGTAGGAAAACTGCACAAAACAACTCAGAAAATCGACTTTTCAACCGTAACTTCAAAAATTATGAAATCACGGCCATTTGAAAGATAATTTAATTTAGAGTATAATGGAAGTGAGTTTGATTCAGTTTGAGTTTGTATGGAGTCAGAATTGGTATTTCAATGATTGCATTGTGGCTTTTTTCTGAGGATGATTAATTGTAATATTTACATTTTTTATTTGATAATTATTTTTATTATTTACAACACATTTTTATTTACAACTTTTGTTTACAAAAACAATTAATTTGAGGTCAAATTATGTATAAATAAAATAATACAAGTTTTATACAAGTATATAGGGAACTTATGTACAAATTATTTTTAGATTTTCGACAAATAGCCCTATCTCCCCTACTTTATTCCTGGTGGATCAGGTCAAGTCTTGACCTTCTCTCGGGGGTCGGGTCAGTCTGTATTTAGTGCATAAACACTCCTTCATTTTTCTTTTCTTTTTCTTTTATTCTTTATTCTTTTATTTAAGCGCTGTTAAAAATTCATATTTAACAAATGCATGCAAAATGGTAAAATTATGGAATTAGTGGGTATTTACATGTGTTTGACTAAGAAAATGAAGCTAAAATAAAAGAATAAAGGCAATGAATCATGGATTCATCATTCCCCTATACTTTACCTTTGCTAGTCCCTTAGCAAACACGTATTTGGAAAATAAGTGCAAATAAAAATAAAGAAAAGAAAAAGGAAAGAAGTTAGAATAATGTTGACTTTTAAACTTAGCTTCATAAAAATGTAGTCTGGAGCTCTGTCAGGCCTTGGATTATTAGCGTGTCGGAACCTTAATGGGAAATGGATTTAAAACCTAACAGCCTCTAAGTTCCACAAGACTCCTATTCAGGTAGCCTCAACAATCAGATCAGAACAAGTCTACATACACAAATTCTTATGACTATGAATTCTTACTTGTACGGTGTAAGTGAAATATAGCTCCTCATCTCAGAAGTAGCAAAGAAATAGCCTCTCTCAACAGGGTAACTCTAATCCCCCGGTCTAGCAACTCTTTCCTCGAGGAGCGTGGATATTACCTTCTAAGTTCAAGTACAACCAGCTCAAGAAGAGGGGATGGAGAAGAGAATGGACGATAACCAGTGTAGTTACCTATCCTTAAATACATGACCAGTGTAGCCATGTCACCCACTGCAAGCTCAAAAATATTTGACTTTGAAGCTCTTATTCTTTTTTTAGTTGTATATACACTCCGGCATGCATCTTACTTTTCAATCAGGCCTATCCACTTTTGGAGATTCTGCATTTTTTCGATTTTCTCTCGAAAATATATACAAGGTGCAGCATGTACATAAGGAGTTTTTCCTCTTGAGCCAGTAGACTATCCCTCTTTTGAAGCATTATTGCAACCCCACAGCTCCTGTCTTTAGACCTCAATATCACCAAACCAGGTTGAGAAGCACTTCCCTCCCTAGAGGAGGACGAGAGGTTCCGCCTAGATGTACTACCCTCGTATGCTACCCAAAGTCAAAAGATTATGCCCCTCACTACCTCCTCCATGAAGAGCTACGTATAGAGTGCTTTGTCTAAGGTAAGCCACGGTTTGAAAAAATCATGTATGTGTTGTTAAATATTCTACTTAGACTAATCAAGATGACATGTGAACATAGTCTTATGGACTCAAAGAATTAAGTCACTAGGACATGAAAAGTCTTAAATCCAAATCTTATAAGATTCCTCTGAAATTAAGTGGATTAAGGTCCAACTAGGCTACATTCTTCAAATTTATTCCAGACTTAGTTTAATTGTCAAAACTATCCTGAAAAATGTACATGCCAATGCAAGACAATATGTACAATGCAAAGAAAAGAAAGCAAAATCTTTTCATGAAACAATTTTCAAAATTTTTAAATTTTTTATGAATTTTTGAAAATGATGCATATGCAAAAGTTTTTTATGCAAATAGTTAGTAATATATACAAGTATATAAATTTTTTAAGGGTTAGGGATTATATACATATTTACAAAGAAGTGAGTCAATTATTTACAAGAATGATGAGAAAGGATTTACAACTTGAGTGATTTATACATGTATATACACGGTTGAAATTTTTTTAACTATATTTATTTTTTGATTTTTTTCTATGCATATATTCGTTAAATTTATTTGAAAATAATTTTATAAATAATTTTGAAAACTATACTCCAAAATATTTTTCACACAATTTTTACAATCATTTACAATCATTTCAAAATAATTTTGCAAACATTTTTCAAAAAGTATATATAGATTTTCAAAATAATTTTTCAACCATTTTTCCAAACATTTTCAAATAGTTTTACAAAATAATTTTTTCACGCAAAGAGAATTTTTACAAGCCACAATATTTTTACAAAGGTTGAAAATACTTTTCAAACTTTTTTCAAATAGTTTTCAAAATATTTTTCAAAACGATTTTCAAACTACTTTCAAAATATTTTTCAAAATATTTTAACTTAACTTATTAATCAGTTTGTACAAGAAAAAAATTTGAGGAAATTTCTGCATATTTTCATTAGTTTAATTTTTTATCAATATTTACATAGTATATTAAAAATATGAAAGTACGAGTTATGGTTAAAGTATATATACAATATATACGCCACCTCCCATACTTAGCTCGAACTATGTCCTGATAGTATCAAAGAGCTGGAAAGAAAGACATAACTCGTGCTAAATGTAGAAAAGTGAAAAGAATAGTATACTACAACGACGAATAAAAGAATATAATCAATAGAAGCTGGTGATCCCCTTATACTTAGGATCAAGTAATTCTAAGTATAGAAGTCTGTGCACAAGGAGAAAACTGAGGAGTAGAATGTACTGAGTTTACCCCCCTATACTCAGGGTAAAAAATCCCTAAGTATAGGCAGCAAAACAAAGGTAAAAATGATCAAACGAATAATCACAAGTCTGACACCACCCCTATACTTAGGGTAAAGTACACCCTAAGTATAGCGTAATCATGAGATGGAGATGGGGTGTTTAGACAAAAGAATGTGCGATATGGACATATGAATCTATACATCTGCGGAAAGAAGTGATAATCAAGCATGAGATGCAAATGATGTGAGTCAAAAGCCACATCTCATACAAAATGAATAGGGGCAACATCAACAGTTAGCGGATCATGATCTAGATATGGCTTTAGACGCTGACCGTTAAGTTGGAAGGTAGACTCAGATGACGTCTCAGATATATCTATGCTACCATTGTCATGCACCTTCTGGACCAAGTATGATACCTTCCACTTGCTCTGCAACTTCCCTGAAAATAGTTTTAGCCAGGCATCGAATAACCATACTTTCTTATTCGGTCCAAACTGCTTATGGCTGATATGGGAGTCATGCCATATCTTCACTCGCTCCTTATATTGTAGGCTACTCGAAAAGGTTGTATCTCTAAGTTCCTCCAGGGCTTCCGATTTTGCCTTTTCTGATCTCCTATACTCTGTGTATCCAAAAATATCTCAGTAACATCCCATAGTGACTTATGCTTCAGCTCAACTGGTAAGTGGCATGGCTTGCCATAAACGACTCAGTATGGAGATGTACCCAATGGAGTTTTGAAAAATGTCCGATATGCCCAGAAGACCGAGTCCAAAGGTTGTGACCAATCCTTGCGGTCTGGGCGGACTACCTTATGCAATATAGTCTTAATCTCCCTTTTGGAAACCATAACAAGACCATTCGTCTATGGATGATAAGGAGTTGCAACTTTATGATCTATGTTGAACTCGTTAACAAGGACCCTTACCTTGTCGTTGATAAAATGAGTCCCTCCGTCAGATATCAAAACTCTAGGTACTCCAAACTGTGAAATGATATTATTCCTCAGGAATTTGCAAACGGTCTTAGCATATGTGGTTCGGGCGGGGATGGTGTAAAGCTTTGAACTTGGCATATCTCGGATCCTATATAATAAGATCCGACTCGTCAAGAGAAAACCAACGAAATTTGTTTCGTGTGAATCGGACTTCGTTTCGAATTGTTATGATTTTTCGAAGAAAGAGAGGTCATTAATCCATAATGACTATCATTAAGACTAATTAAACATGATTAAAGAAATTAATGATGATTGAAAGCCGCTAATGATCATTAGTAAACACTAATCAATATTTAACAAAAGATAAGCATAAGCCGCGAAAGTTAAATCGCGATTAGTGAAAGTTAATCACGATTAGTGTTAATTAAGCATCATTAGCGAATCTAGAATCCTCTAGAATGTTCTAACTTAGGCTCCAAGTTTGGGATAAGTTTTGGCTAAAACCATGGGCCAAAACCATGGGCCGCTAAACCATGGTTAAGGTCTAAACCATGGTTTTCTAACCATGGTTAGTGGTTTTCTGGGGCCTATAAATAGACTCCCCTACCCATTCATTCTCTACAACTTCCACTACCACCACCACCCCAAGGGCTAGGGTCGAGAGGTCGGGAGGATATTTTACAACGCGGTTGCCCTGTTATGATAAGTGCGCACGAAATGAATATTTTACAACGCGTGGTATCGGGAGCCAATATATTCGGGTTGGAACGACGGAAGATGTGGTCGTGCCATGTGGAGGCACGGGTGGTTCAATAGCGGCTGGGTCACGATAACATGTATTTAAACACTACAGGCGGGTGGGTCTAAGGGGATGGTCAAAGACCGTCCTCTTTGTCTGTATAACCGTCCCCTTTGATCGAAGGGGACGGTTTTTAAACCGTCCCTTCAGCCACCGTCTCATTTGACTAAATGGGACGCTTCTGACAACCGTCTCATTTAATTAACCATTGGGGACGGGTGCAACCGTCGCTTACACGATTACTATTAGGGACGGGTGCAACCGTCCCTAGTACCTATTGTATTAGCGACGGTTAACAACCGTCCCTAATGGTCAACAACATTTTGAGACGGCCACAGAAAACTTTTGGGGACGGTTATCACCGTCGCATACGTTTGTATGTAGGGACGGTTGTAGCCGTCCCTTCTACTCTGCAGGTCTTTTGCGACGCCAACAGAAGCCTGGAAGATTCTATAGCGACGCCAACAGAAGACTATTAGGGATGGTTGTAACCGTCCCCTATTCTAGTAGCGTCTATAGTGACGCCAACAGAAGGGTATAAGGGCGGTTTTAACCGTCCCATCTGCGCTTTGTTAGCGACGCCAACATTACCGTAATGGGGACGGTTATAACCGTCCCCAAAAGTCTCCGTAAACGTTTCTGGCTGGGGGGACATTTCTGTAGCCCTATAAGGGACGGTTACAACCGTCCCCAATACACCATGACAGGAAAAAAAATTCATATATTCTTGGTTTCTTCCCTACATCCTCTACAAAACAACTATCACAACAATCAACATCCAAACATTATGAATATCATAAACTCAACATTCAACAACACAACATTAAGAATCAAACAAGACAACATGAATATCATTATGAAGAAACACAATCATAAAGTCAACATGAAGAATCCTTACAATCATAAACTCAACATTAAGAAACGGTAAGAAGTCTACATAATGTTAGGCATTAATAAAAAACATTACAATAAAAAGATCAAAATTAAACTAAGATGTACTACATCCATGCTACCTACTCAGATGCGCCACTCCCGTCACTCTCATCAGTCTCCTCCTCACTCTCCTCATCGTCACCGAGATGTGCAGGTTGTAAAGGGGGCATGGCTTGGCTTTGAAGACGGCTTATTAAGGACATGACATTCGCCATGTCCATACGCATCTGGGCCATCTCCGCATCTTGTTCAAGTTATGACGGACCTGTAAAGTATGCCAGTAGGGTAGCTCCTGAAAGAATATACTTTGTTTTCGCCATCCACCAGTATTCTTCCTCTTAGATAATCGACCTAGAGAGAAGTTGCCCAAATTTTTTTGTTCCATCCACATTGTGCTTCCTGATCGGCGATTCAAACTTAAACGACGTCCAAACGACTGTTCATCGAACTTGTAATTATTTTCACTTCTTAACCATATATGATTGACCGGTAAGAAACGATGATGTCCCAAATAACAATGTTTCATACTCGCACTTAGCCATGTCGAATGTGTTTTATCCATACAAATCAGACATGTGAGTTTACCTTTCGTACTCCATCCTGATAAATTGGCATATGCTGGAAAATCATTAATTGTCCACAATAAAGAAGCACGCATTGTAAAGAATTCTTTCTTTACCGCGTCATACGTACTCACTCCAGAATTCCACAGAATCTTTAGTTCGTCAATCAAAGGTTGCATATATGTATCTATCGCATTACCTGGCCCCTTAGGACCAGGTATCAATAACGACATCATCATAAAGGAAGATGCCATTGACATCCATGGTGGCAGATTATATGTAACAAGTATCACAGGCCAAATAGAGTAACTCGTACTCATATTTCCGAATGGATTAAAGCCGTCAGAAGAAAGACCCAATCGTACGTTTCTTACTTCTTCAGAAAATGATGGATACATTTCATCAAACTTGCTCCACTCCTCTGTATCTGATGGATGTCGCATAACACCAGTTACATCTTTCTTTTTGATATTACTGTGCCATATCATCATTTTAGCTGTTCTTTCATATGATACAATCGCTGTAATCGGGGAATCAAAGGAAAGAACCGTAAAATCTTCTCTGGTTTTTTCCTCTTCGAATCGTTATCATTATTCTTATATCTGCTACTTTTGCAGTCAGGACATGTATCTAACTTTGAGTAATCCTTCCAATATAAAATGCAGTCGTTCGGACATGCATCAATTTTCTCGTAGTTCAGTCCAAGTGCACGAAATCTAGACTTAGCGTCCTTCCAGTCCTTTGGAAAGTTTTCTGGATTATTTAATAATGTCCTAATCAAAAGTAAGACATCTGTCATCGTAACCGCTGTACACCGATTCTTCACTTTTATCTTAAACATCTCCAGAAGAAAACGTAATCGAGACATTTTGACTCCTGAGCATAATGGCTTCTCTGCATCTTGTATTTTTTCAAGCAACGTATCCGGAAGCGAATCCATCATTTCATCGGTGTTATGTTCTCGAATGTTATCTACCATCTCAAATATAGCATCACGATCTTGTATTTCTGAGACATCTCTTTCAGTATCACCGTGGATATTACTATCTTCTTCTAAATTAACTCCTTTACCATGATATGTCCAATTCATATAATGTAGCCAAAATCCATTTAATATCAAATGCTCGTAAATTGTGGCTCGATTTTGGGTCAAAGTATTTTTGCATCTTATACACGGACAATGTATCTTATCTCCTTCACCTCCTACAATATGATAGTGCGATTCATATCGAAAAGCCTAGTCTATGAATCCGATAACTCCTTTATTATATGTCTGATAGTCATCGAATCTTTTGTTCATCTAACTTTTGTCCATTGCCTAAAGGTAAGATCCAAAGTTAATTTCAAAAATGTTTGGTAATGTTCATAACAACAACATGACATCATTATTAACTAGGGGTAGCTAACAGGTTTTACAACCTAACTAAATATTATGTGGCACACTTGGCCTTCGATCCAGAGAGTCCGGTCTTGGTCTACCCCTCCTCCTCTCGACAAATCGGGTTCAGGAGCAGCGCTAGGCAGGGTAGGCTGCGACACGTAGGCTCGAAGGAAAATGAATCAGCTATACACAAATATTCTATCGTCACACACCCCATCTCCCACACACACCCCCATCTCCCACACACAAAATCACACTCTATACACAAATATTCTATCGTCATCCACACATATCCATACAATTTACACATAAACATACACACACATAGTAATCTCACATTTGCAACCCTCACATATATATCTACTTAATGAACAAATATACATCATACACCTTTACACTCGCATCATACCTCTACACGTTCACATTATAAACTCAAATCTGTACACCTTCACATACTATCATCACATTCACATCTATACACCATCATTCCCAACAACTTTACATTCACATCATATGCATGCACTTTCATATATTATACTTACATGTACATCTATGCACCTTAAAACATCTTCATATTCACATCATAAGCAATCCATCATAACATCTATACACATTTATTTTTATTAAAATATAATACATTCATGTTAACTATAAACAATAAACAATGCTTTTACAAATCTATACATCCAAAATAAGATTATGAAATTAAAGCAAGCATAATATATTAATAAATTACCAAAAAGTTTAAAAAAACTTACATCCAAATGAGGAGGTGGAGGCCGGGGCCGGAGGGCAGAGGATGGAGGGCCGAGGAGGAGGCTGGAGGGCGGACGCTGGAGGGCGGAGGAGGAGGTGGAGGCCGGAGGTCGGACGCCGGAGGGCAAGGGGCGAGAGGGCGGATGCCGGAGGGTGGAGGCGGAGGCCGGAGGGCAAGGGGCGAGAGGATGGACGCCGGAGGGTGGAGGATGAGGCCGGAGGGCGGCGGAGGAGGCCGGAGTGAGGATGAGGAGGCCGGAGGCAATTTAAGGGAGATGGAGGTCGAATGGAGGAATGAGGAAGATGGGTTCGCCGGGGATGGGTATATTACCAACGGGGACGGTCGTTCGACCGTCGCTTTTAATAACAATCGGCGACGGTTATAAGTGGCCCGTCCCCTCTGGTGGTTTTTAGGGACGGTTACTAAACCGTCCTAGATTATTATTATAAGGGACGGTTACAACCGTCCCTTATAATAATAATGAGGGAAGGTTGCGAGTAGACCGTCCCCTATGGTTACAGAAATTTTCACCTAGCGCGTCATTTACAGAGGTTTTAGGGACGTTTATGCAACCGTCCCATAAAATTAACTATATGGGACGGTTGTAATCGTCCCCTTTACTTTCCATTATATGCGACGACCACAGTGAAGTAATGGGGACGGTTTTGACCGTCCCCTAAAGGCCGGTGCCGGGGACGTTTATGTAACCGTCCCTGATTGTCATGTCAAAGGGGGCGGTCATAACTGACCGTGCTAAAACTTTACAGAGGGGACGGGCAGCAAACAACCGTCCCCTAAAATTGTATAGGGGACGGTTGTTCAGTGCCCGTCCCCAATAATCGTCCCCAAAGGCTGTCCAGTTTGTAGTGAAAGCCGCGAGGTTATATGATTAAATGTTAGCCTGAGGTTTTAAGCAACCGAGTCCTCGAGGACGGTGTGCTCTTTTGGTTTTCTAGGCTAAGGGTTGAGACCCTGTTTAATAAATGAAAAGGAATTTGACAGGGTAGTATTGGAGGATTGGTTGAGGCGACGTGCGGCAACATAAGCTTACCAAGATCAACACAATCTCCAATCCTGAAGCATCCACAGCTTCGGAGTCCAAGAATGGTGGGGTTCCCCTGGACTAATCTCTGATGTGGAATAGAAAGGAATAGGACTTAAATTAATGAAAAGGAATGAAATTTTTGTGATATCAATGAATTTTGAAAAATTACACAATTTGTTTGCTTTTCTCTTCTTCGTTACTTAGCATTCGCTATTTTTTTATCCTATGATTTATGGAAAGCCCAACAGGAATCGGTGAGCCATCGCAAAGACTCTAAAAAAATCATCCAGCTTACATACTAGACATTCAGCCAGCCAAAGTAGCTTTACTTTCTTTAAGGTAGTTAGTAATCTTTTGTATATTTCCCTTTCAAGCTGATGTACATGTAAATGGTTATAGTGGAACAGTGTATCATCTGAACTTTATTTTGTGAATGGAAAAGTGTTGAAATACTTTCTTCTGAGTATTTTTATTTGCAGTCTATTTCTGAATGTTAGTTGTGATTGCTGAATAAATTATTGCTGAGCAACCATATCCGTATATGGGAGGATCCGATGGCCTGGGAAACGGGTTCGTTACAGATTGGTATCAGAGCCTAGTTACTCTAATAACTTATTTAGTAATTAATAACTATGAGCGGTATTCAGAAACTAAGGTTGTATTAAGATCCTTTGATCTTAATAAATGACTGTAGTACCATTCACAAGTCATTATCCCTTATGTACATCATGCTAAGACTTATAGGATCTGACCTTTGACCTTGACTCATCCCAGGATCATGGTAGATCAAGACATGTTTATACAATTAGCGGCTATGATAGCAATGCTCCAAGACATGGGGCAAAGGCAACAAGCATTGGAGGAGAGGCTCAATGCACAGGCTGAGAAACCCGAGGCATCTAAGCCTGCGGATGCTAGGATTGAAGGTTTTGTCCATCTTTTTGAGGAAGAATCTAGTTACCATCGTTCAACTGAGTCTGCTCCTACCCCGGTTGAAGGAGCAATGGAGAAGGCCCTTCTTAGACACCAAACATTACTAGATAATTACCGAAAGGGAAAAATTCCTCGATTCAAATGTGTAGAGACACCTGCCGAGGCTGAATTATGGCTTGATGACGTCAGTAGGATGTTGAGAATAATACACGCACCAGCAGATACTTGGGTGCACTTTGCCGATTACTCCTTAGCAGACTATGCAAGTCGATGGCGGAGAGCCATTTCCAAGAAATTAGCAGATCCTGTTTCATGAGATATCTTTGAAGAGAGGTTCCGAGCTCATTTCTGTCCCTCTCATTGGGAAGAGTTAAAGAGGAGAGAGTTGGCTTCTTTGAATCAGTGTTCTAAGACCGTAAGAGATTATCATATCCACTTTACTGAGCTACTACGGTACTCACCAACTCTAGAAGCTTCACCACAAGAGTGCCTTACCAAATTTGTTAGTGGTCTTCAGGGAGATCTACGAGAAAAGCTTGCTGGTTTTAGAGCCACAACCGTAGATGAAGCAATGGACATCGCCTCTCGTATTGAGATGGAGAGGGATGAAAACCGCCAAAGAATAAGTTTCCACTTTAATGATGGACCATCCAAAAGCAAGTCACATTATAACCGTAGAGATCATCGCTATCATCCAGTCGGGTCTAATATAAGCTCGCCACAGAATTTGGGCCAGGAATTATCTGGAAAAAGGGATTTATCTAGACCTCCACTATATCCTCGCGACTCAGTAGCAGGAGCTAGCACCTCTGTACCGGTATCTTCAGCTCAAACGGGAGCACATGTGTGTTTTTACTATCATCAAGAAGGCCACATCAAGAAAGATTGTCCGAAGTTGAGAGGTTCAGGGTTTAAATCAACCCCAATTAACAGTATAACATCCACCTCGAGCAATGGAGCAACACACAGAGGAAGACATGGTAGAGGTCGAGGCTCACAAGGAGCGTCTCCTACACAACAACCACCACAAAGTGTTGCGGGTTCTAGCTTACCTATTCCTAATGGCCAGCTCAATGCAATTACTGAAGAACAAGCCTATAATTCAGGCACAGTCGTACGAGGTACTGTTACTATTCATGGCTTTTCAGTACATGCCTTATTTGATTCTGGTGCTTCACATTCATTTTCAACGGTTAGTACCCACTTTGGGTAGGATACCAATAGAAGTACAACAGTCCTATCTGATAAAGGGACTAGGAGGACAAGTATTTATAATCCGAGAAATCCTAGATAATTGTATAATACTGATAGCAGGACATCAGTTACCTGTTTCACTACTACTAATCGAAATGGAGGACTTTGATCTTATACTAGGAATGGATTGGTTAGAAAGGCATCATGCATGTCTTGACTGTTTCCAGAAGATAATAACATTTCACCTTCCTAACTCGATAAAGTTCTAGTTCATTGGAAAGACATCCAATGATAATATCAAATATATCTCTACATTGAAGGCACAATAATTGTTAGAGTAAGGGTGCCAAGGTTATTTAGATTATGTATCCACTACATCATGGTCAGAAAGAATGATAGAAGATGTGCCTATAGTGTGCGAGTTTACTGATATATTTCCAGAGAAACTACCTGGATTACCACCTAAGCGAGAGATTGAATTTGAAATCTCTCTCATACCTGATACTCAGCCTATCTCTATCCCTCCGTATAGGATGACACCAGCTGAGTTATGAGAGTTAAAGGTACAATTGCAAGAACTGTTAGATAAAGGATTCATTCATCCTAGTACTTCACCATGGGGTGCACCTGTTTATTTGTTAGGAAAAAGGATGGGTCGATGCAGTTGTGCATTGACTATAGACAACTAAACAAGAGGACAATAAAGAACAAGTATCCTCTGCCAAGAATAGATGATCTCTTTGATCAGTTACAAGGTTCAACTGTGTATTCCAAGATTGATTTAAGATCTGGATACCATCAGTTGAAAATTAAAGATACAGATATTCCCAAGACAACTTTTCGAACTAGATACGGACATTATGAATTCTTATTTATGCCTTTTGGACTAACAAATGCCCTAGCATCCTTCATGGATCTCATGAATAGAGTATTCAAGGAGTTCTTAGATCACTTTGTAGTAGTCTTTATTGATGATGTGCTTATTTACTCCAAGGATAAGTATCTGCATGAACACCATCTCAGGCAGGCACTTGAAACTCTAAGGAAGAACAAACTGTATGCTAAATATAACAAATGTGACTTCTGGCTATCTGAAGTATCTTTCTTAGGCCATGTTATTTCTGGGGAAGGTATATCAGTTGATCCTACAAAGGTTAGTGCAGTGATGAGTTGGGAACGCCCGAAGACTGTCACAGAAATACGATCTTTTCTGGGTTTAGCTGGATATTATAGAAGATTCGTGAAGGACTTTTCATGAATAGCATTGCCAATGACTAGACTAACTCAAAAGGAGGTCCCATTCTTATGGTCTGATACATGTGAAGCTAGTTTTCAGATACTGAAAGAATGTCTAACATCTGCACCCATCCTTACTCTACCCTCCGGGAGTGAAGGGTTTACAATGTACATTGACGCATCTAAAGAAGGACTTGGGGCGGTTCTTATGCAACATGGTAAGGTAGTTGCGTATGCATCACGACAGCTCAGGACACATGAGAAGAACTACCCAACACATGACCTTGAATTAGCTGCCGTAGTTTTCGCTTTAAAGATATGGAGACACTACCTGTATGGTATTACTTTTGAAATCTTCACCGATCATAAAAGCTTGAAATATCTGTTTGATTAAAAGGAGCTCAATATGAGACAGAGACGGTGGCTAGAGTTGTTGAAAGATTATGATTGCACTATCTCCTACCACCCTGGTAAGGGGAACGTCGTAGCAGATGCACTTAGCAGAAGAACTTATTCACCCGGGTTAGTGAGTGCTATCCACTTCTGGGGTTTACTATCAACGTTAAGTGAATGGAAACCATTTGATAGTAGTGTTGATACTATAACTATTCCTCATCGATACAAACCAAAAATATGGGATAAAATAAAGAAGGGACAGGATGATGATCCAGTCCTTAAGACTTGAAACAACAACTTGAGAAGAATGAGATAGAGGGAATCCAGATACAAGATGGTTTACTGTATAATCATCACAGAGTTTGTGTACCAAACACACCTGAACTAAGGAAAGACATCTTACGAGAAGCTCATTATTCTAGATTATCTATTCATCCAGGAATTACGAAGATGTATAAGGATCTTCATTCATACCTTTGGTGACCGGGAATGAAGAAAGATGTTGTTGAGTTTGTGAATTCATGTTTCACTTGCCAGCAGGTAAAGGCTTCACACCAAAAGCCACCGGGATTATTGCAACCCCTCCCTATACCTGAATGGAAATGGGAAAGCATTTTCATGGATTTCGTTACTGGCTTACCTCAGACGACTGGTAGTAAAGATAGTATCTGGGTTATAATAGATCGTCTGACAAAGGTACACACTTTATTCCGATAAGCTTATCTTTCACTCCAGGCCAGCTGGCTGAGTTATATATTACACAGGTGATTCGCCTCCATGGTATCCCGAAGGAAGTAGTTTCTGATCGAGATTCACGATTCACCTCACACTATTGGGAGAACTTCATGAAAGCCCTAGGTACACAACTATGCTTGAGTACAACATATCATCCACAAACAGATGGTCAGTCAGAACGTACAATTCAAACACTAGAGGATATGCTACGAGCATGTGCCTTAGAGTGGAAGGGATCGTGGATTAAACATTTGCCTCTTGTGGAATTCATCTACAGTAATAGTTACCATACAAGTATTGGCATGGCACCATTTGAAGCACTATATGGATGAAGGTGTACTACTCCTTTGTGTTGGCAAGAGGTCGGAATAAAGAACCTTTATGATTCAGATATACTTCAGGAGACACGGGAAGCTGTAGAACTTGCTAGAATAAAACTATTAACTGCCCAGGGTCGCCAGAAAAGTTACAGTGATACCAGGCGAAGAGACCTTGAATTTGAGGTAGGTGACTTTGTATTTCTCAAAGTATCACCTATGAAGGGTGTTCAGAGGTTTGGCTTGCGTGGGAAGTTAGCACCCAAGTTTGTGGGTCCCTTTGAAATTATTCAACGGATTGGAAAAGTTGCCTATAGACTTGCACTTCCTCCACATCTTTCAGCAATACATGATGTATTTCATGTATCAAATCTGAGAAAGTATATTAGGGATCCAGAGGATAAGATAAGTTATGATGATTTACATGTTGAGCCAGACTTGACATACCAAGAGATACATGTGCAAATACTTGAAAGGGATATCAAGAAGTTGAGAAACAAAGAGGTGCCTCTAGTTAAAGTATTATGGCGAAACCAAGAGTTTGAAGAAGCCACATGGGAACCTGAGGCAGAAATGAGAGAGAAATACCCGTACTTGTTTGAATGATAACATTATGTATTATGTATATGTTCATTTCAAATGACATGACATTCATTCTCTTTAAGGTTGTTATGGTTTCAATCCTCTTTAAGGATGTTATGCCTGCATTTTAGTCTCGAGGACGAGACTTCCTTTAAGGTTGTTATAATTGTAAAGCCTTGAACTTGGCATATCTCGGATCCTATATAATAAGATCCGGCTCGTCAAGAGAAAACCAACGAAATTTGTTTCGTGTGAATCGGACTTCGTTTCGAATTGTTACGATTTTCTGAAGAAAGAGAGGTCATTAATCCATAATGACTGTCATTAAGACTAATTAAATATGATTAAAGAAATTAGTGACGATTGAAAGCCGCTAATGATCATTAGTAAACACTAATCAATAGTTAACAAAAGATAAGCATAAGCCGTGAAAGTTACATCGCGATTAGTGAAAGTTAATCACGATTAGTGTTAATTAAGCATCATTAGCGAATCTAGAATCCTCTAGAATGTTCTAACTTAGGCTCCAAGTTTGGGATAAGTTTTGGCTAAAACTATGGGCCAAAACCATGGGCCGCTAAACCATGGTTAAGGTCTAAACCATGGTTTTCTAACCATGGTTAGTGGTTTCTGGGGCCTATAAATAGACTCCCCTACCCATTCATTCTCTACAACTTCCACTACCACCACCACCCCAAGGGCTAGGGTCGAGAGGTTGGGAGGAGGAGTGGGAGGCGAGGGAGGAGCGCTAGCGAAGCGCTGCCGGGAAAACGAGGAGGAGAAAGGTATGATCCTCTCTTAGTTGCTTCGTAAGCTAGGCTTTCAATTCATACTCTTGTTCTTCCAAGTTTTGTTTTTGATTCATATTTCTTTCCGATTCGTTTTCCTGTTGTGGTTCGAGGAGAAATCTGTGTAACACCCTACTTAGGTGCGGGCGGCTATGCATGTCAGTGACCCTGTGATTCGTCACACGTTCACTCATCTAAGACGCGTGGTGTCTACCGATTCTCCATCGTTTATGTTTCTATTCTTCGTATTATGCTTTTATTGTTATTTTGATGGAGAAATCTGTGTAATACCCTACTTAGGTGCGGGCTGCTATGCACGTCAGTGACCCTGTGATTCGTCACACGTTCACCAATCTAAGATGTGTGGTGTCTACCGGTTCTTCATCTCTTGTTGTTGAGTATATTCTTTCAGTTTCGTTGTTATTTTCCTCTCGATTGATTTTATAGAGGAAACTCTTTTCGTTTTTTATTTTGAAATATTTCCCGATATAAGCGGAAACTCTGCTGAAATTTTCTGAGAAATATGTCCCGATATAAGGGGAAACTCTGCCGAAATTTTCCAAGAAATATGTCCCGATATAAGGGGAAACTCTGCCGAAATTTTAAGAGAAAATATGTTCTTGACGTTCTTCGTGTTCTTCGCGTTCTTCGTTCGTTCTTCGTGTTCTTAACATGTTCTTAGCGTTTTGATACGAAAAATGAAATTCGATCGTTTCAAGAGCCTTAAAATAGCCTTTCTAAAAACGAAACTCGATAAAGCCTTGCATACACGAGAGAGAGCTCGATTAGGTAACGAAATACTTCCTTTTGCTGTTGGGTTTTCATACGAAATTATTGAAATTCTTGATTTTGTGTTCTTTGCTACGAAGAACCTTAATTTTGGTTATTTTTGAAAAAGTCTGAAGAATTGCTTTGTGATTCCCACTAAAATAAGATTTACGCATCAAATTGATGCGTTGGCTCTGAAAGTTAGGATTTGGGAGTTAAAATAGGCATAAATAGGAGTATACATATGGTTATGAATAATATATATGTGAGTCGATACTAAGTATTGCGGTTTATGCAAATCAAAGACTTAACGAAAGAATTACATCATGTGAATCAGTGTGATTTGAGATGGATCCTGAAAAGGATCATGTGTCACGTTAAGGATGATTGGGAGTAGAACTATAGGTCGGGCATGCAACCTGTAGGTTTGTCGGAAGGAACCAGTATTGGCGTTTCCCTACCTAGGTGGTACACGGTTGCCCTGTTATGATAAGTGCGCACGAAATGAATATTTTGCAACGCGTGGTACCAGGAGCCAATATATTCGGGTTGGAATGATGGAAGATGTGGTCGTGCCATGTAGAGGCACGGGTGGTTCAATAGCGGCTGGGTCACGATCACATGTATTTAAAGCCGCTAGGTTATATGATTAAATGTTAGCCTGAGGTTTTAAGCAACCGAGTCCTCGAGGACGGTGTGCTCTTTTGTTTTTCCAGGCTAAGGGTTGAAACCCTGTTTAATAAATGAAAAGGAAATTGTCAGGGTAGTATTGGAGGATTGGTTGAGGCGACGTGCGGCAGCATAAGCTTAACACGATCAACACAATCTCCAATCCTGAAGCATCCACAGCTTCGGAGTCCAAGAATGGTGGGGTTCCCCTGGACTAATCCCTGATGTGGAATAGAAAGGAATAAGACTTAAATTAATGAAAAGGAATGAAATTTTTGTGATACCAATGAATTTTGAAAAATTACACAATTTGTTTGCTTTTCTCTTCTTCGTTACTTAGCATTCGCTAATTTTTATCCTATGATTTATGGAAAACCCAACAGGTATCGGTGAGCCATCGCAAAGACTTTAAAAAAATCATCCAGCTTACATACTAGACATCCAGCCAGCCACGGTAGCTTTACTTTCTTTAAGGTAGTTAGTAATCTTTTGTATATTTCCCTTTCAAGCTGATGTACATGTAAATGGTTATAGTGGAACAGTGTATCATATGAACTTTATTTTGTGAATGGAAAAGTGTTGAAATACTTTCTTCTGAGTATTTTTATTTGCAGTCTATTTCTGAATGTTAGTTGTGATTGCTGAATAAATTATTGCTGAGTAACCAGATCCGGATATGGGAGGATCCGACGGCCCGGGAAACGGGTTCGTTACAGATGGCCTCAACCCAACGACTCACATAATCCACAGCAAGCAAGATATACTCAAATCCCTTACTCTTAGGAAATGAACCTATGAAATCGATGCCCCATGCGTCAAAGACCTCGCAGAAGTGAATGTGTTGCATCAGCATCATATCTCTCTGTCCACAAGTGCCCATTTTCTAACAGTCATTACATCTCTTCATGAATTCGTCTGAATCCTTGAAGATGGTAGGCCACCAAAGGTCGGGTTGAAGCACCTTTTGTGTTACCCATCTCCCAGAATGATATCCTCCTGCCTCAAGATTGTGGCAATAGATGTGGACACTATGCTGCTCTTCTTGAGGAATACACCGTCTCCAGATGCTATCCCCTCCTTCCTAATAAAGAGTGGAATTCTCCCAATGGTATGACTTGGCCTTTACAATAAAGGTCTCAAGTCACTATCTGAGCCAATCTTGTGGAACTTTCTTCGTGATAAGATAGTTCACAATATCAACGTACCATGGAAATGAGGTAATTGCAAGGATTGCCTCATCCGGAAATGTCTCTGTAATAGGTGTTATTTAATATGAATCCTCAAGGTTCTCTAAGCGGGAGAGGTGATTCGCCACAACATTTTTGACTCCAGGTTTATTCTTAATCTCTATATCAATCTCCTGGAGTAGAAGGATCCATCTGGTCAATCTGGCTTTGGCATCCTTCTTTGCCATTAAGTATCGAATGGCAGTGTGATCAGTATAGATAGTCACTTTAGATCCAAGAATGTAAGATAGAAACTTATCCATGGCAAAGACTACAGCTAGCATCTCCTTTTCTGTGACTGTGTAATTCCGTTGAGAGACATCCATTGTTCGGCTAGCGTAGTGAATGGCATATGGTAATCCGTCCCTCCTCTGTCATAGCATGACCCCTACGGTAAAATCGGATGCATCCATCATGATCTCAAATGGGAAAGACCAATCAGGCGGCTGAAGGACGTGATGCTCAACAACTAGATTCTTGAGAGTCTCAAATGATGCAAGACACTTATCATCTACAAGGAACTCGGTGTCTTTTGTCAATAATCAGTAAGCGGTCGGGCAATTTTACTGAAGTCCTGTATGAACCGTCGGTAAAAACCAACATGCCCCAGAAAGGACCGCACCTGTCGCAAATTAGACGGTGGATTGAGTTTCTTGATGATATCCACCTTGGTTGGGTCGACCTCATTGACCTCAATGCAGCGCTGAAGTACTTAGTCTAGGTAATCAAGACATGCATCAAAACTATCACCGTAGATCGAGAAGTCATCCATGAAGACCTCTAAAAATTCACCAACCATGTCTGAGAAAATAGAGAGCATGCACATTTAGAATGTAGCTGGGGCATTACATAATCTAAAGAGCATCCGTCGAAAAGCATATGTCCCAAATGGACAGGTGAACGTTGTTTTCTCTTGATCTTCGAGCGCTATGGCCACCTGGTTATATCCCGAATACCCATCCAGAAAGCAATATTAACTCTTCCCAGCTAATCTCTCAATGATCTGATCTATGAATGGTAGCATGAAGTGATCATTCTTGGTGGACTGATTCAATCGTCTGTAGTCCACACAGACCCTCCAAGAAGTGGGTAATCGGGTAGCTATCTCCTCTCTAGACTCGTTCACAACTGTGGTGATACCCGTCTTCTTGGGTACCACATGTAATGGACTAACCCACTTGGAGTCGGAGATGGAGTAGATAAAATCGGTGCTCCACCACTTAGATATTTCCTTCATGACCACTTCTCGAAGATTCGGGTTCAACCGTCGCTGGAACTCACGCGAGGGCTTAGCGTCTTCTTCGAGATAAAGGTGGTGGGAGCACAGGTCCGAACTTATCCCCTGGAGATCAGCTACACTCCATCCGATTGCCTTGCGGTTTCATTCAAGAACCTCCATCAAACAAGATTCTTGGTCTTCAATCAAATTCGCTGAGATAATGACTGGGAACATATTAGCTCACCCACAAGGGATCTATACTTCATGCTCTGCGGTAAGGTCTTCAATTATGGGCAAGTGGTAGCTGGTAAATATGGCTTCTGGAATGTCTGAGTAAATGCTACCATATCTGTGTGTGAGAACTCTCGCTGCAATGCTACCAGATCTGTGGGTGACCAGAAGCTCTTATGATGGGCCCAAAAGCTTCCTGGAAGTCTCCTTGAGTAACCGACAACTTCAAAATTGCGGGTAGACCGCTTGAGCACCGCCATGGTGATCGGAGAAGGAGGAGGGCTCCAAGAGGCTTGGGCTTCAATAAAAATGACCCCCAGGAGGGTCCTTTGGCACATGGGACCTGCAAATGAAGCTCATGGACAAGAAAGGAGTTCCCAGGGAAAGCTATAGGGGCGGTGTACGGTGAAGAGTGCGAGAGAAGGTTCGTCGGAGCTTGGCTCCGGTGAACTTCGAACGGGAGATTAATGGCGAGATTATGCGATGAACAGATAAAATAAATGTTCTAAATAAACATAAGATTAACCCTACGCTAGAAATGCGATAAAAGACCTCAAACGGCGGGAAACCACAAGATGAGACCTTGACGCCAGCCGCCGGCGAAGGTGGTGGAGACCGCCTAAGACGAAGCTGATCTCTCTCCCCAAGGGCTGGAGAAGGAGGTTGTCACCCTCCTCCCGCCAGAGCACACGAAAGGAGGCGAAAATATGGGTCAAAAGTGGTTTAAAGATCAAGAGAGAAGGAAGGGAGTTATATGTACAAGGTGATGATGGGCGTGCAAAGAACGAGGATTCTGGAGCACGCTAGCGATGCAATCCTCGAGGGGAGCCCTAGGTGTGTAAGCTCATCCCACGAGGAGAAAAAGTCGTGAAGACGTTGACATGAGATAGTGAAAGACCAAGCCTCGATAAATACACGAAAATGGCGAGAAAAAGGTTCTGACGCACAACAAAGGGGGGGGGGTCAGACAGTTGACCGGAGGTCAACTGTCCGAGCCACCTGGTTGGTCCACGTGGACTAATCAGGAAAAACCTCCTGAAAAAAAGAATACTAAATTCAATTGAAATTAATAAACAATGAATTTATTAATTTTATGTTATAAAATGGAATTAATTATTTTCTGAATTATTTTATAATGATTTTTATTTATTTTTTCGAGGTTTAAAATTACTAGTTCCCTTTTAAGGGCTATACATAAGTATATTCATTTATGTATTTTATTTTTATTTTGTATTTTTAGTTTTATTATTTTGGTTTATTATTTTATATATTTATAACTTTTTTTTATAAATTTAAATATATTTTTATTTTATTTTCTGATGTATTTTATACAATTAAATAAATAGTTGTATTATCTATATAGGTATACTTCTTTATATTTCATCTATATTTTTTATACAACTATTTTTTATATTTTATTGATATTTTTATTCTTTTTTTAATATACACATATATTATAAATAATATTTACAAAATTATAAAAGTATAAAAATATAAAAACAATGAATAATGTTGAAAAGATCCGGCTGTCATGAGGCAACTTCTTAAATAGTATTTTTTTTAGAAAAAAAGTACTATTTAAGAAGTTGTCTTTGACTGTTTTACGCTGGCTGTCGGCTACCTAACGCAACCCTCATTTACCCGGGCTTGAGACCGACCATGGCTGAGTTAAACATGGATTTAAGAAAACCTACAGATTTCGTTAGGCGTTCCCTATTTGCGACGCGTTGCATCACCTGAATGCAATGAAAAATTGGCAAGGGCCGCTGCATCATAGCCTGGATGTAGTTCAAAATTTGCAAGGGTTCTCGCATGAGGAACGCATGCGAGTAATTAAGCTAGTTCCGCTGCATCATTGCCCGGATGCAGTCCAAAATTTACAAGGGTTCTCGCATAATGGACGCATGCGAGTAAAGAAGTTAGTCCAAAAGATATTACAACGGAAGTTGCGAATTGGTAGTTGGAATATTGGCACTTTAACTGGAAAGTTGATGGAGATAGTGGATATGATGGAAAGAAGGAAGATTCATATACTTTTTCTTCAAGAGACTAAATGGGTTGGAGAGAAAGCAAGGGAGATTGAGAAGACATGCTTTAAACTTTGGTATTCAGGTAAAGATAAGGGTAGAAACGGTGTTGGAGTGGTTGTTCATAAGGATTTGAAGGATTGTGTGGTTGAGGTGAAAAGATTCGTGGATCGAATTATTTTGCTAAAATTGGTGCTTGAAGAAGAAATTCTGAATATCATCTCAGTTTATGCACTGCAAAATGGTTTAGATGAAAGGACTAAACAAGCTTTTTCGGAGGATTTGGATAAGAGTCTACAAGGAATCCCACAAAGAGAGATGGTTTGCATCGGTGGAGATCTTAATGGACATGTGGGAAAAGATTCTTCAGGGTATGCTAGTGTTCATGGAGGACATGGTTTTGGGGATAGAAATGAAGAGGGAAAATCCATCATGGATTTTGCAACGGCATATGATCTTTTCATAGCAAACACTATCTTCAAGAAAGAGGGAGGAATAATTAATTACTTATAAGAGTAGGCCAACTAGAACACAGATAGATTACTTTACATTGAGGAGAAGAGATAGGCCATGTTGTAAAGACTGCAAAGTAATCCCAGGAGAGAGTTTGACAACCCAACATCGTTTGTTAGTCTTGGATGTACAAATGAAAGGATTGGTAATGAAAAGGAGGGTTTCTAAGATAACTAGAACTAGATGGTGGAATCTTCCACTGAAGCAAGCGAGCTTCAGGGAGAAGGTTTTAGGAGACTTATCTTGGGATTATAGCGGTAATGCAAACAGATGTGGGAGGCAGTAGTATCTTGTATCCGAAAGGTAGCCAAAGAGATGCTAGGCGAGTCATAGGGAGGAGATCCATATCAAAAGGAGGCTTTGTGGTGGAGTGAAGGGGTGCAAGAGAAGCTAAAAATAAAAAGAGATCGCTTTAAAGCTATGTCTAAGGATTGAACAGAGGAAACTATCACAAACTACAAAATAGCGAAGAAGGAAGCAAAGAAGGCCGTAAGCGAAGCTAAGTCAAAAGCTTATGAAGTTTTGTATAAAAATCTCGACTCTAAGGAGGGACAGAAGGATATATTCAAGTTGGCCAAAGAAAGAGAAAGAAAAATCAAAGACCTTTCTCAAGTTAGATGCATTAAGGACGATGAAGGTCATGTGCTTGTTACTCGGATGGATATAAAGACTAGATGGGAGCAGTACTTCTATAAACTTTTCATTGGAGAAGGAAATAGAGATATCACTTTGGGTGATCTAGCTTGTAGTGAAAGTTACTTGAATCGTGCATGCTATAGATGGATACAAAGAAAGGAAGTAAAGGAGGCTTTGAAGGTTATGAGACCTGGAAAAGGTGTAGGATCGGATGACATCCCTGTAGAAGTATGGAGAGTTTTAGGTGAGCGTGGTTTGATTTGGCTTACGCATCTATTCAATGTTATTTGGCAAAGCAAGAAAATGCCTGAAGATTGGAGGAGGAGTATCGTGGTGCCTCTTTATAAGAATAAAGGAGACATTCAAAAATTTTCAAATTATAGAGGTATCAAGATGATGTGTCACACTATGAAAATTATGGAACGTGTGATCGAAAGAAGGTTGAGGCAAATTTCCAATGTAAAAGAAAATAATTCAGATTCATGCCAGGTCGCTCAACGACTGAAGCCATCCATTTGCTGAGGAGAACAATGGAGAATTATAGAGCTAAAAGGAAGAACCTCCACATGATCTTTATTGATTTGGAGAAGGCTTATGATTCTGTCCCACGAGAGATATTGTGGAGAGTGTTGGAGAAGAGACAAATACTTGTCCTATACATTAACCTCATAAAGGACATGTATGATAGGGCTTTATCTTGTGTAAGGACTCCGTCTGGGAAGACCGGATATTTTGACATCAACATTGGTTTACATCAAGGTTCTGCTTTAAGTCCATTTCTTTTTACTTTGATTATGGACGAGTTGACCAGTCACATTAAGGATGAGTTACCTTGGTGTATGTTATTTGCTGATGATATTGTGTTAATTGATGAGACTAGAGATGGAGTAAATGAGAAGCTTGAGGTCTGGAGACATGAGTTGTAGACTAAAGGATTTCGTATAAGTAGGGTAAGACGAAATATATGGAGTGCACCTTTGATGGAAGCAATGGTGAAGGAATCGAGATGAAGATTGGTGACGATAACATTCAGAAGAGAGATTCCTTTAGATATCTGGGATCTATTTTGCAACACGATGGGGAAAGTGATGGATGTTACTAATAGAATAAATGCAGGCTGGCTAAAGTGGAGAGGAACCTCTGCTACGCTCTGTGATAAAAAAATTCCTTTAAAGATTAAAGGAAAGTTTTACAAAGCAGCTGTGAGACCTGCTATGCTTTATGTATCTAAATGTTGGCCTGTGAACCATAGACATGTGCAGAGAATGAATGTATCAGAAATGAAAATGCTAAGGTGGAGGACACACACGTAAAAATCAGATTCAGAATGATGTAATCAAAAAAAAAAGTTGGTGTAGCTCCAATCGAGGATAAGATGCGAGAAAATCGCTTAAGATGGTTTGGACATTTGCAAAGAAGATCAGTTGATGCACCAGTTAGGAGATGCGAGTGTTAGGATGTTGAGCCAACAAAGAGAGGGCGAGGGCGACCCAAGAAGTGTTGGAAAGAGACCATACGGAGGGATCTTAATTTTGTGGATGGCCCAAGATAGATCTGAATGGAGGCAAAGAATCCATGTAGCTTCCCCTACTTAATTGTGGGAAAAGGCTTTGTTGTTGTTGATAAAAATAATGAATAATAAATAAAATGAATATTTTAATCGGTATAAGTATAAAATAGGGATCCAAAACCTAACTTTCAAACCATAACTCCAAAAAATATGAAACCATCTTCATTAAATAGCTTATTAAAAGTTATATACAATTAAAGATGATTTTGATATATTTTGAGTTTTCATTCGAGAGATATGGGTCTGGGAAGTTGCGATTTTGGAAAATTATTCTGGGTATATGTTGTACACTATATATTATTTTTGTATGAAATCAATTTTGAATTTTTCTATATTTAATTATCTACAACTTTCATGTACAAAGTTTCTTTATTTGAATTATATAAAGTGGAACCAAAAATAGGTCCCAAAATGAATAAAGAATGAATTAAATAAAAGGAATTTTTATTGTATTTTGGCCCTTATCTCCCCCTACTTTATTCCTTGTCGACCTAGTCATCGAGATGCCTAGGTCTCGTCGTTTCGGGTCATAAAATATTTGTAATATTTTATTCTTTTCTTCTTTTCTTTCTTATATAATTTTAGCTTTAAAAATTATATTTTATACACTATTTACACAACAATGCATGGATGATTAAATGCATGAATTCTATTTACATGCATTTACTAGGATTTTTAAGGCCAAAGATAGAATAAAGATGATGAAACAGAGAATCATCACTTCTACACCGGGCGACATGTGGTCCTGCACACCGTTGACATGTGCAATGTAAAAAAATAAATTTCATGAAGTCATATAAATAATGAAAATCGATTGTATTGTTATAATTGTTAATAGAGGGAGATAGAAAGCATCCTTCAAGAGATACGAGATAGTCAACCAGATGTTGTTTTAGCTGAGATCGAGATTGAGGCATATAATAAAGATTGTTAGACCTGTAAAAAGTGACTACATTCAGTTTCATGGGACTGGACATGACAAATCTCATAAGCATTCTGAGTGGGAGAGGTTGCAAGCATACTTTCAAGGAAGCATCGCTGGGCATGTATTTTCAATTAAAATATATTTAGTATCTATATGCATCAATTAATTATTTTATAATGTAGGATCATGTGAAGAAATTGGAGGATCTTATTGCATAAAAAAGCGAACAACTACTTGCGAGGATAGAGCATCAAAAAAATTTATTGCATCAACAAGCTATATGGATACAACAATTGGGTCATCATGTTGGGTTCCATTATCCTCAATTATATAGACAGTAAATGGTGTGGTGGTAGTGCAGTGTGTTTACCACCCAAAAGACCAAGGTTCAAAACCCCCTCTTGCAGGGGTTGCATTAGGTAGTCGACAACTGGCATAAAAAATAGTTGAATCTTTCCATTAGGATTTGAGCAAGAATCCATGTAGCCATCCCTACTCATAGTGGGAGAAGGCTTAGAACTTTTATATAGACAAGTAAAAAGGGTTGCAACAATTTTTTCATTTTTTATTTCTTAAATATTTAATCAACTTTTCTTTGTAGAATGCTCATTATCCTTCAAGTTCAAGAGGAAGTAGTGGGAGTGGTGGTGAAAGTCAGAATGGAAGCGACAATATACAACGTAATGGAGTAAGAAACGGAGATGTCTCATTTACCAATGCGCCTAGACGTGCACCATCTTTTGTTAGTGGAAATTCAACTTTCAACCATTACGGTTGTGCACAAACGTGTCCACTTCCATCATTTTCACTCCCTACATAAGTAAGTATTATTATTATTTGGCTATCTGTATGATTATAAATACATTTATATAATAAAAACTATAGATACACTTTCACCATCCTCATGGAAGCCAAGTGGACACATTTCCCACAAATCTCAGGTAGTTTTTGATAATGGTCCTCTAAAAATATAATATTTCATATTGAATATGGCAAAACTTGTTCTGGTAGAGAAGTAGGGTTGTCAAGGGCTACTTAGTATTTTTATCTTTCCCTTGGGCTCATATATAAGTGCATGATAGCCCCTCCTTGGTAGAGCATATACCTCGATGATCATACCATCTGTCAATGTTGGTCGATCGTATTGTTGTAAAATCTACTATTGTAAAAAATAATATTTCATCCGATTACATGTTGTCAATGGTTAAGTTTCGACGTCATATTAGACACACCTCGAAGTTTCGAGGAAGAAAAGGTTGAATTGAATATTTTAAAGTTTATGATTATTCTGGAAGTTTTGGGGATCTTTAGATGTATGAACTCTCTTGATTTTTTAAAAAAATCTGGATGTTCTAGGAGTGGTGTCATATATCTCATTAATAGATGGATAAGCTAGATTTTACGCAACATCGCTTAAGGTCTTTCGAAGCACGGTACACTGACAAGTCAGGACTTGGAATGCAACGTAGAGTAGGCTTATGTAGCCACTGAAGGGATGAAAGTACAACCTTGAGTGAGCATCTATGCTGCTTATTTGGCATGAGTTTAAAAAAAAGGAAGGAGAAGAGCCATGTTGTAGTTCATGGTATTTGGATTCCACCATTAATGATTCTTTAAGTTGCTAATATCCTTCAGAGTAATTCAACTAGATGAATCTAAATTAGGAATCAAGAAGACACCAGATCATTGAGCATTCTAAGAAGTTGATTTATTCTAAGTCTAACTTGCAAATAAGTTCATCTGAGCCAGCATGCCCATTTAATTTACCTTTGCGATCTTACATATTACATAATGCCCATTTTTACCCCAAGACATGATTTCTTGTGGACGGTGCAGGAGAAAAAACACTCCAACAAGGAAGAGACAGTCCTTTGTCATATCTGATTATATAGAAGGAACTAGTCAATAATATCATGATGATCTGAAACATATTGATCACGAGAAAAGGAGCATTTGGACAAGATTCATGATTCACGAGAAAATCATGGGATGTGACCAAGAATCCCACCTTTTAACGTCGGCGGAGCGATTAGATTGAATCTGCAATGAAGAATGAAAGATAAGAAAGCTTCAATCTTCCCGGTTCCACGAAATTGGGTTCTCTACTTGCAAATTGTATTCTTTAGGGATTTCCTTACATCATGAACTCTACTACTATCTTGTCTTATTGCACCATGATTCCTATGTCGATGTTCTCGATCTTGTCGAGAGTTTTCCCACAAATCTGAAATATAGAAAGAGAAACTCCTTAGCTCAAGATGTAGCTGTTTTAGTATAAACAAACCGAGATCTATATAGGATATGAACTAAATTAGGATGCATATAGAATGCAGTAAATAGATAGGTGGGATATCCTAAACCTTAAACTCTAGCATTCACCACTCCTCCCCATTGAAAGTATATTATGTCATATCATAATCGACCCTTCACTAGATTTCACTTTTGCAGATCGATTTTCCGAGACTATTGCGTAAAGGAGATAGTGGGCTCTGAGATTGCCATGAGGATCTTAATGGGTTATTAAGGGTATATGGATAGTGGGTTGCATAAAATAGTGCATTGTAACAATATACATATTCAAATAAAATTGGATTCTTGAGAAGCTTCTAGTGATGTTTGTGATTGTTATCATCCTACAAATGCACCCACAGTTGTAATGATTGCATCCGTGGATTCTCGATGAAATACCTCGAAGGTCATGACCCTAACAAAATGAGTGGGTTTATACATTGCAACTTGATGCTAAGTGGTATCAAGTGTGTTAGCTCTGCGGAGTTGGCAAGCAATTTGGTGGACGTTCTTTGATTAGTATGCAGAATTGGAGTTAGTACTCCAAGTTGCACTAGGTGCGGCTACATGAATTTGGTATTTTGAAATGTTACATAATGAATTGCATTCCAAGTATAGAGGAGAGTGGACATTTTGATTGTGTATTTTTCCATAGGATATATATCCATCATGAATATAGGCTCGTGGCGATCTTCTCTCATGGCACTACTTTGTAAGATCAAATTATATTGTATTGATGAAGGTATTTTATTTCATTTATATTTAGGGTGTTAATTCTATCACTAATTTATTTGGGAATCGAAAGCGGCCTCCATCACATTCAAAGTTATATAATACATGCGTGTTTATATGATTGATACTATATCCCATTTTTATAAAAGGTAATCTTTTCTCTTATATTGTATAGTCGAAATGATCTCTGAAATGTGCATACGAAAGAAAATGACTAACTCAATCGAGATAAGTAAATCTCTTTTTTAGTAGAATTAATCTTCTAATGGTTAATCCTATGGTCTAACTTTTTTTATTCATATTTGTAGTTTCATTTAAATAACTCTATTGATCAATTTTTTTAAAGGTGACTTTTAGGATGCTTAGGGTCTTACAAAGGAAAGAAAATGACGAAGATGATTGTAGTTTTTTTTGGTTATTGGGACATCATATTATTTTTCTTGTTATTGGATATGTAATTATGTAATAGTGCTTATCCATGTTACACTTTTTCTTGTTATTGGAACATAAATAGAATTTTAGAGGAATGCTTACAAGTATGGAATTTTGATAAGATTTTTAAGTTACGATGCATACTAAAGATCTTTTCTTATGTGAATGTTCATTTGATTGATCTTATATGGTACATTGTTGTGGTCTTGGAATTGGGTAATATATTCCTATGTTGCCATTGGTAGAATTAAGAGGATCACAGGGTGTTAGGAGATCAAACATTGTATTTATATTTCCAGACAAATGGAAGTCATTATTTTTATGTTGTTGGAACAAAAAAAGTAGCTTTTGCAGCACATATACTATGAATTTTCTGTTGGTTTGAGTTAAAATCACTTTGTATGGATGTTTGAAGTCAGAGGTGGAACTCCCTAAAAGAACAACTAGAGAGATGCTTTGGGCGACAAAATTATGCCACAGATTTGTTATTACAATGAGCTATAACGACAGATAATTTATTGTCTAAAGTTATGACGACGAGAGCTATGGTGACGTAATTGATGTAGCAAACTCGAATTCCGTCGTCATAAAGTCTTTATTTGTTGCCACAATCCGTCGCCATAGGTCCCATTTGTTGCAGTGAAACAGAGATGGCTACCTTCGTAGCCAAAAACCATACATTAATGAAGTAGCCAAGCACAAAGAGTAATTATTATTTGTTGGTTATTTCTATAAAGATCTCCATATCGTATATATACCTACTAATAAACAACTTACGGAAATCTACATTACAACATTTCCTTGTTGGGCTACTAATCGAATTGAATTTGTTCATGTTCGTTTCTCCATATCGTATATATACCTACTAATAAACAACTTACGGAAATCTACATTACAACATTTCCTTGTTGGGCTACTAATCGAATTGAATTTGTTCATGTTCGTTTAAAGTTTTGTTTGATAATAGTTCGATAAATGTTTGTTCATTATTAAATGAATTGAGTATGACTTCAAACGTTAGTTGGATAAACATACAGAATCAACATGAACTCAACATACATTCATTAGTAAATGTTCAAGTTTGATTTTATGCACACACGTGTACAGATTTGAGTGCTAGTAAAACTAAGGTATCAATAGATGCCCTTAATCCAATTCAACATGAATCACTTTTTTCTTTTTATAAATGCTTATCGAGCTATCAAACTTTATTATCGAATTGCAAACCTCAAGCAAAAGATTTAACGAATTGTTGTGGAATTGAAATCAAATGTTTGTTTTCCAAACAAACTTAAACTCGAACTTATGCTATCGAACCTATATCGATCTGAACTCAAAGCTTGGAACTTTCTTATCGAATCAAACTCAAATATAGGTTCATTCATTACAATTCAGTTTGATTAGTAGCCCTACTCCCCGGTTAGTATATAGTTGCCATTATGTATATTCAAGTTGAGCTATCATGATGTGTTCTAACGAGAGGGGTAGTTTGGTGTAGAAATTACTAGCTTTTCTCCTACTCTATTTTGGATTTTTTTTAAAAACAATTTAAATCACTCTATTTCTCTTAGTTTAACCATATTCATACGGACCCAATATTCTCTAGTTAATAAAATAAGTCTTCTCAAAACAACTATAACCAAAAAGGTTATGAGAGAAAGCATGTCTATAATCAGGGTACACTAGTTATTCCACACAAAGAAGCCTCATTTACTGGTCAGATAACCAGAAGATAAATCTAGACTCTGCTGATAAAGTCATGGATATGCTGAGTGACTTCGTTTGCCTTCTCTTGATTGATATAGTGGGCCACTCCTTCCATTATCACCACCTCTTCCAGCAACGGTACATCCTGCTTGAACAGATCACTGTGTATGTAGTCCTTGACGCCGGGGAAATGGTAGGTGAGGTCGTGATCTCCGATTATAAACTTTACAGGCACTTTTACTTGCGCTCCTTTCCACGGGCTCGCAAGTTCCATGCTCCTGCCAAGAAAAACACGGGCAAAACGTATTCAGCACTGGATCCCGACTGCAGGAAAGGCATTGCAGTAACTTTGCCAGTGATATATATGGAAAGGACTCTAGGGTATATTCTATCGACACAGGCAATGACCTCTTTTAATTTGCAGTGTATTATAATTCCCGTTGGTTTCTAGGTAGCTGCTAATAATAATGGAATGATTAAAACTAGACAGCTCGTGATAATAGACTAATCACAGAGATGCTGTCGTAAAATTGGACAGCGCTTGCAGGAAACCATCCTCGATTCGTCTTTGCATGAGCTTTTAGGAAACAAGATCAAATAAGTTCCGACATATAATCCATCAATATACCCATACTTGCGAAAATGGTGGCCTACGGGCTATAAGAAATTCAAGACCCTTTAATATTCCCTGACACAATGCAGGAAAATCATGCAGATAGGGTAATAATGCTTATTGCTGTTAATCATTTATTCTGATCGGGAGTAAAGTCATATTTAATTAGTAAACGACAAGTTGGAGACTATTTCACATTCGTATACGTTTCTGTGAGCAAACATGTGCAGTGAGTCAGAAAAAACGATTAAGAAGAAGATTTGGTGGAGAGAACTTACAGATCCACTGCACGATAATAGTTCAAGGGTCCAGTGTAACCACTTGTGTCGAAGTTTTTGGCAAAGTAGTCGATATCCTCTTGGGTGAGCCAAGACGGCAAAGGGATATCTCGATTAGGTAAAGCTCCGAAGCCTGGATCCTTTGGTACGATGAGAGGCTTTCCTTGGTGGGTTGAATGGAACTTTTTCATAACTAGGACGTTGCTGATGCATGCGAGCTCTGCTTCCACGACCCCGGCTTCCTTCATCAAATTGCAGTAAATAATAGTCAATCAACTGCTTTCAAATTTGATGGTTTATTTATTCCATGAAAGGAACAATCATTAAAATCATATCAGAAGTGGTATATGTATCTTTGTTCCCCAACCTCCGTATCATTTTTTATAGTCTGAGAAACGCCTAACTCGTGGTTTTTGACTTTCGTCTCCAGTGACCACATTAATGCATGCTTACAGGCAAATATACAATGATTATTCCCATTGTTAAAAATTTAGCTCACTGCTTGCGATACTTCATCTATTGAATGAATAGCGTGCAAGCTGAGATGCTCCCACGGACATTTTGCAAACTTTGCATTTGTTTTATATGTGCCGACTTGTATTATGATGAGTTGTAATTTGTCTGATAGCAAAATGGCAGAATGCTTTTCTGGAATCAGAATACCACCGTCCTCTCTCATTGTCGGACGATACTGCCATGGGATAATTCCATGGAGTTGTTTCGATGGGAACTAGTTTATTAATTAAAAATATGGTAAGTAATTGGAATATAAATCCACTCTGCATAAACATATGCCGTCTCAATTGATTAAAATCTTCTGGTCCCCGTCCATGATCTAAGATTTTCGTCGTTTATGATTATGTATTTGTCATAATATGGCATCTATATATACAAAATGAATTCAGATTAATACCTATATTATTTATTATAATTTTCTAAGCGATACCTAACTTACAGTTTTTTACTTTGAATATTCTACTTTGAATATTCTGTGCTCTCAATCTTACATTTTTTTACTCAATGAAAGATGAGCGACCTTAGGGATTCAAAATAAATCATTTATTTACACTGTTACACATATTATAATCCAAGTGACCTTGTTTTCTTCGCAAACAGTACAACGTCACCAACCATAACAATCTAGATGGTTTATATCTCCCACGTCCTTCTCCATACCATCAGAAAATTTATTTTTATTTATCCCGTGCATTTAGTGGGAGACTAATCAGTAGTTTCCGGTATTTTTGAAATGAAAAGCTTATCAAAATGGTCGAATCGGATTGAACCATGTAATCAAATCGATTCTACCGAATTAAAGCGGATCAGTGAGAAAAAATTGATTGAACCGGATAATTAAATTGAAATGAAATAATATATATCATATACACTTAAATATACTTTAAATATAAATAAAATACATAGACAATGTATATAGTTCACGCTATACATAAAATATTTTTTCATATGTATCATCGAATGTCCTACATATCATATATATATATTATTTAGACTAGTTGCTTTATAAAATTATAGTAGTTTAATTATATTTAAAATATGTTACAAGCAAAAAGTTATGTTAGACTAGTTGATTAGATTGTTGAAACTGGTAATCAAAAGTCATGGATTCAACTCCCACAATCAACATTATTTTTGAATAAATTAAAATTTTAATGCAATTCAACTTTGGTTGAACACGGTTAAATTGAGTAAAAAATAATAGGCTAAATCGGACGAGTTCTTTAAAATTTGAAATTCAAACCGAAATGACAACAACAGATTAACCGGACTGGTTGACCCCCGATTCGCCGGTCGGATCCATCGATCAGTGATTTAAAAACCCGGTTAGTTACACGATCATTTCTCACTCGCGCACGCGTAAGAATGGCTTTATTTTTTTATTCCGTTGTGCATCGATATGGAAATCTCAAATTTAATATGTCATCAGACTGGCGCATGCATCGATGATAAATAACTTATCCAGATAAATAAGAAAATATCTTAACAATTTTCGGAAAAGGGGGAAGAAGACAGGCCTCAACACTAGGGTGTACGACATACGTTTGGATTTTCCATGTGTCATAAACTACAACGTCCTTTTCTTCATTAATTTCAAGTATTAATTTGACGAACCAAACCTTCGTCAATGTAAGCGGTTGTACAGAAGTACATAGCAAACCATTAATTGGATCCTTCTGCGAAGATGCCTCCCAATTTTCTACATGGAAAAAGACATATTCACTGCAGAAATGGGAAGCTGTTCCCGAGAATCTGTACACAATCTCGATTTATTACCCATTTTATTGCAGTATTAAGATTTAAGAAGTGCAGAAAATCGGATGACCTGATTGTCGACCAGATCTTGTCCTCCCAGTACTACGTACTGTGAATGTTTTCAACTGTCACTTAGGTAAACAAGCAACAGTTGAACCTAACAGTAAGTCGAATAAGTATATAAACTTGAATCATGAGAAAAATGGCTACGACGGGAGCTAAAAACGTCGGACTCAAGCCAGAGGGTTTTGGGGTTTATAATACTCTCATGATATGGGGAGGAAGTGGCCATTAATTTCAGAGAAAGTTTTACGTAACAGAAGCAGCTACTTAAAAAGGGAAGAAGAAAACGAAGGAAACCTGGAATCTGCAGATGTAGAAATCGTCTCCTAAGTGGGACCTGAAGTGCTCCACTGGCTTCCTGTCGTGATCCCACAGCCTGAAGGGCACGCTGAGGTTCGCGAGCGCCTTCACCTTATCCCCTCTGAAGAGGCAAAGAAACCATGCAACGATGGCCCCCCAGTCATGCCCCACCACGTACACCTTCTCCTCGCCGAGGGCGTCGATCAGCGCGACGACGTCCCCGACGAGGTGCATGATGGTGTAGGAGGACACGTCTGACGGAGCGTCAGAGTCGCCGTAGCCGCGGAGGTCGGGGGCCACCGCGCGGTACCCGTGGGCGGCGAGGCCGATGATCTGGTGACGCCAAGCGTACCAGCTCTCCGGGAACCCATGGAGGAATAGCACGACGGGGCCGTCGCCCTTCTCGGCTACGTGGAGGTTGATACCGTTCACTCTGAGGCTCCTGTGGGTGATCCCTTCCATAGTTAATTGCTCTTCCTCCTCACATACCCCATCCCCTGCTTTGCTTATATACACAAGAGGAGAGGAAATTTGCGCTTTAGGTCCCAGAGCTTTGGCACAATTTCTTGGTGCTTCCTAAAGTCGTGGAAGTTCCTGGATATAACCCAATATCTGGTCGGTGAACTCCCCAAAATTAATCACGTCTACATTTTATTGATAGCCGAACAAACTTTAGCATTGAGCCATCCAGTTGGTTTTGTGCCACTGTCCTTGTTTGGCCGCCCTTTATGAAACAAAATGTAAATGGCAATATTATATGGGTAGTCAAATCAAACCCGACCATCGACCAATCTTCTCTGTTTTATCCCACTGGAGGTGCCGCCCTTCACGAAACCCAAAGTGAGTATATATTTTCTATGGGTATTTTAACCAAATACGACGATTAGATCTATATCTTCTAGAATGATACCAAAGTTGAATGTTCATGTTTGATAGGTGGACTGAACCTCTAAAGTAAGTCTGCATGCGGAACAGGGGTTTTAATCCTCAATCTTATCTTTCGTCCAAATCCTCAATCTTATCTCCCTACGAAGAAGGGATAACATAACTTGCCATTA
This sequence comes from Ottelia alismoides, assembly GCA_037367405.1. Taxonomy (NCBI): domain Eukaryota; kingdom Viridiplantae; phylum Streptophyta; class Magnoliopsida; order Alismatales; family Hydrocharitaceae; genus Ottelia; species Ottelia alismoides. The sequence continues at coordinate 730,087 of JAZKJV010000005.1, forward strand.
TTTCATATTATACAACGTAAAACTAAATCAAGAAAAGGAGAATAGAATTGTGAAACACAAAAAAAAACAATGAAAACATCTACATTAGAGGTACTAAAAGACTTTAGCGTAGAAATTCAATTAGGTCAAAATCATTACTTTGAATCTTGTTATAAAACTCTTTCTCTGCTCATTTGCCGAAGCCTTTTTTTAAAAAAAATTATACCTTAATACTTTCAATGGAAGCAGTAAATATCCTTCTTACAGTATACTGCTTTCTTGAGCAGTTTTCAAGAGACTATTTCATTTTCTTACTTTCTTTAAAGGCACGAACCGACACCTCACATTCCATAATTACAATAATTATATAAGATACTTGATTGGGATTTTTAATATGTAGTCTTTGTCAATTATCTCCACAACCTTTGAAACAACCTAATTCTCCCCTCGACCCCATAAGCTTGCCAACCTTTATCCTACCGACACTGTGGTTAACCCCCATCCATTTACCCGTTAAAATTAACCAGATTTCGTTAGGGTCTTTTACATTATACCCATCTTGTTTATCAAATTTACATTGATTGTCAATCCCCCTCCCCTCCTTCACATATCCCTTTCCCACCCACCACCTGTTGGACATGCGAGCCCACGACGAGCCATTATGCAATAAATGTTATTACGAATATCATTCCTTGATCTGAAATGAAGAATAACTAATTTGCATAATAGGTCCTTTATAACAATTAGGGTTATGTACCATGGCCATCTTAATGATCATATAGCTGTTTATTCAATTATTGAATCATAGAGGATGGTGCTTGGATGAATATCTAATGAGTTAGATTAAGGACTCATCAAGCACCGTCAAATGATTATTAAGAGAGGATCTCTAGCTTGAGAAGGAGAGGGCAATCCTTTCTCAGATGGTCGACGTCTAACCGACCTCTTGATGCAGGTCCTCTGCATAGGAATAGAGACTCAGAGGTGTTAGATAAGTTAGATCAAAGAGTTGACTTAATGAGATCGAGACAACCAAAGTCCTATGTCATATGTTGTCACGATATAGGCATGCATCCTCTGATCAGAGACGGATATGTTACTATATGTTTGAGTATATGCATTTCTCATACCAATAGGTTGATGACCTAATTAAGGTCTATACATCGACGCCCTGGTGTGCATGCAAGGGCATATGAATAATACGATCTCTCAAAGGGATCATACAGGTTCATTTAGTGAATCGGAAGACATGAGCTCACTCATGCGATATTGGGAAGAATCAAATTCCATGCACAGTCGTCTCGATTTAGAAGCTTGACTGAATTTGTAGGTTTGGTATATAATTTTGGAAAATATATGATCATGACCTAGGCATGATATATGCTTTTGGAAAGTATATAATCTTTACTGACTCCCAATGATCGAATGAGAAACTTAATAATGAAACCCTAAGACAACCCAAAAAGAGATCTAAAACTTCAGGTTTAATCTGGATCTTCTAGTATGCAGGATGTACAAGTATTGAAAATACCCGAGAGTGATGTGATCAGAAACGATTGTATAATAATGACACTTCCATTCTGATGGAGTAATGAAACAGGTTTGGATTTTAGTGACCCCTCTCATAGAGAAGTAATCTAATCTTAGTCCAAATGTTGGACATTGATTTGAATGTGATTTATATGTAATGAGAATATTAGATCTACGGCTTTGATTTAATCAAACATCTATGGGAGATTCACAAGATCTAGATTTGAGATTTGATCTCATTATCCAAGTCAATATACATGGAACAATACAATCGCCATGTCCTTATCTCCAAGTATCTGCGGAGAATGCGCATTATCTTGAAAGAGTGCATGGATAATTTCATTGTTGATATATGTATCTGAGCATTGAGAAAATGGATAATTAAATGTGATTTAATTATCATGAATAATATGAATTTGAATCATATTACAAGGAGAGTTATCTAAGATAATTAAATGTGATTTAATTATCAAATATGTGAATAATATGAATATGATTTAAATTATTTGGGCACATGAGAATAGAGATCCAAGATGATTAAATATGATTTAATTCTCATGGATATGAATAATGTAGATAGTACTATCCATATTAATCATATAATATAAATGTGATTTATAATATATTAGAGAGAGCATATTGTGATTTATATTTCTTAATTAATTATTGATGTGAATTAGATTCACATTGAATGATTAATTGAAAATATAATTTACATTTTATTTTGGAATGTGAATATGATTCATGTTTTTCCAATGGCATGATTGTAATATTTCACAAGATAATTATGAATTATTTTTATGAACTAATTTACAACAATTGATGTTGTAAATTTTGAAGATATATCTTGATATAATGAGCTCTCATGAGATAATGAGATCTCATGAGATGATGGTGGTCGTCCCCCCTTTTCAGGGGATGTGGTTGGTCTCCTCATTATCTCCAAGACTATCCAACTGATTTGATTTGAAATTAACTTATATTGTTTTATCAATATATATATATTAATTTAAATTAAATTAATTATTGTTGTGTATTTACAACAAGATCGTTGCCATGGAAAGAAACACAAATTAATCTCACCCATTGACTGTGTGATGTCCATGGATTAGGATCCATGGACTCTCAAAATCCTATATAAGAAGAGGCACCCCTTTCTCTTCGGATTACACAACACCAACGAATGCTCTCTCTCCCTCTCTCCCCTTATTTCTCCACATGCCAAGCCCCCCCTCTCTCTCATAATGGCTGTCTGTGAAAGTCGCCATCATCGCAACATCGTCGTTATGCTGTTGGATCATTTAATCCCGGATCTCCATCTCCTTTGGTGTATCTCACTCGTGAAGAGGATGTTGGATCTCGTGTGACGAGATTAGGAGATCCGCTGCTTGGATCATAAACACGAATTGCGAGGAGCACGCGTCTCATCAACACGCTCACAAGCGTCTCCTCTGTTGGATCAGACTTGAGACAGGAGGTCTCTCGATTTAGAGACTCGATCGCAACCACGCTTCAATAGGTAACCCTAGTACCTATTTATGATTTAGATGAAATGATCCAAGAAGTGTTCTTGGATCATGTGGTTTCATCATTTTAAAATTTTGAATTCCACTTCCCGGAGCAACTAGTGCGACTAGTCACTCCCGATTGCATTCGATGCGATCCTCACACTTCCGTGATGTATTTAACGACCTTCCCATATCCTTCAAATGTTATTAGAGGTATAGGTTGAAGGTTTTGGATACTATCTATAAACCTAAGAAGACTTGGGTTCATAAGAGACTGTAAAAAATTTTTCACATTTCAATTTTCGCACCCCTATTTTGTGATAAATTTCAGCCCTGTTTAAAATATTTAAACATGAAACTATCACTTGGATAATGTTCTCCATTAATTAAGAAAACCGATTTGAGTTTACGTGATTTGGAACCGATAACTCAAGATATGATCTTTTTAATAACCACATATCCACTATTTCGGGGATGACAAACTATGATGTAATTAAGGAGTTAATTACTATTTTAAAATGCTTGAAAATGCATGTTTATCACTTGGATTCTGTTTTAAATCAAATTAACAAACTTTACATTTTTTTGCATAATTTGCATTTAAATTGATTGAGATATGTTAATTTTAGTAAGTAGAGGTAACTATTGAAAATTACATACTCGATCATGAACCTTGTGATTGTCATTTAATTAACTTGTAAAATGAATGGTTAATTTTTTGGAATAATTATGAATAATATTTAGGAAATATTTGATGATAATTGTTCTTTTAAATGGCATTGTCTAAACCAATAAATGATAGATATGATCTAAATCACCAATTGGTTACTTGATACACTTTCATCAATTATGTTACTTGAATGGATTTTGAGGATTTGTTTAGCAAATTTACTTATAATCAAAATAGTTTTGATTATTACTATATGGTATAATTTAGGTTGAAAAACCGATGACATCTCAAGTACAAAATGATTGATTTGGCATTATCCTTTCCTGAGGTGGATATGGTGTCTGGTCGAGGAGCATTGGGGTATCAGGTTTCTGAAGGATACGGGTAAAATTCTCAAGCGCATCACGGAAGTGTGATGATCGCATCGCATGCGATCGGCAGCGACTAGTCGTTGTAGTTGCTCGATGCAGCGGAATTTAAAACTTTTATGTGATGAAACCACATGATCCAAAAACACTTCTCGGATCGTTTCATCTAAACCACAAACAAGTAATAGGATTACCTCTTGAAGCGTGCTTGCGATCAAGTCTCTAAACCAAGAGACCTCCTGTCTCAAGTCCGATCCGACGGAGGAGACGCTTGCGAGCGTGGGGATGAATCGCGTGCTCCTCGCAATCCATGTTGATGATCCAAGCAGCGGATCTCCTGATCTCGTCACACGAGATCCAACATCTTCTTCACGAGGGAGATGCGCCGAAGGAGATGAAGATCCACGAGTAGATGATCCGGCAACATAACGACGATGCTACATCTATGATGACTCTTACAATGGCTCCATGGTTGACGGCCATTATAAGAGAGAGAGAGAGAGAGAGAGGATTGGCATGTAGAGAAAAGAAGAGAGAGAGAGAGAGAGAGAGAGAGAGCATTCATTTTAATCATGTCACCTGAAGATCAATTGATACCTCTTCTTATATAGGGTTTTGGGAGTCCATGGATCCCAATCCATGGACAACACACAATCAATGGTTGAGATTTGTGTTTCTTTCAATGAGGCTATGATCTTGTTATAAAAACACAACAATAATTAATTTAATTTAATATAATATATATTGATAAATCAATATATTTAAATTCAAATCAAATCAATTATCCTTGTAGATAATGAGGAGATAAACCATATCCCCTAAAAAGGGGATGGCTACCAACATCTCATGAGATCTCATTATCTCATGAGATACATTATCTCATGATATCTCCAGGATTTACAACAACAACTGTTGTAAATTATTTCCCAAATATAATTCATAATTATCTTGTGAAATATTGCAATCATGCCATTGGAAAAATGTGAATCGCATTCACATCCCAAAACAAAATGTAAATTATATTTTAATTAATCGTCTAATGTGAATCCAATTCACATCAATAATTAATCAACAAATATAAATCACAAATAGCTCTCCCTTATATTTTATAAATCACATTTATATTATATATGATAAATATGGATAGTGTTGTCCATATTATTCATATCCATGATAACTAAATCGTATTTAATCATCTTTGATCTCTATTCTCATGTGCCAAAATAATATGAATCACATTTACATTATTCACATCTTTGATAATTAAATCTCAATTAATTATCTCAAATAACTCTCCTTATAATATGAATAAAATTCAGATTATCCATGATAATTAAATCACATTTAATTATCAATTTTCTCGATGCTCGGATACATATATCAACATTGAAATTATCCATGAACTCTTTCAAGGATAATGTGCTTTCTCTGCGGATACTTGGAGATAAGGACAGGGCGATTGTATTGTTCCACGTATAGTGATTTGGATATTGAGATCACATCTCAAATCCAAATCTCGGGCCTCCCATATATGCTTGATTAAATCAAGATCGCAAATCTAATCTTCTCATTGCATCTGAATCACATTGAGATCAATGTCCAACATTTGGACCAAGATCAGATTACTTCTCTACTGAGAGGAGTCACTAAAATCCTAACCGTTTCATCACTCCCTAGGAATGGAAGCGTAATGGTTATACAATCGTTTATGATCACATCACCCTTAGGTATTCCCAATATCTGTACATCCTGCATACTGGAAGACCCAGAATAAATCCGAAGTATTAGATCAACTTTATGATGTCTACTTCAGGGTTTTATCAGTAAGTTTCTCATTTGATCATTGGGAGTTGGTATCGATCATATACTTTCCAAAAGCATATATCATACCTAGTTCTTGATCATATACTTTCCAAAAGTATATATCAAACCTACAAATTCAGTCAAGCTTCCAAAGCGAGACGACCGTGCACGGAATTTGATTCTTCCCAATATCTCATGAGTGAGCTCGTATCTTCCGGTTCAGTAGTGAAACTGTATGATCCATTTGAGAGATCGTATTACTTATATGCCCTTATATGCACACCAGCGCGCCGGTGTATAGACCTTGGTTAGATCATGAACCTATTGGTCTGCCAAATGTACATACTCAGACATATAGTAACACATCTGTCTCAGGTCAAAGGATGCGTGCCTAAATCATGATATCATATGAAATAGGACTTTGGTTATCTCGATCTCATTAAGTCACTCTTTGACCTAACTAATCTAACACCTCCGAATCCCCATTCCTATGCAGAGGACATGTATCAAGACGTCGGTTAGATATCAGCCTATGTAAGAAAAGATTGCCATCTCCTACTCCGGCTAGAGATCATCTCTTAACAATCATTTGATGATGCTTGATGAGTCCTCATTCTAACCCTTTAGATATTCATCCAAGCACCAATCTCTATGATTCAATTATTGAATCAAAACTGTATGATTATTAAGATGGCTATCGTACATAACCCTAATTGTACTAAGGGACCTATTATGCAACACATTTATTCTTCATTTCAGATTAAGGAGTGAATTGCAATAACATTTATTGCATAATGGCTCATCGTTGGCTCGCATGTCCAACAATCTCCCACTAGCCCAAAGAGCCATTAATGGGCTAATCATTTAAACCCGTACTCATGTGACAATCATAGGCTATTTAGAAAATATATAGGTAAGTTGATCAGTCACTCTCTTCCCACGAGACTATGCCAAGTCCTTTTATGGCACTTGCATATCTCCAGTAACAGTGCCTGCATCCAATGCGAATGTTGCATCTTATGCAACCAATACTCAATCTTGTTAGTCCTAGTGTCCTTGACACTACAGCTTAATAATTATCATAACCAGTATTTCCATAATCCTTATCAGAATACCCTTATTCCTGGAGATCACTATCTCTTAAGGTATCCACAGTTAAGACCTTTTAAATCTCTATCTATAAAGTCTTAAGTTTTGAAGATAAGACTTTGAGATCACTATCTCAAAAAATCTTGTCGTCTATGAAGATTTTGTTGTTACTGCAATCAAGTGTTTTCTCTCCATAGTAGGATTAGCAACACTTTACTCCTCCCACTGCATGATAGATATCTGGATTTTGTACACATCTAGCATACACTCAGCTTCTCGTAAATGATGCACAAGTACAAGCAGTTCTAGCATTCACTTCCTCAACTCTTTGAGGTGTTATCCCTTTAGATAGGTCAGTACCATATTTAAGGGAATGGAAGCCTTTCTTGAAATTTCTAAGAATGGAATATGTCCAAGGTGTTCTACAAATGTGACGGTCCCAATACCTTCTTCTCTTTGCTTCTGAAAAACTTCAGAACTAAAATCTAAGAGGTATCCTTGAAATCATATTTCAAGATATGGAATAGCCCGTCTATAAAACACTTATTATCATCCATATATCACTTTAAAATGATTAAGATATTATCTACATTTAGCATGATGAACCACAATGGCACTCCCACTAAGCTTCACATGGTTCATCAAGATTCTATCTCAAATCATAAAATTTATAATTTCATCAAATCTTATGTTCCAACTACAAGAAGCTTGTTTGAGTCCATAGATGGATTTCTTTAGCTTTCACACCTAACATCCCCCAATCATGAATCCCTGGGACTTCTTCATGTCAATATTTTCAGAGAGGCATTCATAGAAGAATGCAATCTTGACTTCCATCTTGAAGATGTCAAAGCCAAGTTGTGTAGCTATAGTTAGCAATATTCTGATGGGTATAAGCATGGTCACTAAAGAGTAAGTCTCATCGCAAGAGATGTCTTTCTTTGGAGTGTAGCTTGTGGCTACGAGCCGTGCTTTGAAGGTCTCTACCTTCTCATAATGTTCCATATCTCTTGAAGATTCATTTACACCTTTATGGGTCTTACCCATATAGACGGATCCTCGTGGGTCCATATACAACACTTGTATATGAAGTCTACTTTAGATTTTATTGCTAACATCCATCTTTCCATGTCATTATCCTCAGGAGCTTCATCACATGAAGTTCGATCATTGTCAAACTTAACTAATATAAGGAATACATCCTCAAACTCATTCGAAGAGGTATTAGTGTTTCATCTTTAATTGTCCTTTTAGTTCCCGATTTCAGGAGCCTCATTATCTTCTCAAGATTAAATGAGTTCCTTTACTTCATTTTCATCTTGATTCTAAAGAGAGTCATCCTCTAAGAATCACATTCTCAGAGATGATATCTTTTAAGAATCTCAAGGTTATAAAGTAGGTATCCAATACCATCCTTTATTTTCCTAATGAATTATCACTCTCTAGTGTAATTCCAGCTTACTTGCATGGAATCTTATTAAGGTTATATAATGTAGTCTCTGCTACACATATACCTGGAAACTAACAGATAATTATAATAAATTCATCATTGTTCAAATCATGTCACACATGATCCAATTGTATCTCCCTACAACTCTATTGAGTTTAGGTGTGTTAGGAGGATTAAGATAGAAATGATATCCATATCTCCATAAGGTATTCTTTGAATTCGTCTAACAGGTACATGCTACCTAGATTAGATCAAATTCATTTCATCTTTCTTCAATCTTTGGTTCTAAACCAAAATTGTGAAATCTTTGAACATTTCAAAGGTTTCTTAGGTGAAGATAAGAAATCTCATATAATACATAATCATCAATAGATATCACATATCCATAATGTTTATTATGATATAGATGATCCACTTACATCAATATATATGAGATCTTGAATACCTTGACATCTAACACCATTCCTAGAGAAGGGTGTTTTGGACATTTTACTTTGAATACTAAGTATGTAAGCTTTGAAATTTTAGACATTCTAAAGTTTCTTATCTTACTAGTCTATTGATTAAATCAACAGGCAACCGTCCAAGGCTTGATGCTAGATCATTGTCAAATGATCTTTATCCTCCTATTGATCTTATAAGGTTCAACTTTCAGTATTAGAAATCTTAATGAACCATTCATTAAATTTCTAATTTAGTAGAGTCCAGTAGATGCCAGATTACTATCTGAAATATATCCATCATAACTCTTTATGATAGGTTTATCTCAGAAATCATGTTTATTTCCAACATTTAAAAACAAACAGTGAGTGTATTCTAATATCTAGGTCATAGAGACATTCTCTAGGACTAAGGGGTCTCCCACGGAGAATATGAAGTCTATCTATCCAATAGAGATTGCTGCAACAATTACATCAATATCCATGTAGATGACTATTAAACCTTAAGATCAAGTTTCTAGTCTTCTAAAACATATGCAACCAATTGCAAATGTCATTAGAAGATTGAGATACAATTATTAGACTTTATCTTATCAAATAAGCAAGGTATTTTCAATGATCAAATGTAGATATAGATTATTATGATGCACTATCTGAGTCCTTCTCTAAGGATTCTAGATAGACTTGATAGTCATACTCTTAGCACATCAGCTTATTGCAGTATAGGCATTCATCCAACTCTTTGGATGTCATATGGAAGTCATAGAAGCATAATCAACTCTTTGACTATCCTTCTCATCTTGGGTCTGACCCATGCTTCCATTGTTCCCCCTTTATCTATAAACAACCACTGCTTAAGACTATGGATCTCTTATGTTGAATTCAAAAGAATTCAATGTAAGAGCATTTCAACATTTATACATGCTTCATTAAATTCACACAATATGAATATTATGAAGCTTCATGAATGACTTGAGTATAGACAACAGAATGATGACATTCATCATTTCTACATCCATCTAGACTCTTAAAACATTAGTTCAGGTAGGTATTCAAACATTTTGAATACATCATCTCATTCGAGCTACCATTCTGCATAATGTAGTGAACCATGTCATTCATGATAAATGTCAAGAGCACATATGTATGCCAAAACATCTTCTTTGATTTTATAAGGATTATTCGACAATTAAGATCACCATCGACATGTTACTTCCAAAGTATACTCGATGAAAGATCAAGACTATAGAGACATACGAACCCTAAGGTGATGTCTTATTTAATTGTCATTCCTCATTATATTGAGGAAACTTGCACATTGCAACCACATACATTATGTGTCCAACTACAAGTACAATATCTGGATCATGAGTCCAATCCATGATATTTTACTGATTATTATTGAGTATAACATTGAGTGGGTTTAATGAAGGATTATCTGAAATAAGAAATTTGCACAAGTGTGTGTGTGTATATATACATATTTTACTTTGATTTAGGAGTTTTTATATCAAAGTTTTCATGCCTTGTCAACACTGAAAATTCATTCCCTTAGTTACTTTCAATGTAAGAGATATACTTACCATTATATCTCAAGTAAGATCTGGGATCTCCTTCCTTATCTTTGTCACATCCCAATAATATGAGAACCTGTAATTCGGATAA